>JAMPIV010009724.1:0-665000 GCA_024509875.1 Oreohelix idahoensis
AAGATAGAAAGTTTACACGACCTGGATCGTATCAGCCGTAGTACTTGATTTTTCTTAAATTCCGATGGGGCTACCTAGAATTGAAGCACCATTCTTCAATTCATATCTCGGCCAAGAGTAATCTTGAGCGAAAGTAGACATATGAAGACCCTCAGTAGATACGCTGAAGTTTGGCCACTGGTGAACCATCACTGCAGAGCAAGGGGAGTAAATCACGTGACAGATTCTCAGTTTGAATAATCAGAAATAACTAAAGAGAAAAATAGCAGATGCAATCATCCAGAGTCCAGTAATGCAGAACCATACTGAACATGACCACGAAGAGATCAAGTAATAACTTGCAAACTGAGATCCGGCTATTGCAGACTCAGATACCATCTGTCTGTACAACACAGTCCAGTCAAGATGCAGCAATAGAGAATGCAGTCAGCGACCCATAGCTTGACTGTTAGCGTCAGGGTCAGCGAACCAGAGCTGACCAAGACCCTACTCCACCTCCACGTGGTGGTCCTGGAAACAGGCTGCATCACTGCAGTCTGGCTGAAAGAGTAAGGATCGAAGAGGGAAGGCAAATCGGTCCCAAAAAATACCGTGCTGAAGTCGGATGTGTCGGCCGAAAGGCGCAGATATCGCAGCTCCGGTATAAACAGACACAACGCAACCAATGTCCTTTATAGGACGAACGAGGAAGAAGAAGAAGATACCATCTGTTCAACAAACTGAAAATTGGACAAACAGTGATCTGCCCATGTGGGGAGAACAAACAGACAGTAGAGCATGTACTCCAAAACTATCGGCTCCATGAGAAGAGCAAGGTGACAGCGTGGTCTTCTCCAACTCAGTTGAGGCAGAAGCTGAATTGGAAGACAGAAACTTGAGTGACTGTCAGCTTTTTAAGAGATATATGTGGTTATTTGAGAGTGAACTACGAAGAAGCTTGACTCTGTGAGTAAGTTGTTTAGATGTAAAGGCAGGAGAAATTACCTCGTGTTTTTTCTTTTTTTTTTTAAATTCGGAAAACCCACAAAAAGCACCCCGCGACATTGGACACCTGAGCCTGGCACCGATGTTATTGTCCCTTTGAACACTTGATTAAAGTAGAAACTACGCGGTGATGTCTGACCTACTAAGACAAAGAACATGGGAGATAATACTGTAAATCAGCGGTCGGCATCTCACGGGCTATAAGGATATAATTTAGGAAAACGGAGCTCCGTGAAGATCTACGTTGATAAAAACTTAAGTATATTTTACCAAATGTTTACTTCATTTCAAAGAAACGAATAAAGTTAATTTTATTAAGCTAGCTCCTGGGTTCTCACTTGGAACGTGGAAAAAAAATACATTGAATCCTGAAGATACCCGACATTTAAAATGCCTACGGAAGAGGGTTAGTCCGAAATTTTTCTAGCTTAAAATTTCTTTCTTTTTTTTCCCCTCCTCCTTCATACAAAGATCTACAAAACCGTCCCCTAGGATCTACGGAGTTGGTAGTGATCGACCGCTTGCCTACACTTGTAGATTCTCGGCCTTTGTTGTGGGAATGAATGAGATAAACGAGCCTCCATTACAAACAAACAAACAAACAAAAGACAAAATTGCTGCAACAAAACAAAGACTCCGCACCAGGGGAAATAACCAGTTATCACCGACGGGATCTCTGCTGTTCAAGTGGCGTGCTAGTCGCCTTTTTCAGGACTAGCCTTTATGACTAGGCTACTTCACCATGCTAGCTATGTCACTAGTAGTCCATTTTGTGATTAGCCTTTATCAGTAGGCCCACTTCACCGTGCTAGCGAGTAGTCAGTAGCAATCTTTTCCAGGAGTAGCCTTTATCGGCACTTCACCGTGCTAGCCAATAGACATTAGTAACCCTTTTCATGGTTTAGTATTTGTGACCGCTGCACAAGATTTCAGACACACCAAATTATTTTTAAAAACTTTTTGTCTGGCAAGTCCGATGTAATAAAACTGTTAGATTTCTCCATATAATTGAAAGATGCGTGCCTCGCCACCACAGGGAACCTCTCTCTCTCTCTCTCTCTCTCTCTCTCTCTCTCTCTCTCTCTCTCTGTGTGTGTGCGTGTTTGTGTGTGTGTGTGTCGAGGTAGTAAGAAGCAATGTTAACATTAACTATTTACTTTTACTGTAATATTCTTAAGTAGTAAACACGTTATTTCGTTATCTTTGACTTTTTAAATAATAATATATTCTCTCCCTCTCTATCTCTTCCCCCCTCTCTCTCTCTCTCTCTCTCTCTCTCTCTCTGTCTGTCTCTTGTGACTGTGCCTAATATTGTTACTTCCCTTGAGTTAAGGGATATAACCACAATACTTTCTTTACTTAAAATACTTCTGTAGATGACTAGTTATACACCACAATTGTTACTTTCAAACGTAAAATAAAACCCAAGTAGTAAAGAGTACTTGTAAATGCTTATAGCAAATAGTACTATGATTAAAAATTTGATTATTAACAGCAATTTGAACAAAATCAAGGAGAATTTTAAAAGCAGAATATTAAAATAGTCTAAATATTTATGTCAAATTTGCTTCGATTACTTGGATTATGCTGTCAAAAAAACATCTCCAGCACATTTCTGGTGGGGCAATCTCTCGGCCTTTTGGCTAAGATCAAAGTGTCTTAGCCAAGGCCGAGATAACACAACATTTACACGTATAACTCAATATAGTCAATAGACCTCACTTTGAGCCCCAGAAGGGGTATTTTAAAAAAAAAAAAAGTTCTGGTGGGGCAAATACTGCCAGCTTTAGCCTCGATGGCAAAAGGCTTATTACTTATAGAATTCGTGATAGGGCATGTTTGAATTCTGTGGAAACCTATCGAAATAAAATATCGATTCGAAACTCTGGAAAAACTAATTTGAGACTCACTTGTTGTGGATAAAACCACAATAAAATACCGCTGGTGGCCATGGTAGGTAGTAGGTGTCTGGACGGATATGTACTTGTGTTGCGCTAAACTTGTCGCAACTTATTCTGACTATATATTCTGACTACGTATTCTGACCATGCATTCTGACTATATATTTAATTTTGTAATGCATGGGAAATAACTCATGTAATTGTAGTCACTTTTTTATTTCTACTAGTTGTCTAATCGTGTGACGATAGTTGCCGATAGTTTGTGTGAACGATTTTGAGTCATGTCCATATACGGAGCGCTCAGGTCGTCAGTTCTTAGAAACAGTTGGCAATCGCAATGTTTCAAGAGTCATTTCCTTTTAAGGTTCGAATCTTTAGTCGAACATCTTAGAACATTCTTCGTTCCGTAAGTTAGCTGAGCTGTATTCGATTCGCGTGTTCTGCGCATGTCCTAGGCTGTGTCATTGTTTGAATGATTTCCGCCCAGTTCACTCTTGGCAGATTTTGCTTGTGAGCAGGACGAAGTTTTTTTTGTGCTGGCGTCCTTGCTGATATTATTCAGGAAAGAGTCCTCATCGTTGTTGTTCCTTTTGAGATGATATATCTCTATGTTATTCCAAGTGCCTGGAGGCCTATGTGATTTATGTGATTTAATTCCTGATGAACAGGTAATTGAATTTTGCTGAGTAACTTTATCGCCATCTTGTGATGTTGACATTTTTGCCTAGCCTGCCTTATTAAAGAGTCTATGATATGACAAGTTTGCTCAGCTCACGATCCACTTATATTGTTACTGCATCGATGGATGCATGTCCTAAGAACTATCTGCCTGCTAAACTTTACTGCTTGTTCCAGATTTGATATCTTGGATGACTAAAGGAATTTGGAGGATCTTTGAGGACATTATTGATACACTTCAGAAGACGTCGCTGTCTTGCTGAGGTTAGATTTAGGAGAGAGGATTTGATCTCCTATCATATTGATATCTTCCAGCTGTTATGAAAAGGGATGGAGATTTCCGCCTGAATACATTTACAGCTCTATGATGTACTGATATGCATGTGATTCATCTTTACTATGATGCTGTCTACCGTCCATTGCTGTACTGACTATGTTGCTGTAACAATGACTGTTTGATTGTACCTATGATGTACCTATCTTCGCGTATACATTTTGTCATTGTGGCGTCCACAATAAATTATACAAGAAAACGTCACTAGCTGTTGCAAATCTCATTGACTTTACCCATCGTGAGTTAATGTGACGTCCTTGTGTGGATTGCCCTGTTTGTGATGATAACTGTTTGAATACACATCTGCATCTTACACAAACCAGACCACAGACACCATACTACGTCTTCATCGCCATTCAACATTATGACGTTCAACAAAATGGTAGTCAACATTTGGTGGCCAATCCAAAGGCATTATTAACCTGCCACACATCAGCCTCAACATTTGGCAGACATAAGCTGGTTTGGTCTGGTGCCAGAAGACACGGGGTCCCTTACCCACTTCTTTCAACAAACAGCATTCTTCAAGACATTCTACATCTACATAAAAAAATCCTGAAACTACTCGGCGTTGTCCGGTACCTTCTGGACTTAAAAATTTTTGTTGCAATTTTTGGGAGCCTAAATGACAGTACCCGGCGTTGAGTCATACATTGCCAGTTGAAACGTGTTGCTGTCCTCCTTGCATCAAGTTGCTGTCGTTTGTGAAGGTCAAGTGCCGGTTGATATGAGTTGTTTTCTCAAGAAGGCCAAGTACCGAATTCAATCAATTTACTATTGGATAAGAAGGTCAAGTGCCGAAACAACACAACATTTAATATATCAGAAGCTCAAGTACCATCGTCTTGACAGTTTTGGAACAGTTCAGATGTACCATCATCGTTGGATCTTCATTCCTTAGGACGCTGATTGTCATCTGTTTTTTCTGCTGGGCTGACGTTGGATTACCTTAAGTTAAGTGGCCTGTTTTGTTTGTGAACTGTGCCCTTATACTTCTACTGAGTCTTCTGTGTTTCATCTCATTCTTTTGTTATATGTTATATGTTTATATGTTATTTGTATATTTATATTTCTATGTTTATGTATCTGCGGGTTTCGGTTGGGCGGTGTCTCCCTTAGATCATACCACGTCATAGAGGTTGTCTATCGTGAGCGTTTTCTATAGGGTGTGCAAATTTCCGATACCGGAATTTGCAAAGCGACTTCTGTTGCTATTTTTTGTTAGTTGTGATGACATGTGTTAGTATTGTTTTCGTTATTTTTCTGCATTCTTTAGTTCTGTTTTGATTTGTTTGTATTTGCTAGCCTACTCTTTCCTATTGTTTAGTTTCATACACCATTTTTGTTTATACACTGTTGTGTCTTGTATTTGTATTATCTTCTCGCAGATATCATCATATTTTTTGTGATATTTCTTTAATTTTCGCTTTATTGTTTGTTGATTTATGCGAATGTTTTGGTATAGTTGCTAAATCTTTGTTATTGTTTACATTGTATTGTTTACATTGTATTGTTTACAGTGTAATGTTTACATTGTTATTGTTTACATTGTGATTGTGTTTACATAGTCATTGGTTACACTTATAGTAGTTAATTCACATTTAATAGTGGGTTATGCTTATGCATTACTACTACACTGATGATTAATAAATGATGAATAATATTACTTATGGTAATTAATTCAGATTGGATAATGGATTATACTGATGCACCACTACTATACTGATGATAAATAAATGATGAATAGTATTGTGCACTATTGAATGGGAAGTGCACTTATGATCAAGAGTTGATTGATGATATTTCAACAAGGTCTATACACAAGTTCTTTGATATAAGACTTGTTTCCCATAGAGATTGGGATAATAATATAGTGTTGTGAGTAAGCAAGTGCTTCATTTAAGACTTGTTATAATTAAATTTGAAATAAGATAATTAATTATTTCAGGTTGTGGACTCATATTATTACTCATCATGTCTACACTTGAATACTTTATTGAGCAGGGTAAATCACTTGGGAAGACTGGTGATAAGTTAGAAGAATTTGCAACTACTCAATATGATAAAGCATTAAGAATGGAAGCTGAACAAAAGAAACTGCAGATGCAGGTGGATGAAAAAAGATTCCAAATGGAAATGGAAAAACAAAAAAGAGAAGCAGAAGCAAAAGCTGAAGAGAAGAGACTACAGATTGAGTCTGAAAATAAAAGACTTGAAAAAGAGGCTGAAGAAAAAAGTTACAAAGAGAAGCAGAGATTGAAAATAAAAAACTTGAAAGAGAAGCTGAAGAAAGGAAGTTACAAAGAGAGTCTGATGAGAGAAAAGCGAAAATGGAGCATGAAGAAAAACTCTTAGCTTTGGAAGTTAGGAAATTAAAGGTGATGAACATGGGTAATGCTAATGATGCAAATAAGGTCTCAGATAAGACTAATGCAAGCACTTTCAAGCTTAATCTACCACCATTCAATGCTTCCATCGACGATATAACATTCTATCTGGACAGATTTGAAACTTCATGTAAAGTACATAACATAGATAAATCACTGCAGGTTTATCATTTGTCCAAAATACTTAGAGGTGATGCTTTGAGTATGTTAAGTATGGTAGATGAGCCTGACAAGAACAACTATGAGGTTGTCAGGGCTATATTGTTAAAGAAATACCAACTTGACGAAGACGGCTATCGTCTTCAATTTAAAAATATGTTGCCAGAAACTGGAATGCAATTCTCTGAATCATTTCAAAGATACTTCTTACTTTCTCACGATGGGTTGAACTATCTAAGACGGAAAAAACTTATGAAGGACTTATGGACTTAATCCTTAGAGACAAAGTCATGTCGTCTGTCAATGAGTCTTTCCTTGCTTTCCTTCATGAACGTAAACCTAAAACAATAAAAGAAATGGAAGATTTATGTTGCCAGTATATAACTGCGCATCCTCACGTAACCATTGGAAACGCTAAAGTAAAAGGTCTGCCAGTTGCTTCGGCAGCACCTTATGGTCAAAATTCTAGTCATAGATTCCAACAAAATTTTGATAGGACAAGTAACCGTAGTTACGGTCAAAATTATGGAAATCAATTTCAGGGTGATTCTTCTTCGAAGAATTGGAGACGAGCTGACAGTCCTCGTTACTTCCAACCTAATAATTTTAGGCATTTCAGAAGAGGATATGGTAACAGAGGCTTTTTCTCGCGTAGACCTCAAAACCAAACAAATAGATGTTCGCATCAATGTGGACATGATAATAATCACGGAAACTGTAGTTCAAAACAGGATAACAGTTATAATAGAGACACTAATAACTACAGAGATAATAACAACAGTGATAACTTCAGAGGTAATAGTAGTCGCGGTAGATCTCAATACAAAAAAAAGAGATATCAGCAGGCTAACTCTGTTCAACAAGAATCTCAGGGAGCTTGTAATCAGGTTTCTGATAATAAAAATTCTGACGCTGTCACTTGTTCTTCTTTTGACTTTGGGAGGGCAAATAAATGCCCCCAATGCAGTACTCTGTTCGAACCGACTACAATATCGACTTTGAGTTGTGGTCACCCTCTCCCCGCTCTTCCTGCTTCGGTTGCTCATGACGGGAGAGGTTCTCTAATCCTACATAAGGGTCTTGTTAATAATACTCCGGTCTCACTACTTTTCGATTCCGGATGCACCACTATTGGTGTTAGACAATCGCTTGTAGAACCATCCTGTGCTACAGGAAAGGTTATCAAATGTGTCACATTTGGCGGCACTCTAGAGAAATATCCTACTGCTGTAATTCACATTGCCACTCCTTTCTTTACGGGAGATGTGCATGCCTGTCTCTTACCTAATCCTATTGCGGACCTTATTATTGGTCGTATCCACGGAGTTAGGGAATGTACCCCACAGCAGATTGCTGCTTGGGAAGATGATAATATGCAAGCTACCAATGCAATGGTTACAAGAGCACAAGCTCTACAAACACCACAAACTTCGTTGAATAATGATAATGAAGTTCATAGCCAAGATAGTACCTTGGTTATTTCTCGTGACTCGTTCATAAAATTACAAGAAGAAGATCCTACGCTAAAAAAATTCTTCGTTCTTGCGAAGAAAGGTGATCCAAATAAGGATACACAAAGAAAATCTTGGATAGCAATGAAAAACGGCGTACTTGTACGTATGGTACAAGACTCGGCTACGTCAGCACATTCGCAAATTCTTGTTCCCAAGAGTATGAGAGTGCAAATATTGCAACATGCTCATGACTCGCAATGTGCTGGACACATGGCATTTTCCCGTACAAAGTCGAGAGTCCTTGCGGCTTTCTTTTGGCCCTTTGTTAACAAGGACATTCGTATATACTGCCGATCATGTCAGGTATGTCAGGAGGTCAAATCTAGAGGACCACGACATGCTGCGCCTATCCAGGCTGCTGACATCCCTATTCGGCCATTTCAGAAAATGGCCATAGATATTATTGGCCCTTTTAAGATAAAGTCGGCCAGAGGACATCAGTTTATCCTTACATGTGTCGACATGTGCACACGTTGGCCAGAGGCTATCCCTCTAAAGAGCATATCTACTACAGATATCGCAGATGCTCTTTGGCTGATATTTTCTCGCTTGGGGTTCCCCAGAGAAATACTGTCAGACCATGGCACTCAACTCATATCTGATACTATGTCTCAAGTAATGTCTACCTTACACATTAAAAGATCTCTCAGTAGCATCTATCATCCTATGTCTAATGGGTTAGTTGAGCGTCTGAATAGAACGCTCAAGATTTTACTTGGTAAGATAACTGAAGATCATCCTCAAGATTGGGACAGGGTTTTACCCGCGGCTCTCTTTGCCTATAGAGAGGTCCCAAACGAACACACAGGATTTTCTCCCTTTGAACTTGTCTTTGGCGCGCGTTCGCGCGGCCCTATGTCTTTGTTACACGATCTCATCACTGCCGATGATATTAGTGATGACACTCAATCCTCATATGAGTATGTCATTGCTCTTAGGCAAAAGATCATTGAGGCATGCAAACTAGCGACTGCTTCGTCAGAAATTGCTAAAGAAAAAGCAAGGCAGTTTGCTAACAAGAACAGATGTCTACGACAACTTTGTCAAGGTGACAAAGCATTCGTCCTACTCCCCAGTAGGGAAAATAGACTTCTGATTGCATGGAAAGGTCCATATGCAATAGTCTCACGAATTTCCGATGTTGACTATGTGGTCGATATAGATGGAAAGCATAAAACTTTCCATATCAACATGCTGGCGGAATTTCATGAGTGTCCAGACTATTTGCTGCCTATTTTCCAGGCAACGGACGATTCTTCTGTACCTCATGGTCATTACTCATCCCTGTCTGTCATACAGGATGAGGAATCTGTTTTTTCTGATGTCGATCTTCCTCTTCCAGTGGTTCCACTACATTCCATGGAATCTTGGAAAGATGTCTCCATTTCTCCTAATCTTTCTGTTGATGAACATCGTCAAGTCTCGTCGATGTTACAGACATTTAAGGATGTTCTAACCGACATCCCTGGTCACACGCACGTCATAGAACATGACATAATTCTTACCGACAATAATCATATTAGGGTTAGGCCTTATCCTATCCCTATACACTTTCAGTCACAAGTGGAAAAGGAATTGGATGAAATGATTCAATTAAACATAATTGAACCGTCTACCTCACCATAGTCTTCTTCCATGGTTATTGTTCGGAAGAAAGATAAGAACATACGAATTTGCGTTGATTATCGCAAATTAAATCAAGTCACAAAGTTCGATGCTGAACCTAAGCCTTTACTAGAAGATCTACTTATTAGACTTTCTAATTCTAGATTCTTCACTAAACTTGACTTGTCCAAAGGTTATTGGCAAGTGCCTTTAGCAGATCATGCCAAACCTCTTACTGCTTTCTCAACACCTAGGGGTCTATTTCAATGGAATGTTATGCCTTTCGGTCTTATGAACGCCCCTGCTACTTTCGTTCGCATGATGCGTCGAATTCTTTCTCATCGTTCAGACGTCATCGCATACTTAGATGATATCTGTCTCTTCAGTGATTCCTGGGAAGATCACTATTTGGGTTTATATGACCTACTGTCCACTCTACGTGAGTTTAATTTGACAGCAAAACCCTCTAAAGCCTATGTTGGTTTTGGTGAAATCTCTTTCCTGGGTCATCGTGTTGGTCATGGTCTCTTGAAGACAGAAGACCACAATACTTCGAAAATATTGAACATCTCTGTACCTAAAACGAAGAAACAAGTCCGTAGTCTCTTGGGTTTAATTCAATTCTATGGGAGATTCATCCCGAATCTATCTTCGATCATGGCACCTCTCTCAACTTTGTTGAAGAAAGGGTCGCCTAATCTGGTTCGTTGGTCTCAGGAATGTCAATCTTCCTTAGACCAGATCAAGAAAATATTTTCTTCTCCTCCCATCCTAAGATTACCTACTCTTGATAGGACTTTTGTTCTTCGAAGTGATGCTTCATCCACTGGGATCGGAGCAGCACTTATGCAGGAATATGCTGAAACTCTGCATCCTGTTATGTACTGATGCGTGATGCCATATGATGATGGATGGCATCCGCATGTCTGGTTTTGTGTAGTGTGTAGATGTGTTCAGTCAAAACAATGTTCATGCAACAATAACAGGGCAATCCACATAGGACGTCAGTAAACTCACGACGTATAAAGTCAATGAGTCTTGAAACAGCCGTTGACGTTTTTCTTCATTATTTATTGTGGACGCCACAGTGACAAAATGGTTACGCAAATGTGTAGGCACATCAAACAGTCATTATCACAGCAACATTCAATACAGCAATAAACGGTAGACAGCATTACAATGATGAGTCAGATGCATGTTATATTTCAAAGTGCTGTAAATGTAGTCAGATGAACAACTCCATCCTTTTCTATAACAGCCAGGAGATAACCAGATGTATGAGATCAGTTCACTCTCCTTAGTTTGACTTCAGCAAGACAGACACGTCTGCCGAAGTATAAATAATGTCCTCAAAAATATCCTCTAGATAATAAAGGTTTTCTAAACCTAGTTCATTTAACAAAGTAGCAAGTAATGGTCCTTGGTACCTGCATCAACCGATGCAGTACAATGCAGCGACATGTGAGCTGGGAAAAAACATCTCGTGACGACGACTTTCGCAGACAGGCTATGAATCGAAATCGCTCACGACCCAAAATCGATAGAGTTAATGAAAAAGTCAATTTACCTTGCTTTCATGAAATACACAGAAATATCACGCCTCCCGACATGTGGGAAAACACTAGAGGTATTATCTCGACTAAACGAAATATCCATAAGAGGACTACACATCCCTGACAGAACAAAAAAAAAGCGGAGATCCCCTCTTCAACGAGGCATCTCTTTCGCCATTCCAAATCGCTCACTCCCACTAGTGGTGGGCGGAAACCGATCGACCAAACAACAAGACAAGTCATGCGCAGTCCAGCGCAAAAATGACCACAGCTCAAAAGTTAACTGCATTCGATACTAACGCGAGAAGACAAATGCTTACCGAGAAAAGTGACTATAGATTTCAAGCAGTTGTTGCCCTTGCGTTATAAAACAGATATTGAAATAAAACGATGTTGCGAGAATTTATCACGCAACATATCACCACCTCCTCCCGATAAAAAAAAAAATGTGGAACATATTTTTTTTTTCAATATCAAAGAGCAAGCGATAAGCGGCTCAAAACGCACGAATTATGCGCTGATAATTAATTAAATTGCCAAACAATAGGCTAATTATAGAGTGTCTGGTGAGGATATACCTCAACAGAAAAATAAATATGTCTCAAAAAATATTCACATCGGGGAGGTGTCACCAACACACATCACGTTAGCATGTAAACACAATATACGTATGCAAGTTACTATAATCATCATTAAACAGCATACTCTAATATTGTCTTTAAAAATGGATGTACAAATCTGATAGGAAAATTTAAATAGTACATTCTTTGACATGTAATGACATAAGTACATAGTAAAGTTAAACTACATGACGATCCAGGACATATGCTCTGGTATTCCGAGGGTAAGTACACAATCTAGAACTCGTAAGGTAAGTCCTCAGCTCAACAATGACATTCTGAGAAAGTACAAGCAATATAATGCTAATTAATAACTAATATGCTTCATAAGGTACAATACATTATTAATAATTGTGGCTGTTTAGTAAACTAACGGCCCTTATATTAACTACTCAGTCCTCCTCTATCATTTTAAAAAACGAACAGAAGAAGATGACAACAAAGCACGATAGTGTGTACATATAAAGTAAGTACAGATGTGCTAATCTATTGTAGAAATATAGGTGTGTTATGACTCTGTAATATATAGAAATATAGGACAGAAGTATTAGTTGGAGTCATGTGGGCATCTAGACAAAATGTCAGCCATCACATTATCCGCACCACGGATAGCTCGTACCGTGAAGTGAAAAGGTTGAAGAGCTATAGCATATCGAGTGGATCTCGAACTCTTCAAATTCTTAGTCTGAATAGCTGTAAGAGCTTTCTGATCAGTCTCTAGAATGAAATGTGCGCCCAGGAGGAATCTTTGTAGCTTTAGAATTGACCAAACCATCGCTAACAACTCACGGTCTAAAACCGAGTAGTTCCTCTCTGCCGCATTTAGTTTTCTAGAAATGTACATAACAGGATGCAGAGTATTTGCATATTCTTGCATCAGTGCTGCTCCAATCCCAGTGGATGAAGCATCACTCCGAAGAACAAAAGTCCTATCAAGAGTAGGTAATCTTAAGATGGGAGGAGAAGAAAATATATTCTTGATTTGGTCTAATGAAGATTGGCATTCTCCAGACCAACGGACCAGATTAGGCGAACCTTTCTTCAACAATGTTGAGAGAGGTGCCATGATCGAAGATAAATTTGGAATAAATCTCCCATAAAATTGAATTAAACCTAAGAGACTCCTAACTTGTTTCTTCGTTTTAGGAACAGAGATGTTCAGTATTTTGGAAGTATTGTGGTCTTCTGTCTTCAAGAGACCATGACCAACACGATGACCCAGGAAAGAGATTTCACCAAAACCAACAAAAGCTTTAGAAGGTTTTGCTGTCAAATTATTCTCACGTAGAGTGGACAGTAAGTCATATAACCCTAAATAGTGATCTTCCCAGGTATCACTGAAGAGACAGATGTCATCTAAGTATGCGATGACATCCGAACGATGTGACAGAATTCGACGCATCATGCGAACGAAAGTGGCAGGGGCGTTCATGAGACCAAAAGGCATAACATTCCATTGAAATAGACCCCTAGGTGTAGAAAAAGCAGTAAGAGGTTTGGCATGCTCTGCTAAAGGCACTTGCCAATAACCTTTAGACAAGTCAAGTTTAGTGAAGAATCTAGAATTAGAAAGTCTAATCAGTAGATCTTCTAACAAAGGCATCGGTTCAGCGTCGAACTTTGTGACCTGATTCAATTTGCGATAATCAACGCAAATTCGTATGTTCTTATCCTTCTTCCGGACAATAACCATGGAAGAAGAATATGGTGAAGTCGATGGTTCAATTATATTTAATTGAATCATTTCATCCAATTCCTTTTCCACTTGCGACTGAAAGTGTATAGGAATAGGATACGGCCTAACCCTAATTGGATTATTGTCGGTAAGAATTATGTCATGTTCTATGACATCTGTGTGTCCAGGAATGTCAGTGAGAACATCCTGAAATGTTTGTAACATCGACGAGACTTGTCGATGTTCGTCACCAGAAAGATTAGGAGAAACAGAAACGTTTTTCCAAGATTCCGTAGAATGTAATGGAACCACTGGAAGGGGAAGGTTGACATCAGAGAAGGTAGCTTCCTCATCCTGAATGACAGACAGGGATGAATAATGACCGTGAGGTGCAGGAGCATCATCCGTTGCCTGGAAAATAGGCAGCAAATAGTCCGGACGTTCGTGAAATTCCGAAAGCATGTTTATGTGGAAAGTTTTATGCTTTCCATCAATATCGACCACATAGTCAACATCGGAAATCCGAGAGACTATTGCATACGGACCTTTCCATGCAATAAGAAGTCTATTTTCCCTACTGGGGAGTAGGACGAATGCTTTGTCACCTGGACAAAGTTGTCGTAGACATCTATTCTTGTTAGCAAACTGCCTTGCCTTCTCTTTAGCAATTTCTGCTGAAGCAGTTGCTAGCTTACATGCCTCAATGATCTTTTGTCTAAGAGCAATGACATACTCATATGAGGATTGAGTTTCATCGCTAATATCATCGGCAGTGATGAGATCGTGTAATAAAGACATAGGGCCGCGTGGACGCGCGCCAAAGACAAGTTCGAAGGGAGAAAATCCTGTGTGTTCATTAGGGACTTCTCTATAGGCAAAGAGAGCCGCGGGTAAAACCCTGTCCCAATCTTGAGGATGATCTTCAGTTATCTTACCAAGCAAAGTCTTGAGCGTTCTATTCAGACGCTCAACTAACCCATTAGACATAGGATGGTAGATACTACTGAGAGATCGTTCAATATGTAAGGTAGACATTACCTGTGACATAGTGTCCGATATGATTTGAGTGCCATGGTCTGAAAATATTTCTCTGGGGAACCCCAAGCGAGAAAATATCAACCAAAGAGCATCTGCGATATCTGTAGTAGATATGCTCTTAAGAGGGATAGCCTCTGGCCAACGTGTGCACATATCGACACATGTAAGGATAAACTGATGTCCTCTGGCCGACTTGACCTTAAAAGGGCCAATAATATCTATGGCCATTTTCTGAAACGGCCGAATAGGAATGTCAGCAGCCTGGATAGGCGCAGCATGTCGTGGTCCTCTAGATTTGACCTCCTGACATACCTTGCATGATCGGCAGTAAATACGAATGTCCTTATTGACAAAAGGCCAAAAGAAAGCCGCAAGGACTCTCGACTTCGTACGGGCAAAACCCATATGTCCAGCACATTGCGAGTCATGAGCATGTTGTAATATTTGGACTCTCATGCTCTTGGGAACAAGAATTTGCGAATGTGCCGACGTAGTCGAATCTTGTACCATACGTACAAGTACGCCGTTTCTCATTGCAATCCAAGATTTTCTATTTGTATCCTGATTCGGATCACCTTTCTTCGCAAGAACGAAGAATTTTTTTAAAGAAGGATCTTCTTCTTGCAATTTTATGAAAGAGTCACGAGTAATTACTAAGTGACTATCTTGGCTATCAACTTCATTATCACTATTCAGTGAAGTTTCGGGTGTTTGTAGAGCTTGTGCTCTTGTAACTACTGCATTTGTAGCTTGCATGTTATTATCTTCCCAAGCAGCAATCTGCTGTGGGGTACACTCCCTAACTCCGTGAATACGACCAATAATAAGGTCCGCAATAGGATTAGGTAAGAGACAAGCATGCACATCTCCAGTAAAGAAAGGAGTGGCAATGCGAATTACAGCAGTAGGATATTTTTCTAGAGTGCCGCCAAATGTGACACATTTAATAACCCTTCCTGTAGCACAAGATGGATCTACAAGCGATTGTCTAACACCAATAGTGGTGCATCCGGAATCGAAAAGTAGTGAGACCGGAGTATCATTAACAAGACCCTTATGTAGAATTAAAGAACCCCTCCCGTCATGCGCAACAGCAGCAGGAAGAGCGGGAAGTGGGTGACCACAACTCAAAGTAGTTATGGTACCCGGTTCGAATAAAGTACTGCATTGGGGGCATTTGTTTGCTCTCTCAAAGTCAAAAGCAGAACTAGTGACAGCGTCAAAGTTTTTACTATCAACAACATGATTACAGGCTCCCTCAGTTTCCTGTTGTACAGCATTAGCCTGCTGATATCTCTTTTTTTTGTGTTGAGATCTACCCCGACTATTATTACCTCTGAAGTTATCAGAGTTATTATTATCTCTGCAGTTATTATTGTCTCTATTGTAATTGTTATACTGGTTCGAATTCCAGTTTCCACGATTACTATCATGTTCACATTGATGCGAACATCTATTTGTTTGGTTCTGAGGTCTTCGGCAGGAATAACCTCTATTACCATATCCTCTTTTGAAATGCTTATAATTATTAGGGTGATAGTAACGACCACTATCAGGTTGTCTCCAATTCTTCGAAGAAGAATCACCATGAAATTGGTTTCCATGATTTTGACAGAAATTACCGCTGCCCTTTCTATCAAAATTTTGTTGGGATCTACGAGCAAAGTTTTGACCATACGGAGCTGCCGAAGCAACTGGTAAACCTTCTTTCACCTTAGAGTTACCCATGGTTATGTGTGGGTGCGCAGTTACGTATTGGCAACAGAAATCTTCCATTTCTTTTATTGTTTTAGGTTTACGTTCATGAAGGAAAGCAAGGAAAGACTCATTGACAGACGACATGACTTTGTCTCTAAGTATTAAGTCCATAAGTCCTTCATAAGTTTTTTCCGTCTTAGATAGTTCAACCCATCGTGAGAAAGTAATGCGTATTATTGCAATAAACTCGGAGAATTCAACTCCATTTTCAGGTAACATGTTTTTAAATTGTAGACGATAGCCGTCTTCGTTAAGCTGATATTTCTTTAACAAAGCGGCCCTGACAACCTCATAATTGCTCTTGTCAGGTTCATCCACCATATTTAATATACTTAGAGCTTTACCTGTCAGTATCCCTGATAACTGATAAACATATTTTGCTTTGTCTATGTTATGAGCTGTACATGCTTGTTCAAATCTGTCCAGATAGAACATTATGTCATCACTGGAAGGACTAAATGTTGGTAACTTAATCTTAAAAGTATCATTATTAGCCTTCCCAGAAGATGAACCCTTGTTTGAATCATTACCATTACTCATGCTCGTCAATTTCAATTTCTCCAACTCTAAAGCTAAGAGTTTTTCTTCATGTTCCATTTTTGCTTTCCTCTCATCAGACTCTCTTTGTAACTTCCTTTCTTCAGCTTGAGCCTGCATTTGAAGTCTTTCATTTTCAGCTTCTTTTTCAAGTCTTTTATTTTCAGCTTCTTTTTCAAGTCTTTTATTTTCAGCTTCTTTTTCAAGTCTTTTATTCTCAGCTTCTTTTTCAAGTCTTTTATTCTCAGCCTCTAGCTGTAGCTTTCTTTCCTCAGCTTCTGATTCCCTTTTTTGTTTTTCCATTTCCATTTGGAATCTCTTTTCATCCACCTGCATCTGCAGTTTCTTTTGTTCAGCTTCCATATGCAGTTTCTTTTGTTCAGCTTCCATTGCTTTATCATATCGAGCAGTTGCAAATTCTTCTAACTTATCACCAGTCTTCCCAAGCAATTTACCCTGCTCAATAAAGTGCTCAAATGTAGACATGTTGTCTAACATATGAGTCCAAAACCTGAAATAATTAACTAATTTATTTCAAACCTAAGTGTAACAAGTCTTAATTAAGCACTTGTATATTCACATCACATTATATTATCCCAGTCTCTGTGGGAAACAAGTCTCCAATCAAAGAACTTGTATATGAAATATCAGCACTCAAATCTTGATCATAAGTGCACTTCTCATTCAATAGTGCACGACACTATTCATCATTCATTTATCATCAGTATAGTAGTAACAGTGCATTAGCATAGCCCATTAACTAATTACTATAACTGTAAACAATGACTATGTAAACACATGCAGAATGTAAACATTGAAAATGTAAACAATACAAACAATGTAAACAATAACAATGTAAACAATAACAAAGATCAGCAACAATACAAAAACTTTCGCAGAAATCAACTAAAAATAAAGCAGAAATTAATGAAATATCACAAAAAATGTGACGATATCTGCGATAGAATTAAACAAAATACATGACACCACAGTGTATAAACAAAAATGTTGTATGAAACTAAATTATAGACAAGAGTAGGCTAACAAATACAAACAAATCACAACAAAACTAAAGAATGTGAAATAATAACGAAAACAATATTAAAACATGTCATCACAGCTAACATAAATAGCAACAGAAGTCGCTTAGCAAATTCCAGTATCGGAAATTTGCAAACCCTACAGAAAACGCTCACAATAGACGACCTCTATGACGTGGCATAATCTAACGGAGACACCACCCAACCGAGAACCCGCTGAAATATAAACATATAAATATACAAATAACATATAGACATATAATATATAGAATGAGATGATACACAGAAGACTCAGCAGAAGTATAAGGGCACAGTTTACATACAAACAGGCCACTTAACTTAAAGGCTTCCAATCGTAGAACAGCAGAAAAACGGATGTCAATCAACGTCCTAAAGAGCGAAGCTCCAACGATGATGGCACATCTGAACTGCTTCCACTGCTAACACGATGGTACAAGAGCTTCTGAAATACTGTGTGTTGAGTTGTTTCGGCACTTGACCTTCTAATCCAAAAGTAAGTTGATGGAAATCGGTACTTGGCCTTCTTCAGAAAACAACCCGTTTCAACCGGCACTTGACCTTCTCAAAAAACGACAGCACTGGAACCTTGACAGCAGCAACTTGCTTGACTTGCGTAAAAGATAACAGCAGTCCGAGTTATCCGGCAACATGTAACAACGCCGGGTACTGTCAAATTCTTGTTTCCGTCAAAAAGTTGAAATTTTGACTTTTACCGGGCAACGCCGAGTACTTTGAAAATTTTGAAGATGTTGACTGTATTGAAGAATGTTAATTTCTTGAAGGATGCTGATGAATTCTTGTTGAAAATGAAGTGGGTAAGGGACCCCGTGTTTGCTAGTACCAGAATCAAACCAGCTTATGGCCACCAAATGATGCGTGATGCCATATGATGATGGATGGCATCCGCATGTCTGGTTTTGTGTAGTGTGTAGATGTGTTCAGTCAAAACAATGTTCATGCAACAATAACAGGGCAATCCACATAGGACGTCAGTAAACTCACGACGTATAAAGTCAATGAGTCTTGAAACAGCCGTTGACGTTTTTCTTCATTATTTATTGTGGACGCCACAGTGACAAAATGGTTACGCAAATGTGTAGGCACATCAAACAGTCATTATCACAGCAACATTCAATACAGCAATAAACGGTAGACAGCATTACAATGATGAGTCAGATGCATGTTATATTTCAAAGTGCTGTAAATGTAGTCAGATGAACAACTCCATCCTTTTCTATAACAGCCAGGAGATAACCAGATGTATGAGATCAGTTCACTCTCCTTAGTTTGACTTCAGCAAGACAGACACGTCTGCCGAAGTATAAATAATGTCCTCAAAAAATATCCTCTAGATAATAAAGGTTTTCTAAACCTAGTTCATTTAACAAAGTAGCAAGTAATGGTCCTTGGTACCTGCATCAACCGATGCAGTACAATGCAGCGACATGTGAGCTGGGAAAAAAACATCTCGTGACGACGACTTTCGCAGACAGGCTATGAATCGAAATCGCTCACGACCCAAAATCGATAGAGTTAATGAAAAAGTCAATTTACCTTGCTTTCATGAAATACACAGAAATATCACGCCTCCCGACATGTGGGAAAACACTAGAGGTATTATCTCGACTAAACGAAATATCCATAAGAGGACTACACATCCCTGACAGAACAAAAAAAAGCGGAGATCCCCCTCTTCAACGAGGCATCTCTTTCGCCATTCCAAATCGCTCACTCCCACTAGTGGTGGGCGGAAACCGATCGACCAAACAACAAGACAAGTCATGCGCAGTCCAGCGCAAAAATGACCACAGCTCAAAAGTTAACTGCATTCGATACTAACGCGAGAAGACAAATGCTTACCGAGAAAAGTGACTATAGATTTCAAGCAGTTGTTGCCCTTGCGTTATAAAACAGATATTGAAATAAAACGATGTTGCGAGAATTTATCACGCAACATGTACATTTCTAGAAAACTAAATGCGGCAGAGAGGAACTACTCGGTTTTAGACCGTGAGTTGTTAGCGATGGTTTGGTCAATTCTCAAACTACAAAGATTCCTCCTGGGCGCACATTTCATTCTAGAAACTGATCAAAAAGCTCTTACAGCTATTCAGACTAAGAACTTGAAGAGTTCGAGATCCACTCGATATGCTATTGCTCTTCAACCTTTTCACTTCACTGTACGAGCTATCCGTGGGTCGGATAATGTGATGGCTGACATTCTGTCTAGATGCCCACATGATTAGAACTAATACTTCTGTTCTATTTCTAGATATACGACAGAGTCATAACACACCTATATTACTACAATACATTAGCACATCTGTCCTCACTTTAGGTGAACACATACTATTGTGCTTTGTTATCATCTTCTTCTGTTCCCATCTTTAATATAAGAGGAAGACTGAGTAGTTAATATAAGGGCCGAAAGTTTACTCGGCCACAATTATTAATAATAATGTATTGTATAGTATGAAACATAATGGCTATTAAATAGAATTATATTGGTTGTTTTTTCTCAGCATGTCATTGATGATCTGAGAAGCTACCTTTCTGTTGTCAAACATGGAGAGTTCCACATTGTGTATTTACCCTTGGAACTACAGGAGATGTGTCCTGGATCGTCATTTATGTGTAATTTCATTATGTAATGATATTATTAAACGTTTAGATAATATACTATTTAATATTCACTATCAGATGTGTACATCTATTTTAAAGCGGTAGTAGTATATGACACCGCTATTTGATAACGATTGTGTTACACGTGCATATGTATATTGTACTTACATGCTAGTGTAGTGTGTGTTGGTGGCTCCTCCCCGATTTTTTTTTTGAATCAGATTTTTTATCTGTTGAGAAATATTCTCAACAGACACTTTATGTGTCAATTTAGCCTCATATTAAGCAGTGCAATTACTTATCCTCGCATAATTCGTGCGTTGTTAAACCGCTTTTGGTTTTACTCTTGGATATAAAAAAAAAATGTTGCACATTTTTTTTTAATCGGGAGGTTGCGGTAATGTTGCGCTAAACTTGTCGCAACTTATTCTGACTATATATTCTGACTACGTATTCTGACCATGCATTCTGACTATATATTTAATTTTGTAATGCATGGGAAATAACTCATGTAATTGTAGTCACTTTTTTATTTCTACTAGTTGTCTAATCGTGTGACGATAGTTGCCGATAGTTTGTGTGAACGATTTTGAGTCATATCCATATACGGAGCGCTCAGGTCGTCAGTTCTTAGAAACAGTTGGCAATCGCAATGTTTCAAGAGTCATTTCCTTTTAAGGTTCGAATCTTTAGTCGAACATCTTAGAACATTCTTCGTTCCGTAAGTTAGCTGAGCTGTATTCGATTCGCGTGTTCTGCGCATGTCCTAGGCTGTGTCATTGTTTGAATGATTTCCGCCCAGTTCACTCTTGGCAGATTTTGCTTGTGAGCAGGACGAAGTTTTTTGTGCTGGCGTCCTTGCTGATATTATTCAGGAAAGAGTCCTCATCGTTGTTGTTCCTTTTGAGATGATATATCTCTATGTTATTCCAAGTGCCTGGAGGCCTATGTGATTTATGTGATTTAATTCCTGATGAACAGGTAATTGAATTTTGCTGAGTAACTTTATCGCCATCTTGTGATGTTGACATTTTTGCCTAGCCTGCCTTATTAAAGAGTCTATGATATGACAAGTTTGCTCAGCTCACGATCCACTTATATTGTTACTGCATCGATGGATGCATGTCCTAAGAACTATCTGCCTGCTAAACTTTACTGCTTGTTCCAGATTTGATATCTTGGATGACTAAAGGAATTTGGAGGATCTTTGAGGACATTATTGATACACTTCAGAAGACGTCGCTGTCTTGCTGAGGTTAGATTTAGGAGAGAGGATTTGATCTCCTATCATATTGATATCTTCCAGCTGTTATGGAAAGGGATGGAGATTTCCGCCTGAATACATTTACAGCTCTATGATGTACTGATATGCATGTGATTCATCTTTACTATGATGCTGTCTACCGTCCATTGCTGTACTGACTATGTTGCTGTAACAATGACTGTTTGATTGTACCTATGATGTACCTACCTTCGCGTATACATTTTGTCATTGTGGCGTCCACAATAAATTATACAAGAAAACGTCACTAGCTGTTGCAAATCTCATTGACTTTACCCATCGTGAGTTAATGTGACGTCCTTGTGTGGATTGCCCTGTTTGTGATGATAACTGTTTGAATACACATCTGCATCTTACACAAACCAGACCACAGACACCATACTACGTCTTCATCGCCATTCAACATTATGACGTTCAACAAAATGGTAGTCAACAACTTGTCACAAACGTAGGAGTCAAAGGCTTTTGTTCTCACAATAGGGGATGCGCCAGGCTGCTCCACACCTCACGTGAGTACGCCTTATGTAGTTTTGACTCTGATCAGTGAGATAACTGTCTCAGGCTCTAGCTGGTTACTATGATGCATCAGTCTATATACTAGTCTGGTGCTACGGCTTGCCGGATGAAATATTTCTAATTGGAGTAGAGACCGGAAACCTTTTTATGATTGGTCTTGGGGCCTAGATGACTTAAAATAATCGTTAACCTAACTAACTACGAAACCTCTAGTCTAAAAACTATTGTTACTAATTAAGTATGACCAACCATTGTTCTAGGTTCTTTGTATTCTAAATGTCTTCCTGCCTAACTTGTATGGAGGACACACAAGGTTTGAGGACATCATGGGTTCATGTGTGCCATGACTGATAATGTCATTGGTTTTTGACTAATGTTTATTTTTACTTACTAGTCTGTTACCACTATGTTGAGGATTAAATCTTTTTGTGGTACATATTATGTTCAGTTGATGTTGTATGTTGTGGAATGTTTCTGGTGGGTGGTGTGGTGCATCAAAGACTGACAAGGACAGAGTCAGTGAGGTCGGGCTTACGGATGGCCGACAGGTGTGTGACTATGTAGTTAACAACATACGCGAATGTTAAAGGGTTCTGGCATACCTGAACAGACTGGAGCCACACACCACAACAAACATAGGAGTCAGGAACGTCGAAACTCCTGATAACGTTATACACTGTTTATTTACTACACAGTCACGTAGACATCATTATAATATAGTTCACATCAAGTCATGGAGCATCGACAGTTCATAATATACGCATACAGAATAAACAGTACATTAACAAGCCATAATATCCAAGGCTTTGAATCAATATGAATATAATATCTCTCAATCTTCAATTGAATACACAGTACATCAGTAAGCCATAATATCCAAGGCTTTGAATCAATATGAATATAATATCTCTCAATCTTCAATAACGTACATTCTGGAATTATCAAATATTCCTTTCACAAAAATATATTCTGGAACACACTAGCGAAATGGATCACGTCCATTCCCAAGCTCTGCCAGAAAACGTACTGTCACGAAATAACAGCTGCTCAAAACAGCTCAGTATTCAAGCGCGAACTCGCAGCTTGAGATGTGAGCTGAATTCATCCGCCTTTCCCCCCAAACTATTTCATAGAACATTCGACAGTTTCTTTATCCTATTTTTAAAAAAAGTAACAACTAGTCAGGTAACAGTTTAAACATCACTCCGCATACAACCCCTCAACTAAAAAATTCTCTCATCACGCAGAGCGTGTTTACTAGCGTGTACAAAAATCCGACCCGTACATTCCAGTCTTTAACACTTAACTCCCCTTAATTAAAATATGACTTAACAGCCTACACCGACCCCTGAGGGAAAAAAAATGATATGATCATTTTTTTTGGGTTTAAATTACATCGAACAAAAACAAATTTAGGTCGATGCAATTATAATATCTACACATAAGGATTACACTATGTTAAGTCATGTTAACAAAAAAGAACAAAAAAGGGATAGAAGTAAGTGTAAAGTAAAAAAAAAATGAGGTATAGAAAGATAATGAGATAAGCATACGAAGATCAACAAATTCAAAGAAATATGAAATATATCAAGTATAGACTAGCTATGCCATCATAAGTGAAAAGTGAAAAAACCAGATGAAGTACAAGAAGAATGAGCAGACAATGATATATCATGGTAAACAATAAGTTAAACAATGCATATTTATACCAAAAGACAAATAACTAGTTACCATTTAAAAATAACATAATGTGCATGATAACTAAGTTAATAAACTTATACAGTACCAATGATGAACTTATTATAGACATCAATTAATAATATCGCTATGCGTAGTTACCCCTAGCGCACAATCAAGCGCTGGGCAAAGAAAAAACCATTACAATGTCAGAGAGAAAAAAAAGCACAAATGAAATGGTGCATAAAGATGAACCTACACACTATCTTAAAGAAGTTATGCCATATCCTAATACAATACTATATAATGTTCTATACTATACAATACTATCTACTATCCTAAATAAGTTACATAGAAAGGACAACTCTAGTAATCTTGGACCATCCTATGCACACGAAGATATCAAAAACATCTAGAGTTGCGTCAAACTGCCGACTGGCTTCACTGGAGCAGCACATCTTGCTCAAGGTGACATATACAAGAGGTAGAAAAGTAACAGCTTAATCACGTAACATATCAACTCAGGTTCTCATGGGAAGGCCGTTGCTGTGAAAAAACACAAATGAAAATCTCTGTTTGGTAAAGGTAGGATTTTATGACAGGCAACAGTTAATTTTAATTTTAACCTATCAAATGTGGCCGTGTAAACTTCCGACCCCTGTACGATGTTAATCAAACCTTCCTCCGTTACACGAAAAGGGTAACAGAGAAAGTAACACAGACGAACTTAGGATCATGAATTAAACAGGGTCATAAAAGTGTTCCACCAGTGTGCAATGATGTATAATAGAGTCGCAGATATATAAGTGATACCGAAATCTATAAGCAAATCTGGAAGATGGTAGTGATGACTAAGAGTGTCATGATGGCTGACAATCTGAGATTTTGCGCAAGACAAAGGAAATGCAGTAGACAAAGGCGTACATCTTAAAGGCTGAACTGAAGTCATAGCCTGTGTACTGGGCAAAGAAAAAAGTAAGAAAGATATAATAAAGATGTAAAAACATACAGTAGTAAACTTGGACCTCCGTCGAAGTTTAAAAGGAGCGCAGTGAGTGCGACAAAAAGTCGTAAAAGACGAAGATACCGAGCTAACCGGTCCAGCAAGAAAGCTAAAGAAACTCATAAGGTACATATATGTACTAACAACTAAGTCCGTACATGTGGCAAAGAAAACGCTAGTCATTGCAGCAAAGAAGTTGCAATCAACGTGACTGGATGTAGATTCAGTCGTAGCTATAAAATTAGTGTGTGTATCAGACAAAACTGAAGGATCTTCTTCTATAATAGTAGTTAAAGAAGAGTCAAAGTTAGAATAACGACGTACTGAGGTATGTCGAACTGGGTTACAAGAAGCACTAAAATTAGCATGATGAACAATCGTATCATCAACACTGCAAGATTGCACTAAATTAGCAGAATGTATTGCGTTAGCAGAATGTACTTGGTGATAAGATTTTGGCACAGTCATTAGCGTTGTATCAGTAAGGTGATGTTGCCGTTCCCAAGCAGCAATTTGTACCGGCGTACATATCTTTATACCACGTATCTGTCCAACAGTAAGGTCGGCGATAGGCGCTCTGAACATACATGCGTGTATATAACCAGTGAAAAATGGTGTGGCAATGTGCACTATGGCAGTCGGAAAAGTCTCAACTGTCCCACCAAATGTCACACATTTCACCATATTACCTGTAGCGCAAGATGGATGGACTAGAGACTGTCTAATCCCAACAGTCGTGCATCCAGAATCAAAGAGAACTGAGACTGGATTATTATTTACAAATCCTTTATGTAGGGTAAGAGACCCTCTTCCGTCATGCGCAGCTAAGGCAGGAAGAGTGGGTAGAGGATGACCGCAACTCAAGGTAGTTATAGCTGTAGGTTGGAACAAAGTTGTGCACTCCGGGCACTGAGATGCTCTCTCGAAATCGAAAGCAGAGCAAGCAGTAGCATTAGAGACACTATTATTATTGTTACCTTGATCATTAACAACCTGGGGCTCTTGTTGAGCAGAGTTAGCATGGCGATGCGATCTATTATTTGGAGATCTACCGTCATATCGCGATCTATCGCGACTATTATCTCTATTGGGAGCATTGTTATTTGCTCTATTGAAACTATTGTTCTGATTTGAACCCCAGTTAGCATTGTCGCGATTACTATTTCCCCTTTGATCAAAATATCTATTCGATGGATTTTGTTGTCTCCGAGAAAAATTATTGTAGGGTTGATAATCTCTATTGTAGTTACCCCTTCCAAAATTTCCATAATTGTTGGAACCAAAATGTTGAGGACCGTTAAATTGTCTCCAGTTCCTTGAAGAAGGAGAATTACTACGTGATGGACCCCCTTGGTACTGTCCAAAATCACGATTATCTCTCCTACCAAAATTGCGATCCGCACTTTGAGATCTACGGCGCAAATTAGGACCATATGGTATTGCTGAAGCCACGGGTAAACCTTCTCTGACCTCAGAGTGGCTAACAGTCACATTTGGGTGTGCAGTGACGTATTGGCGACAGTATTGTTCCATATCTTTCAAGTTTGTAGGTTTTCGCTCATGTAAAAAAAGAAAGAAAAGAAGCGTTTACAGACGACATGACTTTGTCACGAAGCAATAAGTCCATGAGGGCTTCGTATGTATGTTCAGTTTTTGAAAGTTCCACCCAACGTGAAAACGTAAGGCGAATATTTGCTATAAAGTCTGAAAAATCTTTCCCTGTCTCTGGCAATAGAGACTTAAAGCGTAGGCGATAACCGTCTTCATCCAGTTGGTATTTTTTTAACAAGACCGCTCTGACAACATCATAGTTATTCTTGTCAGGGCCCTCCAACATACTTATAGTGTTCATAGCTTCACCCTTAAGTATTTCCATAAGTCGTGCACAATATTCCGACTTGTCTATCTTATGAGATTCGCATGAAAGTTCAAATCTATTCAGATAGAATGAAATATCGTCATAGGCAGAGTTGAAAGCAGGCAATCTGATTTTATAAAAATTAGTATTTGCCTTATTAGAAGTTGTTTGATTGTTTGTCTCATTTTGTGTATTACCAATATTCACTACCTTTATTTTCTCCAGTTCCATAGATAAGATCCTTTCCTCGTGTAGTCTTTGGTTTTCTTCAGCTTGCATCTGAAGCTTTCTTTCTTCCATTTGCATTTGAATTTTTCTATCCTCAGCCTCTAATTTCTGTTTTTCCATTTCCATTTGCTGTTGAATTTTTCTATCTTCAGCCTCTAATTTCTGTTTTTCAGCCTCTAATTTCTGTTTTTCAGCCTCCATTTGAAATTTTCTCTCTTCTGCCTGCATCTGCAATTTCCTATCTTCAGCCTCCATTTCAAGTTTCTTTTCTTCTAACTTCTGCGCCTTGGCATATTCGACAAGTGCGAATTCTTTTACTTCCTCAGTAGTCATACCAAGGGATTTCCCTTGTTTAATGAAATAATCTAAGCTAGACATTATGTCCAATATATGATATAGATAACTTATGTAAATATATTCCTGGAGAAACTCACTTTATCCCAACTCAGTGGGTGACAAGTCCTTGCTTAAGAACTTGTACAATTACCTTTTTAACTATTAATAATGTAATTAATCACCTATATATATTATGCCTTATAATATTGACAGTGCATGACAAAATAGACAATACAAACAAGAGTGGCAAAGACAAGATATAAAGCACAAATGACCACGTTCGCAGAATCAACTAAACCTGAAAGCAAAACCAAAGAAAAAATATTGCAAAGAGTGCAATGACACTGCGAAATGAATGACAAGACATATGACAGCACAGTGTATAAACGAAAAATTTGTATAGAAATAAAAGATAGAAAAGAGAGAAAGACACTCACAAACAAATTAATAAAAAAAAACTAAGGTACAGAGAAAAACATAATGACAACAACACTGAGACGTTTCGTCACACCTAAACAATGATATCACAGATTACCAAACACAGTGGACTGAAATACGTCAGCAAAAAGTTCGCTGGAAATTTCCACTGCGGGAAATCCGCAAGAATGTCCCTACAGAACGCTTTCGTAGGCCCTGGATGAACTGGGATATATCCTAACGAAAGTCACCTCCCAACCAAACCCGCATAAATATGGAACATATAACATAAAAAAGGAATATAAATAGCCTAAGCTCTGAGGAAGGCTCAATTAAACATACAGTGGCACAGTTTACAATACAAACAACCACTTATCTTGCAAAAGGAAAAAAATCCCGGCCTCCGCAACAGCAACAATGATGTACATGAAGTATCACATAATATGAAGAGATCCAACGGTGACAGGCACCGGGTACTCCTCGTCAAGTCTTGAAATCTGACAGTAAGCTGATAATCCAAATCAAAGGAGGTACTTGACATCTAGTCTTGACTTGGCAACTTTGT
Source organism: Oreohelix idahoensis (assembly GCA_024509875.1). Classification (NCBI taxonomy): domain Eukaryota; kingdom Metazoa; phylum Mollusca; class Gastropoda; order Stylommatophora; family Oreohelicidae; genus Oreohelix; species Oreohelix idahoensis. The sequence goes on from JAMPIV010009724.1 coordinate 28,309, forward strand.
AGTTCCAGTTGAAGGACTTGTACACTGGTAACACTGCGTATCTTGACATGCCATTACAAAAAATCGATATTAGATATCCTTCTGTTCTTGTATAGAACCCCGAATCACTGGAAACCACCACTTATGTTGGTGGTTGTTCTGGGGAATACAGTTCAACTTCTGTGGGTAACATAACGCCCCATATCACTGGCTCACCACTTATGTTACCACTATGTTGAGGATTAAATTTTTGTGGTACATATTATGTTCAGTTGATGTTGATGGTTGTGGAATGTTTCTGGTGGGTGGTGTGGTGCATCAAAGACTGACAAGGACAGAGTCAGTGAGGTCGGGCTTACGGATGGCCGACAGGTGTGTGACTATGTAGATAACAACATACGCGAATGTTAAAGGGTTCTGGCATACCTGAACAGACTGGAGCCACACACCACAACAAACATAGGAGTCAGGAACGTCGAAACTCCTGATAACGTTATACACTGTTTATTCACTGCACAGTCCCGTAGACATCATGATAATATAGTTCACATCAAGACATGGAGCATCGACAGTTCATAATATACGCATACAGAATAAACAGTACATTAACAAACCATAATATCCAAGGCTTTGAATCAATATGAATATAATATCTCTCAATCTTCAATTGAATACACAGTACATTGGTAAGCCATAATATCCAAGGCTTTGAATCAATATGAATATAATATCTCTCAATCTTCAATAACGTACATTCTGGAATTATCAAATATTCCTTTCACAAAAATATATTCTGGAACACACTAGCGAAATGGATCACGTCCATTCCCAAGCTCTGCCAGAAAACGTACTGTCACGAAATAACAGCTGCTCAAAACAGCTCAGTAAAAATTCATTCAAGCGCGAACTCGCAGCTTGAGATGTGAGCTGAATTCATCCGCCTTTCCCCCCAAACTATTTCATAGAACATTCGACAGTTTCTTTATCCTATTTTTAAAAAAAGTAACAACTAGTCAGGTAACAGTTTAAACATCACTCCGCATACAACCCCTCAACTAAAAAATTCTCTCATCACGCAGAGCGTGTTTACTAGCGTGTACAAAAATCCGACCCGTACATTCCAGTCTTTAACACTTAACTCCCCTTAATTAAAATATGACTTAACATAGTCATTCTTAAGTACTTTACTATAATTCTAATAGTTGTAGCAACGTAGTAGATCATACGGTCACACACACTCTCACATTAAAATTACAAAATGTTAACAGGTAAAGAAGTCCATCTTTTAGAGAACCAAGAAAGCGCTTTCTGTTTAACAAAGCTACATTTGTTCACAAAATTCGGTCAAATAATGCTCCAGCATGTCTGTGGCCAATGTTCAAATACAATGAAAGACTCAGTCAACGCCATAACAAATTACAAGTGCCCAAGCCTAGGCTTGACTTATTCAAGAAAAGCTTAGCTTACTCTGCTGCTCATCTTTAGAACTATCATCTTAATATGATCTAAGAAACAAGTTGTTCGAATACGTTATGAGTTCTTATTACTTGCCCACCTATCTGATTATTTACAGGGTGTCCATACAAGATTGTACCCTTTTCAAAAAATGTATTCTCGGCCCCATGATGTGCTACGAGGATGCTTTCTATCACAAAAGTAAGATAATCTCTGCAAGTTTTTAAGCATACCTTACAAAGACTCAATATGTGCACCCTTCGTGACGCGACAGATATCTAGTCGATAATCCATTTCTTCCCACAATCGAATCAGCATGTCTCCAGTAACAGCAGCAAAGGCTCCAATGATCCGCTCTCTCAGCTCCACCAGATCTCGGGGAAAGGTGGGACAAAGACTCTGTCCTTGATGAAGCCCCACAAAAATAAATATCATGGTGTCAATTCTGGGGACCTCGAGGGCCATCTCGGCAACACTGCATCGTCAGGATCACTGCGACCGATTCACCGTTGTGGGTGATGTTCATTGAGGTACCCTTTCACTGCTCCGTGGTAGTGGGGAGGAGCTCCATCTTGTTGGAAAACGAAATCCCGTGAGTCCTCTTCAAGTTGGGGAATCATCAAATTGTCGAGCATGTCCAGGTACGAGAATCCAATAACGATTTTTTCCGCAAAGAAAAAGGGCCCGTAAAGCTTCCTTCTGGATATTTCACCAAAGACGTTTAACTTTGGAGAATCTCTCTTATGCTCAATGACTGCATGAGGGTGTTCTGAACCCCAGATCCGTACGTTGTGTCTGTTGACTCTGCCACTGATGTGGAAGGTCGCTCGTCACTGAACACGAGCCTCTCCCCGAAATCATCATTCTCAAGCAATTTCTGCATGTTCTCGCTGAAGGCCGTGCGAAGTGCTTTGTCTGGTTCAGTGAGTTCCTGCACAAGTTGCAGCTTGTAAGTCTTCATTCTCAAACGCTTATGAAGCACTATCCATACCGTACTGCGGGGCATGTCTAACTCACGACTCGCCCTTCGAACCGACTTCATGGGGCTGTGATGGAAGGCTTGCCGAACTCAATCCACTGCCTCCTCCAAACACGACGGGCGACCGGTGCTTTTGCCTTTGCACAGACAACCTTCCTCCCTGAATTTCGTATACCAACGCTTAATAGGATTCTTATCAGGTGGATCAACCCCAAACTGTCGCCGAAAATTGCGTTGAACTGCGATAACAGACGTCGTTTTCGCATATTCTACCACACAAAACGCCTTCTGTTGTTTGGTCGGCGCCATTTTGCAAAAACAGTGCGCATGCGCACGGCGGGTATTTCAAGTGACACTTTCGCAGCTGAGTTGCAACCGGTAATTGTTACATGTCTCTCCACACACTGGTCAAGTAGGTGAAAAAAAGAAAGAAATAGGTACATTCTTTTATGTAATGTCTAATGTAGGTTCTAATAATGATGTTTGTACTTTTTAACATAGTTTATTTTATGGTCATAATTAGTTTGTAATTTTCAACATATTTTGTTTCATAATTATAATTAGATAGTGTGAATGTGAGAATTTTTACAACGTTCTTCTTCTTTGATCCTTAGCCACCGACTGTCAAAGCAATCAGTGGCCATCACGCCTGGTGTTTACAACACACTCAAATGGTACTGAAAGAGGGACTTCTTTACTTGTTAACATTCTGTAATGCTACGGTTTAAGTGAATTTAACAAAAACCGGTGACGGTAATTTTTACCTTTAGATCAGTAAATTACTAAGAGACCTACTATTCGAATGATAGACCATGACACTTAGAAACCCCGACAAATATTACAAAGTAAGGTCACTATAATTTACTAGTCTAAAGGTAAATTTAACTAAGGAATTATCACTTTCAGAGCTAAAGGTCTTTTATATATGGACATGCGCCATAATATAACCGACTAGTTTGAACGGGACAAGCTTAGCCAAAACGAAGCAAAATGTTATTTAAAAAAAAAAAAAAACTAAAGAATTAACAGTAGAAGGACTGGAACTTTTGAATTTTGGAAATCGTGAATAATTATTTTTAAAACTGAAACACTGATTAACAGATAAATGATGGATGTCAAGCATTTGCAGAATTAAAGACCAGATAGATTCCAGGAATCTGCAAGAAGGAAAATGTCAATGAAAGAGAAAGACAATAAAGAAAGAATAAGAATAAACTATTGTTAAGCAGAAAGTTGAAGATGGTACTATAAGAATAACTGCCGTAGAGGAGTAGAGTTTTAGAGACTTCACTGTAGCCTACTAGGTGCAGCTTTTTATGAGGTGGGTGACCATTTTACTTCCTAGCTACCTCTTTCTACCGTAACTCAACAGCAGAGCTAAGTACCCATTTACAGCTTGGTAGACTGGAAGGTGATGTTACCAGTTTCTATCCCGTTACCAGGTAACTGCCGCGAGAGGAAAGCGTTTTAGCCGCTTAGTCAATTAGACGCTCACCAGAAAGTTCCAGACTTTGAGTGCTCCTGCAGAACAGAAGCATTAAATGGTATGGCAATGTCACTAGTGTTGAACTGATTGAAAACAAGGAAAAATAAAACACCAAACAAACAAAAGACACACACACAAAAACAAAAACAAAAACAATACAAACACCGGTTCCAAGAAATGAGGAGAAGATGCTTGCTTGGATAGAACACACAATTGAGGAAACTAGTTGATAGCGTGACAAGACAGTTCTTTTTCTGGAATTCGCAGGGTAGGAGAAATACAAGTAGACCACAAAACACACAGACAGGATAATTAGACATAGATACAAAGGGAATGAAGAAATTATGAATGGACAGAATAAGGCAGGTAGACTTGACGTGCGTTTACTCAACTCCTGTGAAAATAGATGAAACATTCAGCGGCAGAAAAATAAGAAACCAAAATAACTTGACCAGTCTGTTCGCTGACGACTTCGTCAAGATTAAAACGCTTTAGCAATGTCATTTGTCGACATGTTTTCTGTCCTCTTCCTTCCAAGTGCACGAGCTTTTGTCTTTTGTCTCGTGTCAAGTCTGTCAATAAGTCGTGACGCATATAAATTGTGGAAAACGTCATACGCGCAAAGATTTGAAAGCAATCTAAAACAGACAAAAATAGATACTTTGTTTCTTAATTCTTTCAGACCTTCAAGACCATGTCAGCAGGGCCGGGTTAACCATAGGGGTCGTTCACATATGACGCCACGCAATTCTGCCATTTTTAACCCCCACCCCCCTTGTCGCATTTCGGTCACAAAAACCCAGGACTCCCCCTTTACGTGACGTCACAAATCGGTTACCCCCTTATTTCTCCCTATGTTTTGTTGTAATGCTGAAAAGAAACAACGTAATCAAATGAAATGTAAGTAATTTAATTAGTCATCATCATCATCATCCTCATCATTATTGCCTTTCAGTTGCCTATGGAGCATGTGCTTTCTGCCAAGTGTTTCTGTCCTGTGCCATCAGGTCAAGGTCTGTCCATATCTTCGTCATCCTCTTCATGTCAGTCTCCAGCCTTCTTATCCGTGTATTCCTTGGCCTTCCTCTGCCTCTCTTACCCTGGGGATTACAGAACAAGGACTGTCTGGTAAAGCTATCAGCAATTTTCTAAATGTGTGTCTTATTCATCTTCAGCGTCTTCTTCTCATGCCATGTTCTTCTGCCATTTGACTGATTCGTGTAATCAGTTCCACATTAGGGATCTTGTCATACCACTACAATCCTTCTATTTTATACAAGCATCCATTTATGAGTGCGTCCATGGTTAGAGCGTAGGCCTCTCGCGGCAAAGGTAGAAGGTTGGAAACACAGTGGCGTCAAGCTACAGTCTACCCAGCTATAAATGGATACCTGACCCTGCTCTTGGGTTAGGAAAGGTAAAAGCAGCCAGGAGGGGAACTGGTTACCCCACCTCTCGAAGCTCAAACTAGTATAGTGAAATCTCTAACACTTCACTCCCCTACAGCAGTATCTGCTATGATACTACATTTTTAAAACTCTTTTATTACAGTCTGATGTTTTCTAATTATTGTTCTTGTTGTTTCCATGTTCAGAGCAATCCCATTGGACTAACATGGACATTTGAATATTCTAATATTTGTGTCGGACTTGACTTCTTTTGATCTACATATATGTCCCAATCCAATGCAAACTCCTCTCGCCTTTTGTATTCTTATTGTAGCCGAGAGGAAAGATATAATGATGGTGATATTATCCTGGACAAATAGATGTAGCAGATGATACCAGGATAGTACCAGATAAGAGACTGGTCTTACAAGAAATACCCCATTCTCTGAAAAGAGTAATGGTGTATCGACATCAAAGGTATAGTCAAGCTGTATAGGTTCCTAGATAAGAGGGTTAAGTGCTATCTAAATTCCTATGGGCTTCTCTCCAGACTAAGCTTAGACAATTCATTCATTCATTCATAACCCTCCACTCCCAAAGGAGCATAGGCCTTCAACAAACACATGCCAAGTCCTCCTGTCCCGTGCCATCATCTCAAGTTCTTTCCATGTTCTCCTCATCATTTTCACCTCTGTTTCCAACTCTCTTCTCCATGTACTTCTTGGTCTTCCTCTGCCTCTCTTGCCCTGGGGGTTCCAGAACAAGGACTGCCTTGTAATGCTATCAACAGGTTCCCTCAGTGTGTGTCCTATCCATCGCCATCGTCTTCTTCTCATCTCTTGTTCCACTGGCACTTGTCTAGTTCTTGTCATCAGTTCCACGTTGGTAACCTTGTCATACCATTTTAATCCCTCTATTCTACGCAAGCACCCATTTATGAAAGTCTGTAGCTTTTTGGTTGTTGTCTTTGTTGTTCTCCATGTCTCCGAGCCATACAATAGGACTGACTTCACATTTGAGTTGAAGATTCTTATTTTCGTGTTGGATCCGATTTCTCTTGATCTCCATATATTTCCCAATGCAATGAAAGCTCCTCTTGCCTTTTGTATTCTTATTTTGATATCGCTGTCTGTCCTTCCAACTTTGTCTATATTACTGCCAAGATATGTGTATGATTCTACATCTTGAATTGGTGTTTCTTCAAGTTCAACCCTGTTATCATTACCTGCATTTATTCTCATTATTTTTGTCTTTTCCCTGTGTATTTTCAGACCCAATTGCTGTGACCTCTCATCGAGTGTTTTCAATTTGTCCTGCATCTGATTACGGTTATGGGACAGAAGAGCCAAGTCATCAGCAAAATCCAGATCATCCAACTGCTTAGTCAGAGTCCACTGGATTCCATTTCTGTTGTGTGTTGTCGATGATCTCATAACCCAATCTATTGCCAGCAAGAAAAGAAATGGAGACAAGAGGCATCCCTGTCGCACTCCTGTTCTTATCCCAAACGGTTCTGTTAGCTGTCCTTCGTGAAGAACTCTGCATGTCATGTCTTCATATGTTTTCTTTATTAAATTAATGATCTTCAGGGGAACTCCATAATGCCTCATCAATTTCCAAAGTGATTCTCTGTCTACACTGTCAAATGCCCTTTCGTAGTCCACAAATCCGATGTATAGTGGTGAATTCCATTCCAGACTTTGTTCAACTATTATTCTCAAAGTGGCTATCTGGTCTGTACATGATCTGTTTTGTCGAAAACCTGCTTGTTCATCTCTCAGTTTCCTGTCTATGGACTCTTTTAATCTCTCAAGGATAATCCTGTTTAATACTTTTCCTGGCACTGATAGTAACATTATTCCTCTATAATTTGTGCACTCTTGTAAATTTCCCTTCTTAGGCAACTTAACCAGATATCCTTCCTTCCATTCTGCTGGTATCTCTTCCTTTTCCCAGACTTTACCAAGTAATTTATATAACATCTCTGTAGCCGTGTCGATATCTGCTTTGATGGCCTCTGCTGGAATGCCATCAGGTCCCGACGCTTTTCCCTCTCTTAGAAGCTTTATGGCTTTCTTTATTTCTTCCTTCGTTAATTTGTAGCTCTTCTTCTGCTGGCTGGATGTCCGGCGGGTTTTGTGGAGCTGGTCTATTGAGAAGGTCCCCAAAATATTCTGTCCACCTCTTCATTTGCTCTTGTATATTGCTGAGCAGTTTCCCATTCTTGTCTTTTATGAGGCAACTTGTTTGCTTGTATTTCCCTGTCAGCTTCTTTGTGCTGTTATACAGTTCTCTCATATTTCCTTTGGCTGCAGCATCTTCTGCCTCTCTTGCCAACTCCTCAATATACTTCCTCTTGTCTCTTTTGATACTTCTTTTTTACTTCTTTGTTTGCTTCTGTGTACACTTCTTGAGCCTTGGCTTTGGAACTTCTGGTTTTGCTTGTGTTTAACTCTGCTTTCTTGTTTTTTCTATCTTTTATCTTATTGATAGTTTCTGTTGTTATCCATGCTTTTTGTTGTCTTTCCCTTTTCCCCAGTATTTCTTCACATGTCTCCTTCCATACTGTTTTGACCTGCTGCCAATAGTCTTCTGTATTCTCTACATCTTCCAGCTGTTGGAGCACTTGGAATTTGTTGGATACTGTGACCGCAAATTTGTCTCTTGTTTCTTGATTTCTTAGCTGTCCTACATTAAACTGTTGTCTATAATTTTGCATTGTTGCATATCTCTTGAGTTTCATTTTTACTTTGGCTATCAGAAGATGGTGATCTGATCCCACATCTGCTCCTCTATATACCTTTACATCCTGCAATGATGATCTAAACTTCTTGTTTATGCATATATGATCAATCTGATTTTCTGTTCTATGGTCTGGTGATATCCATGTTGCCTTGTGTATTCTCTTATGTGGAAACATGCTTCCTCCTATAGCCAGCTGATATGAAGCACAGAAGTTTGCGAATAGCTCTCCATTTTCATTCATTACTCCTAGCCCATGTTTTCCCATGACTTCTTCAAATCCAGTGTTGACTGTACCTATCTTTGCATTCATGTCACCCATCAAAATTGTGATGTCTCTTCTTTTTACTTTATCCATAATTTCTTGTAGTTTAGTATAAAATGCTTCTTTCACAGACTCTTCTTTGTCATTAGTTGGTGCATAACATTGGATGACATTTACATGAATTTTCTTTTTAGCTGTTTTGAAAGAAGCTGTTATTATTCTGGGTCCAACAGCTTCCCATTCAATTAGTGCTTTCTGTGCTTCTTTAGATAACATAAGAGCTACCCCTTCACTGTCGTGTGAACTTTCGTCTTCATGTCCTGAGGACAGCACCAATTCACCTGTGATGAGTTTCTTCCTGTCTACCCCCTTCCACTTTGTTTCACACATTCCCAGAACCTCTGAATCTGTATCTATTTTTGTGCTTTCTTGTATAGATGAATATAAATGTTACTTTATGACTCATATGACTGTCAAATGTCTTCTATATACACCACAGTGTTTTCATCATCAAACAGTTTATTCGTAGGTGGGTTTATGGTATTTGAAAGTTGAAGTAGCCCAACACTGAGCTACTTATCTGAAACAAAGTCCTTCCTAGGCTTCGTACAGCAGTACGATTGGATATAACTCCACCACTGCGGGTCCTCCACTCGTCAAGATGACACAGTTAATTCTGGCAAAAGCTCTGACAAACTTGAACATCTATTTGCTGACTTGGTCACTAGAGATTGTGTATGACACTCAGGGCAGGAAATAATCTGAAACACAGTATACAACCTACGTAGTATCGCTCTTTGTCTCCTTAGCCAGTCAGGAGGTATAAAGAGACAGTTAAGACAAGCTGTGGTTAATCACAAGAGACATAGTAAGTCATGAATAACACAATTCGTTCCAGTTATAGCACAATAGTTCTGTAATTCACTTGTTACAGATTTGTCCATGATTTGTTTCTATAAAATCATATAGGCCTTATGGTAATCATTGTGTCATATATCAAATAATACAGAAAATCAATATTTTAGTATTTTACAGTCGGCGTCTGTGGCCTAATGGATATGAACGCAGTTTCATAATCCAGATATATCAGGTTCGAAACCTGCTGCAGGCGGTTTGGTAGCAGATCGCTTTGTGTGGTTTTTTAACAATGGTATAAGCGCCGTACCGTTCAGAAAGCAATGGCAAAAATACTGAATGAAAAAATTGCCTAGAAAAATCACAAACAGCCAATAAAAACTATGGTTGATTGCAACGTCCTGTAAAGGATAAGCAACTAACTTTTCTTTCCTCCAGTTTGGATAGTCCTTTCCAGCAAGCATAATATCTTTAAAATTCTTTCTACAAACAACTAGCTCAATCCATTCATTCTACTGATTTAATACAATTAGACCAACATACTTCGGGTTTTCCTCCAGAAATAACACAATGATTCTACACATTCCAATATTACCTTAAACCCACATTGATAATATATTTACATATGTATATTTAATTAACATCTCGCTTACCCTCAATCACAGACAGGCTTTCAATGGTTACACAGTCTGCTCACACTTCTGCAGATGGCAACGGAGGTGATATAAATGCTGTGCTCTGTGTATGTAGTTTGAATTAGGCGGCGAGAGTGTCTGTGTCATTCGTTCTCTCCCCTGATATAGTGGACTTGCGGATGTACGAGTTGACAACTAGCCCAAAGTACGTTTGCATGCATCCAAAATCGTGTAGGCAAGGCAAGGCGTGCTTAGAAGGTAAATCTAAAATAGTTATGGAATCCTTATTTCTGCACCGATTTCCTCCATCTTAGGCTTATTTTACTCATATAAATGAGTTATATCACTACCCCTATCTACTTTATCCTATAGTTTATCCGACTATTCACTGGAGCAGCCGAAACAAGGAAAAACATAACATGGTTCATGCTCCGCTGTCTTCTATTCATAATAACTTCGGCTCTACAACACATCCAGTGAATCTATTGCTATCTGCCTAAAGCTAATGATCCCTATTATCGAACTGGGTCCTTCTTTATCCAGGTACTCCATGAGTATTTGCACACTGCCTTCCAAAATATCATCAACATCTACCCTTTCTTGTCTCGAATAGCATAGCGTATCTTCTGACCCTACTTGTATCAAGCTGGCGTTTCATTGGACAGTTATATCCACGGGGTTTGCGCGGTGATAAATTTTGAATGATGCCGAGATATAATTCAGACTTCATTACACTTATTTTGATACCATTGTTTGTTCCTCCTGCTGTCTACATTGCTGCCGTGCAGTATTGTTGTTGTTTCCTGCATTTCCTCTCATCATCTTGGTTTTCTCCCTGTGTATTTGCAGACCAACTAGCTGTGACCTCTCATCAAGAATTTGCATTTTGTCTTTTATCTGATTACCATTATGTACAGAAGAGTTGAGTTCGTTGACAAAACTGTTAACTGTGAATTAATTAGAGCAGACAAAATATAATCTTTTAAGTAAAATAGTGTTTCATTAAACCGACTTTGACAAAAATTTCCTCTTCCATGTGCTGCGTCCCAGCACGAGACGGGGACCAACCAATACTTGCAGTACTCAAATAAATGCATATGCATCTTTTCCCCCTTCCACCTACACACACACGCACGTACGTACACATACAGTTGATTCAACTTGTTAAACGTTTTTGCCATTATCTCATCAGCTTGTTGTAATTACTATTTATGTCACCAGACTTAAAGGTCTTTTATATTTGGACATGCGCCCTAATACAACTGACTAGGTTGAACAGGACGCGCCTCGCCAAAACGAGGCAAAGTTTTATTTTTTGTTTTTAAAGAAAAAAAAACATTGTTGTCGCGATGGTGATAACTTGTTACAACTTTATTTTAAATCTAATTTTACACAGCACAGTTTATTTAGTCTGCTTTTTGTTTTCTAAGGTGTGTACTACATTATTTAAAAAAAGAAAAAATAATTTAAACTGGTTACAGGTTAAAACAGTTAACCGACATTTCAGCTGAGATCATACTATTAATATAGGTCCTCCACTAAGGAGTTGTTAACTATTGTGGATACAAGTTAACTATTGCGGATGAAAGTTTAACTATTGCGGACAAACGTTAACTACTGCGTATAAAAGTTAACTTATGTGGCTAAAAGTTAGCTATTGCGGTTAAAGGTATTACAGTTTACATTCAAAAATCCGGCCATCGATATTCAGATTTCCGGCATGGATTTCGGAGCGCATTTTTAAATTTACCGCGTTGGGCGCGCCACTGTTTTCTGGAGCAGTTTATATTTTGATGCAGCTGTTGGGTCTTGCTTGCACGTGTTAACAGGCATTCCTGCTCATTCCTTCTCATTTTATCATTTATTTGCTGCTGTTAAGCCCCATTATGGATTCAGCAAATAAAAGAAGTGGTGTAAAACGTAAACATCGTGCATTGTCGATCGCAGATAAAGTGTACAGGTAGTCATTTTCTGTTAAATATATACAGAACCATAAAAAAATCCGGCATTTTCAAAAATCCGGCACTCCTCAGGGCCGGAGGTAGCCGGATTTTTTAATGTCTACTGTACCATCATTTATGAAAACAGCGAGTGTGGCGTCACATTTTTCCAAACTCTCACCGCGTATCGTCAAACAGCGTTACAGCATTTTGATACTCTACCCCCTCATTGCGTGACGTCATATGTAGACGACCTCCATTAGGCGAAGTAGGCGGTTGCCTAGAGCAGCAATATTTTAGTTGGGTGAAATAATAGTGTGTTGTTTCTGTTACATGTATTACAGACGGTACTATTATTGCTGTGGTCATTTCACTGCAGGCGATCGTCATTAGATGTTTGTAATGAAAATTATATGGACGTATTAAATATGAAGACATGGAGTAACCTCCCTAAATTACATGTGGAGCAGTGATAATGATCTAATGGACCGGAAATTGACTAAACAATTAACATTTATTTTATGACATCATGTCTCGTAATTGTTCGTACATTGTTTAAAATCTTGACTTTCCATAATCAAACTGTTCATGAACACCGTCATTTGCGCACTTTTCTATTTTCGGGAGAGTACATATAAAGGAAACAATACAATTATTGTCTAACTTTCAACCACAGTTGCCCCCTTAGCTGTGGTTGAAAGTTAATGTACCCTCTCGAAAATAGAAAAGTGCGCAAATGACGGTGTGCATAATGTGACCGATCGACAGACGTACTTACGGCGAGAATTATGGAATTGAATATACCAAATATATAAACTTTCTGTGCAAATGTTCACAAGTTCCGTGCTCTAGTTAATAATTTTGTGTACAACGTCACCAAGTTCTGCGATCCTTTCACATCTGTAGTCTTTGAATGGCCGCCAGGGACAGGTCACTCGAGGTTCCTTCACATTTTAATAGTTTAAAATGTACCTCGATAGAGGGATATAAACACAATTTTAACGTTCCTAGGTCATCTGAAACTTAGTGAACCAAGGGCTTAATAATCCAAACAAGGCTCATATCAAACTAATTAAATAAAATGTTGAAAAAAAAATTGGTATAACGAAAAACGTCATTCCGAGAGAACACAGTATTATATCATATGTGGCCATATTGTAAATATGATTTCATATTTTACATCGAAGTTTCCATATTCTGTAAGAACCTATAATTGCACTAATACTGACATATTTACATAAAACCTTTGCTTCAAATTTCCGCAACCCTAGCGACATTAATCCACTCACACACTTTGCATGCACATGACCCAAACTACCAATTATCAGTACGATTACATGCGTACGGTAGCCTAGTTCGTTAATTTCTGCAGTCAATGGATAGTACTTATCAAATTTATGTTGGTAACATACATACATACATACGTACGTACGTACGTACGTACGTACGTACGTACGTACGTACGTACGTACGTACGTACGTACGTACGTACGTACGTACGTACGTACGTACGTACATTACATACATACGTACATTACATACATTACATACATACATACATACATACATACATACATACATACATACATACATACATACATACATACATACATACATACATACATACATACATACATACATACATACATACATACATACATACATACATACATACATACATACATACATACATACATACATACATACATACATACATACATACATACATACATACATACATACATACATACATACATTACATACATACATACATACATACATACATACATACATACATACATACATACATACATACATACATACATACATACATACATACATACATACATACATACATACATACATACATACATACATACATACATACATACATACATACATTACATACATACATACATACATACATACATACATACATACATACATACATACATACATACATACATACATACATACATACATACATACATACATACATACATACATACATACATACATACATACATACATACATACATACATACATACATACATACATATACATACATACATACATACATACATACATACATACATACATACATACATACATACATACATACATACATACATACATACATACATACATACATACATACATACATACATACATACATACATACATACATACATACATACATACATACATACATACATACATACATACATACATACATACATACATACATACATACATACATACATACATACATACATACATACATACATACATACATACATACATACATACATACATACATACATACATACATACATACATACATACATACATACATACATACATACATACATACATACATACATACATACATACATACATACATACATACATATATATATATATATATATATATATATATATATATATATATATATATATATCTATATATATATATATATCTATATATATATATATATATATATTTATATATATATATTTATATATATATTTATATATTTATATATATTTATTTATATATTTATATTTATATTTATATTTATATTCATATTTATATATATATTTATATTTATATTTATATATATTTATATAAAGTGAAAATCCTTGAGTACGTATGTCTGGTATACAGCTTTAAATGCCATATTATTACTTAGTGACTTTTGGCAGTCTCTCTGGGGTTCTGGGGTTGTTCGCCATAAAGCTATTATTGGATCACGTTACACGCCAATTGAGGCATATTGGGAATATGGTGTTAGGCCCATATTTTCTTGACAATCGGCACACTATGGGTAATGTGGTCAGCATCATGCTGGCCGCCTTAACCTTCCCAGAGTTGCTCTGGTACCCAGTTGGGCTGGGTCGACCCAGAAGCCGTTTGCGGCTTTAAAAAAATCTCACCTCATCTGGGGATCGAACCATAGACCACTGAGCTAGGAAGCCAGTGCACTAACCACTATGCTGCCGAGGCTCCCCTATTATTGACTAGATCGTTTTGGTTTTGCGGAAAAAAAATAGTAAAGCATTTTCATTGTATTTTATATACCCATAATGGCTGAATCAAGGGAAATAATCTCATGTTAAAGTCAAGGGAAACGATCAAAATGATAAAAACATCTATTAATTTTTTTCAAATAAAAAGTCAATGTTTATTTTTTTACAACGCAACTTAAAGTTGTTAATTATACACTCACGCTTCAAGTGGAAAAAAAAGAATAAAGTTGAGTTATGTGTAGCTTTTTTTGTATTTTTGTATTTTTATTTACTAATACATTTAAAAAAAAAATTAATTTTGAAAACAGGATTTGTACTTTAGACTCAGCTTAGCACATTGGCTTCTAAGACACGATATTCATTAAGTATGTATTTGTGACAAACGAGCGCAAAGGCCTTATAGCTCTATCTTTTCCTACATCTCTCGTATTGTATTTTCTCCCACATTGGTGCTCTTTCATCCCACATTTGCTATCCCACATTTGCTATTTCATCGTTGTGATTACTCGCGACCGGCATCTAGAGAACCGCATTTGTTCTTTCATCGGTGGTAAAATGAAGTCTTTTGATTGAGTCCCCATACCTGACATTATCGTTTGAAGCCCATATTGCATCGGGACAAATCTGGTGAAAACACATCTGGTCATCCAAATCAGACATCTGGGCATTATACAATTTCGGTGGACTGTTGTTATCTTCGTTGCTCGGCCAGGTCAAAACATTGGACCCCCAGCTTGGCCAGGTGAAAACGTATCATGCTGATTAAATAAACTGGCATGTAAATCAACAGGCGGCGCCACAAAGAGGACAAGTTTTCATGCTGGCGACAATGGGCGGAGGCAACAAAGAGTGCCGCCAACACATGGAACAATAAACAACCAGAGAATAATGTGACAGCACTTTTGCATTGGCCAGCCAATTATCTCAATACCTGTATGTCAAACAAGCCAGGCAACGAAAGTTGGTCACGAATTACCACACAAACGTTTGGAGTGACAGGGGACAAGAGCGATCCTGTGAATGAGTGACCAGAGAGGCTCTCATGGATTGGTTGTATGGGCGGAGCTGTACGTTACAGATCCAAGAAACCCACATTGGACTTCCAGAAATATAATACCGCGTAGCTCGCTAGAGAAAGCAGTCCAGGATTTACATTGTGAGGAAGAGATACAATCCCTAAAACGCCTAGCCTAAATACACGTGTTTATTCAGAGTGAATAATAATTCAGTTCTGTGGTGAATTGTGTTCGTAAAGGATTTTGCACAGGGAAAAGAAGGTTAGTAGATCTTATACAGATTAGTAATACATTTTCTTATTCTTTGTTTATTTTAACCTCACAGCTAAATGTGCGAAAGATAAAGTTTCAATTAATTCTTTTCATAACTGATTAATAAAATCAGAAGATTTTCCTAGGAGATGATAGGAGGTAATTAATAGTTCATACTTCACCTTCATCATCATCACAGTCTCTCATGCAAAAGATATTTACCATCATTATAATCGAACTCGCACAGCGGACTGATCAACCGCTTGCTTGTCACATTGATTACGGAAACAACAATTAATATTCTGTTGTACCAATAAACGCCTTTAGGCGTAACGGAACAACGGATAAATTCTTGTTGCCCTAAGACGCCGAAAGGCGTAATGGCCACTGACTGCTTGGTCGGTCTTTGGCTAAGGACGGAAGAAGAAGAAGATAATCGAACTCAGAGAGAGATCAATAATGAGCAGTAGTATAAATGAAAGTCAACCAGTGATGTTAAGTGTGAAAAACTTACGAAGACTTTTGTGTGTCTTCAGTTCACCAGAAGTCTCAGTCTACACGCAACGTGTCTGACGTCTAACCAGAAATAAGTTATCAAAAACGGACATTTGGCTAGCAGAATTCGCCATAGGACATCTTTCATTCCTCAATTAAAACGGAATATTGTCTCACCCACAAGTCAAAAGGTGGACGCAGCATTTTTTCGTCACCCATATACTGCTGACTCACAAGTTCAATACAGAGTTATCACAAATTCAAATCACTCGAAAGATCATTATTATCTGAAGTCAAGCAAAAGAGCTCAAAAGTGGAGTCTCATATTTATACCAAGTGCAACCCACTCTTAAGCGCATTCTATGAAGCAGACTCTAAAGTATATTTTATGAATCACGACTTCATACGCAAGTTTATGAGTCTACATATCACTAACATTTCGTGAAGATATCCAGCCTAACCAGTACCCTCGGGAGATTAGACAGCAGACCTTTTGTTCATATGAAAGCTATTAACTGTTGATAAACACTACAGAGATATACTCAAACAGTGAAGAAATATGTACATCTCTCCTCACCGTTCTCAGTCAGACAACAGTTTTCATCAGAACGTCCTCGACGTAGAGATAACCCACTCGACATAACGTATAACAATTTTGGAACATTTTATGCATACATGTGAATCATCATATCAATGAGAAGCATTTAGAGACACATGGACTGTGTAGATTACTCGCCATTTTGGTAACACGTATCATATAACATCATCATCATTTCGCTTTGCACCAGTTCATTCTTAATTAACTACTACGTAATTAACTGCAATTTTATTATCTCATCTGTGTGTTTTGTGTGAATCGTCTTTCACCATCATCACGTTCTGACCATTACTAACCCTATCTGTGTGGATATTTCATTAATAAACCCAACGATCATTTGATCATTATCTAGTTTGTTAATGTATCACTCGTGCTGTCGGTGTTACATATTCACCTATAGGAACATTTCTCTACTCAGATGAGGTTGGGGGCTTTTTCTTTTACGGGATCTAAGGGCAGAGGCTAAGGTCGTGGGGAAACAGAACTCTTTCCATAATTAATTAGAAAACACTGTCCAGTGGAAAGCATTCGCATTCCCGTTTTTTTTATCCCTATCTCGAATAGGTCTTTATTCTTTCTTAACGAGCCAATTTCTAGAGACCTTCTACCTAATATCTCAATAGACTATTCCTGGCAAAAACTACTGTCGTAGTTGCCCCAGTACACACCACAAGACAGTATTATTAATTTGCTTCTTGGAAAAACTCGGAAGCAGAATGAAATCGTTGTTCCAGTTGAGCCATATTTTGTGCGGTTACTGTACACAAGGCCCAAGAATTGTCACATAAAGCAGCAGTCATTAATTTAAAAGAAAATCCATTTTGAAGACGAATATCAAAGTTTCATTGTTTGATTTTTACATTTGTCAAAGTTTCCTGAACCATTAGTTGGATAAACCTGGGAAACTTACAGCTAGTATATATATTACTGAAGCACATTAAAAACGAACCACTATTATATATACTGATGCCGAGAAGCTGGAAACAAAGGGTGGGAATGGATTTTCCCCGTGTTTGTCATGAGGTAGAGAGCGAATGGCTGCTGGAACGGAAAGTGCATGATTCAACCCAGGGTTTGTGTACAGACTACATGAAAACAATCAAAGTTACACGTGCAACACGATTCCCAACAGCTATGACCCTGAAAATGTGTACGCGTTGTGGCAGTATACTCGGTATAAAAAGGCCGTTGAGACAAAACACCCAGTACATGTGCTTGAAATGCCACGACGATCTGAAAACGACCTCCAACGAGCCATTGGTATGTTGGAGACCGGAATGAGCTCGCGGGCCATTGCCAGAAGAATGAATTGCCACCACAGCACTATTGTACGTCTCAATGAACGTTACGGAACAACTGGCAGTGCCCGGGATAGACTTCGGGGTGGCCAACCACGAATTACTACCCCTGCGCAAGATCGTCATATTGTGCTGAGTCCCCTAAGGAATCGTTCTCTCCCGGCAAGTCAAACAGCAAGAGCAATAGTGGGTAGGCGGGGGCAAGTCTCTCGAATGACAGTCATACGACGACTCAGAGATACAGGCCTTACTGCAAGACGACCTTATGTTGGGCCAAACTTGACTCACAGACATCGTCAGCAGCGCCTACAATGGGCAGAGCAACATGTCAGATGGACTAAACTGCAGTGGAATGCTGTCCTATTCACAGATGAGAGCAGATTAAACATATCCTTTGCTGATGGACATATGCGGATTTGGTGACGGTGTGGAGAGCGCTTTGCAGATTTCTGTGTTCGTCAGCACAACCGATTTGGAGATGGCAGTATTCACATTTGGGGAGGATTCAGTTTTCACCATCGCTTGCATCTTCACGTCTTCCGTGGAAATGTTAATGTTGTGACATATCGTGATGAGGTTCTGGATGCATTGGTTGCTCCTTGTTGCGTGCATATTTTGACGCACATATTACAAAAATCGATATGGCTATTTAATATGGGAAAAATATAGACATTCATTCATTTGTGTATGAGAATGCTGTCTATGGGGAAAGCGAGATAATCCATGTTTGATTCACACTTTTGATTATAGGAGTAATCGTTCTTGATATTGATCCGGCGCAAGGATATTGCTCTTATATTTGTACTTATTTTTAGGGACAGAAAATAGATTAATTTGCTTATTATGTTTATGGCCTGAATTCATATGTATTACATATTATTAGTACAAGTAGAATCAGTCCTATATTGTATATTTTGGATGGGTAGGCGGGACTAGATTCTTATTATTCCGGTCTAGCGGAAGTATGAGTTGTCTTGACAAGTCGTGATGAGTTCCGATGTACCGTGATAATGGCGGGTACGCACTTTTCAAAGGGCTGGTAGATTCTTAAGGAAATATGATTCATGAAGTGGTTTTCTTCTAAAGGAGATGGTATCTCTACTATAGTTTATGTTAGAGACTCTCCTAAGGTACGGTACAATGTATAATTCGGACTCCATGTATTGCCAGACCCTATTTTGATGATCTCATGTCGATTCGACCTAGATGGAACATTGTGCTTCGTATCGCTAGGGTCGTGTTTTGTATCGACGAAGATGACAGACTTTCCTACAGCGGTTATGGCTACGTGAATTAACCTGATCACCGTAGAGCTGTATGGAAACATTTATGAAATCATTTATATATCCATTATAAATTAACTCTGGCTTATATTCTCCTTCCTATGAATGAGTGAACGACAACTCAGGGAGGCGGCCATGTTAGATTTCGGTCATCATATGTTTTGATCACTGCCAAGAGAACAGATTATTTATCCTATTATCGGACAGTGACAGGGAGATCTCAATCTTGCTAGAAACCCCCCCCCCCCTTTGTGGTTTCATGATATATACTACAAAACTATGGACGTCAAGTAACTTTAGTTATTTACCGATCTGCCTTCACTGACGCGTTTAGTCAGATAGGGGATGCGGCCATAATGTATCATGACATTGAACTTTTGATGTACTGCCCATTATTTCTGAATGTGTCATGACTTCAGATCTGCTATGTATACCTACAAGTTGATATGTCAACATACCATGATGTACTCGTATGTCCCAGTGTGTACGTCTGAATAAATTGAGTAAACAAAGATTCCAGCAGTCTGCATTGGTGCCTTGTAGACACAAGTGAATGAGTGGTTATATTGGTCAGCACACGAACAGTACACCATTCGCGGTATCACACTCTACACTTCTACTCCATACATACACCATCCTGCGTCGGTTGAAGTGACCAAGTTTAGGGCCTGCTTCCCCTGGAGCCTTTGCCTTCCCTAACTCAGGACTAGGGTGAGTTACCCATTTACAGCTGGGTAGACTGGAGCATGCCTGATCTCAACAACACACCACTCTTCCTTACAGAGCATACAGACTGACACTTTACAGAGTGGGAAATAAACAAATAAAGAAGAAAGAACCTTTTACAGTGGTGGCCAGATTCCTGGGTCCAGCTTACGCAGTTTTGTGTTGAGAATCACAGTTTACAGCTGAAAGAACATTTGTTTGACCACATCAACACCAGTAGGACAGCTATACAGTCGATGTCAGCTTGACCTGTATTACCGATAGGATGCTGTATCTAGGTCAGCGCTTGTTGACAGTTTTTCGCTGTACAGACAGTATTACACAGGACAGTGGTATCAAGTGTAGAAAATATCTGGAGCAGTATTGTTGACATTTCTCAACGTACAGAAGAATCACAGTGTTGTTGAACATAAAGTGCATAGTTCATCGTTGGATCTTCATATGCTCAAAAGAGAAAAATTGACAGTGTAATAGTTTAGAATTAAATCTATTACTCAATAAAGTGGCAAGTTATTAGAATTAAAATAAACTGTGCCTGCTTTACAACACCATACCTGCAACACATTCCATTCATGACATAAATTATATTGTATGCTATATGCTATTTATGCTTACATGTTATTTGTTTATATGTGTAGGTGTTTATATGTTGCGGGCCTGGATGGGAGGTGACTAGAACAGGAAATACCGAGTGATATTGGTCTTGTTCTGGCGTTCGATAGGGAGCAATTTCTTAATTGAAATTTGCATGCAACATAGTTTGCAAATATTTGGTTAGTTGTGACGACTGTTTCATATTTGTATTTGTAACATTTTTTCTGTTCTTTATTTTTGTTTGATTTGTTTGTATAATTGTAGGTCTCATCTTTCCTTTCATTTCAGTTTTTTACACCCTTATGTTTATACACTGTGGCGTTATTTGTCTTGTTATATTATTGCAGTTATCATCACGGTTTCTGTGATCATTTTTTTTCATTTCTCCTATTTAATTTAATTTGATCTCTGCAAATGTGTTCATATTGTCTTTTCTTGTTTGTCCTTTGTAATGTCTTTAGTTGACATATGACATAGGAGTTATAGTGGTATACACTGATAGTACAGTACAGATCAGTACTTTATGATTATTTTCCACAGGTACCCAAGTGATCTTTGATTACATTGAGATATACAAGACCTTTGTAAGGCTTGTCTCCCACAGTATTTGAGATACAGTTATTGTTGTCCATAGGTACTCAAGTTATCATTGGTTATTATAAACCATACAAGTTTGGACTAAGACTAAGTCTATGGTATAGACTTGTCTCCCATTAACGTGAAAGAGGGTAATTTATTTACTTTTTCAGGTTTCTGATTTAAGAAGACAATATGTCTACATTAGATTATTTTATTGCACAAGGAAAATCTCTTGATAAGACTGGAAAAGACTTAGAACAATGGGCTGTTGCTCAATATGACAAAGCATTAGCTGCAGAAGAGAAAAAAAATTGCTGCTGCTGCTGAAGAGAGAAAAGCTGCTGCTGAGGAAAAAAAAGCTGCGGCTGAGGAGAGAAAACTTCAAATAGAAGAAAAAAAAAGCTGCTGCAGAAGAAAGGAAAGCTCTAGCTGAAGAAAAAAGATTAGAAAAAGAAGCTGATACTGCTGCTGAACTTAAGAAATTGCAGATGCAAGTGGAGGAAAGGAGATTTGATGCAGAACAGAAAAAATTAGAAGCTGCTGCAGAACAGAAAAAATTAGAAGCTGCTGCAGAACAGAAAAAATTAGAAGTTGCTGCTGCTGCAGAACAGAAAAAATTAGAAGCTGCTGCAGAACAGAAAAAATTAGAAGTTGCTGCTGCTGCAGAACAGAAAAAATTAGAAGCTGCTGCAGAACAGAGAAGATTAGATAGAGAAGCTGAAGAGAGAAAAGCAATAAGAGAACATGAGTCTGAATTAGAGAAATTAAAATTGACATGTATGAGTAATGTTAATCAGGCATCTGGTGGTAATGGTAAACCCTTTGTGTACAAGGTCAAGGTACCAGCGTTTAACCCTACCAGTGATGACATAACATTTTGGCTTTCTAGATTTGAACGGGCTTGTCGATCTCATAATGTTGACAAATCACAGTATGTGAATCAGTTGTCTGAAAATCTAAAAGGGGAGTCTCTGAGTAAGTTATATTTTGTTGAAGAGGCCGACAAAGATAATTATGATGCTGTTAGGGCAGCTTTGATAAAGAGATATCAGCTGTCTGAGGAAGGCTATCGTCTTTTGTTTAAAACAATGAGACCTGAGGTAGGTGTAGAATTCTCAGAATTCATCTCAAAAGCACGAATTATACTTTCACGATGGATTGAATTATCCAAAACAGAGAAAACATTTGATGGTCTTACGAATTTATTGCTAAGAGACAAGGTCATGTCTTCTGTAAATAAATCATTCCTAGAGTTCTTACATGAGCGTAAACCTAGTACATTAAAGCAAATGGAAGAATATTGTGACCAGTATGCCACGGCACACCCTGACATGATTCTTAGTAACTCTAACATTAAAGAGAGTATGCCAGTTGCTTCGGCAACAGAATATAATCAGAATTACTCACACAAATTCCAAGGAGCTAAAAATAAATTTGATAAAAAAGTTAATTGGAATAAATATCAAAACCAAGATAACCACTCAAATCAGGGTTCTTCTTTGAAGAACTGGAATCGGGCTGATAGTCCTCGACACGCGAGGGGTACCCATAATGTTAGAAATTCTCGAACGGGGCGTAGCTATAGGAACTACCCAAGTGCTTCATGGAGACAAAAGAAACAATATTACAGGGATACTCAATATAATGAGCGTGATGATTATGATCATGAATATTATGATTCAAACCCAAATAGGGGTTATAACAGAGGCAATAATAATTATAGAGACAATTATAACCGAGGTAGATCACAACACAAAAGACATGGTAAATCGTATACCAGGCTAACTCTGCACAACAGGAGTTCCACGACACGGATAATCAGAATAATGATAAAAAAGACTCCAATAGTGTAGCAAATTCCGCTTTCGATTTTGCTAGAGCATCTGAGTGTTCGCAATGCAAAACATTATTCGATCCAACCACAGTTTCTACTTTAAGCTGCGGTCACCCGCTTCCCGCTCTCCATGCGTCAATTGCGCATAATGGAAGGGGTGCTCTTGTCTTTAATAGGGGCCTAATAGATGGTACTCCGGTATCAATTCTTTTCGATTCGGGGTGCACTACCATTGGAGTGAGGCAATCACTCGTAAATCCTTCTCGAGCTACAGGCAATATAGTCAAATGTGTAACATTTGGTGGCACATTGGAGAAGTACTCCACTGCCATTATCAATATTGCTACGCCTTTCTTTACAGGAGAGGTGCAAGCATGTCTCTTGCCGAATCCGATCGCTGATCTTATCATCGGTCGCATTCATGGAGTGAAAGAATGCACTCCACAGCAAATCTCTAATTGGGAAAATGTTAATATGCAATCTGCTAATGCAGTAATCACTAGGGCTCAAGCTCTTAATATGCCACAATCTTCACATTCTGAAGATAATGATGCGCAGATCCAAGATGATCCCTTGGAGATTTCCCATGATTCCTTTATAAAACAGCAGGAAGATGATCCTACTCTAAAGAAATTCTTTACTCTGGCAACAAAAGGTGATCCGAATAAGGATACAAATCGTAAATCTTGGATTACGATGAAGAATGGCGTACTTGTACGTATGGTACAAGACTCCGCTAAGTCCATTCATTCTCAAATCCTTGTGCCTAAAAATATGAGAGTTAAAATCTTACAGCACGCTCATGATTCGCAGTGTGCTGGACATATGGGTTTTTCCCGTACTAAAGCTAGAGTTCTTCAATCTTTCTTTTGGCCTGCTGTGAATAAGGACATACGAATCTATTGTCGATCTTGTAAAGTATGTCAAGAGATTAAATCCAGAGGTCCACGCCATGATGCACCTATTCAGGCTGCAGACATTCCCATTCGGCCATTTCAAAAAATGGCGATAGACATCATTGGTCCATTTAAGATAAAGTCTGCTAGAGGACACCAATTTATTTTGACGTGTGTTGATATGTGCACACGTTGGCCGGAGGCTGTTCCTCTAAAGAGCATAACTACTGCTGATGTCGCAGATGCTCTTTGGTTAATATTTTCTCGTCTGGGGTTTCCAGCAGAAATATTATCCGACCATGGTACCCAACTCATATCGGATACCATGTCTCAAGTAATGTCGACTCTGAAGATAGAGAGATCGCTGAGTAGTATTTATCATCCTATGTCCAATGGGATGGTGGAACGTTTGAATAGAACTCTGAAAAACCTACTAGGTAAGATAACAGAAGATCATCCTCAGGATTGGGATAGGGTTTTACCCGCGGCTCTCTTTGCATATAGAGAGGTCGCCAACGAACATACAGGATTTTCTCCCTTTGAACTTGTCTTTGGCGCGAAACCGCGAGGTCCTATGTCCTTACTTCATGATCTTATAACTGCTGATAATATTGTCGATGACACAAAATCCTCTTATGAATATGTCATCGCACTTAGACACAAGATTATTGAAGCATGCAAATTGGCAACTGCTTCTTCTGAATTTGCGAAACAGAAGGCAAGGGAATTTGCCAATAAAAAGAGATGTTTGCGACAACTTTGTCCAGGTGACAAAGCATTTGTCTTGCTACCTTGTAGGGAAAATAGACTTCTCATTTCTTGGAAAGGTCCGTACGATATAATATCAAAAGTTTCCGATGTTGACTATATCGTCGATATTGACGGGAAGCGTAAAACCTTCCACATCAACATGCTCACGGAATTCCATGAACGTCCTGATTATTTACAACCTGTTTTCCAGGCAACGGACGATTTTCCAGTCCAACATGGACAGTACTCATCTCTGTCAGTAATACAGGATGAGGAAACGAGTTTCTCGGATGTAAATCTACCTTTTCCAATGATTCCTCTTCACTCTAATGAATCATGGAAAGATGTTGCAATTTCTCCAGAATTATCTCCAGGAGAGCAGAAACAAGTTTCTACTATGTTAGAACAATTTCAGGATGTCCTTACTGACATTCCTGGTCAAACTGATGTCATTCAACATGACATTATTCTTACTGACCATAGTCCTATAAGAGTCAGACCGTATCCTATCCCGATACATTTTCAAGCACAGGTAGAGAAAGAGTTGGATGAGATGATAGAGTTAAAAATTATTGAACCATCCACATCAGCATATTCTTCACCGATGGTTATAGTACGAAAAAAAAGACAATAACATACGTCTTTGCGTGGATTATCGCAAATTGAACCAAGTGACTTAATTTGATGCTGAACCTATGCCTTTGCTAGAAGAGCTACTTACGAGACTATCGAATTCTCATTTCTTTACTAAACTCGATTTGTCTAAGGGATATTGGCAAGTTCCATTATCCGAACACGCCAAACCGTTTACTGCTTTTTCGACGCCTAGGGGTCTATTCCAATGGAATTTCATGCCTTTCGGTCTTATGAACGCCCCTGCAACATTTGTACGCATGATGCGTCGAATCCTATCTCATCGCTCAGATGTCATTGCGTATCTTGATGACATCTGTCTTTTCAGTGATACTTGGAACGATCACTATAATGGTATAAATGAACTATTGTCTATCTTACACGAGCATAACCTGACAGCGAAACCATCGAAAGCATGTATTGGTTTTAGCGAAATATCTTTCTTAGGACACCGTGTTGGTCATGGGTTCCTAAAAACAGAAGACCATAATACAAGTAAGATACTTAACATTTCTATTCCTAAGACTAAAAAGCAAGTGCGAAGTCTCTTAGGTCTAATACAATTTTATGGACGATTCATTCCGAATCTGTCCTCCATTATGTCACCTCTTTCTTCCTTGCTAAAGAAAGGGTCTCCTAATGTAGTCCATTGGACTCAAGAATGTCAATCCTCTTTGGATAAGGTTAAAACTATGTTTTCTACTTCACCTATCCTAGTATTGCCTTCTAAGGATAAGACATTTATTCTTCGTAGTGACGCTTCATCCACCGGGATTGGAGCGGCACTAATGCAAGAGTACTCTGGAACTCTGCATCCTGTGATGTATATTTCTCGGAAATTAAATGCCGCAGAGAAGAATTACTCGGTCCTAGACCGTGAATTATTGGCTATGGTTTGGTCAATCCTTAAACTGCAAAGATTTCTTCTGGGCGCGCATTTCATTGTGGAAACTGACCAGAAAGCTCTTACGGCTATTCAGAGTAAAAATCTGAAGAGCGCGAGATCAACGCGATACGCGATTGCTCTACAGCCATTTCATTTTTCGGTGCGAGCTATCCGTGGGTCAGAAAATGTGATGGCAGATATTTTGTCTAGATGCCCACATGATTCGTAACTGTTATACAACTTTGATACAGTTGTTTCTATGTTGAAATGTGTACACATATGTAATATATCATATATTGATTGTAACACTACTTAGCGGTTCATTGATATTTATTCACCGCTGATCTTTCAATGTTTTTCGTCTTTGATGATCATGATGTTAAGATATCTTAGATGAAATTGATGTATAAACTAATGTGGAAATTGTGTCATTGCTAATATTGTAGTATGCGTTGGTGACACCTCTCTGGAAATATTAATACTTAGAGAAGTACCTTCTCTAAGGTCATAAAACTTATGCTTATCATCTGCGCATTGTTATTGGTGCGTTGTGAGCCTATTGTATGTTGCTCGTAGATGTGTTTCAAAAAAAAATGTACCATTTTTTTTTTTTCGAGGGGTGTGGTAATCTGTTGCGTGCATATTTTGACGCACATATTACAAAAATCGATATGGCTATTTAATATGGGAAAAATATAGACATTCATTCATATGTGTATGAGAATGCTGTCTATGGGGAAAGCGAGATAATCCATGTTTAATTCACACTTTTGATTATAGGAGTAATCGTTCTTGATATTGATCCGGCGCACGGATATTGCTCTTATATTTGTACTTATTTTTAGGGCCAGAAAATAGATTAATTTGCTTATTATGTTTATGGCCTGAATTCATATGTATTACATATTATTAGTACAAGTAGAATCAGTCCTATATTGTATATTTTGGATGGGTAGGCGGGACTAGATTCTTATTATTCCGGTCTAGCGGAAGTATGAGTTGTCTTGACAAGTCGTGATGAGTTCCGATGTACCGTGATAATGGCGGGTACGCACTTTTCAAAGGGCTGGTAGATTCTTAAGGAAATATGATTCATGAAGTGGTTTTCTTCTAAAGGAGATGGTATCTCTACTATAGTTTATGTTAGAGACTCTCCTAAGGTACGG
Source organism: Oreohelix idahoensis (assembly GCA_024509875.1). Classification (NCBI taxonomy): domain Eukaryota; kingdom Metazoa; phylum Mollusca; class Gastropoda; order Stylommatophora; family Oreohelicidae; genus Oreohelix; species Oreohelix idahoensis. Next base: position 56,070 of record JAMPIV010009724.1, read on the forward strand.
TACAATGTATAATTCGGACTCCATGTATTGCCAGACCCTATTTTGATGATCTCATGTCGATTCGACCTAGATGGAACATTGTGCTTCGTATCGCTAGGGTCGTGTTTTGTATCGACGAAGATGACAGACTTTCCTACAGCGGTTATGGCTACGTGAATTAACCTGATCACCGTAGAGCTGTATGGAAACATTTATGAAATCATTTATATATCCATTATAAATTAACTCTGGCTTATATTCTCCTTCCTATGAATGAGTGAACGACAACTCAGGGAGGCGGCCATGTTAGATTTCGGTCATCATATGTTTTGATCACTGCCAAGAGAACAGATTACTTATCCTATTATCGGACAGTGACAGGGAGATCTCAATCTTGCTAGAAACCCCCCCCCCCCTTTGTGGTTTCATGATATATACTACAAAACTATGGACGTCAAGTAACTTTAGTTATTTACCGATCTGCCTTCACTGACGCGTTTAGTCAGATAGGGGATGCGGCCATAATGTATCATGACATTGAACTTTTGATGTACTGCCCATTATTTCTGAATGTGTCATGACTTCAGATCTGCTATGTATACCTACAAGTTGATATGTCAACATACCATGATGTACTCGTATGTCCCAGTGTGTACGTCTGAATAAATTGAGTAACAAAGATTCCAGCAGTCTGCATTGGTGCCTTGTAGACACAAGTGTATGAGTGGTTATATTGGTCAGCACACGAACAGTACACCATTCGCGGTATCACACTCTACACTTCTACTCCATACATACACCATCCTGCGTCGGTTGAAGTGACCAAGTTTAGGGCCTGCTTCCCCTGGAGCCTTTGCCTTCCCTAACTCAGGACTAGGGTGAGTTACCCATTTACAGCTGGGTAGACTGGAGCATGCCTGATCTCAACAACACACCACTCTTCCTTACAGAGCATACAGACTGACACTTTACAGAGTGGGAAATAAACAAATAAAGAAGAAAGAACCTTTTACACTCCTGCGTTCACAAATTATCCAGACTTGCAGCTTCTCCAGCAGGATAACGCACGTGCGCACACCGCATGCATTACGCAGCAATATCTACAGCAGCAGAACATTGTGACGATTGATTGGCCTGCCCTATCACCAGACATGTCCCCTATTGAACATCTGTGGGACGAGCTTGGACGCAGAGTCTACAGGCAAGGTTCTCCAGCTAATCTGCAACAGCTCGAAGCTGCTCTTACACGTGAATGGGACTTGATTCCCCGGAATTTCCTTCAGAGACTTGTGCGTTCCATGCGGAGCCTCTGCCAAGCTTGTTTGCAAGCACACGGTGGACATACCAGATACTGAGGATAGTGTGAATGAATGTTTTTATTGGTTGCATTTTTGGTTTTCTCCCTTGCCTGCACAGAATGCAATGAATTTCATAACAATCAAATGTACAAATTAATGACCAGCATGGATTCATAGGAAAATGAATAAAGATTCCAGATATGTAAACTTGTAAACACTTATATTTACATTTCACACTCTGTTCCTGGATTATACAGGTGGTGCGTTTTTAATGTGCTTCAGTATATATACTGTTCAAAAAAAGAAACGCATAGCTATCCGAGGGCGCGTTTTTATGAGTTTGTAAGTAAAATTTGGTGCTCGGGTTTTTTTTTTTTTTTTTTTTCGTACGCCCGCTAATACTCGAGGCGAAATCTCAGGTTATTGTTAATGTCTAACCTGACATTGATTTTACGTAAGTATCCCTTTTCTTGTACAGAGACAGGTGTCCCTCGCCATTCAGGCAGATACTCGCCGATTTCGGAGGTACCCATTAGAGCTGGGTCGGCTCAGGAGCCGCCAATCCCTGGTCGACGACACTCCTTCAAATGTCCTCGCCAGGTTTCGAGTTAATCCTGTTCAATTCCCGGTCAACGAAAAATCCTCAAATGCCGTCGCCCGGGTTTGATCCTGAATCACCCGGTCGCCAGAGCGGTGTTGTAACCACTACGCTAGCGCGGCTAGGGTATATAAAAACCAGCCTCAAATGTTCTTTACAGTGTCAAATGCACGTGTTGACCTGAATTGCGTTCGTTTTTGTAATCGTTACAACACAGTGGTCAATAGTGTTTATGACGCAATTTTTTACCACAGCTCATGTTGCGCGCACGTGAAAGCAACAAAATTTGGGGTGAACACTATTCACTGACTACGCAACTGAAACCCTATAAAAGGATAACGCTACACACACAAAATTCAGTTCATTTCCAAGCAGACATTTATAGCGTCTCTATCGATAATTTAAGGAACATTGCTATTGGCCGACTGCATGCAGGCGAAAGTCAAAGTCAGGTTGCCAGGCATCTAAACGTGCATCAGAGTACCATCAGTGGACTTTGGCACCAGTTCCAAGCCACTGGCTCAGTTGAAGACCGGCATCGCAGTGGACTACCCAGAGTGACAACAGCAGCGGAGGATCGCTGTATTCGGCTTCATCACCTCAGAGACAGGTTTACAACAGCTTCCTCAATTGCCCAGTCATTGCCTGCAGGACGTCATGTGTTTGATCAAACTGTCCGGAATAGACTGCATGACGCTGGACTTTGGGCACAACGACCTCACCGAGGACCTGTCCTTACGCGCCGCCATCGCCAAAATCGACTTCTTTGGGCCAACCAGCATCATCCCTGGGCAGCTGACAATCAATGGAGACGTGTCTGGTTTAGTGACGAATCTGTTTTTTTTTGTTGCAGCGTCATGATAGACGGCGTAGGGTCTACCGTAGGCGAAATGAACGTTTTGCCCAAAATTGCGTTGATGAAGCTCCGCCGCACGGTGGTGGAGGTGCAATGGTGTGGGGAATGATCAGTTACAACGGAAGGAGTCAATTGATGCACATTGAAGAAGGCTTGAATGCGCAACGATACGTCAATGAATATTTTCGACCCCATGTCTTTCCACTTTTGGCTGCCCAAAGGTCTGTGTTTCAACAGGATAACGCCAGACCCCATTGTGCACGGTTGACCACGCAGTTCCTGACTGCCAACAACATTTTCACCCTTCCCTGGCCATCCCTGTGTCCAGACATGAGTCCGATTGAGCACCTGTGGGATGAGCTGCATAGACGTGTTTGTCGCCGAGACGTTGCTCCAGCCAATCGTCGTGATCTGTTCCAGGCACTCCAGGAAGAGTGGGCAGCCATCCCACAGGTCCACATCAGACGTCTGATTGCATCCATGCCCAGGAGATGCCAGTCGCTGATCGATGCAAGAGGAGGCTGTAAAGTTTTCTTTTCTTCTTTCCACTCTGTAAAGTGTCAGTCTGTATGCTCTGTAAGGAAGAGTGGTGTGTTGTTGAGATCAGGCATGCCCCCAGTCTACCCAGCTGTAAATGGGTAACTCACCCTAGTCCTGAGTTAGGGAAGGCAAAGGCTCCAGGGGAAGCAGGCCCTAAACTTGGTCACTCCAACCGACGCAGGATGGTGTATGTATGAAGTAGAAGTGTAGAGTGTGATTACCGCGAATGGTGTACTGTTCGTGTGCTGACCAATATAACCACTCATACACTTGTGTCTACAAGGCACCAATGCAGACTGCTGGAATCTTTGTTTACTCAATTTATTCAGACGTACACACTGGGACATACGAGTACATCATGGTATGTTGACATATCAATTTGTAGGTATACATAGCAGATCTGAAGTCATGACACATTCAGAAATAATGGGCAGTACATCAAAAGTTCAATTGTCATGATCCATTATGGCCGCATCCCCCTATCTGACTAAACGCGTCAGTGAAGGCAGATCGGTAAATAACTAAAGTTACTTGACGTCCATAGTTTGTAGCATATATTATGAAACCACGAAAGAGGGGGTTTCTAGCAAGATTGAGATCTCCCTGTCACTGTCCGATAATAGGATAAATAATCTGTTCTCTTGGCAGAGATCAAAACATATGATGACCGAAATCTAACATGGCCGCCTCCCTGAGTTGTCGTTCACTCATTCATAGGAAGGAGAATATAAGCCAGAGTTAATTTGTAATGGGTATATAAATGATTTCATAAATGTTCCCATACAGCTCTACGGTGATCAGGTTAATTCACGTAGCCATAACCGCTGTAGGAAAGTCTGTCATCTTTGTCGATACAAAACACGACCCTAGCGATACGAAGCACAATGTTCCATCTAGGTCGAATCGACATGAGATCATCAAAATAGGGTCTGGCAATACATGGAGTCCGAATTATACATTGTACCGTACCTTAGGAGAGTCTCTAACATAAACTATAGTAGAGATACCATCTCCTTTAGAAGAAAACCACTTCATGAATCATATTTCCTTAAGAATCTACCAGCCCTTTGAAAAGTGCGTACCCGCCATTATCACGGTACATCGGAACTCATCACGACTTGTCAAGACAACTCATACTTCCGCTAGACCGGAATAACAAGAATCTAGTCCCGCCTACCCATCCAAAATATACAATATAGGACTGATTCTACTTGTACTAATAATATGTAATACATATGAATTCAGGCCATAAACATAATAAGCAAATTAATCTATTTTCTGGCCCTAAAAATAAGTACAAATATAAGAGCAATATCCTTGCGCCGGATCAATATCCAGAACGATTACTCCTATAATCAAAAGTGTGAATCAAACATGGATTATCTCGCTTTCCCCATAGACAGCATTTTCATACACAAATGAATGAATGTCTATATTTTTCCCATATTAAATAGCCATATCGATTTTTGTAATATGTGCGACAAAATATGCACGCAACAGAGGCCACACCATACTAACGGGAAAGCCCATACGCCAAAAAAACTCTCGTGACCCAGATGCAAAACAACTGTCAATTGATTGGTTGAATCCTAAGGTATTCTTGTGTGCAATGTGAACAATTAGCTCGTTAAATTAAAAAAGTTATTGAATGTCAAAATTATGGCTATGTGTGTGCCTTCAGTAGCTATGCGTTTCTTTTTTTGAACAGTATATGTATATATGATAAATTCTAAAGATCATTACATACGGGGAGATTTCAAAAATGATTTGAGTGTCGGTACATTCATCAACATCATCATTATCACCATCATCATCATCCTCACCGTCACTATTATTAAGATCACCATCATCATCATCATCATCACCAACATCATCATCACCACCATCATCATGATCATGATCATTTAACTTCAGCTTCATAAGGAGCATAGGTCTTAATGAATTTATGTCAATCCTTAATGCTCTGTGCCATCCATAATAGGCATTTTCTTAACAGAAAACCTTCCAAACTGGATGATCTAGTAGAATTATTTAAATCATTTTGTTTTAGGTGACTTGCCCATATTGTCTTTTACATTTTTAATTTATTTAATTTATTTTGTTTTTGTTGCCTTCATATTTCTAAAGGATAAGGTAGTCATACCCAATAATTTTAGTCGCGTCCTATAACTCTAGCACGCGTGTTATAGGACGCGACTAAAATTATTGGGTATGACTACCTTATCCTTCAGAAATATGAAGGCAACAAAAACAAAATAAATTAAATAAATTAAAAATGTAAAAGACAATATGGGCAAGTCACCTAAAACAAAATGATTTAAATAATTCTACTAGATCATCCAGTTTGGAAGGTTTTCTGTTAATAAAATGCCTATTATGGATGGCACAGAGCATTAAGGATTGACATAAATTCATTAAGACCTATGCTCCTTATGAAGCTGAAGTTAAATGATCATGATCATGGTGATGGTGGTGATGATGATGTTGGTGATGATGATGATGATGATGGTGATCTTAATAATAGTGACGGTGAGGATGATGATGATGGTGATAATGATGATGTTGATGAATGTACCGACACTCACAAATCATGATGGGTAGTCCATTGCGATGCCGGTCTTCAACTGAGCCAGTGGCTTGGAACTGGTGCCAAAGTTGACTGATGGTACTCTGATGCACGTTTAGATGCCTGGCAACCTGACTTTGACTTTCGCCTGCATGCAGTCGGCCAATAGCAATGTTCCTTAAATTATCGATAGAGACGCTATAAATGTCTGCTTGGAAATGAACTGAATTTTGTGTGTGTAGCGTTATCCTTTTATAGGGTTTCAGTTGCGTAGTTGCGTTGTCACGATTACAAAAACGAACGCAATTCAGGTCAACACGTGCATTTGACACTGTAAAGAACATTTGAGGCTGGTTTTTATATACCCTAGCCGCGCTAGCGTAGTGGTTACAACACCGCTCTGGCGACCGGGTGATTCAGGATCAAACCCGGGCGACGGCATTTGAGGATTTTTCGTCGACCGGAAATTGAACAGGATTAACTCGAAACCTGGCGAGGACATTTGAAGGAGTGTCGTCGACCAGGGATTAGCGGCTCCTGAGCCGACCCAGCTCTAATGGGTACCTCCGAAATCGGCGAGTATCTGCCTGAATGGCGAGGGACACCTGTCTCTGTACAAGAAAAGGGATACTTACGTAAAATCAATGTCAGGTTAGACATTAACAATAACCTGAGATTTCGCCTCGAGTATTAGCGGGCGTACGAAAAAAAAAAACCCGAGCACCAAATTTTACTTACAAACTCATAAAAACGCGCCCTCGGATAGCTATGCGTTTCTTCGCTCTCCTTTCAGGCCCCGTTCACACACAGGGAAATGTGTTATTAATCAAAATTTATTGCAGTATCGTTCCTTCCTTCACGGATATTTAAAATTAACGTGCATATTTTTACCATAATTAATTTCATCTTATTTCCGGGTTAAGCGTGAGCGTTTTACTGCTTCTTGTTTGACTTTTTAAATCATCTTCCCTATGATTATGAACATGACAGGTTTACAGAAGGATATGTAATACTTTAATTGACTACATTATCATTAGTCATCATTTTTAGTTTGCGCCGCTGACGGACCAAGGAATTACATTTGCAGCTGATCCAGGAAGCCTGCGTCAAGCATTCACATACTCATGGAGTGGTGGTTTCTGTGGGAATTTGTTTTACACGATGAGGTCACCAGCCTCATGTCTACTTTCACTTTCAGTTCCCAAAGGAGCATAAGCCCTTCAAGATACTTATGCCAAGTCTTCTAGTCACGTGCCATCAACAAACTTATGCCAAGTCTTCTAGTCACGTGCCATCAGCGGAAGGTATTTCCATGTCTTCTTCATTTCCTTCATGTCTGTCTCCAGTTCTCTTCTCCACGTGTTCTTTGGTCCCCCTCTACCTCTCGCACCCTGTGGCTTCGAGAACAAGGGCCCCCTGGTAACTCTATCAACAGGTTTCCTCTATGTGTGTCCTATCCATCTCCAGCGTCTTCTACTCATAGCTTGTGCCACTGTTGCTTATATATTGGAATATGAAAACCGCAATATCGACATCCAGGAATGGAATTCAGTGGACTGTCACTCAACAGCTCTTTAATGCAGACTCTGCCAATGGTCTTTTTTCTGTATCATAGACGAAATTATGTCTAATAAATAATTAAAACGTTCAATGATAAGTCAACAAGTGTACTTGAGAATACACAGAGAAAGTACAAAGATTATTAGAGTAAATTCGACAACAGATAGTTAGATTGCACTTGAAGAAACATCACCTAGTCCTACACGATGTGAATCCTCACGCTTTAACCTTGACCTAGAGCGTTGACCTTCAACAAACGTATACAAGTCTTACTGTCCCATGTCATCAGCTCCTGGTCTTTCAATATTTTCCTCATCATTTTTATCTCTATCCACAGTTCTCGTCGTCATTTGTTTTCGGTCTTCTTCTACTTCTTTCAGCCTGAGGATTTGAGAACACCGACTCCCTGGTAATGCTATTAAAAGATTACCTCATTGTGTGTTATGTCCATCGCCAGTATCGTCTTGTTCAGTGGCACGTATCTGGGTCTACAAGAACGAACGAACGAACGAACGAACTTTATTTTCAAAGGGTTGAGAATTGGGCACGCAGGCCCGTCTAACATTCTGCCCTTCCTTTCGCTCACCTTTCATACCGTATCCTTTCAATTGCACATGTATTTTTAGCATTATTTAAGCATACAACATTATCGAGGTAAAATAATAACATACATTTGTAACATCCAGACATAATCAAATTTAGGGGGGGGGGGGAATTATTAATTAAAATACATTAATAAAAATTAATACCTTATTAAAAAAATAAAAAAAAATAAAAAAAATTAAAAAAAAATAAAAAATAAAAAACTAACAAACACAATCTAAACCATTCATACAGTAAATAAGACATAATTTGAAACGGAATCAGATAATGGTAGCATATAATAAGAACTCGTGACATTTTGGAAAGCTGCTGAATTAGCTGGGACTTCATGTGTTGTCAGCGCATGCGGAAAATGTGGATTCACAAATATATCTTAGCAGCGACATTGACAAAGATGAAACAAAGCACAGTGATGTCAAAATAAGAATTAAGAAAGGCTTTTAGACCATTTAGACGTACATGGAAATCTTAAGAAATCATGTCGAACACAACAATTAGAATATTCAACTCAAATGTCATAGTAGTCCTATTATATGGCTCTGAAACAAAGGAACAAAAATACAAAAAAAGACTTTATAGATTGTTACAGATTAGGTGCTTGCGCACAGTAGATGGATTCATATTTTAGGCATAACTAACACATTAATTCTCCAGACCTAAAGGCCTTTTATATTTGGACATGCGCCTTAATATAACCGGCTAGGTTGAACGGGACGCGCCTCGCCAGAACGAGGCAAAATTTTATTTTAAAAAATAAAAATATTTTAGGCCTAAATCGGAACTGATGGACAGGACCTGGCAAGTACGCAAGGAACAAGAGGCGTATAAAAGGCATTCGCTTGGGTAGCATACACACTAAACAACTAAATTGGAATAAACATATAGACAATTTAGTAGAAAGCTGTAGGGGACCCCTAAATATACTAAGGATAGTAAAAGGTAATGGATGGGGGAGGGGGCTGCAATAAAATAATGCTTATGTTCTACAAGTCTTTCATCAGGGGGAATCTAGATTGTGCCAGCAAAGTCTATGACTCAGCTGTAGCTTCTAACAAAGCAAAACTAGACAGAATTCAAAATGCAGCCATGAGAACCATTGCAGGTGCATTTATATCAACACCAGTAGAAGCACTAGAAGTAGCTCTTGGCATACCGCCCCTTGGTCTAAGACGGAAAGAACTAAGATTAAATTATTGGAGTAAAGTAGCACAAGAAGTGACCCACCCAGCACAAAAAGCATTTGTCAAAAACCAACCAAGTGTATGGGACGTCCCCTTAAATAAAGAAAGATATCCAACAGGGTGGAGAACTATAGAAGATCAAACACAATTAAAAATAGTAATAAATATAGAAGCACAATACCACCCTGGGAACTAAAAACACCAATCATAGACTACTCACTTACTGACAAGATCAAACAAAACATAGAAGATAAGGAAGCCAAAACGATAAGTAGAAAGACAACATGGAAGAACAGTAGAAAAGGCAGACACGCGTTCAAACTGCTGAAAGAACCAACAAGGACGGGCCAGGTCAGAGAAGAATTAAAGGTACCCTCGAACAAAAAGATGTGCCGTCTCCGTCTCGATGCAGCGTACTTTATGATAGAGGAACCACACTGCCAAGAATATCAGGAAGAAAATGACATAGACCACTACCTGATCCACTGATGAAAATACGATCAACAGATGCTAGACTTAAAAACATACTTTAGAAATCACAATATAGACATTACAGGTGATAAGGTTTTAAGTATAGATGCCCCAGCGGAAGCCCAAACAATACTTAAACGATATATAAATAAAACAAAGGAAAATATATAAGGTTAATAACAGTGACAATATTGGTAATAATAACAAAAATAATACTTCAGAAAAGACATTCAACCAAATAGAAATTAAGCAACAAAAACTAACAAATCATTAATTTAAAAAAAAAAAGAACTGAAAAATTAGCAAACTTATTATAAACACCTACTCAACAAGAACAAATACTAATACAAATTAAAACCAAGTGCAAAGGACAATAGTAATCTATCTACAGTACAAAACTGAAAATAAAATGACAAATACTAATATAAATTAAAACCAGCAACTGCCAAAGACAATAGTTATTTAAATTTAATACAAAATTAGTACATTAAACAACACTAAATACCCCAATTATAACCAATTTTCAGGATGAATAGGATAGACCAAGATGAAACGGGAAGAGGCAATAATGGCCAGCTGTTAAGTGACTGCTTTCCACCCATCACCATTTCAAAACAATAACAACAAGATACACACCGAGAACCCGCATACAGCATTACGATGCAGTCCTTGGTATGAATTACCCACGGTTAAAGAAAATGAAGGATGCCTAAAAATACATAGAGAAGGGAATTTGATACATTAAAAAAGCTATTAAAAAAAGACACGGAAACAATTTAAATTCATACCATAAAACAGGATAGCTTATGTTATCTAATTGAAGGCCTTCGCTTCACAGGGAACTACAGCCTAATTAAACAATGAATGAATTAAAACGCGTTTGTTTAAAAAATATAAAAGATACAGAGAAACAGACGGTAGAAATAGAAATTTCTTGAAGCAGCTCTACCCTCTTGAAAATCTGAATCCTAACGAAATCTCACGAAGTTGGCTGCACGTAAGAGAAGCTGTCTGTTAGAGACTGTCAAAAATGATTCATCGCGCAAGCCACAAATTTTATGCAAATTTAATATTAATAAATGTATGCTAGTAACATTCAAAGATGAATAGTGGCACATTACCCATCACTCCGTATGTCTAAATGTGACGCAGGACCGCCATACGGAAGTCTGTAGATCATCGTATAGATGACGGCCGTTCTGCTTTGCGAAGCGGTTTTTTTTTTAAATATTTTATTCTCTTTAGTTTTTATCAAAGAACTTCCGTGGCTGTTTCCTAATAATAGCTTATATTAGTTAGAAAATTGTCTAAAGATACCAAATAAAAAAAGCGAATTCCATCATGAGAAATAACAGTAGTTTAACGGGGAGCAGAGAAGTGGCTCTGTGCATGACGTGACAATTCCTTGGGAGAGATTATTTTAGCTCTGCATAGTTGGAGAACCCCCTTGGATGGCGGGAAATGCACAGTATGCCACGCACTTATTACTCCTAGCTTGGGACCAGATGTGACGATAATTTAAATGCAAGCCAAGTGTTACGTACATTTATTACCTAAGGGGGTAGTCTTCGGTCCTGCCAAATGTACGCACCAGTTTTATGTAGTTATATTATTTGTGCGTTCGATTGGTTCGCGCACTGACGTGCACAAAGCTGTGAGTGTTGCTTTGGACGCACGTGTAACCTAGTTGAGTAGTTTGTGACGTCAGGTTTTGAAGTGGAAACATGGAACTGTCTTGTGTCCATGATAGTAATTTTATATTTCGTATTCAATGGCATTTTTAAGGAAGCCATTTATTCTAGTGATCTGTATTGGTCTTCAGGTCGAAACCAATATCAGGAATGTCACGTGAGTTATCGTCCCACTTCTTATTTTAATGCTGTATGAAAAAGGCCGCTCTAATACTAGTCTAGCGGGAATTAAGATGTTCCTAGAATGGATCTACAGAGTCGCTTGCCTTTAAGATTTGAATCGTAGACGGAGAATTCCTACGAGTAGAAGAAGTTATATTGTTTATCTTACGCACATGTTTTATATGCCGTACATGCTTCAATGCCAAAGTCGTGGCTTGGATGTAAAGAGAGGTTAGCCAACTGAAAGCCTTTACTGTTAGGATTATCGTATATGACTTTGTGTGGAAATTATATGATGTACACCGCTATGTATGAAGAACGTCTGGGAATTTTAACAAATGTAATATGGAAGATTTCACCCCAGAGTATGTATACGTTACCATGATAGACGTCCTTGAAAGAAGGTCAACGGTCGTGACTGAGAAGGGTATTATACGGTAACAGTTTTGTAATCCTTAGTCTATGGACAGAGGTCTTTACTAGAAGAGAATCTTCAGGAACTTTAGCAGTAATAATCAATATGTTGTCGTGTGATCTTTGCGCCTGTGACGATGTCCGTCTTGTCCACTTCGTGTCCTGGTGAATAAAATCTATGTAAAGTTATCAACGACTCGTGTGATGCCAATACTTGACCAGTTCACACAATTCAAGATACATTGTTGGTTTTTCGTTTGAAAGACATTGTTGACATTTATTCCATTGTAACCATTCGCGTTTCTATTCATCACTATGAAAACGACACCAACAATAACTGGTAGGCCAGTGTGGTCTGGAAGTAATTTCAGGAACGTACCCATCCAATTGATCGTTTGAAAAGAAGAATTTTTACTTTCAAGGCGACATCATCTCCATGTGGATCCTAGCGGGATATGAATCATAATCAACTCAAATGCTCAAAGTCTTCAATCAACCTCCATCTCTTCATCATTATTGCGTGCGAGCTGTAATCTAGATACGCAGAGCGAAGTATTGCATCCTCTTACGTACATACACGGAGACGAGGCACTTTGATTTTTACCTGCACGCGAGCTAAGTATAACTTGTATCCGTTATACCCTTTATTACTATTAGCTGTGCCTTAATTGATTATGTCCACTTATATATTTTCTATGTTATGTGTTATGTTTTGTGTATTCTTCGCGGGAGGTTGGGCGGTAGATCTGACGAACGAGATCCATCTCGAAGTCAATTCGGGCTCTTCGTCAGACGTTCTGTAGGACATTATTTTGCAGACTTCCCGCAGTGGAATGTTCCTACGCGTGAGCGTAGAAGGATTCTAGGTCCACTGTGTCTGGTGGTCTGTGACACCTGTCTGTGTTAGCTGTAGTGTCACGTTTACTTGTTGTTTTTGGTAGATATTTTTACTTGTGCCTTAGTTTTATGATGAATTTTGTATGTGATTATTGTCCGTCTCACCTTTCCTGTCGTTTAGTTTTTTTACAAAACCTTTGTTTTTACACTGTGGTGTCTATTGTCTTGTTGAATTTAATCGCAGTTATCATCGTAATTCTTTACGACATTCCATTTTAGTTTCTCATTTTATTTTAATTGGATTTCTGCGAACGTCTTCGTTTGTTTTGAATATCTTGTCGTGTCATTATTGTGCTATTGTCTGTCACGTTATTGCTTTCACATCATTTCATGTTATAAAGTACATTATTAATTATTAATATTATTGCCTATTATATAAATTGATTTTACCGTTCTAGAACAGGAACGAAGAACACTAGTTGTAGTAACACTTTTAAATAGTATTATTACATAATAATATTGAAATGGCTACCTTAGACTATTTCATTAAGCAAGCAAAAGCTCTTCAGATGGCTCCTGATGAAGCTAAAGCATTTGCACTGTCAGAATATAAGAAAGCTCAAGAAATAGAAGCTGATCAGAGAAGATTGGAAACTTTACGTTTGGAAAATTTGAAATTTGAGGCAGATCAAAAACGAATTGAGGCGGAGGAGAATGAGAAAAAAATGAGATTAACCGCCGAACTGGAAGAGAAACGTGCTGAGGAAGATAAAAAGAGGAGAAGATTTGAGGCGGAGGAGAATGAGAAAAAAATGAGATTAACTGCTGAGGAGGATGAAAAGAAGAGGAAATTTATAGCTGAGGAAGAGGAGAAAAAAATGAGATTAGCCGCTGAATTGGAAGAGAAACGATTTCAGCGAGAGGCAGAACAGAAGCAAAAGGAGTCTGAAGAAAGACTTAGAAAAGAAATGGAAGAAAAAAGATTAATAGCTGAAAAAGAAATGGAACAGAAACAAAAAGAAATAGAAGAAAGGAGATTAATAGCTGAACAAAACACAAAACGACTTCAGCTTGAGATGGAAGAGAATGAAAGAAAACGACAGCATGAACTGAAATTAGCAGAGTCAGAATATGAGAGACTTAGGTTAACTCAGGAAGCTAATTCTCAGAGAACTTTTGAAAGCCACACTTCATCCAGACAGGATCATTTTAAGGAAATTCACCTTAAATTACCAAAATTTAATCCCCCGTCTGATGACGTAATATTCTTCCTGGATAGGTTTGAGGCCACTTGTGGGTCTTATAACGTGGATAAAGCTCTATACTGTACATATTTATCCAGATTACTTACAGGAGATGCATTAGCAGTTTATCATACCACCAGCATTGGTGAGAAAAATGACTACAATGCTCTTAGAGCAGCACTTCTGCAAAAATTCCAAATGACAGAAAACGAATATCGTTTGAAATTTCACACATTACTACCTCAATCTGGCAGAAATTTTAGTGATTTTCTGTCACAGATACGACTAACATTAGAAAGATGGATCGAATTATCCAAAATTGAAAAGTCGTATGAAGGTCTCTTTGATTTACTGATGCGCGATAAGGTACTTTCGTCGGTAAACCCTACATTTCTCGCATTTTTACACGAACGGAAACCTTTATCAATGAAAAACTTAGAAGAACATGCAAAAAATTTTTGCACTGCTCACCCAAACATGGATCTAAGTAACGCGCAGATTAAGAGTGAATTGCCTGTTGCTTTTGCAGCACAACAAAACAATTTTTCACGCAATCGTTCTTTTAGTGCTGATAGGTATGTCAATAAGGGAAATAATCATAATTTCACCAATGATAACTTTTACAAAGGGAAGCAATTTCAACAATCTGCTCCATTTAATGTTTCTTGGAACCAAACTCACAGATCGCGAGATTTTGGTAACAATTATTTTAAAAATAGTCAAGGACATTATAATAAACAAAACTGGAGATCAAGGTCTCAGGGTCCGCAAAACAGACAATTTTTTGGAAATAAACCATTTAACCAACATCATAACGATCATTCTACAAATTATCGGACTAATCCAAATTTTAACTCTAGCAGAAACGACAATTATGGCAATTTTAATGACAAAAATCACAATCGATCGCGCCGACGAGATAGATCGTGTAATAATACAGGTAGACATTCTAATGTTGCTTTTAATGATACACAGGCTAACATTGAACAGGGTAAAGTAGCTGAAACTCACAATGCTATGTCTTGTTCTCTAGATTGTTCCCAGGTGAAAGACTGCCCAGAATGCTCGACTCTTTTCCAGCCTAAGGCGATCACGACGCTGCGTTGCGGACATACCTTGCCTAGCCTGCCTGCAGTCTGTACAGCCACTGCTGCGTCAGTACACCAGGGACAGGGCTCTCTTAAGTTTCACAAGGGATTTGTCAATAATATTTCATGCTCTCTCCTATTTGACTCAGGTTGTACAACAATCGGTGTCCGGACTTCGCTGATCGACCCAAGTTGTGCCACGGGCCGGGTTGTCAAATGTGTAACATTTGGTGGCACTATTGAAACATTTCCCACTGCTATTATTGATCTTAACACACCTTTCTTTACAGGAAAGATCCAAGCATGTCTTCTGCCTAACCCAATTTGTGATGTTATACTTGGTCGCATACATGGTATTAAAGAGTGTACACCTCAGCAAATTGCTGAATGGGAAGAGCGACATATTCAAACTGCAAATGCAGTAGTGACTAGAGCGCAAGCTACTAATATGTCGCATGATACACCTATTGAACCTACAGTTCATACCACTTGTGATGATGATGCTCCTATTTCACGGGAGTTGTTTGCAACATTGCAAAAGAATGATAATTCATTAAAAAAATTCTTTCAGTATGTTAACAAAAAGAATACAAGCAACAAACTTGCAAAATCTAGACATGACTTTATACTTAAAAATGGGATTTTGGTTAGAGTAATACGGGAAAAGGATTTATCCTTATGTTCTCAGATTCTTGTCCCATCCTGTATGAGATCTCGTATATTACGACATGCTCATGACTCGCAATGTGCGGGCCATATGGGTTTTTCGCGTACCAAATCCAGAGTGCTTTCGGCATTCTACTGGCCAGGCGTCCAGAGAGATGTTACTCTCTATTGTCGGTCCTGTTTGATATGTCAAGAAGTTAAGGTACGGGGTCCATTTCATGCGGCTCCTATTCAAGCTGCGGACATCCCGATTAGACCATTTGATAAAATGGCCATTGACATTATTGGTCCAATGCTTCCATCTGCTAGAGGGCATACGCATATTCTTACGTGCATTGATATGTGCACTCGTTGGCCTGAGGCCATCCCTCTCAAGAACACTTCATCTGCCAGTGTAGCAGAGGCATTGATGTTAATCTTCTCACGCATTGGTTTTCCACGGAAAATTTTGTCGGATCATGGGGTTCAGTTCATTTCTGAATCCATGTCTCAAGTGATGAAGACATTAGGTATAGATAGATCTCTTAGTTCTATTTATCATCCGATGTCAAATGGGTTAATTGAGCGTCTCAATAGGACACTCAAGCAGTTGTTGGGTAAGATGACTCAAGACCATCCCCAAGACTGGGATCGGGTCCTACCCGCTTGTCTCTTTGCGTATCGCGAGGTACAAAATCAAGCAACGGGGTTTTCTCCGTTCCAGCTTGTTTTTGGCATGCAACCACGCGGTCCAATGTCGTTAATCCACGACTTATGTGTGGATGAGAATATTGAAGAGGAAACTCAATCCTCTTATGAGTATGTGATCTCTCTTAGAAAGAAAATCATAGATGCTTGTAGACTAGCTACTGCATCATCCGAACATGCCAAAGAAAAAGCTCGTCTATCTGCAAACAAATATAGACGTCTTCGCCAGCTCATACCTGGTGATGAAGCTTTTGTATTACTCCCTGCGCATAACAATCGTCTTTTAATTACCTGGAGAGGTCCTTTCAGGATCATCTCAAGAATATCCGATGTCGACTACATCGTTGATGTTAATGGCAAACATAAAACCTTCCACATTAACATGTTGAAGGAGTATTACTCACGTCCTGATTATCTACAATCGGTGTTCCAAGCAACTGACGATCCTACACCACCTATTCAACACTATTCTAGTTTGTCAGTCATCCAAGAAGAGGAATCTTCTTTCGATGATGTACAACTACCAATACCAGTTGTACCACTCCATTCCACTGAGAAATGGAATGATGTTACTATCTCATCTACTCTTACTGATGATCAACGTCAGCAAGTCTCTAAAATTCTACACACGTATGAGGATGTCCTCACCGACATCCCAGGTCATACGTCAGTCATCCAACATGACATTATTCTGACTGACGATACACCGATTCGAGTTCGCCCATATCCTATTCCTTTACACTTTCGTGATAAGGTTGATAAGGAATTGGATGATATGCTCCAATTAAATATAATTGAACCATCTTCATCACCATATTCTTCTTCTATGGTAATCATTAGGAAGAAAGACAACAATATACGTCTTTGCGTAGATTACAGGAAGTTAAACAAAGTTACAAAATTCGATGCGGAACCATTACCTCTTTTAGACGACTTATTAGAGAAATTATCTCATGCTACATTCTTTTCGAAATTTGACCTTTCAAAGGGTTATTGGCAAGTGCCACTCACTACGAAAGCAAAGCCATTCACCGCTTTCTCGACGCCACGGGGTCTTTTTCAATATAATTTTATGCCTTTCGGGTTAATGAATGCGCCAGCTACCTTTGTACGCATGATGCGCCGCATATTGTCTCATCGTCCCGATGTCATTACTTATATAGATGACATCTGTCTTTTCAGTGACTCTTGGGATGAACATATTCAGGGTTTAAAATCTTTACTTTCTACCTTACAGGATTATAACTTAACAGCGAAACCTTCAAAGGCTTTTGTCGGTTTTCATGACATCTCATTTCTTGGTCACCGTATAGGTCGCGGTTTAATGTATACAGAAGACAGTAACGTCTCTAAAATTTTAAACATCTCAGCACCTAAGACAAAAAAACAAGTGAGGTCACTCTTAGGACTAATACAGTTCTATTCTAAATTCATCCCTCATTTGTCTACTATAACTGCACCTCTTTCTTCGTTACTGAAGAAAGGCACACCTAATGTAATAAAGTGGTCGCAGGATCACCAAACGGCGTTAGACTATATAAAACAAATTTTTTCAAATAAGCCTTTTTTAAGGTTGCCTAACAAAGATCTCACCTTTGTTCTTCGCAGTGATGCTTCTTCCTACGCTATCGCGGCAGTTTTGATGCAGGAATACGGAGGCACCTTATTTCCAATTATGTACGTATCCAGAAAGCTTACGACGAGCGAGATGAAAAGTACTCCGTTCTAGACAAAGAGCTTCTCGCTCTTGTCTGGGCAATCACAAAACTGGATCGTTATCTCCTCGGATCACACTTTGTGGTGGAGTCTGACCAGAAAGCTCTTACCGCATTGAATACTGGAAACGTTAAGTCATCAAAGTCAGCGCGTTACGCTATAGCTCTTCAACCGTTCCATTTTGAGATACGAGCTATTCCTGGAGTACAGAATGTATTTGCAGACTGTCTTTCAAGATGCCCTAGTGAACTTGGTGAAACTAAACCACTTTTAGATGGAGAAACGTCCTCACCGAAACATGAATAACTTTGTACAGTGTCATTAATTGTACATCTGTGAAGACTATGTATAGTTTGCAGTATTCGTATAAATATAACTTTCAGAACATACTTACATATGGATTATAACATTATTTCTTGTGAAGTAACGTTTTATTAGAACGAGAACAGTGATATTAAAGTAACATTTTTTTCTTAGTATGGAAACATTGGTAAAAAGCAACAAATAGACATTCGTTAGTGTTATGGAACATATTACACTACATATCGTGTTCGTAAACTTATTTCGTGCATGGAACGTTAGGAACATATTCTTGTTGACTCTAAATAGTTCTGAACGAATATTCACAATGACTGAAATTAGAATTACTTAGAATAAATTACTAGTTATTTATTTATGTGTAATTAAGTACTAGAATTAGATTAATTCAATTTAATCAATTTGATTGTTTATAAATCACACATCTACTAACGTTATTAGTGTCTCGCAATACGTGTAGTCACGTATCCCACTACATGATATTTTACTTTTAGATAACTAGTCAAACTTACTAGTGCTAGATATCAGTAAGTGCGTTGCTTCTTAAAGTGTTTAATTTTGCATTGCTTCATTTTTGCACATTGTATTTCAAAATTTTCTGTTTCACTGATTCTTTTATCATTGATTATCATCAGTGTTGCTGTTCATTTTCATTTTTTTGAAATCATATGTTTCGATTTTTTTTTGAAAAACTTAGTTGAATTTTATTATCATCTTTTTTGTTGATTCTTCATTTTCATTTTTTTCAACTTCTTTTTACTTCGAATATTACCACATCGTTCCAAAGTAGGTCGATGGTGGATGTGTGCTTTAATGCATACTGTCATTTAGTTATATTAATTTCAAGTCAATATTCTTTTCTTAATATGATAATTTTATGCATGTCATAAATCTTGTTGTAGTTTTGACTCACCTCTCTCGAGTAATTAGTTCGAAAAAAATTAATGGGATTAATTTTTTTAAGGGGAGGTAATAAGGGAGCTGTTACGTACATTTATTACCTAAGGGGGTAGTCTTCGGTCCTGCCAAATGTACGCACCAGTTTTATGTAGTTATATTATTTGTGCGTTCGATTGGTTCGCGCACTGACGTGCACAAAGCTGTGAGTGTTGCTTTGGACGCACGTGTAACCTAGTTGAGTAGTTTGTGACGTCAGGTTTTGAAGTGGAAACATGGAACTGTCTTGTGTCCATGATAGTAATTTTATATTTCGTATTCAATGGCATTTTTTAAGGAAGCCATTTATTCTAGTGATCTGTATTGGTCTTCAGGTCGAAACCAATATCAGGAATGTCACGTGAGTTATCGTCCCACTTCTTATTTTAATGCTGTATGAAAAAGGCCGCTCTAATACTAGTCTAGCGGGAATTAAGATGTTCCTAGAATGGATCTACAGAGTCGCTTGCCTTTAAGATTTGAATCGTAGACGGAGAATTCCTACGAGTAGAAGAAGTTATATTGTTTATCTTACGCACATGTTTTATATGCCGTACATGCTTCAATGCCAAAGTCGTGGCTTGGATGTAAAGAGAGGTTAGCCAACTGAAAGCCTTTACTGTTAGGATTATCGTATATGACTTTGTGTGAAAATTATATGATGTACACCGCTATGTATGAAGAACGTCTGGGAATTTTAACAAATGTAATATGGAAGATTTCACCCCAGAGTATGTATACGTTACCATGATAGACGTCCTTGAAAGAAGGTCAACGGTCGTGACTGAGAAGGATATTATACGGTAACAGTTTTGTAATCCTTAGTCTATGGACAGAGGTCTTTACTAGAAGAGAATCTTCAGGAACTTTAGCAGTAATAATCAATATGTTGTCGTGTGATCTTTGCGCCTGTGACGATGTCCGTCTTGTCCACTTCGTGTCCTGGTGAATAAAATCTATGTAAAGTTATCAACGACTCGTGTGATGCCAATACTTGACCAGTTCACACAATTCAAGATACATTGTTGGTTTTTCGTTTGAAAGACATTGTTGACATTTATTCCATTGTAACCATTCGCGTTTCTATTCATCACTATGAAAACGACACCAACACCAAGCTGGAGAAACTGGAGCTCATGACTTCAACTCAACACGTTTCGGAATGGCAGAAAAGCCACAGGATAAGCCTAGATCTGCAGTGTAGATAATACCAAGGAGTCTTCTTCTTGATGTTGGCTGCTAAAGAGCGAGAAACTCAGCAGCCATAGTTAAACTACAACAACAACAGCTGAAAAAAAGCGACAACCAAGGGGTTACAGACTTTCATAAATGGATGCTTGCAGCCAGGTCTGGATTAACCATTAAGCAAAATAAGCACGTGCTTAGGACACCAAGGGAGGGGGGAGGGGGCACCACAGAATTTTCCCTCTAGCTGTCATGCCCTTAACTCTCATCTCTTTCACTGCCACTGTCGTCTTAACTCTCATCTCTTTCACTGCCAGTCGTCTTAACTCTCATCTCTTTCACTGCCACAGTCGTCTTTAGTCGATTTTTTTTGTAATTTTCAGTATCTGCCGTGTTCGACTTTAATCCGCATTGTTAAAAAAACGTTTTCTTTGGAATGGTGAGTGACTGAAAGTGTCAGACATAGACCTAGAGTTCAGTATGTTTGCCAGTCTTACCAACGTTGTTTTGCATTAATTTCAGTGGAGTCTGGCCAGGAAGACAATTGAATTTTTTGTCTCTTCAACATTTATTGAGTCTTAATGTCTTGTCAGTTAAACAATGGAAGCGCCCGGGGGGGGGGGCACAATTAGGGGTTGTGCTTAGGGCATCAGTTGGCCTTAATCCGGCCCTGCTTGCAGTCGATCATTTTGAAGGAAACCTGCGTCCATGCATTCACATGCCCTTGCAGTGGTGTTTTCTGTGGCAAATAATGTGTACATGATAAGGTTGCCAGCCCCTGCACACAATCATTTTAGTCGCCTGGTACGACATGCACGAAGGAGCAGTAGTCATATTCTTTGTCTATTCGGAGACCGCCAGGAACTAGACAGGGCTTGCGTAGAACACAGGAATTGAATAGGTATGATCAGCTCGTCAATGTGGGTAGGTTGACAAGAACCAGACCAATGCCACTTACATAGACCATATATTGAGGACACCTGGCGATAGCATTACACGGCAGTTCTTTTGGGATCTCTAAGGCTAAAGACGTTGATGGAGATCGAAAAAACACACGGAGAAGGGTATGAAAACAAACATAGAACGGAAAAAATAAGACAAAGACAGAGCTTGAACGGATAGCACAAAACGACCTTGAGCTGATGATACGTGACAGGAGGACTTGGCTTAACTTTATTGAATGCCTATGCTCCTCGGGGAGCGGAAAGGTAATGAATGATGAAGAGATGATTTTACACATGGTAGAAAAGTCGAGATGATCTTAAGAATGTTTATGTTGAATAAATCAACAAAAGCAAAATAAAGTCTTCGTTAAACGTGCACACTTTGCAATGACCTTTATAACGTTAACATATAATTTTCACACAAAGAAATATATAACTATATCAACGCAAGCAATGAGGTTATTTGTCATTTTGAAATATGGAAGCAGATCTTTTTGCCGAGCATGAAACACAGACACATGCACATTCTCTTCTAGAACATTCCATTGCTGCAGTCTGGACCCCAACAGCTCTGCTTTATTTTTTGGCAATACCAGATCTCTCACTAGATCATTCAATTCACTCTGGGTAATTTTATGTGGCTGTGCAGACTCTTCAATAGGCATGACATCAGGATCTCTTGATGTAGATGCTTTCACAGGTGGCGGATGTCCACTGGCCTTATTATCTTCTTCATCATCCAGAGTATAAGATTCTGGTGGGTCCGGAACAGGAAGTCCTTCCCCGTGAGGCACTGGCCGCATAGCAGAGGGAATATTCGGATAGGTCACAGGCCGCTTTTTCTTCTTAGAAATACCATGTCCAATTGGAGGAGTCATGCAAAAGTAACAATCATTAAGATGGTTTGTCGGTTCCCTCCACACCATTGGAACCGCAAAACGCATCGATCGTCCTTTTCAGTTCAACCAGCAGCGCAGATTCGTTGCACATGATTGACAACATATGCGTGGGGCCCAATACCGGTCCTGATCTCACAACCAAAATAAAGGCTGTAAGCTTTCTTTATCATCCGTGTAATGGGTCGCCTTTGTGATAGCAAAGTTATGTGTCCGCAAATATAGCAAAAATAATCCGCACTGTTCACACATTCACGAGGCATCTTGAACGACACATCTGCACTCACATAATTCACAACACAAATGATGACAAGGAGGAAATGTGGTTGCAATGACTGCTACAGATTGCGTCATCCAATTGGCGCTCAAGGCTATCCGTCTCTTTGGGAATCACGCGCCAGGGCTATAGAAAAGAGAAGGACCGGGAAGGTGAAGCTACCAGCCCCCCCCCCCCACCCCCACTTGAAAAATGAGATTTTAAAGTTCATATTCGTGATCAGCATGTCCAAATTAGTTAAAAATAGCAACTTTTGTCTTGGATACATTTTGGCTGTTGTCCAGTGTATGTAACGTCCCTTCTTTCTGAAAAAGAAACAGCACTAGCTTTCCGAGAAAATACGGGAACGTCATATTGTGATTTGAGCGAAAGTTATCTTCGAAAGATCCATTAGAATCATCCCATGTGGAGGTCAACAATCTATTTTTATCCGAATTCCACATATCTCTTTGCTAGTAACCCGTCAAGAAATGTCGGGGAAGTTTAATAATTTAGCTTTATAATACAAGAGCCACACAATACTATTACATTTTTTTAAACTTTAACCTTCTGTTCTGACTGACGGTAAAGAATTGAAAAAAAAAAAAAAAATGCAACAAATCGTCACAGTCAGCAATTACGTTGATGAATTTTCATTCCATGCATTAATTTAGATCCAGGTGATATAGCCTTCCTGTCAGAAGCAGTCTGTGATCATGGTTAACTTTATGTAGCGCTCATAAGAGTAGCCCAGACACTCTGTCACGACAGTTATCAAGGCAAAAATTTTAAAATTAATTGTGTATAAACAAAATTGTTGTGATTAAAGGGCTGTTAAATAATTAATCAAATTACTCTCAATTAACCTTTTCCAACTTCTCAGTCTTCTCAATGTGCTGCAGATGTTGCAACTTTAAGATATTGGCTTTACTTTATCCCTCGTCATTGCAAGCGTTCCGACATCGTTTCGTTCCCTCCTGCGATCTTTGTCCTCTCAAGACTGTGTGTGATCCCGGCTTCCGGGTCTTCCCAGTAAAGTAGAGGCAATGCTATGTGTCTGTGTCCGCCTAGATAACGTCATTTGAGTGGTAGAGGCTCGGTCGCTGCTACGCCATTAATAAACCAAGCAGTGTCCTATCGAGACTGTGTGTGGTCCCGGTTGCCGGGTCCTCCCAGTTCAGGTGGGCCAGAGCTTGTTTCTTCTTGGTAATGCAGCTCGGCAGTGGTAGAGGCTCGGCGCTGGCTGCGCCGTTCCCTCAATACGTCTTGTCTCGGAGATATAACCCCCTTTGCAGGGTAGAGAACCTCTTTTCTCGTGGCATTGCACCCTCGCTACCCGACAAGAGGTTCCCTGGGGTTGCAACAAAGCCCAAGACCGCTCCTTGTCTCGAAGATATAACCCCATTTGCAGGGTAGAGAGCCATCAAACCTCGGAGCATGGCACACACTCCAATGTTGGACTGGTGCGTCATGCTTCTGAATCCAGGATGCTCCCTGGGGTTGCAAGAAAGCCCACTTTTGACAGCCATATGGTTGCGGTGGCTTCGCCACCGCGCCACTATGCTGTCTGGCAGCTCGTGCCATGGCCGGTGACTGATTGCTCGTGTCAGTCTTGTCTCGGAGATATAACCCCCCTGCACTGGGTAGAGAGTGTCAAACCTCTTGGTATCGCACGCACGCCAAAATGGGCCTGGTGTACCATACCGCTGAGTCTAGGATGCTCCCTTGGGGTTGAACCAAAGCCCACATCTCACCTCCCAAAACTGGCTCAAGGGTATGAACGAGTGAATAACTCGCCCCTAAAGGGCAAAAGAGTGAATAACTCGTCCCCTAAAGGGCAAAAGAGTGAATAACTCGTCCCCTAAAGGGCAAAAGAGTGAATAACTCGTCCCCTAAAGGGCAAAAGAGTGAATAAATCGCGCCCAGGGATTCAATCAAACTCAAACTCAAATCCCTCGTCATTGTTTTGACGGGTATACTCGCTTGTTAAGTCCTATTTTTTGTAAAATTCATTTACGGTATAAATTTGAATAAGAAACACATCTGCAGATAATTTTATTCAACAAGAACGCTTTGCCGGCACCTAAGCGTCCGTATATGCCGTCGGTTAAGGGATAAAACTGTTACAAAAGTCTTAAGACTGACGAAACACTAATCTCCAGTTTATAACAAGTGTTAATTAAAAAATGTATGCCTAGTCAAACTGGGGAAGTAATTAAACTGAATACGTGGATCAACATGGTCAGTTTCCTTTCCGCTTCTATTTAAAACTATTGGTTTATTGGCTAAGCAAAACTGTTACATACTACATTCCCCCTCTCAACTTTATGAAGTGCAGTGGACAAGCAAACAGTAAGACATGTCCACAAAGATTGTAGACTCCACGAGATGAACAGACTGACAGCCTGGCTTTTTCTAACTTCTATGAGGGAGAAACTGTATGGCGATTAGTGAACCCTGAGACAGCCCGCTGAGCTTATGATAGAAACAAACGATACTTGCAGTATAGAAAAAAAAATCAAATAAAAATATAATTCTAGAAAACGAAAAGCATAAGTGGAATTAAATATGGGTTCTTCAGTGTTGTATAGTGCAGATACTGTCATATGGAAGCACATAATGGGCAACAAATGAAGGTGTCTCGAATAAGTCCGATGTGTAAAGGAAGCTGCTTACATACTTCGGAAAGGGAATACGTTTTCGGGCTAAAAGCTAGAATTTGTTGTCGTTTTCATCTTCTTCTTCTTCGTTCGCTAGTATACAGCCTCATCTGTTGGTGGACATGTCTTATTGTTTGCTTGTCCTCCCCCATTGTGATAATGGGCTAAACTGGTCTAAAAAGATATAGATGCCGACAACGAGGGTTGTATTGATAGTTTAACATTGTGGTTTGGAAAAGAAGTCAGTAAAAGTCTGATCCACCTTGTGTTACCAGAACCGGGAAGAAGAAAAAATTTAACAATTTAACCTACCGTGCACGTCATAAAAGGCGACTAAAGAGGGTTGGAAACGGTGGTTGGCTACCTCATCCTGTAGACACCTTAAAGCCACAAAGACTTTAAAAACAATGGGCAGCGTCCAAGACAACGACAACGCTAGTGATGGATAAGGACACACATTGAGGAAGCCTGCTGATGGTATTACAAGGCAGTCGTTATACTAGACTACCCACAGTAAGAGAGGAAGAGGGAGACCGACAACATACGGGGTAGGGAATAGGAGACATACATGAAAGGATGAGATAGACATGTGTAACGAAACGGGCAAGACAACCTGGAATTTTCACGTAAACTAGTGTCGTTATGAGAGATTATGAATCGCACACCCGTAATTCTGCTATAACATTATTATTAATGCCTCGAACGGAAAAACGCAGCCATCCAAGAAGAAGAAGGTCCTCTCGCAGGGAGGCATATGATGCAGCACAGAGAAAGCCGAAAGGAGTCTGTGTTACTGACTAACCTTCTTTCTTCTATGAGAACTTCCAGATTTGGCACCTGGAATGTTCGGACATTGAACGAACAAGGGAAAACAGCACAAGTATCTGCAGAAATAAGAGAATATAAGATTGAGTTCCTGGGACTGTGTGAAACAAAGTGGAACTGGGTAGACAAGAAGAAACTCAACACAGGTGGATTAGTGCTGTCCTCGGGACATGAAACCGAAAGTTCACACCACAGTGAAGGGGTAGCTCTTATGCTATCTAAAGAAGCATAGACAGCCATCATTCAACGGGAAGCCATGGGACCCAGAAACATAACAGCTACTTTCAAAACAGCTAAAAAGAAAATAAATGTAAATGTCATCCAATGTTATGCACCAACCAATGAGAAAGAAGAGTCTGTTAAAGAACCTTTTATACTAGACTGCATGATATTATCGAGAAAGTAAAAAGAAGAGTCATCAAAATTTTGATGGGTGACATGAATGCAAAGATAGCTACCGTCAACACCGACTTTGAAGAAATCGTGGGAAAACATGGGCTAGGAATAATGAATAAAAATGGGGATCTATTTACAAACTTCTGTGCTTCAAATCAACTGGCTTTTTAGAGGAAGCACGTTTCCACATAAGAGAATTCACAAGGCAACATGGATATCATCAGACCATAAAACTGAAAATCAGATTGATCATATATGCATAAATAAGAAGTTTAGAACATCATTGCAGTATGTAAAGGTACGTGGCACCAGATCACCATTTTTCTGATAGCCAAAGTAAAAATGAAACTCAAGAGATATGCAACAATGCATAGTTATAGACAACAGTTTAATGTAGGACATCTAAGAAAACAAGAAAGAAGAGACAAATTTACGGTCACAATATCCAACAAATACCAAGTGCTCCAACAGCTGGAAAACCCCTAGCAGTGAATACAGAAGACCACTGGCAGCAAATCAAAACTATGTGACATGAGACATGTGAAGAAATACTGGGGGAAAATGAACGAAAACAAAAAGCATGTATAACAGAAACCATCAAAAAGATAAAAGACAGAAAATAAACAAGAAATCAGATTTAAACAGAAGCAAAACCAGAAATTCCAAAGCCAAGGCTCAAGAAGTGTACACAGAAGCAAACAAAGAAGTATGAAGAAGCACCAAAAGAGACAAGATGAAATATATTGAGGAGTTGGCAAGAGAGGGAGAAGATGGTGCAGCCAAAGGAAATAGGAGAGAGCTGTATAACATCACAAAGAAGCTAACAGGGAAATATAAGCAAGCAACTTGCTTCACCAAAGACAAGAATGGAAAACTGCTTAGCAATATACAAGAGCAAACGAAGAGGTGGACGGAATATTTTGAGGACCTTCTCAACAAACCAGCTCCACAAAACCTCCCAGACACCCAGCCAGCAGAAGAAGAGCTATAAATTAACTGTGAAAGATCAACAAAAAAGAAATAAAGAAAGTCATAAAGCTTCTAAGAGATGGTAACGCGGCTGGATCAGACAGCATTCCAGCAGAAACCATCAAACCAGATATTGACAAGGTTACAGAGATGTTATATAAATTACTCGGTAAATCTGGGAAAGTCCAGAGATACCAGCAGAATGGAAGGGATGATATCTGGTTAGGTTGCCTAAGAAGGGAAACTTACAAGAGTGCATACATTATAGAGGAACAATGTTACTGTCAGTGCCAGGAAAAGTATTAAACAGCATCATCCTCGAGAGATTCAAAGAGTCCATTGACAAGAAAATGAGAGATGAACAAGCAGGTTTTTGAACAAAGTCTGGAATGAAATTCATCACTATACGTTGGATTTGTGGACTACGAAAAGGCATTTGACAGTGTTGACAAAGAATCACTTTGGAAATTGATGAGGCATTATGGAGTTCCCCAGAACATTAATTTAATAAAGAAAACATATGAATACATGACATGTAGAGTTCTTCATGAAGGACAACTTACAGAACCGTTTGGGATAAGAACGGGAGTGCGACAGGGATGCCTCTTGTCTCTATTGCTTTTCTTATTAGCAAGAGACTGGGTTATGAAAACATTGACGACACACAACAGAAATGAAATCCAGTGAAATCTGACTAAACAGTTAGATGATCTAGATTTTGCTGATGGCTTGGCTGTTCTGTCCCAAAACCATTATCAGATGCTGGACAAAATAAAAACACTCGATGAGAGGTGACAGCAATTGGGTCTGAAAATACACAGGAAAAAGAAAAAAAATAATGAGAATAACTTCAGGAAATGTTAACAGGGTTGAACTTGAAGAAATACCACAACATGACGTAGAATCATACGCATATCTTGGCAGCAATATAGACAAAGTTGGAGGTACAGACAGTGATATCAAAATAAGAATACAAAAAGATCAAGAGAAATCGGATCCAACACAAAAGTAAGAATCTTCATCTCAAATATCAAGTCAGTACTTTTAAATGGCTCTGAAACATGGAGAACAACAAAGACAACAACCAAAAAGCTACAGACTTTCATAAATGGGTGCTTGCGTAGAATAGAAGGATTAAAATGGTATGACAAGGTTACCAACGTGGAACTGATGACAAGAACCAGACAAGTGCTAGTGAAACAAGAGATGAGAAGAAGACGATGGAGATAGGTAAGAAAGACGCTGAGGAAACCTGTTGATAGCATTACAAGGCAGTCCTTATTCTAGAATCCCCAGGGCAAGAGAGGCAGAGGTAGACCAAGAAACACATGGAGAAGAGAGCTGGAAACAGGAGTGAAAATGATAAGGAGAAAGTGGAAAGAACATTAGATGATGGCACGTGACAGGAGGACTTGGCATATGTTTGTTGAAAGCCTGTGCTCCTTGGGAGTGGAAAGTAATGAATGAATGATACAATAGCATTGAAATCCCACGAACATTACAGTAGAAAAGTGAACTCAAGCACAGACCTCCGAGAAGGAAAGGGTTACACCTAGATTGGGTATATAAGCCGCTCAGATTCAATTCTGGATACTCAAAATTCCCTAGCTTAAAAGACGTCCAGTGGACTGACACACGCTTGTCGAAGTCACATAGCCACAGGCTATAGCTGAGAAAAGCAAAGCTGATCTGTTTGTGAGCAGACTTGCACAATGGATAATCTTAGATCCGTAATACTGTGTCCGAACGGTATGTTAAACTTATATTAATCGTTGGGTTCCAAGTATTTTGGTGTTATGTAAATTGCTGTATTATTTAATATTAATGTTAGCATTGACTTTATTACTACTGATATCTTAATCTTGGTACTCTAAACCCTGTGCTGAATGTGATAGGAAACTCTATACAGAGCGATACAACAGGAGGCAATCTGATCATCAGAAGTAGTCCCCCGTCGAACAAGTGTTTCGGCCCTGTATACTCCTTTACACTCTGAAAAGGGGGGAAGGGCGGGCCCACCTGGGTCATGACTCCCAAGTGTCTCCGCATCCTGTTGTCTTATCTAGAAAATGAACCCACTCCACCTTGGTTGCAGCTTTAAAATCCACAATTCTGCCAGCCGGAGGCAAATGTGGAAGTAACCCTTATGTTGAAAACAAATTATTGTTCCACAGCACACCACGACTAGGGACAGACACTGATCCACCTGCGCAAAGCCAACAAGGCTTGAAGCCACTGCACGCTAGCAACTGAAATCTACTTGCGCCCGACACCTCATATAGTATCGCCGCGTGTTGCCTATAAGCCACCGTCCCTTCACCAATACAACGAAAAACTCAATGTATTGCGGACTTAGAAAAATTTCCACTTTCCGGATGTTTCCTGTAACGCAGATGGGGATAGAGTTTACTGTCCCGAGTTCCATAGCCCATTGTGGTTGATCCACAGCCAGCATGAAGCCTTTTCTGCAGTTTCACTAAGCCTCTTCAGTGCCCTTTTTCTCGACTGTCTTCTCAGCCCCAACAGTTCCAATAAATCAATCATACACTGATGCAGCCACGAGCCCTCTTGCACCCACCTCAACAACCATGACCCTTGCAGTGAACCCATCGTGTCTCAGATCCGCGGCCAGATCAGTATACTTGGCCGCTTTGAACTCTGGATTCAAATGGCACGGTCAATTCAATCAATATAACCTGGTGCGATGATGAAGAATGCAGCACTATATCCGGCCGTCTTCGAGATTTCCTGATACTCTGTGGAAATGCCCCTCGTCCAGGTAGGTCTACCGTCATCTCCCAGTGATTTGCATAATCAAGGAGAGATGGAGGACGACCCACAGTCCGCTGGGAGGACAACATTAGACAATCTTTGAAGGACCGAGGACTAGAATGAAACCAGGCCAGGAGGAAGACAGCCGATAAGATAGTCTGGCGCTCTCTCTTCCAAACCTCTACACCTCACGGTAGAAGAGGAACGACTAAGTAAGTAAGTAAGGAGACATGGTACACTGCTACCTGATTTATTCGGTTTTGGGTGTGCTGACTTTCCTGCTCTCAGAAAGTATGTGTTTGCGGTGTTCGACCTGACATTGCTATTCGCCTTCATCCTTGCCAAATCTATTGTCGCAGCCAGCTCATTCAGCACTTTGTTGTGGCGCTATGTGTATCGCCCTTGCTCTAATGACACCTTGCAAGCTGAGAGCTCGTGTTCAAGTGTCTTCCTCTCATGGCACAGGGTGCACTGCTCATCATCCGACTTTCCCCATCTCACAAGGTTTGTGGCCGATGGCAGGAGGTCATACATTGATCTAATAACGAAGCTGAGCCTAAGAGGTGCCATATGCCATATATCATTCCATGTCAAGGACCTTTGCAGGGCTCCTTCCCAAGTAGTCTATTGGCCTTGTTGGGCCTGCTGCACTGCTTTTTGCAACCTCTTATCATTCTCAGCTCCTCGTATCTCCTGAACTACCATGTCTCTGCGATCCCTGCTTGATGCCTTGAACCACCAGCGGATGTCTCCATGACCAAAGCCCTGTCTATTCCTTTGTGGGTATCCGATTACCTCCCACAGTTTGAGCGACTCTTGGGCAGCATCAACAGCTTCTTCCACTTTCCACTTCTTTCCTGTTTTCAGTGTGTGTTGAATGAACTTAACCACGTCATCTGCTGACTCGCGTAGCATCATTGCAAGCCTTGCCTTTCCAACTTTGTACTCTTCAACAACTGACTTGACAGGAAGCAAAAATTTTGACTTTTTGCAGTACAGTGCTACATCTGACAGACCTGGTGATATCCCTAGCCATTCCCTCATGAACGTGTTGACCTTCTGCTCTATAGCTTCCACTGTACTTGTGCTTATTTAATATATAAGCAGTGGTCACAGCAATTTAGGTATCAACATGAACTGGAGGCACCTCAGTTTGAATTTTCATAGGAGTCTGCTTTGGTCTATGATCTGTAGCCCTCTGTCTGCCATTTCTATTGTCTGTTGCACCACCTTGGAGTCTTTTAATGAGGCATCGTACACCCTGCCAAGAATTTTAACAGGTTCCTCAATGACAGTAGGGATTCTTTGGTTGGAAACCATGAATATGACCTCTGCTATCTTTCCTTTCCTGACTGATAGGCTTCTCGACTTCTTGGGTTTGAAGCTCATTCTGCACCAGCTGACTAGTTCATCCAGGCGTACTAACATCCTCCGGGCCTGATGTTCATCTGGTGTCAGAATTGTTGTGTCATCCATGAATGCTTTGAGCGATGGCATGTGACACATTCCACTGAGCTTTGGACATATATCCCTTCCTTCAGCCGCATTGAGGATTAACTGCATAGCCATCACGAATAGTATCGGAGAGAAGGTACATCCCATCGCAATTCCAACTTCACGGCCAATCCACTTTGTTGTGTACTCTCTGGTTGAAAATCTGACATAGAACCCTGCGAAATACAGCTTCAGCATTGCTGCAATCTCTTTTGGAACATGATACATTTCTAGCGCCTGCAACAACATCTGGTGTGGAACGGATCCATAAGTATTTGCTAGATCCAACCAGATTACATGGAGGTTTGTTCTGTCAGACTTTGCCTTTTGAATTGCTACCCAGATCATTTTGGCATGCTCTTTGCGACCATCTGAATAGGTCATTCTAAGGTGTTCTTCCGGGTCTTCTTTTCTGATGTTTAGCGTTCCAGACCGTGGCTGCTCAAACAGTTCTTTGGCAAACTTGAAGGGCTTCCTGAAGAATCTTTCCCTATCCCTTCGAGTCTTCCTTCTCTTTCTGCACAACCTTTCTGCTCTACAAAGGCATTATGTTTGCCTTTCAAGTGCTCCCAAACCTGTCGTAACCCTTCCTTCTCTGTGGCAACTGCGTTCTTGACCGGTTTTTGAGCATGTTTCTTCTGTTTCCTGATTTCTTATATTTTAATTTGTCTTCTACTTTTTCGCTGTGGGTTACTTTCCCTTGCCTCCCTGACTCCAAACACTTTGCGACAGTGACGATATATTATGTCGCCGAAGATTTCCAGCTTCTTCTCCAAAGTTATCTGCTTCAGGTTGTTATCCAACTCCCAAAGCCCTTTTGCACTTGCAGGTGGAAACTTGATTGCATCTCTCTTCCCGTCCAAGAAGTGTGTGAGATCCTCAGGCAGATCAACTTGAATGTACTCAGCACTGTGGATTGACTCCTGGCTGCGTTCTTCTAACGTCTTACCCGTCGAGACAGAGCAATGTTGATCTCCCCCTGATGAACTCCCACACCCCTTTTTCGTTCTGTTGATTTTCATTCCTCTCTGAGTAGAGAATTTCCTACCACAGGTGAATATCTGAAATTGGTTTCCAAACCTGAATATCACATGATCAATCCTGAACAGTGTGATAGTTTTAACCCAGGTTCTGGGCTTGTGTAGTTCTTTGTTACACCCTGACACTACTGTGTGTATGTTCTTGTACTAATGATGATCGTTATTTGTCCCTGTCTTATGTACGTTGGCTGTAATTGTATGCGCCGTACATTTGTGGCCTACCTTGCTCCTGTGACTGCTGAATGAGATTAAATTATCTGACAACTATAATGCCTGGAATGACTTGACGACTCAGAGCTGACAACAAAAGTTCTTTATTTGTTGTCAAGGAACATATTCACAAATTGGCTATCTCCGAGCCTGATTATCAATAAATATAACATATCAGACTTCATTGTTGACACTCCTACATCACGTACTGCACTGGTCAGGAACTATTTTTATTATCTCTTGATTAAATCATGATCTCTGCTGTCTACTTTGGTTTTCTATTTACCCATCAATATAACACATCACTACTGATTAATGGGCTGTTCTCAATCTATTACATTAAGCTTCGAAGTATTGTCTGGGTCACCACCAGTGCTAGTAACTTATTCTTAGCCATAAACTGTTCTTTGTAAACTGCCTACACGTCTGACACTGGACCCTTGTTCTAACACTTGTCCTTGTCTGTCTGCGCTCGGTTAATTATACGAGTGTTCACATACCAGAATAAACTGCTGACGATATCTGCTGGCGATCTACTGGACACAGCTCGAGATGAAAACTATTTGTTATGGAAACATCTTTCATCAGTCTTCTTCTCTTCTGCACACTGCAGCGGAACCATAAACAACATGGTACCTGAGCTAGCCATAACTTGGTAGATGGTCGTTACGGTTAGTCTCTCCCTAACCTGTTCTCAGCTGACGACCAGTGAAGAGTGATCCCAACTCTTCACTTAGCGCACGGACTTCTCATGTCACACATGATGTATATCTAAGACCCGCTACTCAATAATTATCCCTTTGTTACGTCCTTTTTGGGTTCCTTAACAGTATTAAAGTAGACACGGGTCTTACTCCTGTTAAGAGGGTACGCATCAACAAATGTGGTAAGAATATATTTGTAATTAAATTCATCGCGCACGGAAGCGCACATATTTGTGCGTGGGTATTTTTGCGTTTTGACGCAGTGACCTCAGAGAGAGATGTTATGGCTGTGATGGAAGTCAGACATTGGTCTGTTTGTTCGAACCCCATATTACGGGTATACTACTGTTAATGTCTATGTTATACGGCCTTCCATGTGGAAGCTATTGCCGTGAGGACTTCACAGTAAGTTTGTCATTGAAGCTAATGAAAATAAATATATATATTGCAGTTTCGCCATAATGAATCTAGTCAGCACATTCAATGGGGAATTATTGACCCTCCATTAGGATGTACTGAAATGGATCAAAGAATAAAGTGAAGTTAGTGGATCCAGCCGATTATTTTTCGTTTGTATAAACATTTTTTCATATGTATGATCATTTTTTTGACTGAAGTGTGTATTATGTTTTCTATGGTCAAAGGGACATAATCCGAGTTATCGAGACTACAATTTGTTAGGAGTTGCCTTCTCTTGTATAGAGACACGTTCGGTCTATAATTTCTTGAACGAAGCGTGACCACATCTCCTTATTTGGTAGTATCAGTCAACTATGGTAGATGTCTGAAACCTTTCTTAACGCTTCTTTTCATGACCATAAAAGGCGCGACTGTGTAAGACTTTTATCTCGAATGTTCTTCGAATCGTCTTATTGTGAACGGCAACTCAGAGATTGTCGTTCTGCGCATGTCAAACCGGGAGTTCGTTCTGTGTGTTCCGCCCAGTTGGGGCAGTTTAGAAATGGTTTAAGAAGCGAGCAGACGCAACTGCGTCTTGTGATTCTCTGAGGGAAATACAGTGTCTTAGTGAGTTAGTTAGCTAACTAGACTATTTCCCAGTATTATGCAGCCTGCCTGGAGGCATATGTTCATGGTTGATTTTCCGAAATAAGGTAATTCCTCTTGTATCGAACTTTATGCTATCGTCTAGAGGTTCGTCATTTTGTCGCCTATTTGCTCGCCTGTGTGATGCAAAATGGAGAGGTACTTTGACTAGGATTAAGTCACCGGTATCTGTATACCTGAACTAGTTAAATATATATGGGTCGCTCTAGACCAACAAGACTGTTGTCTGTGTTCCAGGATTCGTTATATCAGAGATCACGTCCAAGTCAGATGGTTAGACTTAGGAACATTATAAAGGTCGAGCTGACCTGTAGCCCATGTATGCTATTCACGTGCAGACAGTGAACGGACTTATTGTATACAACTGATCTGCTAGCATCAGAATGGGAGCATTTATTATTGTTTATGAACATTGAAGATCTGTAGCTGACACTGTTGCAGAAGTTATAGAAATTATTATTATTTATACAGCTTCACGAACTAGCACTCGATGATTGATGAATTTCTGAATCTATTGAACTGTGATGTCTTATGACGCATATATACAACAGCTATCATTGCTGACTACAGAAATTGTTTTCAATGTGCCATATCATCTTGCTGAACTCGTTAACCATGTTGATGTCATAAGTATCATGACTGTTTTGTGGCGTGCAATAAATGAAAGAAACTTATACAACGAAGTTACCCTTTCTATGACTCTACACGTCATGTTGCCTGTGTGATAACCCATTGAACTGTTCCACTACCACATACACAGCAACATCCTAAATCAGAGAAGACACCTACATCTTACACTTTAACACCAGGTGTCGATAAGGGTGGCAAGTTACCACTTCAGCACAAATCCACCCTTATCATTTTTGGTGGCCAGAGCTGGTTCTATCATCTGATATTTTGGCGCACCATATCATTTTTGGTGGCCATAGGTTGGTTCACTCTGATTCCAGCTATCAAGGGGGTCAGCAAACCCAGACATCATCATCATACTAGATACAACTACAGCATCAACTACCACCTTACAAGAAATTTTATTGAAAGTATCCGGATTTTCTGACAGTTGCTGATTTTGAAACTACCCGGCGCTGCTCGGCAATATTGAAGTTTATGTAAAATTAGAAGGACAAGTACCGAGCGAATGGATTTCCTGATCTGGTGAAAAGAAGGACAAGTGCCGTAACAACTGTTCCGGTCTCAGGGGTACTGTTGCGGGTTCAGAAGGTCAAGTGCCGGTTAAATCAATTTAGAAGATTCAGAAGGTCAAGTGCCGTAACAACTGTTGCAGTATTAGAAGCTCATTTCCTTCGTCATGGCTGTTTATGGGAGCAGAAGTTAATCAACGTTGGATCATTATCCTCAGAATGCTGATTACATCCTGTTCTGCACCGTGCTGACGCTGGATTTATAGAAGTTAAGTGGCCTGTTTTGTTTGTGAACTGTGCCCTTATGTTCTAACTGAGCCTTCTGTACTTTCACACTTTCTCCTATTGTTTTCATGATACATGTTTATATGTTATATGTTATTTGTTATTTGTATATTTATATGTTTATATTTCAGCGGGTTTTCTCGGTTGGGCGGAGTCTTACAGTAGAAGATACCACGTCACAGAGGTTCTACTGTTAGCGTTTTCGTTAGGGACTGTGCGAATTTCCTACAGTGAAATTTGCTAGCGACAATCGTTGCTATATCTGTTTAGTTGTGACGAGTTGTGCTTTATTTTTGTTTCTTGTATATATATATATTTTTTTTCTTTTTTTCTTCTCTCTCTTTCTTTGTGTTTTTAGTTTCGATTTCGATTGTTTGTATTTGTAGGTCTCCCCTTTGCTATTATTCAGTTCTTTACGTATATTTTTTTGTGTATACACTGTAGCGTCATTTGTTAGTCATATCTTCGCATATTTCTTTTTAGTTTTGCTGTTTGTGTATTTGACTTATGCGAATGTTTTCGTATTGTTTGATCTTTGTTGATTGTTTACATTGACTCTGATCTTTGTTATTGTTTACATTGACTCTGATCTTTGTTATTGTTTACATTGACTCTGATCTTTGTTGTTGTTTACATTGACTTTGATCTTTGTTATTGTTTACATTGTTGATGACCTTTGTTATTGTTTACATTGTCTTGTTATTGTTTACATAGTTCTTGCATAGTTAGCTTTCACTATTGTTGATATATGCTCATGCACTATTGGTCTATAGTGCACTTATCATAACAAACTGGTGTTTTTTGCTTATGCACTATTGTAGTGCAGTTATGATAAATAACTGATGATTATGCACTGATTTGGGTAGTGCACTGTTAATTAAGAGGTGACTTGTGATATTATTATACATTTGATAATACAAGTTGGTGTCAACTCCTGTTTCCCACAGAGATTGGGTTCAACATAGAGATTATACAAGCACTTTATTAAGTCTTGTTGCTATTTAACATTGAAATAAGATAATTAATTATTTCAGGTTCTGTACTCACATTTTGGACATCATGTCTACATTTGAGTACTTTATTGAGCAGGGTAAAGCCCTTGGGAAGACAGGTGATAAATTAGAAGAATTTGCGACTGTTCAATATGCCAAGGCATTGAAGTCGGAAGAAAAGAAAATGAAAGAACAAACTGAACAAAAGAGAATAGAGGCTGAAATAGAACAAAAGAAACTGCAGATGCAGGTGGAGGAAAAAAGATTTCAAATGGAAAAACAAAAAAGAGAAGCAGAATCTCAGGAGAAGAGGCTTCAGGCTGAAGCTGAAAATAAGAGACTTGAAAAAGAAGCTGAAAATAAGAGACTTGAAAAAGAAGCTGAAAATAAGAGACTTGAAATAAGGCTGAAGGAAAAAAGTTACAGGCCCAGGCTGAAGAAAGAAAGTTACAGGCTGAGGCTGAAGAAAGAAGGTTACAAAGAGAGGCTGATGAGAGAAAAGCAAAAATGGAACATGATGAAAAAATCTTAGCTTTAGAGTTAGAGAAGTTAAAGTTATTGAACACTGGTAATGCTAATGATGCAAATAAGGTGTCAAATAAGACTAATGCTAAGGATTTCAAGCTTAATCTACCAGCATTTAATCCCTCAATCGATGATATAACATTTTATCTAGATAGATTTGAAAGTGCATGTAATGTGCATAATATAGATAAAACATTATATGTGTATCATCTGTCCAAGATACTTAGAGGTGATGCTTTGACTTTGTTGAGTATGGTAGATGTGCCTGACAAAAACAACTATGAGGTTGTCAGGGCGGCATTGTTAAAGAAGTACCAACTTAACGAGGACGGATATCGTCTTAAATTTAAAACCATGTTACCAGAAACTGGAGTTGAATTCTCTGAATTCATCTCAGGCATCCGTCTTACTTTTTTACGATGGGTTGAGTTGTCTAAGACAGAAAATACATTTGAAGCTCTTATGGATTTACTACTTAGAGATAAGGTTATGTCTTCTGTTAATGAAGCTTTTCTATCTTTTCTTCATGAGCGTAAGCCTAAAAACATAAAAGAAATGGAAGAATACTGTAGCCAGTATGTTACTGCGCATCCGCACATAACCATTAGTAACTCTAAGGTGAAAGAAGGTCTGCCAGTTGCTTCGGCAGCACCTTATGGCCCAAATTTTATGCGTAAATTTCAGGGTAGCCAGAAAAATTTCAATAAAAAGAGTAATCGTAATTATGCCCAGAACCATAGTGATCAATTCCAGGGTGATTCTTCTTCCCAGAACTGGAGACAACCTAATACTACACGTTATTCTACTCCGGTTAACTTTAGAAATTTTCACAAAGGTAATCGGTATAGAGGAAAATATTTTATGCAGAGACCTCAATACCAAGATAATAGAGGTTCTCAACAGCATAGAGATAGTAATGACAGTTATGGAAACTGGAACTCAAACCAGGATAAAAATTACAGTAGGGACTTTAATGATAATTGCAGAGGCAATAATGGTCGCGGTAGATCGCAACATAAGAGAAAAAGATATCAACAGACAAACTCTGTTCAACAAGAATCTCAGGGAGCAGATAAACAGGTTAATAATGATAAAGACCATAATGCTATCGGATGCTCATCTTTTGATTTTGGTAGGGCAAATAAATGTATCCAATGCAGTACTTTATTTGATCCGAAAACCGTTAGTACTTTAAGCTGTGGTCATCCTTTGCCCGCTCTTCCTGCTAATGTTGCTCATGATGGGAGAGGTTCTCTTATATTACATAAGGGGCTAGTAAATAGTAATCCAGTCTCAGTGTTGTTTGATTCTGGATGTACTACTGTCGGCGTTAGGCAATCTCTTGTAGATCCATCCTGTGCTACAGGAAAAGTCATCAAATGTGTCACATTTGGTGGCACGTTAGAAAAGTATCCTACTGCTATAATACACATTGCTACTCCTTTCTTCACGGGAGAGGTCCACGCGTGTCTACTTCCAAACCCTATTGCGGACCTTATTATTGGTCGTATTCACGGAGTTAGGGAATGTACCCCACAGCAGATTGCTGTTTGGGAAGAGCAAAACATTGAAGCTACCAATGCGGTGGTCACAAGAGCACATGCTCTGGATCCACCTCAAACTTCATTAACTAATAATGATGAAGTAAATGACCAAGATAGTCACTTGACTATTACACGTGACTCATTTATCAAATTGCAAGAAGAAGATCCTTCTTTACAAAAATTCTTCATTCTAGCAAAAAAAGGTGATCCTAATCAGAACACTAATAGGAAATCTTGGATTTCTATGAAGAACGGCGTACTTGTACGTATGGTACAAGACTCGACTACGTCCACTCATTCACAAATTCTTGTGCCTAAGAGCATGAGATTGCAAATATTGCAACATGCTCATGACTCGCAATGTGCTGGACATATGGGTTTTTTCCCGTACAAAGTCGAGGGTTCTTGCGGCTTTCTTTTGGCCATTTGTGAGCAAGGACATACGAATGTACTGTCGCTCTTGCAAAGTATGTCAGGAGGTCAAATCTAAAGGACCACGACATGCTGCGCCTATCCAGGCTGCTGACATTCCTATTCGCCCTTTTCAAAAAATGGCAATAGATATTATCGGTCCTTTTAGAATTAAGTCGGCTAGAGGACATCAATTTATCCTTACATGTGTCGATATGTGCACACGTTGGCCAGAGGCAATACCTCTCAAGAGCATCTCAACTGCTGATATCGCAGACGCTCTTTGGCTGATATTTTCTCGCTTGGGTTTTCCCGGAGAAATATTGTCAGACCATGGCACTCAACTTATATCAGACACTATGTCACAGGTAATGTCTATGCTACACATTAAAAGGTCTCTCAGCAGTATCTATCACCCAATGTCTAATGGGTTGGTCGAACGTTTAAATAGGACTCTGAAAACTTTACTTGGTAAAATAACTGAGGATCATCCTCAGGATTGGGACAGGGTCTTACCCGCGGCTCTCTTTGCGTATAGAGAGGTCCCCAATGAACATACGGGGTTTTCCCCTTTTGAACTTGTCTTTGGCGCGCAACCGCGCGGCCCTATGTCTTTACTTCACGATCTAATCACTGCCGATAATATTAGCGATGAGACTCAATCTTCTTATGAGTACGTCATTGCTCTTAGGCAAAAGATCATCGAGGCATGCAAACTAGCAACTTCGTCTTCAGAATTTGCTAAAGAAAAGGCAAGGCAGTTTGCAAATAAGAATAGATGTCTACGACAACTTTGTCCAGGTGACAAAGCTCTCGTTCTACTTCCTTCAAGGGAGAACAGACTTCTAATTGCATGGAAAGGTCCATATGCAATAGTCTCCAAAATTTCTGATGTCGACTATGTTGTCGATATTGATGGAAAGCATAAAACTTTCCACATAAATATGCTCACAGAATTTTATGAAAGACCTGACTATTTGCAGCCTATTTTCCAGGCTACGGACAATTCACAAGCAACTCGTGGTCAGTACTCATCTCTGTCAGTTATACAGGATGAGGAAACTACTTTTTCTGATGTCAATCTTCCTCTTTCTATGGTCCCACTTTATTCTACGGAATCTTGGAAAAACGTGACCGTTTCTCCAAATCTTTCCGCTGAGGAACATCGACAAGTTTCTTCGATGTTGCAAACATTTCAGGATGTTCTTACAGACATCCCGGGACACACACATGTCATAGAACATGACATTGTGCTAACTGATCACAATCCTATCAGAGTCAGACCATATCCAATACCTATTCATTTCCAGTCTCAAGTCGAAAAAGAGTTGGATGAAATGATACGTTTGGAAATCATTGAACCATCCACTTCAGCATACTCTTCGTCTATGGATATTGTTCGAAAGAAGGATAATAACATTCGCATTTGCGTAGATTATCGCAAATTGAACCAAGTTACGAAGTTCGATGCTGAACCTATGCCTTCATTAGAAGAGCTACTCAATAAACTTTCTAATTCTAGATTCTTTACCAAACTAGATTTGTCTAAAGGTTATTGGCAAGTCCCGCTAACTGAACGTGCCAAACCTTTTACAGCTTTTTCTACACCTAGGGGTTTATTCCAATGGAATTTCATGCCTTTTGGTCTTATGAACGCCCCTGCTACATTCGTACGCATGATGCGGCGAATTCTCGCATATCGTACAGATGTCATAGCATACCTAGATGATATCTGTCTATTCAGTGATTCTTGGGAAGATCACTATTTGGGTTTATACGAATTACTGTCTACTCTTCGCGAGTATAACTTGACTGCAAAACCCTCTAAAGCCTTTATAGGATTTAGCGAGATTTCTTTCCTAGGTCATCGGGTTGGTCATGGTCTTTTAAAGACAGAGGACCACAATGTTTCAAAAATACTTAACATTTCGGTCCCTAAGACGAAGAAACAAGTAAGGAGTCTATTAGGTTTGATTCAATTCTACGGACGATTCATTCCGAATCTGTCCTCCATTATGGCACCGCTTTCTACTTTATTGAAGAAAGGGTCGCCTAATCTGATCCGCTGGTCTAAAGAATGTCAATCCTCATTGGACCAGGTTAAAGCCCTATTTTCATCTCCACCTATTCTTAAGTTACCTACTATTGAGAAGACTTTTGTTCTTCGAAGTGACGCCTCGTCAACAGGGATTGGGGCAGCACTAATGCAGGAGTATTCTGATACTTTGCATCCGGTGATGTATATCTCTAGGAAATTAAACGCTGCAGAAAAGAATTACTCGGTTTTAGACCGTGAGTTATTGGCTATGGTATGGTCTATTCTGAAGTTACAAAGATTTCTTCTAGGCGCACATTTCATTGTGGAAACCGACCAGAAAGCGCTTACTGCTATTCAGAGCAAAAACTTGAAGAGCTCGAGGTCCACTCGTTATGCCATAGCTCTTCAACCATTTCATTTCTCGGTTCGAGCTATCCGTGGTTCGGATAATGTAATGGCAGACATTCTGTCCAGATGTCCCACACGATTCCACATGATTCTTCTGTCATATATATATATTTCCTGATATACAGTCCAATGTTATAATGACATGTTAGTAGATTTTGTCTCACTTTTTTTTTTTTTGAGGGAAATTTATAACATTGTACCATGTAATTATCTAAGAAGGCTTAGTTAGTGATATACGGGCCAAAAGATCACTCGGCCACATTTAAATAAATTATTTTCAGGATTGTATTAAGAAATTTACCAGTTGTCTTTAAGATTTGTGTTATTGATATTTTCGCAGCACATCATTGAAGTCTGCGAGTTTATGTCCATTGTGGAACTTTGAGGATATCAAGTCCTGTCCTACATTGGGAGCGGATGATGTCCACATCTTCTTCTATTGAATGTTTTATGTCACCGAAGAGCAACACATGTATTACTTATTAATTACTGTTACTTTATATAATGTAATAATATAGTGCGGTATATTAGTAAATTACACCGCTATTTGCAACACATTGTATGATAACACATAATATATTTAATTTCATATATTGGTATGAGTATAATTTGATTGTCATTATGTTGTTGCCATCATTGTGGCGTGTGTTGGTGGCACCTTCCTGGAATATATCAGCGTATACTTAGATAAATTTTTTCTCTAAGGATCTGAGATATGATCTCAGTGTCGCTCCATGCGTTGAGCTAATTTGTTAGGTATATATCCACGCATCATACGTGCGTTAGGAGCCTAGATTTTTTTCCGGCTCCAGGATTTAAAAAAAAAAAAATGTCCCATTTTTTTTTTTTTCCAGGGAGGGTGCGGTAATGTTACGCACGGATCATTATTATTTTTCGTTTGTATAAACATTTTTTCATATGTATGATCATTTTTTTGACTGAAGTGTGTATTATGTTTTCTATGGTCAAAGGGACATAATCCGAGTTATCGAGACTACAATTTGTTAGGAGTTGCCTTCTCTTGTATAGAGACACGTTCGGTCTATAATTTCTTGAACGAAGCGTGACCACATCTCCTTATTTGGTAGTATCAGTCAACTATGGTAGATGTCTGAAACCTTTCTTAACGCTTCTTTTCATGACCATAAAAGGCGCGACTGTGTAAGACTTTTATCTCGAATGTTCTTCGAATCGTCTTATTGTGAACGGCAACTCAGAGATTGTC
Organism: Oreohelix idahoensis; assembly: GCA_024509875.1. Lineage (NCBI taxonomy): Eukaryota > Metazoa > Mollusca > Gastropoda > Stylommatophora > Oreohelicidae > Oreohelix > Oreohelix idahoensis. The sequence goes on from JAMPIV010009724.1 coordinate 99,467, forward strand.
GTTCTGCGCATGTCAAACCGGGAGTTCGTTCTGTGTGTTCCGCCCAGTTGGGGCAGTTTAGAAATGGTTTAAGAAGCGAGCAGACGCAACTGCGTCTTGTGATTCTCTGAGGGAAATACAGTGTCTTAGTGAGTTAGTTAGCTAACTAGACTATTTCCCAGTATTATGCAGCCTGCCTGGAGGCATATGTTCATGGTTGATTTTCCGAAATAAGGTAATTCCTCTTGTATCGAACTTTATGCTATCGTCTAGAGGTTCGTCATTTTGTCGCCTATTTGCTCGCCTGTGTGATGCAAAATGGAGAGGTACTTTGACTAGGATTAAGTCACCGGTATCTGTATACCTGAACTAGTTAAATATATATGGGTCGCTCTAGACCAACAAGACTGTTGTCTGTGTTCCAGGATTCGTTATATCAGAGATCACGTCCAAGTCAGATGGTTAGACTTAGGAACATTATAAAGGTCGAGCTGACCTGTAGCCCATGTATGCTATTCACGTGCAGACAGTGAACGGACTTATTGTATACAACTGATCTGCTAGCATCAGAATGGGAGCATTTATTATTGTTTATGAACATTGAAGATCTGTAGCTGACACTGTTGCAGAAGTTATAGAAATTATTATTATTTATACAGCTTCACGAACTAGCACTCGATGATTGATGAATTTCTGAATCTATTGAACTGTGATGTCTTATGACGCATATATACAACAGCTATCATTGCTGACTACAGAAATTGTTTTCAATGTGCCATATCATCTTGCTGAACTCGTTAACCATGTTGATGTCATAAGTATCATGACTGTTTTGTGGCGTGCAATAAATGAAAGAAACTTATACAACGAAGTTACCCTTTCTATGACTCTACACGTCATGTTGCCTGTGTGATAACCCATTGAACTGTTCCACTACCACATACACAGCAACATCCTAAATCAGAGAAGACACCTACATCTTACACTTTAACACCAGGTGTCGATAAGGGTGGCAAGTTACCACTTCAGCACAAATCCACCCTTATCACTTTACTTACGATGTCCTGTCGTATATTCATTAATATGACTATCATGAGACTATCCGATCTGAACATTGATATATATTGACATTTTCTCCATGTGTATTGATATGCAAAATCGTCAATGACAGAGGATGTATACTCTGCCAGTCTTATCGTACGTCAAACGTGATTGTCTAATAAACTGTATAAATCAATACAAGAGTTCCAGTGTGCTTAATTTGGCACTGGCATTTGTTGACGTGCCCTGTTGATATTCCTGTTTACCTGATCGCCACATAACCAAATAACATTCGCGTTATCAGCACCAGTAGTCAACTAGTCATCATACCAAATAACGACTACAGCACCCTTCTTATTCCTATCTCAGTTATCTCCTATTGCTATCACAACAGCATGACGCAGCAGGAAGTTCTTGTCAGGACTGCACAGTACTAGCTATAATAGTTTACAGTCCTTTTCAAGGCTTAGCTTGTAAATGCTGTATGCCAAAGAGTTCGTCTACTTCTTCTTCTTCTTCTTCTCCTTCCACCGCTTCTTTGCTTCCTTAGTTTCCTTCGTTCAATTTAAAATGTCGTTGATGCTATATCTTTAAAGGGATACCACTTTTGGCATGACATAGGACTAAAGGGAAGTAATCAAGACAGAGTTCAGAAACATTTGTAAATAATGTCTATAGTCTAACTATGTGTTTTATTGATTGTATGACGTACTTCTTTGATTGACATGACCACGGCCTGATGGACTATGTTGTCTAAATGAGGATTCTGATCAACAGTGGCTCGACATCACTGGAGGATAGTCTTTTCTGTTACGAAACATGCACCATAATCTGTGCACATGTTTCAGGTTCTTATCCGAGAGAGTCACAACGAAAGCTCCTGATAAGAAGCATACAAGACTGCAGTGTGTGATTCAAGGACCTCCTCTGCAATTCGCCGGACAGTAGCATTGTGGCAACCTGTCTAGATGATTTAAGTATCTTGGACTTCAACACCTGATGTATGACGAGAAGTGTCTGCAGTGAAAAAACCTGAATGAGATAAGTAATAATTACTTTGAAGAAAAAAAATCCAGAAGTCACCAGCTGTCCGAAATGATGAACAAAGACATTGACAACTTATAATTTTTTAACTTGTGATTTGTGTAAAAACAAATCTGCAATCTTGATCAAACTTCGATTTTAATTAATAAATGTACAAATATATTTTTTATAAATTGCAGTTGATTGATTACGTTTAAATTCCAGTTCTGTTAGAAATTGTGTTATTGTGTGGAATTTAAGAGAATTATTTAATATTTTTAGTTGGAAGGAATAATTAACGATCGCATTTCACACCAGCTGTTAATAGATACACCCTTGGAGCGTAGGATAGGCCTAGCGAGAAGATAACTTACTTCACATCTCTCTTCGATTGCAATTTCTAGGACTGTGCAGTTAACTACCTGACTTGTCTGGGCCGTCCCTACCTCTAGTTCATCAGTTCTCTTTTCCGTTTCTGGAGACTATATCTATTTTTTTTATCTAACATTAATCTTGCCACAAAATGGAAAGACATGGCAGGAACTCGGGCAATTTTAAAGAATATTGATGACATAGACTATTAAGGCAAACATTTTAAAGGTAACCGTACACTTACCAAATGAAAAAAAAATTGTTAAAACTAATATATAAAAATTATATATAATGAGTTTATCTGTTTGAAATTAGAAACAGAGGCCTGAATTTTTAAAATTGCCACAAGCAGTAATTAAGGCCCACTAATGTTCATTCCACGCACCAGTTTAGATCCAAGCGATAACGGCCTTACTTTCATCATGAGACGTAGTCAGTTTCCTATTACTTGAGCTTATGTCACGACAGTCCACAGCTGATCATGCAGGATTACACACTTCAGAATTTTAGTTTTAAAAAATATGAAAAGGTATACGGTATCTTGATTAGTAAACTAAATTATTAAATTTTACCGTCATCTCTTGACCGGTTACTTGCGAAGAGACCTGTAACATTCATGTAAAATAGATTGTTGACCTCTAAGTGTGACGAGCCTAGCGGGTTTTCACGATAACTTTCACTTAAAGCATAGTGCAGTATGCGCCGTTTTCATATTTGCCAGAAGAGCTAGTGCGATTGTGTTTTACATACAGACACAGAGATACTGCATACTTAGCAAATCCTCATAATATTATAAATAACTACACAGGCGTTATATATAGATATACCCTTCAAAAAAGTTAAGGACCATTTTTATTAAGGGTGCAAAGTGAAATGAAAATGAACAATGAAAACACAGCACTTCAGAATATAACATGACAAGATTATCAGTGACAATCAACACTATTTTCATGCAAGCCTCTGAGCGACATTTCGGACAGTAAGACCTTCTTGCAATCACGCAATGGCTCTTCCTTTATCCACAACACTCAGCTTTCGTCGTTGAGGCATATTGTTGTGCAATGGTTATGCAGCACTTGTGTTGCTTATAAAGACAATTTTGTGAGTACAGCTCAAGACCAACACTATAGTCTCTCACATGCATCACGCATTTTTGGAATAGCAGGTATTTTTTTGATGCTCAGACAGAATTAAAAACACCCACATTTTGGCGTCTCCGCAGCATTTTTTCAGCGTGCTTGCTGAGCTGAACACTAGTCACACGGTATGCTGGTGGCACATGCAGCACGTGTTGAATGTTTGTCGTTCGAGAAAAATCAATGTCAGATAAATTGCTTATGAAATGTAATTTTTATCATTTTTATTATTTTTGGGTCATTTTCACCTACTGGTCCTTAACTTCTTTTGAAGGGTATATATATATATATATATATATATATATATATATATATATATATATATATATATATATATATATATATATATATATATATATATATATATATATATATATGGCCATAGTTAAGAAGAGCTCATTCAAGTATGACCGGGATGCTAGTGTGACGACACGTCTGTACGTGTCCTTTTGTGTGATCTCTCACACCTTCAACCCTCAGGCAGTATCCTTTCTTTTTCTCCATTTTTCTCACTCATGGTTTTATTTGGCATAAATCATGCCTTTTCATTCGTTATTTCTACTATTTTGCTCTATGCTGGACATAGCATGGTGAATTCTCTAACACGCCACTCCCCTATGCCAGTATTTGCTATGGAAATAATGCGTATCATATTGTTTCGCACTCCACTCCCAGACTGTTATTACGATTCGCCAGGTTTGGTGACCCGGCCAACGATAATATTTTATCGTCTAATCCGTCTGAACGCCTGTGGTAACGTGTCCGTCAAACATTTGACCCCATTGGGAAGCAGCTGATCGTGTTGACACAAGCCGGTTTGTGATCAGCTCAAAGAAGACCGCACGGGTGTTGCGTGATTCTTTCCTTCTTACAGTTTCTGTGGTGTTCGTTCCTAGCGCTAACCACTATCAGGTTGTCGATACTGCTCGTCCAGTCACACTGTTGGTTAAATAGGTCAGGCCACCGAAGGTTGGGGCCCTGACACGGTGTACTGTTAGATGCGTGTGGCTTGAATGAATGTGTGAGTGTAGACATCAATTAATGAAGACGCGAATGGATGATAGTTCTACGAGTACACAGGACACTCACTCCAATCATATGCATGGTAGTCAATAACTGCTGGAACCACTGTAAGATTTCTCAGACATTTAATCAGACGCACACACTGACACATAGCAGGTACAGTCATTAGAACACGTTGGTACAACAATCATCATATACTTGAAAAATGGGTGACAATATCAGATGTATAGTTATGTGGTACATCAATATGAAGGAACGATAGAAAGGAAACACTCAATCTCTTAGCTGTCTATCGTCTCAGGTTCTAACTGACTAATCGCGTCAGGTAAAGCGGATACATACAACATCAACAATAATGGTTCACTGACCGAACCTTCTCCTGGCTAATATTCTCAAGCCGAAAGTTCATCCAATGTTTATGACGACCAAGTTAAACCACAGTAATGGGTTTTTTATATTATCTAGCTCCCTGTACCATCATCAGGTAGTAAGACATTTTCTGTTCTCCGATGATAGTCTTACAATGGCGGGAATCAAAAATGGCTCCTCCTCCGTGAGCTTCGCTCACCTGGGATGGAGAAGTATGAAGCAGGATTACTTCGATATATAATCATAAATGTCCTCATTGCTTCTATCTATTTCTGCTATCAATAAGCTGGTTACTGGGGTAATCTGGTGCTGCTAAATTACATGTCATCTTCATCTGTGGTCAGCAACCCGAGATGCACGATAATACGTCTCTTGTTTCGTCTTAGCGACAAAGTTCAACAAAAAAGGTTATGTGTTTTACCTTGGTTTAGAAAACACATAAAGGCGAATAACGCACGCCATTCCTAGGCGTTAATAATGGATATAGGAGAATCTCTGATAATGCCATTATACAGAGACACCATGTCCTTCCTAGAATAGATCACAAACCACTCTTTACACTTTCTAAATAACCAGCCATAGACACGACGACATGGCAGCCTTCCTCTTCTCTCTCAAGACGCACTGCGCATGCCTAACAACGCCTTTCACCCCCAGAGTTCAGCTCACAAAATATTCCGACATAGAAATACAAAGATACAAAGATATAAGAGCTAATCACCTTAACTAGTCAAGGAATACATATAAATTCAGGTCATAAACATTTTAAACAAGACCAATCTGTTTCTGGCCATACCTGACGCAAAAAATTACATAAACAATATTTATACGCCAGATTGACCCACAAGAAAAGATAACCCATGTAATCGAATCTAACATCGACCGATCCGGGTTCTGTCCCCTTACTCTCAGAATCATAGATTCTCAATTAAATACTTTTCCTCAGACAAATAGCCATAACTTTCCATTTGTATGCCTACGTACCGTAATCTGTGCGTCACAGACTAATATGTGCGCAACAGACTACCACACCCCCCGGAAAAAAAATGAAAATCATTTTTTTTCATCTGCGAGCAACATACAACAGGCTCACAACGCACCAATAATGCGCAGATGACAAATATCAGCAATTTATAACGCCAAATTAAGGCAAAGTCGAAGTATAGCTCGACAGGTGAGAATATATCTCAACATCTCAGAGAAAGTATTTCTCTAAGTATAAATATTTCAAGGGATGTGTCACCAACGCATACTACAATACTGGCAATGACCTAATGTATACAATAATTTCAATCACAATTTCATATTAAGTACTATAAGTTCATAATTGACAGAAAGAAAAAATCATCAAAAGAGTAGCGGTGAATATACCTTAATGAACCGCTAATTGTTTATACAATCACTATATCATATATCACAAGTGTATACATATTTAGATATAAAGAAAAGAACTGTTGTATAGTTAGACACATTAAAAAGTCCAAGATTTAACAGTTAGGTGGAATCATGTGGGCATCTAGACAGAATGTCTGCCATCACATTTTCTGACCCACGGATAGCTCGCACCGAGAAATGAAAAGGTTGAAGAGCAATGGCGTATCGAGTTGATCTCGAGCTCTTCAAGTTTTTACACTGAATAGCCGTAAGAGCTTTCTGGTCAGTTTCCACTATGAAATGCGCGCCAAGAAGGAATCTTTGAAGTTTGAGAATAGACCAAACCATCGCCAAAAGTTCACGGTCTAAAACCGAGTAATTCCTTTCTGTCGCATTAAGTTTTCGTGAGATATACATTACAGGATGCAGAGTTTCAGAGTACTATTGCATTAGTGCCGCTCCAATCCCAGTGGATGAAGCGTCACTACGAAGAACAAATGTCTTATCTGTAGTAGGTAACACTAAAATAGGTGGTGTTGAAAACAACTTTTTTTTATCTTATCCAAAGAGGATTGGCATTCCTGAGACCAGTGAACCATATTAGGAGACCCTTTCTTTAGTAACGAAGAAAGCGGTGCCATGATAGAGGATAGATTCTAAATGAATCGTCCATAAAATTGTATAAGACCTAATAGACTTCTCACTTGCTTTTTAGTCTTAGGAATAGAAATGTTAAGTATTTTACTGGTATTATGGTCCTCTGTCTTTAGGAAACCATGACCTACACGGTGACCTAGGAAAGAAATTTCGCTAAAACCAATACATGCTTTAGAGGGTTTCACTGTCAACCTATGCTCGCGTAAGGTAGACAGTAATTCACCTAATGCCAAATAGTGATCTTCCCAAGTATCACTGAAAAGACAGATGTCGTCTAAGTACGCAATGACATCTGAACGATGAGATAGGATTCGACGCATCATGCGTACGAATGTAGCCGGGGCGTTCATAAGGCCGAAAGGCATGAAATTCCATTGAAACAAACCCCTAGGTGTAGAAAAAGCAGTAAGAGGTTTGGCTCGTTCACTTAATGGGACTTGCCAATATCCCTTTGACAAATCAAGTTTAGTGAAGAAATGAGATTTAGAAAGCCTAGTAAGTAGCTCTTCTAGTAAAGGCATAGGTTCAGCATCGAACTTCGTCACCTGATTCAATTTGCGATAATCAACGCAAAGACGTATGTTATTGTCTTTTTTCCGAACAATAACCATCGGCGAAGAATATGCCGAACTGGATGGTTCGACTATTTTAAATTCTATCATCTCATCCAACTCTTTCTCGACCTGTGTCTGAAAATGTATAGGTATAGGATATGGTCTGACCCTAATAGGATTATGGTCAGTTAGAATAATGTCATGTTCAATGACATTAGTGTGTCCAGGAATGTCAGTAAGGACATCCTGAAATGTTTGTAACATAGAAGAAACTTGTCGCTGTTCCTCTAAAGATAAATTAGGAGAAACAGTAACATTTTCCCATGATTCACTAGAATGGAGTGGAATCACTGGAAGAGGGAGATTTACATCCGAGAAACTTGTTTCTTCATCCTGTATTACTGACAAGGATGAGTAATGACCATTTTGTACTGGGGAATCGTCCGTTGTCTGAAAAATAGGCAGTAAATACTCAGGACGTTCATGGAATTCCGTAAGCATATTGATGTGGAAGGTTTTATGCTTTCCATGAATATCGACAATGTAGTCAACATCGGAAATTTTCGAGATTATATCGAACGGACCTTTCCATGAGATAAGAGGTCTGTTTTCCCTACAAGGTAGCAAAACATATGCTTTGTCCCCAGGACAAAGTTGTCGTAAGGTTCTTTTCTTATTAGCAAATTGCCTTGCCTTCTGTTTGGCAAATTCAGAAGAAGAAGTTGCTAATCTGCATGCTTCGATAATCTTATGTCTAAGCGCGATGACATATTCGTAAGAAGATTTTGTGTCATCATCAATATTATCAGCGGTTATAAGATCATGAAGCAAAGACATAGGGCCGCGCGGTGGCGCGCCGAAGACAAGTTCAAAGGGAGAAAATTCTGTATGTTCATTGGGGACCTCTCTATACGCAAAGAGGGCCGCGGGCAAAACCCTATCCCAATCCTGAGGATGATCCTCAGTTATCTTCCCTAGTAAGTTTTTGAGTGTTCTGTTCAGACGTTCCACCATCCCATTAGACATAGGATGATAGATACTACTCATTGATCTATCTATCTTCAGAGTAGACATCACTTGAGACATGGTATCCGATATCAATTGGGTGCCATGATGTGATAATATTTCTCCGGGGAATCCCAGACGAGAAAATATTAGCCAAAGAGCGTCTGCAATATCGGCAGTGGAAATGCTCTTCAGAGGTATAGCCTCTGGCCAACGTGTGCACATGTCAACACACGTTAAGATAAACTGATGTCCTCTGGCAGATTTGATCTTAAACGGACCAATAATGTCTATTGCCATTTTCTGAAACGGCCTAATAGGAATATCTGCAGCTTGAATAGGTGCAGCATGGCGTGGACCTTTGGATTTGACTTCTTGACATACCTTACAAGATCAACAATAAATCCGTATGTCTTTGTTTACAAAAGGCCAAAAGAAAGCCGCAAGAACTCTAGACTTAGTACGGGAAAAACCCATATGTCCAGCACACTGAGAGTCAGGAGCGTGCTGCAAAACTTTAACTCTCAAATTCTTGGAAACAAGAATCTGAGAATGCATTGACGTAGTAGAGTCTTGGACCATACGCACAAGTACGCCATTCTTCATTGTAATCCAAGATTTTCGATTTGTATCTTTATTCGGATCACCTTTTGTTGCAAGAGTGAAGAATTTCTTTAGAGTCGGATCATCTTCTTGCTGTTTTATAAATGAGTCACGAGAAATTACCAAGGGATCATCTTGGTTATGCACTTCAGTATCTTCAGTAGATGAAGTTTGAGGCATATTGAGAGCTTGTGCTATTGTGACTACTGCATTAGCTGCTTGCATATTTTGTTCTTCCCAAGCAGCAATTTGTTGCGGAGTGCATTCTTTGACTCCATGAATACGACCAATGATGAGATCAGCGATCGGATTCGGCAGACGACATGCGTGCACATCTCCCGTAAAGAAAGGAGTAGCGATATTGATGATAGCAGTAGAGTACTTCTCTAAGGTACCGCCAAATGTTACACATTTGACTACCTTGCCTGTGGCATGGGAAGGATCTATAAGTGACTGTCTAACACCAATGGTGGTGCATCCAGAATCAAATAGAATTGACACTGGGCTATCATTTACTAGACCTTTATGTAAGACAAGAGATCCTCTTCCATCATGTGCGACTGACGCAGGAAGAGCAGGAAGAGGGTGACCACAACTTAATGTAGACACCGTAGTTGGTTCGAATAATGTTTTGCATTAGGGGCATTGAGATGCTCTCCCAAAATCAAACACAGAACATGCCATATTATTATTAGAGTTTTTATTATCACTAGTCTGATCACAGGCTTCATGTGACTCTTGCCGTGCAGAGTTTGCCTGATAATGTGATTTATGTCCCTTATATTGCGATCTACCTCGCTTATCATTGCCTCTCCAATTATTATTTCCTCTATTGTAACCCCTATTTGGGTTTGAGTCATAGTTCTCATGGTTACAATCATTATGTTCATTATAATGAGTATCTCTGTAACTATGGTCTTGTTGTCTCCATGATGGATGACTTGGATAGTTCCTATAATGACTTCCTCTGCGGAAATTCCTATAATTGTGGTAACCCCTGTATCGAGGGCTGTCAGTTCGTCTCCAGTTCTTCGAAGAAGAACCTTGAAATGATTGATTACCTTGATTTTGATAATTATTCGAGTTACTCTTTTTATCAAACCTGTTTTGTGGTCCTTGAAATTTATGTGAGTAATTAGGGTTGTATGGTGTTGCTGAAGCAACTGGCATACTTTTCTTAACCTTAGCATTGCTAATAGCTACGTCCGGATGTGCAGTGACGTATTGGGTACAATATTGCTCCATTTCTTTTAGTGTCTTGGGTTTACGCTCATGTAAGAATTCAAGGAATGGTTTATTTACACTTGACATAATCTTGACTCCGAGCAACAAGTCCATAAGGGCTTCATATGTCTTTTCTGTTTTGGACAGCTCAATCCAACGATTAAATGTAAGACGTGTCCTTGCAATGAATTCTGAGAATTCTACACCTGTTTCAGGTACCATTCTCTTAAACAAAAGACGGTAACCTTCCTCTGTTAATTGATATTTTTTTAATAAGGCTGCTCTGATAACATCATAATTATCCTGGTCAGCCTCTTCTACCAAGCTTAAACTAGTCAGAGTGTCACCTTTCAGTATCTCTGATAACTGACTAGCATATTGTGATCTATCCACATTATGATTTCGACAAGAACGTTCAAACCTATCTAGCCAAACTGTTATATCGTCACTGGATGGATTAAATGCTGGTAGCTTGATCTTATAAATAAAAGGTTTACCATTACCACCAGATGACTGATTAACATTACCCATGTTTGTCAATTTCAATTTTTCTAACTCAAATGCTAACAGTTTTTCCTCATGTTCCCTTTTTGCCTTTCTCTCCTCGGCTTCAGCTTCTTTGTCTAATCTCTTTTGTTCAGCCTCAGCTTCTCTATCTAATCTCTTTTGTTCAGCTTCTCTGTCTAATCTCTTTTGTTCAGCTTCTCTATCTAATCTCTTTTGTTCAGCTTCTCTTTCTAATCTCTTTTGTTCAGCTTCTCTATTTTGTTTTTCCATTTCCATTTGGAATCTCTTTTCGTCCACCTGCATCTGCAATTTCTTTTGTTCAAATTCTAATTCCAATCTTCTATCCTCAGCTTTTTGTGCTTTTTCATATTGACTGGTAGCATACTCCTCCAACTTATCACCCGTCTTACCTAGGGATTTCCCTTGCTCAATAAAGTAGTCTAAAGTCGACATAATGTCTAACAATATGTGACTAGTAACCTGAAAAAGTCAATGAAACTTATTCCAAAGTAAATGAGAGCAAGTTTTCATAAACTTGAATAATCAGCTCCCTATATCCCAATCTCTATGGGAGACAAGCCTTTAATAAGGTCTTGAATACTCACTTGTATAATAATAATAATGATAGTAATAAACTACAAGTTTATTCTATACCACAAGTGTATGATCAAGTATACCTTATAGCATATGTCAACCAACAACATAAAAAAAGGACAATCAAGAAAGACAATACGAAAACATTCGCAGAAATCAAATAAGTTAAATAGAAAAACTGAAGAACATAATCACAGAACCTGTGATGACAACCGCGAAGAAATAAACAACACAAATGACGTCACAGTGTATAAATATCAAGTGTATAGAACTAAATGACAGGAAAGATGAGACTTACAAATACAAACAAATCAAAACAAAACTAAAGAACAGAAAAATATTACAAAAACAACGATAGGTACAGTCGTCACAGCTAACAAAAAATAGCAACAAATTGTCGCTAGCAAATTTTCAATTAAGAAAATTCGCACCTACTGAACGCTATTACAAGACCTCTATTACGTGGTATCTCTTATAATAGTCACCTTACCCAACCTCCCACGGACATATACACAACACTATAACATGTAAACATTAAACATAAATACATATATGTCATATAATGTAATGTGTGTGTTGAAAAGATGGTTCAGTTTTACACACAATAGTACTGTCAATTAACTAATGAAGTGCCACTTTAATGAATAATTAATTATGGTATAAACTATTACAATGTTCAATTTTTTTTTTAGCACACCAGAAGATCCACCGTTGAAATCTATGCACTTTTCGCTAACACAGTTACTTCTCCAATAAATCTGTTGTGAAAACTGTCTGCTCTGTTACAAATGTCAACAAGCGCTGACCTAGTTCAGTGTTATGTTTGACAGGTCAAGCTGACATCGATGTAGTGTTGTATCAGCGTCCCGAAACAATCGGTAGTTGACTTCCTCTCTTCAATTTCTGTGTAGTTTAGTCCCCATACTGGCCACCAAATAATGTTGCGTGATTCTTTCCTTCTTACAGTTTCTGTGGTGTTCGTTCCAAGCGCTAACCACTATCAGGTTGTCGATACTGCTCGTCCAGTCACACTGTTGGTTAAATAGGTCAGGCCACCGAAGGTTGGGGCCCTGACACGGTGTACTGTTAGATGCGTGTGGCTTGAATGAATGTGTGAGTGTAGACATCAATTAATGAAGACGCGAATGGATGATAGTTCTACGAGTACACAGGACACTCACTCCAATCATATGCATGGTAGTCAATAACTGCTGGAACCACTGTAAGATTTCTCAGACATTTAATCAGACGCACACACTGACACATAGCAGGTACAGTCATTAGAACACGTTGGTACAACAATCATCATATACTTGAAAAATGGGTGACAATATCAGATGTATAGTTATGTGGTACATCAATATGAAGGAACGATAGAAAGGAAACACTCAATCTCCTAGCTGTCTATCGTCTCAGGTTCTAACTGACTAATCGCGTCAGTTAAGGTGGATACATACAACATCAACAATAATGGTTCACTGACCGAACCTTCTCCTGGCTAATATTCTCAAGCCGAAAGTTCATCCAATGTTTATGACGACCAAGTTAAACCACAGTAATGGGTTTTTTATATTATCATGCTCCCTGTACCATCATCAGGTAGTAAGACATTTTCTGTTCTCCGATGATAGTCTTACAATGGCGGGAATCAAAAATGGCTCCTCCTCCGTGAGCTTCGCTCACCTGGGATGGAGAAGTATGAAGCAGGATTACTTCGATATATAATCATAAATGTCCTCATTGCTTCTATCTATTTCTGCTATCAATAGGCTGGTTACTGGAGTAATCTGGTGCTGCTAAATTACATGTCATCTTCATCTGTGGTCAGCAACCCGAGATGCACGATAATACGTCTCTCGTTTCCTCTTAGCGACAAAGTTCAACAAAAAAGGTTATGTGTTTTACCTTGGTTTAGAAAACACATAAAGGCGAATAACGCACGCCATTCCTAGGCGTTAATAATGGATATAGGAGAATCTCTGATAATGCCATTATACAGAGACACCATCTCCTTCCTAGAATAGATCACAAACCACTCTTTACACTTTCTAAATAACCAGCCATAGACACGACGACATGGCAGCCTTCCTCTTCTCTCTCAAGACGCGCTGCGCATGCCTAACAACGCCTTTCACCCCCAGAGTTCAGCTCACAAAATAGTCCGACATAGAAATACAAAGATATAAAGATATAAGAGCCAATCACCTTAACTAGTCAAGGAATACATATAAATTCAGGTCATAAACATTTTAAACAAGACCAATCTGTTTCTGGCCATTCCTGACGCAAAAAATTACATAAACAATATTTATACGACAGATTGACCCACAAGAAAAGATAACCCATGTAATCGAATCTAACATCGACCGATCCGGGTTCTGTCCCCTTACTCTCAGAATCATAGATTCTCAATTAAATACTTTTCCTCAGACAAATAGCCATAACTTTCCATTTGTATGCCTACGTACCGTAATCTGTGCGTCACAGACTAATATGTGCGCAGCAACGGGCTGTCCAGACATCTGTCTGGCGTAGGCACGCAGATTATTCTGATAAACAGAGGTGCGCCGGAAGTCTTAGGTAACGATATGACATCACTGTGTAAGAGGCCACGCGTGTATATTAAATTTAATATTTTCAAATACGCGTGGGATGAGCAATGATAAATTTCCCCACCCAAACAGTGCTAGATAGATTCGATTGGTTCACCAGAATCTACAATGATTTGATTGGAACTTTCGGCGGAAACACAGCTGGGATTTGAAACTAAGGATTGTGAGATATAATCTAACAAATTGGAGTCACAGCACACAACACAGGCAGACTGCATCGCAGCGTCAACTAAACACCTCCTATAATCCAGAATAAAGAGGATAGTACTTACAATTCCACAACTATAAGTATCAGATCGAGTATTGGGCAACTTTGGAATTCACAAGTAAACCCACCATTTTAATACAAGACTTGAAACTTGGGAATTCTATCATAAGAAGTCATAAGAGGAATTATAGATTTCCAGACCAAGTGTCTCACCCGTCATAAGAGGAATTATAGATTTTCAGACCAAGTGTTTCACCCGGAATAAGAGGAATTGCTCAGACTTAAGTGATTCGAACAACATTTAACTACACGGCTGTGGGTCCATTCTAAATCTGTGCCAGGAGACGTGTGTATTCCCAAAATTTTGGGGTAAGTGTAAACAAATTATTTACTAATGTAAATTCTACAGGTTTCTTGCTAAGTGGTTATATATGAGGCTGGCAACCTGAACATACGTACATATATAGTAACTTCATGAACCACTACGGCAAGAGCTGGTGATTGTTTCTGACTAGTCGTGCGGGGAAACCCGACAGCAGAGATGACCTAGACCCCGACGGAAGTAGCGACGAGTAATGAGGGATGATTACATCACATGTGCCTAAAGTATATAGAATCATTTTGTGAGATTTATATACCTTTTTAATTGTAATTCAGGCAAATCATTACTCATGCACTCCAGACGCAATTTCCTAGTTAATACGCAGAAGAATATTGGTGAATTTTTATCATATTCCCTGAGCTACATTGTGTTCTCGGGAATTTAATTCTTCTGAGAGGTTAACATTCGTGGGTGGAACGCATGAAAATGGGCCTGTTAGTTTACGGAGAACAAATGTACTGAGGCATTTGTTTATTTCTAATTTGTAACAGTTCGTGGTTATAAGACATCAAACTTAAGTACTGAAGTTCCTACGCCACTAGTGTGAGAGAAGAGTATCACCACCAACCGCCTACAGTGGACGAATTATGTGGAGAAGTGTACTCATCACCAAAAAGAAGTGACGGAAACCACGGCGGCGGGACTCATCTGGAGTTATGTTGTGTGTAACAGGCTAAAGCAAAAATACGGACAGTATTATTCACACCCTACCAAAGCCTCAGTGAGGAAAAATTTAATATAACTTTCACCCCCTTTAACCCTTATTTTAATTAGTTGAACTAATTGACTATTAAATTTGTTGTATGTTATTTTAAACTAAACAATAATAGTTGATTCAGTTTATTTGTACGAAAGCAAACGTATGAGCCAATTTTTCTTGATATATATATATATATATATATATATATATATATATATATATATATATATATATATATATATATATATATATATATATAGAGCCATTAATTATAAGAGGGCATTCGTTGGATTACTCCAACTGGGGGCTTGACGGGCCAGAATCAGTGCATAACCCCTTCACAAAAGGCGACGGATCAGATAATAAGTTAACAAATTTGCTCAGCCCTTAAGCAGCGTTTGTTCTTGACTACTGGGAATTTCTTGTGAAGGCTCCCCTAAGGTAGAATCACCATTCATCTTCTATCTATATCTTTGCCAAGAGTAATCTTGCGCGAAGATAGACACCTTGGTCAACCTACTTTTAGATACGCTTGCGTTGTGACCATTAGTGGACCACTACTGCAAAGCAAGGGGAGGCAATCCCGTGACAGCTAGAGTGTGGAGGGGGCCAGAGATTGGAAGTGACTACTACTTGTTAACAATTAAAAGAACAACTGAAATAGCTACTCAGCCTAGGAACTGCCAAGCATCACGCAAGAAGCTAAGTAAACGAACAGGAGAAACGAGCATTAAGACATACAAGCTGAGAGAGTCAGAAGTGAGGACAAGATATCAGGAGCTTATTGCTACAGCAGTGAGAAACACAGAACAACAACCTGAAGACCTGGAAACACTCTGGCTGAAATTCAAGGACATCATAAACACAGCTGCAGCAGAAACAAGTGGTGAAGTTCGACTTGGGAACAAGAGAAAGAGGACACCGTGGTGGACAGATGAGGTTAAAGAGAAAATAAGAGAGAAGAAAAAGTCATGGAAACAAATGAGCTAAAAATACAGCAGGAAAAACAGAAAATATATAGAGAATATATGATACCCAGAAGCAAAGAACAAGGTGCTAGCACCAAAACAGAAGTCATGGGAAGAATTTGGAGAAAAGCTAGAAAACGACGCGCAAGAAAACCAGAAATTGTTCTATAATACCCTAAAGAATAAGAGGAAGGAAAAACAGTGCCCTCTTAAATCTATAAAGGACAAGCAAGCCAAATTGCTTACTGCCCCAAAAGAAGCAATGGAAAGATGGAAAGAATATTTTTCAGAACTCCTGGATGGTGAGCAAGGTCAAAAATCAGAAATGATAACCACTGGCACAGAAGATAAAACCAATGGTGATGAAGATGATATAAAGATGGAAGAACTGAAGGCAGCACTGAAGAAAATCTAGATGGGCAAAGCTGCAGGACATGATGGCATAACACCAGAAATAGTTAAGTATATGGGAGCAGCAGGCGACCTATTACTCCTAAGGGTCCTACGGACAGCTTGGTGCAACTAGACCATACCAAAGGATTGGGAGATTGCCATAATAACACCAATTTTTAAAAAGGGTGACAACCGACAATGGGGAAACCATAGAGGCATATCCCTTCTCAGTGTCCCTGGTAAAATCTACTCTAGAATCCTGGAGCAGAGACTCAGACGCCTAGCTGAGCCACAAATGGATGCGGTCCAGTGTGGCTTCCGAGCAAATCGAAGTACTCAAGACCTAATCTTCACACTCAGACAGTTGAGTAAGTAGAACAGTCCCAACTGAGATGGTTTGGCTATGTCTGCAGAATGAGAGAAGATCGGCTACCCCGACAAGCATGGGAAACTAAGAGCCAGGGTTCCATACCTCCAGTACTACCCAAAGTCCGCTGGGAGGATAACATTAGAGAATCTTTGAAGGACCGAGAACTAGCATGGAACCAAGCCAAGAGAAAGACAGCCGATAGAATAGTATGGCGCTCTCTCTAACAAACTTCTACAGCCCACTCTTGCTATGTCCTCTAACCTTTTTATTTCCTTTGCATGCTCAGTGAAAGCAAAGGTTTTTGAAGCCTCACACTCCATACCATAGTCCTTACCAAGCTTAGTAAAATATTCCACTGTAGCCATATTTCAATGTTATTGAGACTCAAACTTGTCCAATAATAATTTACTTAATATATTTTCAATGTGTGGTCAATATCACCACCAAATCTTTAATCAATCAATATCAACCAACTGCATTGAACTATAGATGGTATATTAGGAGAAAAAAAATAGAGATACAAACAAGATTACAGGAGAACAGTAGAAAAAGCCAACACAAGAAAATGATAATAATTAAACCAAGGCAGAAATTTATGAACTGTAGAAAAATGAAAAAAAAAATTGGCTCTACCACACTTATGACACTACAAGCACAATTTTACAACATATAATACATCTAATAAATGAAGGACAGCAAGATTAGATGCACAAATGTACGAACAATAACGGGGCATAAACCAAATAAAATACAATGAACTGGACAACAAATACAAATTTTCAAAATTACAGAACCTTCACAACTAGACTAATAATGAATCTGGTTAATTCACTCAAGGCAGTAACACACAGCTATGTTCGCCGGCCTTTTAAGTTGAAAATCAGATGCAAAAACTAAAGAACGCCTACGAATTCACGACCGTCAATTAGTTTTAGTTGATTCATAGGTCCCACCAACCAACCCGCATAGCAAACAAACAGGTAAATACAGAAATACATGAAACATATAATAAAAACTGTTAAATGAGATTTTTCAAAACTCATGCTGCATGAATAAATAAATTTACTTATCTGTTTTTTGAAGAAAAAAAACTTCCACCTGGCTCCAACGTCTGAGCCTCAGGGAAAAACGATTAAAAAAATGCAGTAACCAGGGTTAGACTTAGGATTCAAACATTTTTGCATCCGACCAGAACCGCCATGTTGAAAATTGTTTTCTCTTGAAAAATGTGTCCTCAAACATGAAAAATACTTGAGCATACTGGAAACAGTTTAAAATGATACGTCCAGATCCCGGCTTGAGGCCATCAAACACTGATGCGTGCCGTAATATAGATAAAGTTCGGAGAAGGTCTCCGTGGCCAAAGTACACACTAGGGGTAGTCTAACAACACGTATCAGAATACTTCAGTGAGCTGACAAACACCTCCTTTACAATTTACCGTACGCAGTTTATTGTACTGGACACAAAGCTCCATGATTATAGAATACAGGCCCAATGGCAAATGCAGTAATAGGCAGTCGTCCAGTCCGTTCACTATCAAACGCTGGTCAATGGCAGTCATACAGTCTTTATTCTCATCGTACACTTGACATCTTCGTAACTAGATATGATTCCTGAATAGAATAGACTAGGGACACCTCACCAAAGTATCTTGGTGCCCTAGTGATGGAATGATGCAGGAAAATTACAGTAGACTGCAGGAGCTCAATACACATACGTCCGCTCACATTCAAACACAAGCCGCATCTCATCTGGCACACGATCACCCACCTCTGCTTCGAATATTCGCGTTTGCTTCTATACCATATCGGTATGACGTCACTTCCTTTATTAGTAAGTAAGTCCGTATAAAATTATCAGAAACGGAGCCCTGTCGAGCTAACTATAATACACACATAATCGTTATGAATTTTAATCATAACAATATGTGTTTGTGTATATATATATACGAGTATATACATATATATATAGCCCCTCTGTAGTTTCCGTGGGTCACTGAATATGCAAAGAAAGAACAGTTCTGCAGTCACTTCATGCATGTCGTTCCAGGCGACTAATATGACGGTGTGCAAACAGACTGCCATAAAACTACCACTGAAGGAGCATGTCATTGCGTTGTACAGATGTCCTGGGGACCAGCTACAGACGTGGTTTCAAGCTTAGTGAATAAGATACAATTAAAGCGTAGAACTGAATACATGATCAAAATATCATTTTAGATTTTTAAAGTATGAAAAGGTATACAGGGTCTTGATTAGTAAACTAAATTATTAAATTTTACTGTCATCTTGTTGCGTAGCATAATGTGTGTTGCGTAAAAATGTTCCGTGGATGATGTCACATTTGCCACACAATGTTGAGGGTGTTATATTTCATCTGCTTTCCAAAGGTATGATAATACTGGCACTTGCAGAGTGGTGTATCACCCTCAGACACCAGGGATGATGAGGCAGAGTAACATGGTGTCTTTAGTCTGGTTTAAGTGTGTGACGTAAGGATAGAGTCAGATAGCTACAGTATCATACATGGACGTCACATCAGACCATACAACGTAGAAAGTCAATAAAGCTTTTAACAGCAGTGATGTTTTTTGGCAATATATATTGTGTACGCCACAATGACAAGATGCATGGACATCGTTATGCAGAAACATCACAGGTATAGTACAACAGTCATTGTATCATCGACGTAGTCAATTCAACAGGAACAGCAGACAGCATCAAAATAATGTAATATTATATGCCTTTTAGGATATCGTAATCAGCTGTACATGTAGTCAGGTAGTAAACTTCCCCTTTCCATAAGAGCTAGTAGATATCGACTAGGAGATTAAATCTAGTCTCCTATATTCGACCTCAACAAGACAGGCATGTCTTTTGAGCGTCGCATTATCGTCCTCTATGTTCCTTAAACAGCAAAGGTATCAAACCTAGATCCATCAATAAAGTTCAGGAAGCAAATGGTCCTTAGGACAGGCATCAATCGATGCGTGACAATATAAGTGGATCGTGAGCTGAGCAAACTTGTCATATCATAGACTCTATAATGAGGCAGGCTAGGCAAAAGTCAACATCACAAGATGGCGATAAAGTTACTCAGCAAAAATATTCAGTTACCTGTTCATCAGGAATTAAATCACATAAATCACAAAGGCCTCCAGGCATTTGGAATAACATAGAGATATATCATCTCAAAAAAGGAACAACAATGATGAGGACTCCTTCCTGAATAATATAAGCGAAGACGCTAGCACACCGCTACGTCTCGCCTTACCAGCATTTCTGCTCAGACTGACCTGGGCGGAAATCATTCAAACACTGCCACAAACAAAGACATGCTCAGAACACTTGAATCGAATACAACTCAGCTAACTTACGAACGAAGAATGTTCTACGATGTTCGACTAAAGATTCGAACCTAAAAAGGAAATGAATCTTGAAACATTGCAATTGCCAACTGTTTTCTAAGAACTGGCGATCTGAGCGCTCCGTATATGGACATGACTCAAAATCGTTCACACAAACTATCGGCAACTATACTATCAGATTATTGTCACACGATTAGACAACTAGTAGAAATAAGAAGTGACTACAATTCCATGAGTTACTTCCCATGCATTAAAAAATTAACTATAGTCAGAATGCATGGTCAGAATATATAGTCAGAATAAGTTGCGACAAGTTTAGCGCAACACATCTCTTGACCGGTTACTTGCGAAGAGATCTGTGACATTCATATAAAATAGATTGTTGACCTGTACGTGTGTCGTGCCCAGCGGGTTTTCAAGATAACTTTCACTCAAAGCCTAGTGCAATATTTTATTTATTTTTTTAAATTATTTTTTAAAAATTATATATGTATATATTTTAAAATATCACTTTTCCCTCACTCTGTTTTCCTGTCCTTGTTTTCATTATTTTTTGCTTTTAATGCACTATCCACTTCCGCTTTCCGGTTTAGTGGCAGCCATCTTTGCTCCAACATGTAACAACACCATAAGGGAGTATTTTTCTCTTATATCTGTATTCTCATGCTCTCCACTTAATTCTCACGTTTATTTCCCTCCTGTCTCTTGTTTGTCTGTCCCTGATGAAGGCCTTATGGTCGCAACGTAAGTTTTTCTTGTCCTTTCTCTTGTAAGACGTATTACTATTTGTGTGTTTTTGTAAGAATTTTTATTTTATTTTTTTATTCTACCGTTTTACCCCCGTCTTACGGCAGTTCTCCTCATATACTCAGATCAATATACCTTGTATAAGGAAGTACAGTAATACCAAACAACTCCAGATGGGAATCAGAACGTTCCGGAAAGAGTGACCTGCCTTTAAGGCCAAAAAAGAACACACACACACACGCATACACACATGCGTACACTCACGCACTCACATACCCCCCCCCCCCCCCCCCCACACACACACCCCCACACCCCTTCTTCTCCTTTCCTCCCCATATAATTTTAAAAAAAATAGTGTTTTTATGTTTAACACGGTAATTACGAAAGACACATTTTAAGGTAGAAAGGGAACGACTAAGTAAGTAATTTAAAGGTTAATATCATCAGTTGTGCATATCAGCTGTACTCTGTCTATACTCAGATATATTTTATTATTATTATTATTTGATACATCTATTTTTAAAGCAGACCACTTGGAAAAAAATATTTAAAGGGTAAAAACGTTCAAGGGAAACAACCAATCCTTTTCTTTTGTTGCGGTTTACCATCAGTTTACATGGCCTTATATTGAAATATATTCTTGATATTATGTTTTGTTAAACATATTTTACTACCTCAGATTAAATTAAGGGTTAACATTTAATAAAATCATAACAAGAAATACAATGCCTATTATTTATAACCTCACGTTATAATACCTTGTATTTTAAACAATACCACAATAAATCATATATGTCGAGTCTGACTGCTCCTACATTAGAAGTCCCAATAACGGAAAAAGGATTTTTCTTTTTGTTTTTGCAACTGGATGTTCGCTGAACACTGAGGAGATAGGGCAGCGTTGCCGCAGCTGTCAGTCATTTTCAGGACAAATCCTCTTCAGGGCTACTTCATGCTAGCTGATAGAGACCAGGAGTCCTTTTCAGTGTTTGAGTTTATCAACACAGCGCTTCAGTTTGAGATCACTCAGTTTTGAATGGCAAATTGTGCTCCGATATAACCAACGGATTTAAGTCTTGATTGAGGAGCCGCGCTAGCGTAGTGGTTACAACACCGCTCTGGCAACCGGGTGATTCAGGATCAAACCCGGGAGACGGCATTTGAGGATTTTTCGTCGACCGGGAATTGGACTGGATTAACTCGAGACCAGGCGAGGACATTTGAAGGAGTGTCGTCGACCAGGGATTGGCGGCTCCTGAGCCGACCCAGCTCTAATGGGTACCTCCGAAATCGGCGAGTATCTGCCTGAATGGCGAGGGACACCTGTCTCTGTACAAGAAAAAGGATACTCACGTAAAATCAATATCAGGTTAGACCTGAGATTTCGCCTCGAGTATTAGCGGGCGTACGAAAAAAAAAAAAAAAAAAAAAATCTTGATTGAAAGGAATATGCCTCGCCATAAGAAGGCAAAACGCTCACCAAACAACAACAAATTAATATAGCCTCAGGCCATAAGAAAGGAAAAACAAAACGCTCACCTGAAAAACATAACTAATATTAAACACAGGCCTCGGGTTTCCCTTCCTTATGTGTTATTTATGTTTATACCAAACAACAACAACAACATAGTGCAAATAAGAAGTTTTAGGGTTTGAATTTAACAAACCTCAAAGGAGAAAAAAATTACAAATATATAATAGAAACAAGAATAAGAGAAGCTAAAGTGCTGAAACGGTCGTCATTGCAAGCACCACAAGGGTCAAGCTTGAGTACAACCAGCTGTCTCCCTAGTCACACATCGGGTGATGGGAGCCTCTAAATCCCAGCATCTGGATGTCCCTAACTCTTATACACAGGATTCGAGTTGCCTGAAATCCTCTTATGCTGGTTGTACCCTTCGACATGTACAGTAGATGAGGAGACCCAAGTCCCTTTCCACGCACACACGTAAAAGCAGTGACAACATTAGAAATGATAATAATAATAGTAATAATAATATTTAAGAAAAACAAGCTAAAGACAAAAGTCAAAATGTTCTATTACTTACTTACTTACTTGGTCGTTCCCCTTCTTCCGTGAGGTGTAGACGTTTGGAAGAGAGAGCGCAAGACTATCCTATCGGCTGTCTTCCTCCTGGCCTGGTTCCATTCTAGTCTTCGGTCCTTCAAAGATTGTCTAATGTTGTCCTCCCAGCGGACTCTAGGTCGTCCTGGAGGTATGGATCCCTGGCTCTTAGTTTCGCATGCTTGTCGTGGTAGCCGATCTTCTCCCATTCTGCAGACATGGCCAAACCATCTTAGTTGGGACTGTTCTACTTGGGTCTGTGTCATGGAATATTCTAATCCACATATATAAATTATTAGGTAAATATGAAGCCTAACAAATAAAATTAATAAAGAAAAGAGCAATGGAAAAATAACAGTGCTGTCACAAAGAATGTACTCGAAATCCCCCTTGTTTTCTGCTACGTCTGCAAATTGTAATGCTTTCACGTTGATAGAAAAGCTTACTGTATTATTACCCGCTTTCTTCAATGAAACGTGTGCTGTATTTCTTGGAAAAGCATTGAGAGGCCCTGCGTAATGACCTAAATTAATCCTAACATTAATTATATTACGTTACCAAAACGAACGAACAGATGGACAAAAGGATAAAGAGAGAGGGGAGGGCTGAAAATCAGGAACGCATGCAACACGCGTCGCGCGATACACAAATGCTGCCATCACGCGTGTAAGTCTACATGCACTAATTTTTTTTTCAGACGGACAGTGATAAAATACACTACCCTTTCCCAGAGTTAGGTTTATAAATAAAAAAAAACGCTTATTAGGAAAGACAACATTAGATGGGTTTACGGGTGAAAACATAACAGTACCCAGACAGCACATCTTCGAAACAGGAGGTAGAAGAAATTGCATATTTTGAACGCAGCCACGTAGCTCCTTTAAATTAGTATTTTTGGGTTCCTTAGGGCTTGCTGACAAAGAATATGTAAAACGTTACGCAAATAGTCCAGGCATTAATAAATTATACCCAAAATAAAATATTGGGGGTGCCTGACAGCATGGAATCATTTCTGCTCATAAGATTTTTTTTTAACGTGTTTGAAAAAAATTTACGTTACAGAAATAGCCTACCATGTAAACTCCAAATTGATTGGAGCGCAACAAATGAAAGCCTAACCACGATTGGTCGGGCTATAAATACTATCTTGGTTGTTAGGGGAGACGGGGAAAGGTAACATTTTTTCAAACACTTGTCGAAACGGGGCTCATTGGTCAGACTCGCTGATATACACACTTGGAAGCGTTAGTTCGAAACCACTTGTTTAAATAAGCTTGATAAAGCATCAGTGCGTTGAAGCCAGCTTATATTTTGCTAAATAAAAGCCTGGAAGATAAGCAGATGGGAATTTGTGCCAGTTTGTGCCAGAATTCATTGCTAATCAACGTTATCTGTGTTTATTCGTATGAATTGTGGTAAGCTTGAACCATTCAATATCTTTTAATGAAAATTGAATGTGAATTGTTGATTTATGCCTGTATATATATGTGTAGTTCAGTGGCCAACGTGAGGTAAAGCCTGTAATGCTCCAGCCTGAACAGAGGGTGTCGGAGAGAAGTAAAACGGCATGGAATGGCCAAACAGTACACTGACACCTGGATGATTGAATAGAAAGAAATAATGCTGGAATTGCAGAGGCGTAGTAACCATTAAGAAGGGTAATACTGGAATAAAGTATTTCAAATGAAGCTGACAGTTGGCCTAATGCTCTGAACTCAATGTTTGTGCTGTGTTGTGATCAGTGTAACAAGAGAGTTTAAGTTAGTTATGAAGTAGAAGGTACATCCTTCTTGATTTCAGGGACAGTGGTCTTGATGGTACTGAGCAGCACCTGGTCAGAGCTTTGCTGAATCCAGAGTCGGACAGCATACTCCTTGGTCTTTTTAGCTATCAGTGAGGTGTCTCCTGAGCCCAGAGGAGAATTCGAGCAGAGGAGTCCTTTCCTGCCGCCATCACGCCAGATAAGCGAATTGGCCAGCTGAGCTCAACATTATATCCCCTCATCTTGAAATGACTTAGTAAAAATAATATTAAGAGGGGAAATTAATTGTCTTAATATCAGGAACTGAGAACATCTCCAATACTAATTTCCTTAAGACAAACTATTGAAGTCATGATGACAACTACCAACAGAGCTCTCAAATACCTCATTTCTGAGGTCTGGATCATAATTACATCATTTATGAGGCTATGGATCCTGGCTTTTTTTGGCGGTCTATGCTTTTGTGGGTTGTAGTCATTGCCCATGACTCGCATCCATATATCAAGACTGGGACATAGGTGGAGCGGTATACAGCCATCTTCGTGTTCTTACCAACTTCTCTCTTGCTGAGGAATCCTCGATTTATGGCCTGAAAAAGTCTCCCAGCTGCTGCTTTTCGAGCTGCCAACTCTTCTTTGATGCCTCCCTTCCGGTCTATAACAGCTCTGAGGCATTTAAAGTGGTCGACCTGCTCCAGGGTCAGTTCTCCCAGCTTAATCTGATGTCTTCTTTCCTCTCGTAAAATCACTATGGTTTTAGTTTCAGAGCTGCTTATGACCATCCTTCTCTTCTCCAGCTCTTTATTCCAGACTTGCAGGTTGGATTGGAGATGTGCCTCTGATTTAACAATCAGGGCAACATCATCAGCAAATGCCAGCTCTAAAATACATAACTGTCTCATCTTCCAGTACCCCACTGAATACTTTCTTGTTCTCTACTTACATGCCTTGATGACATCGTCCATGAGGAGTATGCAAAGTTAAGGTGACAGGATATCACCTAATACTTAATGAACAAAAACCGGACACACCATGAAATAAAGGGGGAAAAAGCACATAAAAAAACACTACACATAATGTAGTGAAAAACAGTGAAATTTTACAAACAACACGACACGTGAAAATTACCGATAACAAAAAGTTATATACCGTAAATATCAAGAACTAAGAAAACAAATTATAATGTAAAACTTCACGTCCAACAGCAAACGAAAAGTATTTTATTACAGCACAAAATTGAAGATAAAATTACATTAAGTACTCTAATTATAACCGACAATTAGGTTGAACAGGGTAGGCCAAACTGGTGGGTGAATGGGTGCAAATAAAGATCATGTGATGCTAATCCGTACTACTAACATTTCCTTAAAAAAAAAAAAAAAAAAAAAATGCACCTCACTTAACGAGGCGAAGCCAAACCTTATTCCACAACAAGACGAGAAGAGAATTTGAAAAGTGTGTTCGTGATTTAGAAATCTATGATTGACACAATGAAAAGTAATAAGTCAGTGTTAAATCACGTTTAACAATTACTTTGCCTCTATGGAAAAAACAACAATATATATCACACACACACACACACACACACACACACACATATATATATATATATATATATATATATATATATATAGATATATATATATATCTATATATCTATATATATATATATATATATATATATATATATATATATATATATATATATATATATATATGGGTGACGACACACTCGAACTATCGTTACAAAAGGATACAGATAACCTGATTAAGTGGAGCAACGGTAATCGCATGCTAATAAATATCATTATAAGAATATGCATGTTAAAATCAACCAGACAAAAATTACAAAATTCAGAGAAAACAACACCAGATCTACATTTGTACCTCCCTAACTGAAAACGTTAATGAACATAAAATTCTAGGTATAATCGTTGACCAGCATCTAAATTGGAACTCACATGTACATGCACTGACCAAGCAAACGGCACAGAAAGTTTACCAGTTAGCTAAAATCAAACATTTCCTAGATGAAGATGCACGAAAATTGTTCTATATATCTCACATACAAGCAAACCTTGACTATTGCTCCACAATCTGGGATAGTTGCTCACGGTCCAACATAAAGAGACTCCGTTAACTACAAAAGCGTGCAGTGCGTCTAGTCTCTGACAACTACCTAACTCAGTGTGTAGATCTTTATAAAAATCTCCAAATACTGCCCTAAACTCTTAAAGGACGATAGGCCTGTATACGGGGTAGATTTAACCCAAGGCATTCTTGATGTTTAATAATATTGACGATAATGAAATAGATGACATAGACTGACAAGTATTTAAATTGGTTAGTGGTTACGTTAAATAAAAATAGACGACGAGGTTAGGACAGTACAGGTAGACTATTGAAATGCGCAGTATGCCAAAAGAAATTAATGATCAGGTCGAACTCTGTGACTGCAACAGTTTACGTCAGCAGTGATTCTCCAAATATAGTAAATACAATAGAAAAGTCCTTCAATAAGTTAGTAGTTACTAATGCAAATAAACTGAGAACCCTTCCAATGAACTTAAATCATAAGATGAATGCGCTTCGCTAGAATCAACTGGATTCAATGTCTGTCGTCTGGTAGAATAGCGTGACAATCGTTTGCAAATTGAAAAAAACTAACGCAGTAGGTTGATCAGGTTAGAGTGACCAGTTTAAGGGCAATTGCCGAGTAGAGCAGACAAGATTTTGTAGTATGTAGTGGTTTTTGATGTTATTGTATGGTTGTTATGTTACCTAGTGTACTGGATGAGGTCAGCTGTGAAGGCTCCTGAGATAAAAGTTTATGTGAGTTACAGAAGGCCTTTCTGCTACCACTTACGACCTCAAACAGACCTATTCTACTATTATGAATGTTAGCTACGTTAAAAGTCTAGGGTACTGAAATGTAATGTGTAGGTAATAAATACACAGACACACACATGTAAATTCTAAGTCTAATAATGATAATAATAAACTCTATGATACACTGAACTAACACTGGCTTTTAGAATTTAAGTTTGAAAATTTTTTAAATTTATTAGTCCTGAACCAATTGTTTCTTTTGGTCAGGACATATGAAACAATATGTATTTATCAATCAAATTGCATATATATATATATATATATATATATATATATATATATATATATATATATATATATATATATATATATATATATATATATATATTTAATAATCAAATGAAATTTTTGTACATAGATATATTCTTACATTGGTTAATATTAATAATATCTACAATGTCCTGGGA
The DNA here is from genome assembly GCA_024509875.1 of Oreohelix idahoensis. Lineage (NCBI taxonomy): Eukaryota > Metazoa > Mollusca > Gastropoda > Stylommatophora > Oreohelicidae > Oreohelix > Oreohelix idahoensis. The sequence continues at coordinate 127,800 of JAMPIV010009724.1, forward strand.
AAACTAGCACTGGATGTTTAGTTGGGGTGGCGTCATCATGCCCAATCTATGTTTACAAAGTTCAGTGTCCTTGACATATGGACTGATATTAGTGTTTATATAACAAGATTTTATTTCTTTAATGATGGTGGACACAGTTGATGAATCTGCAGCAGGCCAGGTTTGCACTTAACTGGCCTGTGACGATGTAGTACAGAATTCTGGTGGCCCACTCCTCTCAGTTGCTGGAGTAAAATGTTAGGCTGCACAGGCATCCGCTTTTGTACTTCTAAACTGTGTCAATGGACAGTCTTCTATATAATGGCACAAGCGAGCGTCTGTCATTCAGTAATATAAAAATTTCTGTCCAATCAACGGACTTCCCCTCTAACCTTTTCAAATATTCAAAATATAAATGTCCAATTTCAGTCCAGTCTCAGTCTAGTATGTAGTATTTTCCTGTCGGTCTGTCCGTCTCAACTTGGCTTTTCCCAAAATTAAACTTGTTTTTGGACGAAACTACAAGAAAAAAAAAACACACAAATTTTTGTCTCCCCCTACTTCTAAGATCATATGCTAGTTATTTTTAGCTACTATCCTCCGACTTTGCCCCTAGTTCAACGCAGTTTGTTTTTTGCATTCTTAGGCTCAAGGACGCCAAAATGTAACTTTAGTGAAAATACGCACAAAAAACTGTTCGCTAGTCTGTATTGAACAATACAGTCTTTCGTCAATATCTTCAGTGTTATCTGGCCGTCTGTGTAATTAAAAGTATATTATTTCTCTGCTCAAGATGGGCTATCAAACTAGCTAGTTTTTATTTTCATAAACTTATTATTAAGAAAAAACCTACTTTTCTCAAGGTTAGTTTTGAAATTTGTTTTTGAACCTTCGTGTACGGCGTTTGCCGCTATATTCAAATTAAAACGACTAATTACGGTAAAACGTCTAAGATACGTCTGTTTCTAATAAGAGCTAAGGTCCTTTTTTGTCCATTTCCTTACATTGTATCAACTAGTGGCGTAATTTTTTCCTTTAAACTACAAATTGCGTCTTTTTTTTTTAGCATTTAGATTCAAACACGTGTTCAGACCGTCATAATGATTTTTTTTTCTTTTATCTCCGTTTCCCTCCCGTCTAAAAGGGTAAACCGTTTAGTCTGCATGTTCCAACTAGTTAGTTTCAATGGCGCTAGAAAGCGCTGGCGTAGGCGAGAATGTATCCTCGTATCTTACGTATAATTTTATCCCTACATGTTATCTTACCCGTTATCTTTATAATTGGAGGTATTTTAACGTTGCATCACTGTAATTTTCACCACATAGTAGTAGAAACATCTTTTAGACCATAAGAACTGCTGAAATTGTTAGTTAGACACGGAACGAATAAAGAACCTCTTAATAGACAACAACTCTTCACCATTCAGCTCTAAGTCATCGGCGCCCTTCTTTATTTCCAAGGAGAGCTAATTTGATAAAATGTGCCTGCTTTTAACAGAATGTTTAGGCTACAAGAATATTGCAACAGTTAACGAACCATTTCTTCTCGACTAGTCGTAGACACCGTGGTACCACAATTCTCTAAGTCAGAAGGAAGATAACAATATATTTGTAGGAAAGAGAAACTGTGACAGCTTAATTCCTTTTAAAACCTGTCGTAGCCATTTATTGACGAAGACAGGACTGTTCTTTTTTTGGAGAAGTTATTGACTTATTTCCATGCTATTGTCAAACGCTGCTGTAACAAGAAAATGTCAGAAACGAGCAGAGATTTAACACCAATAAATAGGCCTTAAAACGTTTTCCTGGATTTATTTCAACACAGTGGCTGTATATTCTGTGGTGACTTTTAATGCTGCATGTCGTCTACGCTTCAGTTGTTATCAGTCGTAACAGTAGATGTGCCTGTGATCGTTGAAGTTTTCATCCTGGTGATTTGTGATGTTAAACAGTCGTGCTTATGAACGTTTACCTGATATAAAGACTTTTATTACCTGCCAATAAAGAAAAGATACACGACCACAAAAATTAACTCAATAGAAACAGCTGGAGACATTAGAGACTAGAACTTAACGAAGAAAAGACACACATACCAAAGAATAAACTTGTCAATCAAAGATTTCACTCTTCTCAAACATCAAATGCCAAGAAACTCTAATCAACACCAACACGTAGCAGCATTCTCATCCGGAAGAACGAACCTGCTGGGTTGTCGCACAACACAGAGAGATTCCACTATACGATCAAAACACGTGCCTTGCCCTTTAATGACAATTCAATACACAAAACAGTACGAAGAAACATTCTCGAACAATTGAAAATCGAAACCATCAACAAACAAATAACCAGTGGTGCTGCCACATTTCCATCTGGCTGCCAGTTCATCCATTCATGCATCAACATGTACCGTAAAATCTCGCGTATAATACGCACAATTTTTACTCATTTTTGCCCGCTAAAACTCGGGTGCGTATTATACGCGAGTACTAAAAAATACGTAATTTTCGATATCGAAAGTAACCTACATTGGAAAGACTGTCAAGTTTTTGTCACAATTTGACAGTGAAAATGGCGCAAAATTGAATGTGCCATGTGTTTTCTTATGTGTCAGACATTGTTGCAAAACGCATTTCGCACTCTTGGTCTTCAATCTGTTTTGATATTAAGCTTGGTTGTGAAGTTTGTCATTTGATTATTTTGAGCCCTAAAAATGAATTCGAGAAAATGTTGTACTGCAGCAGAAAAGCTCTTAGTGGTAAAATATGCAGAATCTAACGGCAATCGGGCAGCAAGTCGACATTTTTCCATTAACGAGTGCAACATTCGATTACGACGAAAAAATAAAGAGGCGCTGCAAGTGTTGCCTAGTAAGAAAAAGGCGAATCGTGGGTCACCACCAGATCTTCCAGACCTAGAAAAAAAACATTATTGGAGTGGGTAGTGGATAGAAGGCAACAAGGCATCGGTGTTTCATGCATTGAAATCCGACTTAAAGCTCTGGAACTTAAAAAACCTCGTACAGGCACAACATTTAAAGCGTCATATGGATGGGCAGTTCGTTTTATGAAGCGACATGGTCTTTCAGTTCGTCGAAGAACTACTATCGCGCAGCATCTTCCATCTTCTTTCAGATTTTTAACAAATGTTTAATAAAATAAAATCTTGAAAAATTATGGTGCGTATTATACACGAATTTCCATTTTACCAGAAAATTTTGGGCTAAATCAAGCATGCGTATTATACACGAGTGCGTATTATACGCGAGATTTTACGGTATGTAAAAGCGTCTCTTTCTTTAACTAGTCTAGCCAATAATAATCTATGAAACTATTTTATCCAGACAAACGTCTTAATCCAAGAATTTATCGAATGTTCATACCCTTTCTCAACTATATCCTTTAATGTTTTGATAATTATTCCTTTCTTCAGTCCTGCCCAGATTCTCTTATCTTACATTTATTACATCTAAACGTTATCAGTTCCTTAAAACCCTTCATTAATCCCCCTCCCTACCGCACCATTCAGGTTTTTTTTTCCTTTTAAAACCCCAGTTTTCCTTCAGACAATAGCGTCTGTTATATTAACGACTAATATGTTGGAATAAGCAGCCAGTGTTGTTTTAATCAAAAAGAAAAAAAAAAGACCACTTGAATTACTACGTAGCAGTATGACAAAGAGAGCTAGAAAACAACATTTCTTATGGCCAAATTACGTAATTATATGTACGTTGTGCATACACGCTTTAATCAGTTGTTGTATTTATGCCCGTTAAAATAATGGAGACAAAAGGTTGTAGTGTTCGTCTCGGAGGATTATGGTCAGACAAAATATGCTACCTCTAGTTGCACTCGTTAGAGCTCGTCTTACATTGACTGACTTTCTTGTCGCTTGCTCGGGGTTTCTTTTTCCCCCACCGGGAATTCCCGTACTTATGCAGTGTGGATGTGGCGTCTATTGAAAGAAGTTGAGTAGTCAGACAATCTACATGAGGGCGTCCGCCTTAGTACTGCATTATTCTTTCTTCACTTCGGGCCAAAATTGACCTGAGGTCATAAACCGATAAAAAATAGTTTAGTCTATCATTGTTACTGTCACATTGTGTGTCGCTGACATGATGTAGACTGTGGTAGTTGACTTGATTAATAATACTATAACGAATGTCGTGATACAGATACAGTCTTCAGTGTATACAGATACCAACAGTGGTGTAGAACATTGGAACTGGTCAATAACTGCAGGTGACGTTTATCGACAAGTTTGACCACATTTATTAAACGTCTTTCACGGCTGACATCAGCACATTACAGACATGCCATTTCATACAATTGACGATCAGCATACATATTTAAAAATAGACTTCAAACTGGTCGTGGCCGATTAAGACTAGCTTCTAGGCATCATATGCCCTAGTTGAAGTATGCGGTAAGACATAAGCTTATATCTCCGTGGCCCGTATTAGAATTAATAAATATAACTAGTGGCTAACACGCACCGTACGTACTTATTGCCTGACGTGGCTAATAAATCATAGATAATGGCCAACGGGTTCATCTGTAAGCCAAACACTGGCTGCGATTATTAGTTACCATAACCAGGAACTCATAAACGCAAACGTCCATATGGCAAATGGCCACGACCAATGGTCGTATAGCAACTCGTGCGGACGATTAATAACGTCCCCCCTAGATAGTGCCCCTTTATCATATAAGAGTCACGCCAACTAAAATTTGGCCGCCATTTTCGGCTGTACCCGAATAGCAGGAAAATGGACCCAATCGCGAGTTTCAGACCTAATATGCATTTTCGTTTAGGTTAACTAATAATTTGAAATAAAATTAGATGCAAATACAGTAGCACATATTTGTACTATTCTTTGTATTTCAACTAACAAAACAAAAAGAAGAAAACTAGTTTACTTACCGGTTTATTGAATAGAATCAGTAGCGTGAATTTTTAACACATACTACGTTGAATTTTAAATTCCGTTAGAATTTCACTATTTAGTAACAAATATTCCGTACGAATTGCAACATTTAGCAAAACATACTACCTTATAAAATAATACAATAAAAATAATAAAAATTAATTACAATTTTATTATAGTTTTATTATATTATATTATATATATATATATATATATATATATATATATATATATATATATATATATATATATATATATATGTGTATATATATATATATATATATATATATATATATATATATATATATATGTCACCAGCCTACTGATATGGAAACACCTGTTAAAGGTAAATTAGGGAATTCAATACCAACAGAAAAAGAACAAATGAAGAGATGGGCTGAGCACTTCATGGAGATGCTAAACAGACCACCACCAACAGTAACACCTGATTTTAATAATGAAACACCCACAACCACCTTGCCAATAACTTGCGATGAATTCACGCTGGACGAGATCAAACAAGCCGTTAAAAGATTAAAAAATTTTAAAGCTGCTGGAGTTGACGAAATTTCAGGGGAAATGATTAAAGCAGTTAATGACAACAACCTCTTGAGAATTTTAGATATTATAAATGAAGTATGGAGAGAAGAACAACCACCACAACAATGGAAAGACAGTATTATTGTAAAGTTACCGAAGAAAGGTGATCTATCAGACTGTAATAACTGGCGTGGTATATCTCTATTATCAGTACCTGGAAAATTATTATGTTGCATGATGTTAGAAAGTCTTAAATTGCATGCTGACGAAAAGATCAGAGAAGAACAAGCGGGTATCAGGCCGAAACGATCATGTATTGATCAAATATTCACACTAAGAACAATTATAGAAGAATCAGTGGAAAGGCAATCGCCACTTATTATCACCTTCGTCGATTTTCAAAAAGCCTTTAATAGTCTACACCGCCCATCATTGTGGAAGATACTTACAATCTATGGTTTTCCAACAAAATATGTGAATATAATCAAAGCGCTATATGACAATGCAAGATGTTGTGTTAGAACAAATAAAGGGAATACAGAATGGTTTACAGTAGAAACAGGGGTGAAACAAGGCTGTATTATGTCACCACTACTTTTTGGAATAGCTATTGATTGGGTTATGAGAAACTATACCCACAATGAACAATTAGGTATAAAATGGACTAATGGAAAATTCCTGGGGGAACCTGGATTTCGCAGATGATGTAGCATTCTTAAGTTCAACACCAAGACAATCCCAAGAAGCAATAAATAATTTGTGTCATCTCTCGGTTAAAATAGGTCTCCAAATAAATGCCTCTAAAACTAAAGCTATGAACTTTTCTAACGAGACCTTTGATATCATCTTGAACGGGGAAAAACTACAGAAAGTTGAAAGTTTCAATTATTTAGGCAGTAAAATGACTCAGGATGGTGACACAACAAGAGAAATCCATACTAGAATTGCTTTGGCAGCTAGCGCCTTCAATAGATTATCTAACATTTGGAAATTACGATCATTGAATATACATACCAAGCTTCGTCTGTTTAATTCAAATGTTATCTCAGTGTTAACATACGGCTGTGAGAGTTGGAAAATAACAAAATCATTGGAGAACAAGCTGAATACATTCGAGAACAAATGTCTTAGAAAACTCATGAACATCAGTTGGAAAGAATTCAAGACTAATCGACAAATAAGAGAAGACTCTAGGCAGAAATATGTCTCCGACTATATAAGGAAAAGACGATGGTCATATATCGGTCATGTCCTACGAATGCAAAACAACAGAATACCACTACAGGCGCTCACTTGGGTTCTGAGGGTAAGAGGAAAAAAGGAAGACCAAAAGAAACACTCAGAAGAACAATAATAAGAGAAGGAAGAACGTTGGGCCTAAATAATGTGCAAGAGCTAAGAGGAGTGGCGTCACAACGAACAACCTGGAGAGAACTGGTTTCTGCCTTATGCACCGTGTTTGGTGCTTAAAGAATTTATTATATATATATATATATATATATATATATATATATATATATATATATATATATATATATATATATATATATATATATATATATATATATATATATATATATATATATATATATATATATATATATATATATATATATATATATATATATATATATATATATATATTCGGAGAATTTTCCTTAGCCAGATTGTGTGGAAGGAGGACAGTTTCAACATTTCCTTCTCTGTTACTCTCCAGCATTCCGCACCATAGAGAAGCACAGAAAGTACACAGCTCTCATACAGTCTTAATTTGGTGTTTGTGCTGTCCTGCGAAGATTTCCAAATGTAGTTGAGACTAGCAAAGGCTGTTCTCACCTTATTCATTTTGTTGTTAATGTCCTTGCTTGTTCCGCCGTCAGGTGTTACTATGCATCCTAGGTAAGTAAATGTGTCTGTCTGTTCTAACTTCTGGTTCCTTATTGTTATTGGCTCAAAATTGCCCAAATTGAGTGTCATGATCTCTGTCTTCTTCAGATTGATGTTCAGACCAACCTACTGGCTATACTTTTTCAGTCTATCGGTTTTTTCTTGGATGTGTTGATATGAATGTGCGAGTAGTGCAATATCATCTGCACATTCCAGGTCTTCCAGTATAGAAAAAATTGTCCATCTAATTCCTCTTGGACTGCCCTCTGTTGTCTGGCGCATCACCCACTCTACGGCTGTCACAAACAATGTTGTTGATAAGGGGCATCCCTGTCGTACTCCTGTTTTCACTTCGAAAGTTCGATTACTCAATCCAACACTGCATGCAAAGTTAGAATAGAGGCTTTTTATAATGGAAACAATGCTGCTGGGAATTCCATAAGCCCTAAATATTTTCCATAGGATATCCCTGTGTATGCTGTCCAAAGCCTTTGTAGCAAAATCTGCGAGAATAAACGCTCAATTCAGTAAGATTTAGGCATAAAACGATAATAAATACATTAGCCCGCATGTGTCTGACGGTTGGCATCTTCAACGCCAGCAGCGCTGCCTTTTGCACAGTGCTAAGCCTATAGAACGATTTCACAGTAATAGTCTGACACGCTTTTAGTTTCGTTTTCGAGAAACACTACTAATATTTAAAATTTGCCCGATCTGCTGCATACACTTTGTAGTCTAGCCTTATAATTAACTATTGGCGGAAGCGTGCCGCAAAATAACTATCTGAATTAACGCTTTCTGTCAACTGTAACGAAAAAAATTAGTAGTAATCCTTACATTGTTTGGTAGTATTACACGCTACAATACTAATTATTAACGCCTATTCTTAACCCGCCCCGTCAACACCCCGCTTCGCTGACACAGTCTGCAACGCATATACACACGCTGTGGAAAAGCCAGCCAAGGCAAAACCACGCATACAATTTTATTTTCCTCCTAGTGGTAGCATTTCTGACGTAACTAAAACAAGTTAGTTATTTGAAAAATACATGCTAGCGAGATGAGGGAGAGGAAAGATGGCGGACTTGTGTAAAATTTTATTTGACGATTGACGATGACATAAATTGGAAATTTTAAACCATTATGAAGTTCCCCATAAAAATTATATGGTAGTATGACGTAGAGTTCGCTGAGTAAGAATGTACTTTAAATAATATGATAGTCCCAGAATTAGAGAAGTTATTGAAGAAATACTAATATCTACGGACACTCGACCAGACAGACTGGCGTTCCTGCTTATGTTTTTTTTGGTAACGTTAGGAGGACGCGAGCTTGGAAAAGAGGCAGGGAGGTACATTCAGATTCGCTTGGGTAAAAAGAGTATGACTGAAAAGGGGAGCGGTAGGAAAAATGTAATCCTAAACGAAACATCTTTTTGTATTGGGCATGACAAAAGCAGACTGGCCAATCGACCACCAGACGCAGAAATTGTTCGAAATTATTTTGGGTTTTTATTCAAACTGCATTTGAATTCAAGTAGTCGAACGTTTCGATTGGCCAGTGCTAGTAAATATTAGCAAAAGGATTTGACTATTCATTGCCAGTTGAACTAAAAATTGTATTCAGATACGCCGAGAAACAGCTGTGTTAATTCTAAACTTAAATAAAGAATAAATTCACAGTCTGTGCAGTTCGGAGGAAGCTGAGGCCATTTCTTCATACAGTCAGTGTCATTTGTTTATATATTTCTTGATTGTGGTAAGGATATTTTATGAATTTAATATGTTTGGTCCAACTACAAAGTTAGATACTGCTATTGGGAAAAAGTGAAGGACATGCCGGGAGCAGACATTGTTGAGTCCTCACATTAAACGGTATCTAACTGATGTATGTTTTTATGATTATGTTGTCATATTATTGTATTAAAATAGATTAGTAAGCCTCTGTGTTCAATGAGCACTGTTTACATGCCTGAAGCAAATATAATTGAAAAGAAAAGAAGATAATATCATATCAAAGGAAATGTGGTTACTCCACATTATTGTATTGATGAAAAGTATGTAAACGTACAGTGGCGTATCTACTATAAGGACCTGAGGTGTGGTCACAGCAAGGTGGGAGTCCTGTACAATTCGGGGCGAGTGCACTTGTAAGGCACGCGAGGCTGACTCCATACCCACGTAGGAAATTAAGTGTTAGAATAATTGATCAGAGATAAAAGGCCAGGGTGTCCTTTTGTTGCAGAGGGTCTATGTTCCTGTTGCCGGCTGGTGACAGGAAACCTGCTGAGTACTAATAAACGCCAACCAGTCTCCAACCAGACTTATATGCTATCGAAGACCAGTAGGAGCTTTGGCGAGTGGTGAAATTGAAACTTTCTGCAACTACACATTAAAATATCTTACAACAAGGACTCCCAGGTGATGTGTTAGACATCTGGGGCATCTCTGACATTTTCTTGTGTTTCAAAATAATACACAGGACGTTTATGGGGGTAGGATGAACTACAGCCCTCATATACAGTGACTCTCCCTTTATATGAATAAAGTGAATTCTTTTAATATTTCCTACAGGAAAGACATAAATATAAATACATAATAACTTTTTAGTTATTGGGCAAATTGTCCCAAAATTTTAATTGTTCTTTTCTGTAAACTATCTTGTCCTTATTTTCAAAGACCTGTCCACAAGCTATGAATGGACAGGCAAAATAAATTGTAAAGAAGACTGGTTCAAAGAAAAACTTAACTGCTAGTGTTATTATCTTCTTTATAGAAACTTAAAGTGTTTGACTGTTGTGTACCATCATTTCATTTCTCCCCTAGACACTAGGTACACCATACACTAGAGCCAGAATCGTGACCGTGTGAGACCTAGGGAGGTAGCGTTAGGTTCTCTGCACATAATTCATCATCATCACTTATAGAGTCAGAGGCCTACATGTGCTTGACCTCACACGGTTAAAGCAGACACCTTTTCATTTTTTTTAGGATACCATCATAACCTCCCCAGCAAAATCAACTTTGCTACTGCCTTTTCAAAATCAACAAAGTTAATGTATAGCTGTCTCTGTCATTCTGAGCATTGCTCAATGATGTTCCTGGGGGTGAATATATGATCTGCACATCTTCTGTTCTTTCTAAAACCCGCTTGGTCTTTCCTCAGTTTATGGTCACCTGCTTTTGAAATTCTCTGGATGATTATCCTGCCTAGTATTTTGCTGGGAACTGAGAGGAGAGTAATTCCTCTCCAGTGGTTGCAGTCTGCAAGGTCGCCCTTCTTGGGCAATATGACAATTATTCCTTAAATCCACTCTGTTGGTGTTGTCTCAGTGTCCTAGACTTGTGCAACTAGTGTTTCTAATAGTTCTGCTGCTAGTTCAGGGTCTGCATTGAATAACTCAGCATTTAAGTTATCGTGGCCAGGAGCTTTTCTATTCTTTAACCCTTTGATTGCCGTGATGATTTCTTCCTGTCGTGGAATGCTTGTATTAACATCTAGATCATTTTAATCCTTAGGAACATTCAACTGTTTCTCTGGTGGTTCCTTGTTCAGAGTTTCTCTGAAATGCTCTGCCAATCTTGTTTCCTGCCCTTGTGCTGTGGTGATGAGATTTCCTTGCTTGTCTCTTACTAACGTTTTATTGTTTGCACCTCGTTTTCCACTGATAGTTTTAGTTATTTTATAAACTGTGCTTTGTTCATTTATCAGTGCTGCCTCTTCTGCCTGTCTTGCAAGGTCGTCCAGAAATGTCCTTTTATTGGCACGGGTTTGACTTTTTACTTCTTTGTCCAGCTGACTGTGTAACCGGGTGGATACGGGTTACACAGGTTGGACTGTGGCGTAATTCAAGTTTACAATCTATCCTTTTTATCTTCCAAGTTATTTAGTTGATATCATTACTGGCCATCTCCGCCAGAGGTGTAAATTCCTGGATGATACTCTAATCCTTTTCTTGTATACTTCAGGTTCGTTCAGTTCCTTTTTTGATGTTAATAGTGACTTCGTATAGTGGTAGTTTAAATGTACATGGCATACAATCAGCAACTCATAAAGATGGAATCAAATTCGTTCTGATCCTTCAAAACTTTTAATAACTTAATAAAACAACACATATAATGAGTTATTAAAATGATAGAGTTCCCATAGAGGCCATTACTGGGTCTTTGTACTTCAGGTTAACTCATACATGAATTCTATGTCTTGTAACTTCCGTATTCCTCTTTAACTTATTCTTTTCTCCTGTAGACTTCCTTAGTCTTCCCAAAACCTGCTCCTATTTCCTCATATACCAATGCTCTTTATTAGCATTCCATACTTGATTTGTTACTTAAATATCTTCCTCGACGAACTGGTCAGACAGGTCTCTATAACTGCTCCTAGCAACAAAATTTATCTCATGCATAAATAATTGTATGTACACCCTTCTGATACTTACAAGTGAGAGAGCATATTTGAAGTTCTTCTATAAAAGTCGACATTCACTTTTTCTTGAAAATCATATGCAATTCTGGATACTTCAAACCTTGTTCAATATGGCTCCTCTATAATATCTCTAGTTTCCTTCAAATGTTTACAGCCTTTTGGTTACTTTACACATAGTTGTTATAACCATCCGTTTTTCTTGGTACATAGTCGTAAAGTTCTCTGTAAAGTGCAATCTTTACTATCTTGCAATATAATACATTTATATACTTATTATGTTCGCAAATATTTTGTAAACAAAGTATTTCCTTTTTAAGTGCTTAAGGAGAAGTCATTTTTGAGTTACTTCCCTTGAAAGGAGTTCCGTCATTTTCGATCGGACTCCGCGGACGAATTTAGGCCTACTGCGATTTATTCTTTGGCTGGGTAGGAATAGATTGTTCTTGCTTCAGTATATCTATGGCCTGAATTTATACGTAGTGTTTGTATGAGTAGGACGAGTCTGTCTTATATATGGATATCTTTACATTTCTAAGTCGAACTATGTTGGTTGTCGCTAGAAAAGGTCAAAGGCTATGCAGCGGAAGTATCGCTAGCAGGGGTGTGATTCATGGCTGTCATCCTGTCGGGATGTCGAATTTTGTTGTAGCCGGCCTATCGCCGAAAAAGTGATCTATAAGTAAATGGGGAAAAGTGATAGTCATTTAGACATGTTGTATGTACTTTACCCCAGTGTTTATTCTCTTTTGCCAAGGAATGGCAAAGTTATATTTCGCATAGAAAGGTAAAACCACAATTTATTATGAACTTGGGCTTCGCCATCGTTGTCGATAAGCAGATGCACAGTGGTACTTTTGAAAAGAATATTTATTCAAAGGAAGATGACATTCCTATGTATCAGCACTAGATTGTATGATATTATTCAATTACCTCTATGATAGAAGCTATGAAGAAATGAGGACATTTAACGAATGACCAATTTTGGTCTGTATCCAATAGTGAGTGAAGCTCACGAGAGAAGCACAGCCATGTTGAAATCCATATACTTTGTATTTATCGAGTGAGAAAAGGGATGCCTGTACTATCGCTCGATGAACCAAGAGATCACTGCTACATGTGAGAACCCATGTCTGGGATTCCTATATCTTTATGGAAAATATATATATTGAACTTTACGTGAAGGGATATTCGCTAGACGAGATTAGGTCTAGGAGCCTTCCTATATATTGGTTATGGTCTGACGTGCCCAGTCAGTAAAGCCAGATGATTTACATGATGGAACTCTGAATGCTTATTTACGAATGCTCCATTATGATATTTGCCAAGCATGAATGCTAACTTAAGATGATATTCCTGTGATCAACATTATGCTGTCTATGTCGACATTTGTTCCTGTAACCATACACGTACTGTCCAAGTGTGCGTCTCATTAAATGTTATAAAAAGACCACCGTAGTTCCAGTACTTCTTGAATTCGAACAGTGTGAGTATGAGTGATGTACTACCAACTTGTCAACTCTATCGAATCATTCTACCATTCGCGTTCTGACATTCATATACACACTCATTGTCTACACTCACATTCTTGTCGGAGCCTCATCACGTTCCAGGACAAGATGACCTGTATGACCAAAAACTGTGCTGGGTTTAATGAGTTGACAATCGTTACACTTTACTACACCAGTCCCAACATCTAAATTTATCAACTGGTGGACATTCACGTCATTTAACAAATAAAGCGTGATTCAACAACTAGTAGCCAGTATGAGTTAACAACTACAGAGTTTAACAACTGGTGTGCCAGCTTCCTGGGTCAACCTGCACAGTGACCATATTGAGAAGTAAACTACTGAGACCAGACGTTCCTTGGGGTCTGTTACGACACACAAATACATCAACAGTACAACTCTACAGTGATGTCAGCGTGACCTGTCCTGTCGAGAGTATGCGGTAACTAGGTCAGCGTTTGTTGACATTTGGTTCGTTGGACATTTGCCATACAACTGACAGTGTTACACAGCAAGCTTGGTTGAAACATAGAACATTACACATCAGGACTGGAGAATATTTGACAGTGTTTGCGAAAGGAAATGTTATTGAACTGAGAAGTCCTACATCGATTGTTATCATTCACATCAACGATGGAGCTTCTATTTCTGTGTTGAATTTAAAATAATTAGACCAGAAGTATTTGTTTAATAAAGTACCACAGTACTGTACTATTAGGCAGTGTAACTGAGCCTTCTTTCCAACACATTCTTTCTGCAACACTCTATTTACATCATATTGCCATACTATTTATGCATTTATGTATTTATGTTTAAATATTTATATGTGATATTTGTTTGTATCCAGCGGGTTGTTGTTTTGGTTGGGCGGTGTCACACAACAGAGTATCCCACGTGATAGAGGGTCTGTTGTGTGCGTTTCTATAGGTGCAATTTTCTTGATTGAAAATTTGCTGCGACAGCTGTTGCTATTAGTGTTAGCTGTGAAAACTGTACTCATTGTTGTTTTTGTAATATTCCTCTGTTCTTTAGTTTGTTTTGATTTGTTTGTAATTTGTTGGTCTACCCTATTCTATCTTTCAGTTCTATTCTCAATTTATATTTATACTGTGGCGTTATTTGTATTTGTTATCCTCTTGCGGTTTATCTTTTATAGTTTTTCCCATTTGATTTATTTCATTTCCGCAAATGTTTTCATGTTCTTCTGTATAACTGTTTTGTTTTGTGCCTGATCGACATACACTATTTAAAATATAGTTGATCATATAAATTGATGTACAAGAATCAACTGATAGTTAATTGCTATTACTAAAGGTACACAGTTGATGATATAAAACACTTTTTCTGGTGCACTGCACTTATATTATAGAGTGAACCAGCAACTTATAGCTGTTATTATATAAGGATTTATACAAGACCTTTGTAAGGCTTGTTTCCCACAGTGATTGGGATAGTTAAGTACTATTTTCCACAGGTTACAAAGTTATCATACAAGGTCTTTGATTAAGACTAAGAAAGTGAATTTATTTACTTTTGCAAATTACTGATCTTATTAGACAAGATGTCTACATTAGATTATTTTATCACACAAGGCAGGGCTCTTGATAAGACTGGTCAGCAATTAGAAGAATGGGCAGTTGCTCAATATGACAAAGCATTAGCTGCTGCTGCTGAAGAAAGAAAAGCATTGATTGAAGAAAAGAAATTAGCAGCTGAGGAGAAAAGATTGGAAGCTGAGGAAAAAAAATTACAAAGAGAGGATGAACAAAAGAAATTGCAGATACAGACTGATGAAAAAAGATTCCAGATGGAAATGGAAAAAGAGAAAAGAAAAGATGAGGCTGCTGCTGAAGAGAAAAAATTACAAGCTGCTGCAGAAGAGAGAAAATTACAAGCGGCTGCAGAAGAGAGAAAATTACAAGCTGAAGCTCAAGAGAAAAAAGCAATAAGAGAACATGAACACCAAAAAGAACTTTTAGCATTTGAGTTAGAAAAGTTAAAGTTAACAAACATAAGTGATGGTAATCAAGCATCTGGTGGTAATGGTAAACCCTTTACTTACAAGGTCAAGGTACCAGCGTTCAACCCTTCCAGTGATGACATAACATTCTGGCTAAATAGATTTGAACGCTCGTGTCGAGCCCATAATGTGGACAAATCACAATATGCTAACCAGTTATCAGAAAATCTGAAAGGTGATTCTCTGACTAGTTTAAGTTTGGTTGAAGAGGCTGACAAAGATAACTATGATGTTATTAGGGCAGCCTTATTAAAGAAGTATCAGTTGTCTGAAGAGGGTTATCGGAAGTTGTTTAAGACAATGGTGCCTGAGGCAGGTGTAGAATTCTCAGAATTCATTGCAAGGACACGTCTTACATTTGATCGTTGGATTGAGCTATCCAAAACAGAAAAGACTTATGAAGCCCTTATGGACTTGATACTCAGAGACAAGATTATGTCAAGTATAAATAAACCTTTCCTCGAATTCTTACATGAGCGTAAACCTAAGTCTCTAAAAGAAATGGAACAGTATTGTACCCAATACGTCACTGCACATCCGGACGTAGCTATTAGCAACAGTAAGGTTAAAGAAGGTACGCCAGTTGCTTCTGCAACACCATACAACCCTAATCACTCTCACAAATTCCAAGGACCTCAAAATAAGTTTAATAAAAAAGGTAACTATTACAGTTATCAGAACCAAGGTAACCAATCATTTCAGGGTTCTTCTTCGAATACCTGGAGAAGAGCTGACATCCCTCGATTCAGGGGTGGTCATAATTACAGGAACTTTCGCAAAGGAAGTCATTCTAGAAACTATCCAAGTTTTCCTTCATGGAGACAACAGGATCATAATTACCGAGATACTCATTATAATGAATATGATGATAGTAACCAAAGGAGCTATGATTCAAACCCGAGTAGAGGTTATAATAATGGAAACAATGATAAGTACAGAGGCAATAATAACAGAGGTAGAGCACAATTCAAAAAACATAAAGCTCATTACCAGGCGAACTCTGCACAGCAAGAGTCCCACGAAGCCTATAAACAAAATAAAGATAATGATGACTCTAATAATATGGCATGTGCCGCTTTTGATTTTGGGAGAGCATCTCAGTGCCCCCAATGCAAAACATTATTTGAGCCAACCACAGTGTCTACTTTAAGCTGTGGGCATCCTCTTCCCGCTCTTCCTGCGTCAATCGCGCATGATGGGAGAGGTTCTCTTGTCTTACACAAAGGTTTAGTAAATGACAATCCAGTCTCAGTACTTTTTGATTCTGGATGCACAACTATTGGGATTAGGCAGTCACTCATAGATCCTTCTCATTCTACAGGCAAAGTAGTCAAATGCGTAACATTTGGCGGCACCATAGAGAAATACTCTACCGCTATCATTAGGATTGCTACTCCTTTCTTCACAGGAGATGTACACGCATGTCTTTTGCCGAATCCGATCGCTGATCTTATCATCGGTCGCATTCACGGAGTCAAAGAATGCACTCCGGAGCAAATTTCCGTTTGGGAAAATCAAAATATGCAATCTGCTAATGCGGTAGTCACTAGAGCTCAAGCTCTCAATATGCCTGAAACTTCATCTGTTGAAGATAATGAAGTGCATAACCAAGATGTTTGGGAAAATCAAAATATGCAATCTGCTAATGCGGTAGTCACTAGAGCTCAAGCTCTCAATATGCCTGAAACTTCATCTGTTGAAGATAATGAAGTGCATAACCAAGATGATCCCTTGGTAATTTCTCGTGACTCGTTTATAAAACAACAAGAAGAAGATCCGACTCTTAAGAAATTCTTCACTCTTGTAACGAAAGGTGATCCGAATAAAGATTCAAATTGTAAATCTTGGATTACAATGAAGAATGGCGTACTTGTACGTATGGTGCAAGACTCCACTAAGTCAAGTCATTCTCAGATTCTTGTACCCAAGAATTTGAGAGTTAAGATCTTACAACATGCACACGACTCTCAGTGTGCTGGTCACATGGGTTTTTCCCGTACAAAGTCAAGAGTTCTTGCGGCTTTCTTTTGGCCTTTTGTGAACAAGGACATACGGATCTATTGTCGATCCTGTAAAGTATGTCAAGAAGTCAAATCCAAAGGTCCTCGTCATGCTGCGCCTATTCAGGCTGCAGATATTCCTATTCGTCCATTCCAGAAAATGGCGATAGACATCATTGGTCCATTCAAGATCAAATCTGCTAGAGGACATCAGTTTATCTTAACGTGTGTAGACATGTGCACACGTTGGCCAGAGGCTATCCCTCTAAAGAGCATTACTACCGCTGACATTGCAGATGCTCTTTGGCTTATATTTTCTCGGCTGGGATTCCCCGGAGAAATATTATCAGATCATGGCACCCAACTGATATCGGATACCATGTCTCAAGTAATGTCTACTCTACAGATAGAGAGATCTTTGAGTAGCATCTATCATCCTATGTCCAATGGGATGGTCGAGCGACTAAATAGAACACTTAAGAACTTATTAGGGAAGATAACTGAGGATCATCCTCAAGATTGGGATAGGGTTTTACCCGCGGCCCTCTTCGCGTACAGAGAGGTCCCCAATGAACATACAGGGTTTTCTCCCTTTGAACTTGTCTTTGGCGCGCGACCGCGCGGCCCAATGTCTTTGCTGCATGATCTTATAACAGCTGACAATATTGACGATGACACAAAATCTTCTTACGAGTATGTCATCGCGCTGAGACAGAAGATTATAGAAGCATGCAAATTGGCAACGTCCTCTTCTGAATTTGCTAAGCAGAAGGCAAGACAATTTGCTAATAAGAAGAGAACTTTACGACAACTTTGTCCTGGTGACAAAGCATTTGTTTTGCTACCTTGTCGTGAAAATAGACTCCTTATTAGTTGGAAAGGTCCGTACGATATAATATCGAAAATTTCAGATGTTGACTACATCGTCGATATTAACGGGAAGCATAAAACCTTCCACATCAATATGCTTACGGAGTTCCATGAACGTCCTGACTATCTACAGCCTATTTTCCAGGCAACGGACGATTCTCATGTCAAACATGGTCATTACTCATCACTGTCTGTAATACAGGATGAGGAAACAAGTTTTTCGGATGTTAATCTTCCGCTTCCAATGATCCCACTTCATTCTAGTGAATCATGGAAAGACGTTACTGTTTCTCCTGATTTGTCTCTAGGAGAACGGCGACAAGTTTCGTCTATGTTACAAACATTTCAGGATGTCCTCACTGACATCCCTGGACAAACTCATGTTATTGAGCATGACATTGTTCTAACTGAACATACTCCAATTAGGGTTAGACCTTATCCTATCCCTATACATTTCCAAACACAGGTTGAAAAGGAGTTGGATGAAATGATAGATTTACAAATAATCGAACCATCCACTTCTGCATATTCTTCGCCGATGGTTATTGTTCGAAAAAAAGACAATAACATACGTCTTTGCGTTGACTATCGCAAATTGAATCAAGTTACGAAGTTCGATGCTGAACCTATGCCTTTACTAGAAGAGCTACTTACTCGTCTTTCTAAATCGCATTTTTTCACTAAACTTGATTTGTCTAAAGGATATTGGCAAGTTCCATTATCCAAACGCGCCAAACCTCTTACCGCTTTCTCTACTCCCAGAGGCCTTTTCCAATGGAATTTTATGCCTTTCGGCCTTATGAACGCACCAGCTACATTTGTACGCATGATGCGTCGAATCCTATCGTATCGGTCAGATATCATTGCTTATCTAGACGACATCTGTCTTTTCAGCGATACTTGGGAAGATCACTATTCAGGGTTAGTTGAATTATTATCAACTCTGCGTGAGTATAACCTGACAGCAAAACCATCCAAAGCTTGTATTGGCTTTAGCGAAATTGCTTTCTTAGGCCATCGAGTAGGTCACGGTTTCTTGAAGACAGAAGACCATAATATCACTAAGATACTTAACATCTCTATCCCTAGGACTAAAAAGCAAGTGCGAAGTCTTTTAGGTCTCATACAATTTTATGGACGTTTCATTCCGAATCTGTCCTCTATCATGGCACCTCTCTCTACACTATTAAAGAAAGGGTCGCCTAACATGGTTCACTGGTCTCATGAATGCCAATCTTCACTAGAGAAGATCAAAACTATGTTTTCATCACCACCTATTTTAGTGTTACCTACAACAGATAAGACATTCGTTCTTCGTAGTGACGCTTCATCCACTGGGATTGGAGCGGCACTAATGCAAGAGTACTCTGGAACTCTGCATCCTGTAATGTATATATCCAGAAAACTTAATGCTGCAGAAAGGAATTACTCGGTTTTAGACCGTGAATTATTGGCAATGGTTTGGTCAATTCTCAAACTCCAAAGATTCCTTCTGGGCGCGCATTTCGTAGTGGAAACTGACCAAAAAGCTCTTACGGCTATCCAAAGTAAGAACTTGAAGAGCTCGAGATCAACTCGATACGCAATCGCTCTTCAACCTTTTCATTTCTCGGTACGAGCTATCCGTGGTTCAGAAAATGTGATGGCGGACATTCTGTCCAGATGCCCACATGATGCCACTTAACTGTTAAATATTGGATCTTTTTAATATGTATAACTTTACAACAGTTATATTTTGTTTCTTTACTAAGATACACATTTGTAATTTAATAATAGAATGATGGTATCGCTACTTAGCGGTTTATTGATGTTTATTCACCGCTGTTCTTTGATGATTGTTTCTTCATAAATCATAAATTTAAGATTATAGTGTGAATTTTGGTATGCATTGTATAATTACCAGAATTGTATTATACGTAGATCACACCTTCCTGGAAACATTTATTCGTAGAGAAACAATTGCTCTCAGATTTTGAGATATATTCTCACCGGTCATATTAGGAATTATAGTTATTCCTGATATTTGCATCTGCGCAGTATTCTTGCGTTGTGAGCCTATTCTACGTTGCTCCTAGATGTATTTAAAAAAAAAAAAAATTTTATTTTTTTTTTCCCGGGAGGTGTGGTAAGACTGTAAAGTGCAATCTTTACTATCTTGCAATATAATACATTTATATACTTATTATGTTCGCAAATATTTTGTAAACAAAGTATTTCCTTTTTAAGTGCTTAAGGAGAAGTCATTTTTGAGTTACTTCCCTTGAAAGGAGTTCCGTCATCTTCGATCGGACTCCGCGGACGAATTTAGGCCTACTGCGATTTATTCTTTGGCTGGGTAGGAATAGATTGTTCTTGCTTCAGTATATCTATGGCCTGAATTGGCTTCGCCATCGTTGTCGATAAGCAGATGCACAGTGGTACTTTTGAAAAGAATATTTATTCAAAGGAAGATGACATTCCTATGTATCAGCACTAGATTGTATGATATTATTCAATTACCTCTATGATAGAAGCTATGAAGAAATGAGGACATTTAACGAATGACCAATTTTGGTCTGTATCCAATAGTGAGTGAAGCTCACGAGAGAAGCACAGCCATGTTGAAATCCATATACTTTGTATTTATCGAGTGAGAAAAGAGATGCCTGTACTATCGCTCGATGAACCAAGAGATCACTGCTACATGTGAGAACCCATGTCTGGGATTCCTATATCTTTATGGAAAATATATATATTGAACTTTACGTGAAGGGATATTCGCTAGACGAGATTAGGTCTAGGAGCCTTCCTATATATTGGTTATGGTCTGACGTGCCAAGTCAGTAAAGCCAGATGATTTACATGATGGAACTCTGAATGCTTATTTACGAATGCTCCATTATGATATTTGCCAAGCATGAATGCTAACTTAAGATGATATTCCTGTGATCAACATTATGCTGTCTATGTCGACATTTGTTCCTGTAACCATACACGTACTGTCCAAGAGTGCGTCTCATTAAATGTTATAAAAAGACCACCGTAGTTCCAGTACTTCTTGAATTCGAACAGTGTGAGTATGAGTGATGTACTACCAACTTGTCAACTCTATCGAATCATTCTACCATTCGCGTTCTGACATTCATATACACACTCATTGTCTACACTCACATTCTTGTCGGAGCCTCATCACGTTCCAGGACAAGATGACCTGTATGACCAAAAACTGTGCTGGGTTTAATGAGTTGACAATCGTTACACTTTACTACACCAGTCCCAACATCTAAATTTATCAACTGGTGGACATTCACGTCATTTAACAAATAAAGCGTGATTCAACAACTAGTAGCCAGTATGAGTTAACAACTACAGAGTTTAACATTCTCATAATGAACTGGCAAATCGTGCTTCTGCAAGATTCTCCTGTAAACAAAATTCTACTCTGTGCAAAATATAATCATATTTCAATACTTACAAAAAACACAGCATAAACGCTGATCTCCTTTCAGAAATACACCTTAACTGTGAACCACAGAATCAAATCAAACTATCTCCCGATAGAATAACACTGGCTAGTGATGGCTGGATATCTAAACATATTCACATAAACCCTATCTGTAAAACCACAGAAGGTTCATCTTGTCCGCACAGCGATCACACCTTCTTCCTGTAGCACAACTCAGGACTGCCTGTCATCTAATGACCTCTGGTCATTTTTCGTGGTGTGTTTTCTTGCCACTCTTCTGATTCGCTGACCTAAATCTTTTTACTTAAATTTATTGGTCAAGCCTTTTTTTTTCCTATTTCTCGAACTTTCTATTTACAACTCACTATAATGACTCACTATTAGTTAACATGAACCGGTATTCTGAACCGTTGTCAGTTAGCAATATTATTATTTTCATTCATTATTTTCTCTTGTGAGCTGTCCTAACTGTTTATCTCACCTCAACAATAACATGAATAATGCTTGGGCAAACCCCACGGTGACAACTGTACTGTTCGCTATATATGCCCTTTAACCTGTGAGACTTAGCTTCTGTTTTCTTTCGTTTCATTTCCTTTCTCTTCGCTATGGTGTTTAACGTTTCTGGTATTATCCAATCTTGTTTCTTTCTTTCCTGGAATCCCAAGCATGACTTGCTGCTTTCCTTGTATATTGTTGAGATGGTATTGAATTTCTGGTCTATATCATCGGTCTCTGTTCTTTCCTGGCTTTTGACAATCTGATATCGTCTTTTTACGTCGACCACGGAAGCTTTTCTAGTGAGGCGGTCCTTATGTTTTGTGATGTTATATCTTTTCTGTTTGACTGCAACTGGTCCAGCAGCTCTGAGTTTCATCTTCAGTTTTGCTACTGGGTTTTCCATTCCAATAAAGTTCTTTCCATTCCTTTCTTCAGGATAATGGCTACACCTTCGTTGTGCTGATCATCCTCTCTACCAGAGTAAAGTACTGTTTCCCCTGTAGCTGTTTTTATTCTTCCCGTCCCGGTCCATCTGCTCTCACTTATTCTCAGGATATGTAATTTGTAGTTCCTCATCTCTGCTGTGATCTACCTCAGCTTTCCTACCTCATTCATAGTTCTGACGTTCCAAAAACCAATTCTAGTATCGTGTTTAGCAGTCGGGGCATCCGTTTTCATGCCAATGTCTTCCTTTCGGCTTTCACCACTGACAGTCATACGAGCCTGAGACTCCGGATGTCTATCCCGCATCAAAGTTTTTCCATTCGTTGCTGTTTCCGTAACATGTGTGATTTTTTCCATAGGGGTGTCGGCCCTGTGCTAAAACCCCCAACCTGGAGGACCACGGTACCAGCTTTTGTTTGACTCCTACCCACGCAGACCAGTCCAGCTTGGTTGAACCTACCAGGAATAAAACTCCCACTGGCATAGCTCTGGTGGTTGTCAGGGTACACAATCTGCCATACCGCTACAAGGTATTGGTACCATTCATGGCAGGAATATTACACTCGATCAGCACTAAATCTTAAGCTTAAGCGAATTTACAGGTTGAGGAAACATGCTCTAGTTTTTTTCTCGCCAATATATATGCGAGGTATATTTCCTTCTAAGGCGGGATGGTAATGTTTACATAGCCAAATCACATTATTATTCTGCTGGTCGCTATATCTCGAGATGTTTTTCTAGCAACAGTGTCCAATTATGTCTGATAATATGAAGTAAAATGTGTTTTCACAATGGAATTCTTGTAATGTTTTGGTAATATCGCTTCTTAACACAAGGGATAGTTTTTTTCTAATTATTAAAGAGTGCATTATGAATGAGGACGGTGAGTCATTTCACCAAATTGGTAAGTCTCGAGTCGAGTGGCTAAGGCCTAAATCTCAAGTAGTCTCGAGTCAAGTCGCTGTTGTGATTTAAGTCCGACTCGAGTCCAAGTTGATTGACTCAGTTCGACAATACTGCTATGGCGACGAGGGGTCAGCACCCGGTCGATAGCTTCTACCGGTAGATCTTTAGGTGAGAAAAGACAGAACAAGAAAAAACCCATTACGTTAGAGTAAGTTGGGACTACTTCTCTCCCGCTGGTGTTTAAAAGCGCAGTACCCTTATGATTAACTTTACGAAGCAGCCAACCCCTTTGTCGAGGAAGATAATGCTGAGAGGCATTTTAAAATTGTTTTACAAATGAAACTAATTTTCAGCTGAACTCTGTACACATTATTTTATTAAGGTAGATCTTTGGAGATCTAAGTGTTTTCAAGTAGATCGCCACCGCTTCTAGGTTACCTACCGCTGATCTACATTACCCAATGAGATCTAGTCTGTATCTTCGTCTGAAGAATAAATGAAAAATATTATCCTCCTGATAGTAAATTGTTTTCCTCTATAACGTTGGTGGATTTGATCCGTCAGCATCATAGTAATATCTCCGTCTTCCTTAGTTTTATCTCCCCATGAGGCCGTGTTAATTATGCGTTAGTCCGCGTAAGGGTGGCGGCCCGCGACTTTTTCCGCTGCAGGTCCGCGGCGAGTTTCCAAGATATAGAGAAATAACAATAAGTACTTCTTTCTTCCTCTTCTTCTTTCTCCATGGCGCTCCTAACTGAGCATGTGTTCTTCGAGAGCCTGCACTAACTCATGTGCTCCTTACGGAGTATGGAGTCAACGCATTGTCTCCAGGAAGCCTTGACCTAGCATATACATGCTGTTTCAGGGCTGGTTTCTATGGCATCCGTTTTACGTGATGGGGTTGCTAGCTCCGTCAAAACCTCGTTTTGAAATCCTTCAGTGTTGAACATAATAATCGTAGCAACAATTATCGTAAGTAGGCAACTAATAAACGCTATTGGAGATCAAAAGCGCTTCTAGCTTTTTAAATGTAACAACTTTAATATATGATATTGGAGCTGGAATTACCTCGGCAGCTGGCACCAGACTTGCCCTCCAATAGACCGTCGTTAAAGGATTTAGAGTGTACTCCTTCCAATTAAGGAGCCACCAAAGACTATTTAAAAAAAAAAAAAAAATTTTGCCTATTTTTGGCGAGGCGCGTTCCGTTCAACCTAGTCGGTTATATTAGGGCGCATGTCCAAAAATAAAAGACCTTTGGGTCTGATTTTTATTCATGGATTTAATTTTTATCAATATGGCTCATTACAAAGAAAAGAGAACTCTTCCCGGGATCCCGCCGATGCCACCCACTTCGTTTGCGTTGCCACATGTGGCGTATGAGGACCAATCTCCGTGTCCAGGTTCCGGAATATTAACCCGATTCCCTTTTGATAGGCTGCAGGCCCAACTGCAAAGAGTGCCCCCGGGGTCAGAATGGAGTTTTCCTATCTATTAGTACCAACTGACACATGTTCACCTGCTGGCCACATGGAGGTAAGTACTTATCACCGCCCTGTTTTTGTTAATTGTTTACAATTCGTAGGCCTCGTATTTTCCCTTTTTGTTTATTGTCTATTTTTACACATTCATTATCTATGTCACACAATGATTGGGTCGATCTCTTTTCCTCTCCGGCAGTATTAGTTACATTTGTGTACTAGCAATTTCCGTGGTCGCCAATTTCTTTCTCTGCTATCAAGCAGATTGTGGCAAAGTGTAACAATACCGGAGGCATTATTTACGTTGGCAAGATGGTAGGGAGAAAAATCTGTGTTAGGACCGCGCAGTAAAAAATTCATTAAAAATCAACGGACTGACCGATGGCAATTCTACTTCACTGAGTCATAGAGGGAGAGTAGACCCAGGTGTGGATATAGCCAGGAAGACAATGTCTTTTATAATTATGGGGATATGATCACCCATGTGGGTCAAACAGTTCGGAAAATGATGAAAAGGAAGGACGGACGGATCTCGGAAAGATTGTTATGGAAGGAAAGCCACATGTTGTCCGATTAAAACGAGATATCTTAAGAGGCAATAGCTTTTGTAAGTAATGAGAACGACTAAAGTATCTGTTTAGAAACTAACACAGATCACCTACCCGAAGTGAAATAAGAGAAATATTTTCGACCGAAGTTGCTTGAAGGAATAGCCAATCAGCGCAAAGTCACGGATTCACGCAAGATGGCCGACCAAGCGCATAAATACGCAGGTAGTTGGAAGTGAATGGACACACACGAACTGAAAGAACGCAGAGGACAAAAGGAGAGAGCTAGGCACGTATTCCTTCACCATTGAGTATTTGTGCTGGTCTGCCTTTGCCAGAAGTAGTCCTGTTAGTATTTCCGAAAAAGACCAGAGGGTGAGTAGGGCTACTGTACCTATTTTGTTAATGCATAATAAATGTAAATATGTCACTTCATTGAACACTCATGCTGTGAAACGATCCTGAACTGATTTCTGAACTATTCTTGTCTTGTTTTAATAATGTGTTTATATGAATGTATCCTGCTCTATGATTATCCTATCAGGTTATATCATTGCTTATAACTTCAACATAGCACTATGTAACGATGGGCAACAGTTCAGTAGCCATTGTTATGAACGTAATAATCTGACTGACAGCCAATGGTTCTCAAGGTTGAGACCAGGAACACACTCATATAGAAGCAATGCTCAAGTAGCAACCATGTAAATAAGTGGTTCTTAATCCCTGGCCGCAAGGACACCCCTACAGATTTATGGCAGCATGGGAGACTATATCCCAGTGGTTCTCAACCCATTGGTACCAATGACCCCCAAATTGATTTGACTGCTCTATGAGCACAAATTAGGCCAGGGGTTCTCAAACTTTGATAACCATAAGCAATATATGTCAGAATAATTCGGCTTGGATGGAAAGATAGCAGATGGAAGAATGGACTATGTAACATAATGTGATGTAAATGAATGATGTAATATAATGTACTGTAATCATATCATTTGAATTTGTTGTTGGCAAGTAGACATCTGTACAACTAACAATGTAACCAGAAACACATGTGCGCATTCATACACATGCATTACTGATGACACGGAACAACAATACATTAGGCTAGGGGAACTCTTGGAAAGAGGCTAGCCACAGTCTTTGTGTTGTTTTCAGGTTTCGGTCGTACATATAGACATAAGCCAGAAGTGAGAACCCAAGTGTTATCCTGCATAGCGACACGGAGCACTACAGCTGGTCTACCTGATTGTGCTGGTATCCCTACTACATGGGAAGATCAGCCGAGTCTATACAGTCGTGTGGAGCTCACCAACATTGTCACCCATCATTTAAGGAGTACTCAGTTAAGTGCAGAAACAGATGAACATTCGATCAATGTATATGTGAAGAGTCGAGTCATATGAAGAAAAAGACTGGTTAACGTTTTTGTCAGAAAAGCAGAGACACTGCAATTCAGTTAAAGTAAACTAATATCACTGTGATTTCTCTGGATATTGTGTAAATATAAAATTCCTATTCATATAGCATTTCTATCTATTTCAAGAACAGAAGATAAGAGAATCATTATAAATAAATTGATTTTAATTGTAACTTGAATTTTGTTAATTTCATAAATTTACTATTGAGTTCAATTTGAATTTCATTGTTATTTAAAGCATACGATAGTTATTACGAGAAGACACTCTAGGCTCTTGATCTTCTTATTACCACCGGACCAGGGGTCTTTACTGTCTGACTATCCTTTGTGCTATCATACACCAGTGTTCATTTCTGAGACTGGGGTATATCGTGGAGTTCATTATTCTTTATTGAACTATCATCGACTGTCACCAAGACAACAACCACTATAATACCATCTCGTTACACAGATATTAACTATTTTCTTATCAATTTTACACTCCCTTCAGTTATAATTCATCATGTTTGCTTTGCGCTTCTCGGCTTAGCTCAGATTAAGACGCAGGCTAAAGCAGGATGGGCCCGGTGCATTTTCGTATAGTGACCGCGTGTCTGTTTATCTAGGAGTGTCCCGCTATAAATTATCGACCTGTCGGCATGCACTCGGCGGAAACGAATGACATAATCATTTCCTGTACACCTTGTTACAAAGACACTACTTTAGATGAATGTAAGATGTTGTATTTGAGAAAACATTGCCGAGAGAAGATCGGATGTTTTTATTCCATTTTTGGAAGACGGGCAATAACGCGCAGAAATTTCCACCTGGAAATAACTTGAATTTCCCCTCAAAACACGCAAGTTTTGAAACGATTGGCGGGGGTTCGAAATACGGGGACAACCAAATTCCTAATTGGACCCTGCCTAAATCGTAACAAAGTAGACAAGTGCAATATAACCTGACACTTTAGCCAATTTAGAACACTGTGAAAATCTACCTCGCGCCAAGAAGACAACCAGACCTTGCCAGAGTTAAGACTAAAATCAGCTTTCATTTACCGGACCGGACCCTTGTTTGAGCGTCTTGAAAATCTACAGCACAGGAAAACTCAACTATTTTAACACGGAAAACCGAAATCTGACGGAATTGAAACACAATTTAAAATGGGAACATATAGCTAAAGTAACAACACCCCAGACCAAGTGTAAGAAGCCTCTACAAGTGCCTTTATTTCTCTGAGATAGCAGTCTGTGAGCCTAAAGATTGGCGTAAGTTGTACATTTTGAGTTCTATATTTTTTCATTTTTAACATGTGAACTAATCCGTATATACTGACATGTGAATATTAATATGTGAAAATTGCTAGTGGATGTCCAAGTCATTTGAGGCTGGCATCCTCAGCATATAGAATGATGATTTCATGAACCACCACTGCCAGGGCTGGTGACTGCTTTATTGCGAGTTTCTTGTAAGGAACCTTCTTCTTCTTCGTACACTCTCAGACGTCCACTTGAATGTTCTCAAAGAAAGCAGTAGTCAGTTTGAGGCTATTTGAATCCCCGTAAAGCTTTTCCACGAAAGAAGCTGGCGTCGGCCACATACGCTTTCTCTGAACCGCATATACGGGGCAACTTTGAAGCGGATGTTCAACAGTCATTTTATCAGTGCCACAGTTACACAAATCGGTAGTTCCTATCTTTAGCTTGTTGAATAGATGGTATCTCAATCTGTTGTGGCCAGTGCGGAGTCTGAAGATTACCCCTTGTTCTCTTCTGTTGAGCTGGTAGTAAGCATCATTCTGTGTGTGACCGGGATGTTCTACATTCCATTTATTTCTATATCTGATTCTGATAATACTCTTTGCCTCCTCGAAAGTTATGCTTGCATCAGGCTGAGGTAGATGTGAACCTTCTTTTGCCATTCTGTCAGCCTCTTCATTGCCGGTGATGTTACAATGAGTTGGGATCCATTGGATCACAACACTTTTGAATCGTTGACAAAGCTTGTGGAGTACTATTCAGAATAGGTCATCATAAGGAACCAAAAGCAGAGGTAGTCCCAAGTTCCCTATGGAGCAGTAAGGGAATGATAAAAGAAATGATGTACTCGTACATACTTGTCATATTATTAACCTTTTCAACCAGTGTAAATGTAAAACACCTCACGGTAGAAGGAGAACGACTAAGTATATAAGTAAGTAAGTAAATGTAAAACATATTACACTAACTGTAATGAAAGTTTACAACCTTTTCAACCGATGTAAATGTAAACATACTCAAACTATATTGTTAACATTTTCAACTAAAATTAAATATAAAACTATTCATTTTAAATGTAAAGATAGTTCTTCTCCCACTGGGATTAAGATTAATTCTCAGAGAGGATAAAAGTTCTGAGATAGATGGGATGGTGGAATGAAAAGAGGGGAGGGGGGGGCACATACGTAAGTGTCGAGAAACTCAATACACAGAGGGTATTATTTTCTCTTCTTTTGTGACACTAGTTGGTGGTACCAGTTGAGGGTACTATTTCTGGAACAAGTGAGGGTATAAGTGGCCTGAAGTTTACGCTAGACACCATCATCAGACGGGTCTTAGAGACGCGGGACTAGCTTTGCAGTTACTCCCTGATTCTACTTGGAACGTGCTGCAACTCTTAATCTTGACCAGGGACACGAGCGATCCAGTCACCTATCTGCGAAGATTCAAAACACCAGCGGGAGCAGAAACCCCAGCAGCTAAGTGTACATGTAAAAGCTGCCAAGTGAAACTTCCCCTTATATTAATCTTTATTAACATAAAATGATAATGACCAATTTTTATTAAACAATTATTCAATTTTTAATAACTGTTAACATCTTGATGATTAATAATTTGTTACTTATATCTATTCAAACTTAAAGTTGATTTAATAATTTTGAATGTGTGGTATCCGTTTGTCTCAGAAAATTTCTTAAATACACTTAAACAGAGCCATCTAATAATAATAAGAAGAAATTAGCTGAATTAACTCAGCTGGGGTCTTGAACGAGCTAACGAGTTATAAGATAACCATATCCTTCACAAAAGTTGACGGCAGATACTAGAGTTAACGGGCTCAGCCAATGCAGCATTGTTCTCGCTTTTCTGAATATCTTGTGGATTCTCCCTGAAGGTAGAAGCATCATTATCCTTCTACCTACAACTCTGCCAAGAGTAATCTTGTGCGAAGGTAGACACCTTTGAAGACCCACATTAGTTACTCTTGAGTTTTGGCCACTGTTGGACCACAACTGCAGAGCTAAGGGGAGGCAAACCGTGACCATTTAAACCAACCAATGAGATTTCCTATCATCCTTCATGAAGTATGATCGTCGCCTTCTGTTTTGTTTTTATGACGATACCTGTTGATGGGTGAGTGATAGAAATAATAGTCTTTAAAATAATAGGTGAATAGTTGAGGTTATATATTCCATAGTTGCAATTACTGTCGTGAAATCGCACTATCAGTGATGCCTTATTTTGGTGTGCTTAGCTGGTCGTGTGGTATGATACGAGCTTATTTGTCCCAGTAAGTCTTGCACTATCTACTGTATTTCTGTTAACTTTACGTTTATTACAATCTTTAGGTCAACAGCGGGCAAAACAGGAGCTGTGGGGATCAACTTTAGAAACACTCAGCTCTCTTAAGATCTACCTTGGAAAAATCATGTCCATTTTCAGGTATCATATTATTTGATATTTGGAATATGTGCAGCTTATGTGTCATTGTAAGTGGTAGAAAATTCGAACTGAAAGATGTTTTACCGAATGTTAACTTCACTTCAAAGAAAAATTCGCATCCTAACTTCATGCAGTTCACGAGTGAAGTGAATTTCTGTAAGCTAGCTGGTGAGTTCTGAATGGGAATGCGAAAAGTACTTTTTATCCTATTGATTCAGCGATTTGTAAATCCCGGTTGGACAGGGCTAGTCCAAAATTTATCTAACTTTAAAATTCTTTCTCTTTTCAAATCTCGGTTGCTTACTGATCTACCAAAACAGCTCATGTGATCTAGCAGCACATTATGATCTGTCTTATGCCGGACCCTTGCTTTAAGCAGTCCTCATTTTGTAACCAACCACTTTTTTCAAAGGGGGAAAAAGATGGGGGATGGGGATTACCAATATAAGCAAAATTAGACTCATTTATATTTCGTTGTGCTTTTCAATATCCAGAACGCGTACTGATTAAAACAATTTATTTGTTTCGTATTTTATATGCCAAACTTTTAAATAGATTTATTTATCCATTTACAACATTGTCGTTTTCTGGCCAGATTTCTACCATTGTTCTCAAACAATGTGTGTTGTTTACTTTGGTATCGATTTCGGCTTTTTAATAAGCAGACGTTTTTGCCATTTCATTATCCCGGTTGTATCAGTCGTCAAATCAGCAAGTTCGTCAGAAAGTCTAGATCCAGGCTTCTCAAACTAGTAGTAATTTTAAGCGATAAGGGAACACAGAATTTTTACAAACATGTTTATTAAGAAATAACAAAGTAAATAAACTAATTGATGTAGCAAAAAACGTCACATAACAGAAAGATAACAGCCTATTCATAATGTAGACCAGTATAACAGTAATAATATCATTATATACATCATCATCATCATCGTTTCCCTTTTGGCTACGTGTGGAGCATGTGCCACCACTGCAGATGGTACCCGTAGGAGGCCTGCACCAATCACCAATCATTCAATTCTCTTGCATCGATGGTTTCTGTAGCTACTGGGTTTATGTGATGAGGTTGCCAGTCACGTGGACAATCTTTTATTAGTCGCCTTGTCCGATTCTCCTGATGGAGCAGTGGTCACATTCTTTCTTTGTCTCATAAGAAAACTCCCCCACCCCCCCCCCCGGAACTAAACGAGGACATCGTATACAAAGAATGATCTAGAAATTATAACTGACAATACAGGGTAGGCATTGTTTATACAAAACAGTAACATTCACAACAGACTGAGTGTTCCACAAAACACTCATATTTTACTGAGGTCTTATTAGAAATTATAAAGGCTTTAGAAATAGTCGGAGAAAACCTACCACGAAAAGCAACTATTTTCAGAGATCAAATGTCATCATTTCGATGCAACCACTGAAGACCAGACGCGAAAGTTGCAGGCCACTCATAATAAAAGAAATGCTGCACATAAACACATATCAACACACTAACCAAAGGACGAGCATTCATTTTAACATGGGTGCCTGCACATGTAGGCATAGCAAATAATGAATTAGCAGACAGGGAAATCAAACATAGAGACACAGTTACGTTATACAAAATAGAAGTGAGTCTCAGCAGATCAGTAACCAGGAGTTTACTTCCAACGATCATATAAGACGAATGAGTAAAACGCATGAAACGGGTTTTTTTAAACATTTTAAAAGGCACTTTTATAATTACAGTACTGTGTGTGTGTATATATATATATATATATATATATATATATATATATATATATATATATATATATATATATATACACATACACACACACATATATATATATATATATTGTGACAGAACGGGGCGGTCCCTATCGATCTTTGTTTCACTCCGGCAGTATCGGTACATTTGTGGTACTGATTTTATTGCGTGCTTTCATTTGTCACAGTTTCTTTCTTTCTTTTTCTGCTATGTGTAGCAAATATTATGTATTTTCTTTCTTACACCTTTCTCAGGGATAAGTAGCCATGTCTGGTTGTTATCCATTCGTCCCTACGTTGCAAGGAGTGGCAGCGACCTAACCATGTTGGCTATCGTGGGCGCAGCGGATATCAGTACACAGATTAACACATACATCGCCTCAGCGAAGTGCTTAATTACTGATTGATAAGACACAGGTGCGCTCATCACCAGAGCCTGGAATACGGGGAGACAACTGATGGACAGACACAGAGAAGAGATTACTTCTTGATAAAAGTAATGATTGTTACATTGGGAACACGTTGTTATATGAGTTTACCGACATGTTCGTAAGTTTGTACCCAATGGCAAGCGGATGTGTACAGCCCATTTTCAGAAAAGTAATGTTTGAAATTTTGAATTAGTTGAGTCATGCAACATATTCAAATCGGTTTCGCTGATCCCATGAGGCGCGCATAACAAAGGCGTGGGAAGGCAGTAAATTGAAAAATCGCTCGCAAAGATACCAGACCTTGCTACAGTGAAGACTTAGAATTAGAGAACTCCTTCTTAAACATACCGGACATCTTTTATTGGAGAATTTTGGACGGACTTTCATAGCCCAGGAAATCTCTTTCATATTAAATAAGGAAACCGGGACTGAGAAAACTGAAGGACCACACACGAAGTCAGAGAGGGAACTTATTAAATTAGCGAAACCCCAGACGCGTGTAAGAGGCCGATTCAAGTCTCTTTTATTCATCTGAGCAAAAAGTCTGTGAGCCAGTATTGGTGTAAGTTGGGATTTACATTTCATATTTTATTACTAACTTGTGAACTAACATATGAATATGAATATATTACCACGTGAATTTTAATATGTGAAACTTGCTAGTGGATGTCACCGTCATTTGAAGCTGGCAACCTCAGCGTATAGAATGATGATTCATGAACCACCACTGCACTGGTTGGTGATTGCTTTATTGCTAGTTTCGTAAAGAGAACTAAAAGCATAACGTAGTTCCAGGTTCTATACGCAGCAGGGAGGGAAAGATGAAAGAAATGATGTACATTCTAAGTATAATACTTACATTTTCAAAGCAGTGTAAATGTCCATATAAACATATTCACGTTAAAATTAATGTAAGTTTTCAAGCTTTAAACAAGTATAAATGTCTATGTGAAAATATTCATTTTAAAGTTAATGGAAGTTTCAAACTTTTCAATCAGTGTAACATATAAGAAAACATATTCATTTCATGTTGTGAACACTTTTCAATCAGTGGAGATGTAAATGTAAACATACTCTATCTGTATTATTAATCTTTTCATTTCAATGTAATGTAAAGTTAAAGCTAGTCAATTTAAATGTAAAGAAAGTTTATCCCGTTAGATTAAATTTAATTCTCATCAAGGGTAAATTCTGAGTTAATTGGGATGGTGGTATGAGAAGATAGGAACCCATAACTATGGGGTAGAAAACGCCATACTCAGAAGAGCGTTTCTTTCTATTCTTTTACCATAGTTATTGGTGGTACCAGCAGAAAGTACTATCTCTGGAACAAGAAGGGAACAGAGGCCTAAGCTTTAAGACGAAGGACCCACGAGGTAGACTCTCCTTGACATTTCTGGGAAACGAGCTATCCCCAACAACCTTGATCAGGGACGAGCGTGAGCCGTGTGAAAAGAACCAACCCATAAGAAGGAGCAGAACCGTCATTGGCAGTTAAGTTCAAATTTATACTGCCAATTGAACTTCTTGTAACATTTCACAATCCATAACAACAGTGATGATAACTTTTCTTGATCCATAACTATTCAAATTATTTTCCAACTGTTAACACTTAAGTGGTTATTATATTTTGTTATTTGTAATTATACAAATTTAACTTCGATTTAATCATTTTAAAGTGGCTGCATGTTTGTCTCAGTCAACTTACTACACACACTCTAAACAGAGATAAACTGGAATAATAGAATTCCCCTGAGTAAATCAGAGGTGGGAGCTTAAACGAGCTGACATTAATAAGTGCTTAAATCCTTCACAAAAGCGTCGGAAGAATTACAGTGTTAATATACTCAGCCAAAGCAGTATTGTTCTCGCTTATTCTGAATATCTTGTAAAGACTCCCTGGAGATAGAAGCGTTTTGTTTCTTCTATTTACATATCTGCCAAAAACTACAATGCAGAAATTATTACGGATAATTTCATAACAGCTGAGGGGCTCAAAATGCTCTTAAAATAATTTATCAACATGAAAAACCCACCATATAATTAAATATGGGTGTTAAAGCATCTATCCGAGTTTAAAATTTTAAAAAAAGAGTACTAGCACAATTTAATTTTACAAACAATAATACCAAACAATGATCTAAGAGTGTAGTAATAAGACAACTGAAGACTTGACAGAGACAATGAAACAAGATGTCTACAAACCGGTGCAGTGACTTATTGTCATCGATATTCAAACATCCAAATATCGGTTTTACACACGTAAAGGTAGTCCAATAGCAGATACTGCCGTAAGGAAATGAAATGTTAGAGACTTCACCATATTAGGTCCAGCAACGACAGGTGGGGTGGCCAGTTTCCTTCCTCGCTGCCTTTTACTTCCCTAATCCAAAGAGCAGAGTCAAGTACCTATTTACAGCTGGGTAGACTGGAAAGTGTCGGTACCTTGATTCGAACCCGACATCTTTGCCGGGAGAGACCACCGCTGTTACCACTCTGTCAATCGGACGCTCCCAAATATCGGCATGGAAACTTTAATGTCAATTGATACATTACAATTTTCAGCTGCGTTCCTTACCAAGCATGGAGCTACCGCTGCAGGTCGGCCCCTTGCAGGAAGCCAGCACAAACCAGTTACATGCTATTGTAGCAGTGGTTTCTAGAACAATTTGTTTTACATGCAAAGTTTGTGTCATATATTGGACCCTAATTATTTTGTCCGTTTTGCCCGTAGGTCTCCGCCCACTTCTTTTCTCTAATTTAGGTAACACCTTCTCTTTAATAATCTGACCTACACTGTATAATAGGGGGACAACAGAAGTGATTGCGTCATTATTTAGGCTGGATTGCCCTAGGTACATATCCGGTGTTCCGTGTTCCGGATCGCGCTAATGATCCCTGTCTTTCAAGCACTATTTTTGTGATGCCTAGTTGGCAGGGAGGATACTGTGATTCGCTTCCGTAATGGTGTCGTTCGGAAGGTCCTCGGTTAGTTCTCCGGTGAGCCACTCACTTCTGTTGTTTTTCTGTTGTCTAATTTTCTACTTCTTGATTTCTCACGAGTGCCTGAAACATATTTATGTGTGTAATATGTATTTATTGTCTGTTTACAGGTCTCGGATTTCCGCTCTTTATTTGTTTAAATCTCTTTGATAGACCTCATTCTTAACGGGAAAGGCAGAGTTAGAAATAATAACCAGAAAAATTGTAGACAATACATCCTGCTTTCAATGTATAGAGGGAGACAGAAAATAAAATGGTTTGGCCGTCTCACGGGTATGAAGTCTGATCAATTATCACTAAGCGTCTACGACAGTAGAAGACCTGATATTAGGGTACCAGGAAGACCAAAAGGCAGGGGGATAGACAACATGACAGAAATACAACAACACAAGCTCACATCAGCCAGTGTGACATTCTTGGTTCAAGAACGAAACCTGACGCTTCACGACGCTTCACGGAAGGAGTGGACCAAAGAAATAACAGGACGTTGAAAGCAAGGTCCACCTGGTGCAAGACAAGGCAATACACTTCTTAGCAGCAAACTTGCTGGACATCATAAGAAAGGAAGCATGCCAGATTCCCCAAATAACTGAAAGACCGACAAGGTTTATTAACACTTGTTTACATTTTGTCTTTTAAATTTAACATCATCAATTAGGGCATTTCCTGATGCGCATGTTGTACTCCAGAAGTCGCATTGATACTGCTTTATTCCGTCTCTGCATCAGGTTGTTTGGGAAGAACGTGTTTGAAGTTGAAAAGAAGAGGGATATATCCCATTCAAATGAACTTTAGCATGATGATCTAAACAATTAACTGTAAGATATTGTGTAGGATATCTTACTGATTATACTTTTTATGTAGATTTGTGACATCAAGGTCAATTTTTTACAGATGGAATAAATCAGTGCTAAGGCGACGTTGAGTACTGAAGTGTAAAGTCGACCAGAGCGTCTGCAGAGCGGGAATGTGACACTGTTTCCAATACAGTAGTTTACATCATCTGAGCTAGGCCAACGAAATACTGAGCAATGCACAACATTCTTTACATTAAGCACTATATCGAAGTCCAACTTTTCACAATGCAGAATCATGATGTGATATAACTAAGGGAAACTTGTCTGTGGTTGAAACGAGCGTACCTTGAGGATATTCCATACTCCAGTTAGTTTTCTGGCTTTCGCAAGTTGCTAGATCTGTCCCTTTTTCTAATTTAGCACGCATTCTATTGCGGTTCGCTATTTCTTTGATGTATGTTCTCGGACAGACCGATTAGCTAACGCTGAGCGGGGTATCTGTAATTTATTCTTAACGCCAGCGATTGAAAATCGTTGGATAGGATCAATCGGCGATCTAAGAGCAGATTACTGGGAACAAAGGGGCAGACAATTGCTATTATCTTCCCCTGAACTGTTCGTTTGAAAGTAATTAAACACGGCGAATTGCCAGATCAAAGGACACTGCTCGCTAGAAATGGCCATACGAGCAGAGACGTGTAAAATTTGCACTGATTAGCAAATTTACGTTACGCCGGATCTCAAGCGAGTCCATACGCAACAGAGAGAGTCTGGATTTCGGCTTTAGTGTGAGAAGATCTTTGATTTGCAGATTGAACGAAGAATTCTCCGTAGGTGCCAACATCTGGCAGAGAGTCTGGTTTTTCGGGATATAGGTAACAGTCCATTTGATTTCAGAGATATATATACCCGGCATTCTAACTCAAATTTATCCAGTACCGCCAGAATTGCAGAGAACATCTAGCTTTCGATTCTAAAGATCTCTTATAAAAGAAGTATCACTTAGTTTTTCGATTGGAGACCGTTTTACTTCTGGCTGTGGTAATTATTATACTATTAGTTGGAGTGATTTAACTAGTAAAATCGTCGATTATATTTCTCTAGGTTTTACTGTGTTAAAGTGGCTAGCAGAACAGATACAATTTCTAGCTAAACTCTTCCAGCTATAATATAAATTTTATTAACTGCTAGTAACTAGTCAGAGAATATTTTGACCAACTAAGTTAATGCACTGCTTCATCATGAGTATTGACGAAATATGTATTTATTTCTAATTCATGATGACTGATTTTTTTAAAATGACTAGAATTTATTTCACGGGAGTTTTTAAACGATAAGACAAGCTCTCAGCTGTTAGTTTATAATTTAAAGTTAATTAACCGAAGTGGATAAATATATTCTATATTACGCGGGGTAAGGATAGGGTGTGTATACTATATTATGTTAAGTATTTGTATTTTTCTCCTTTACACAGTATTTAGGTCAAACCCTAAACCTTACCAGCGGCTTCCGTATGAATCTGAGAATAACTTTACAAAAGAACATTCTGATATAAATATCGGGTTTTTTCAACGTGACCTGTCTGGCCTCGTGGTTTACGCCCAGAAAGAGACAGAGTACCAACCCAAAGAATATTAAGAATAAATTGTAACTGTACTTATAGAATATCCAGATTTCTCATTCCAAAGTTCATATACATTCAGCCAGTTGTGGCGATAAACTCAAACATTGACATTACCCGAATAACGACCACTGTGCTGTGAAGAAGATTTATCCTGAACCGATTTATTTACCTGACACTCGATTTAACGATTGAAGATTCCAAGCTACTGTACACTGTGAACATTAGACCTCTTAAATTATTTTACTACCTGGACAAAAATTGAAGTGACAGAATCAGCATCCTACCACTAGTAGCGAATCCAGCGTTTCCTATCATTTGAATTAATTATTCTTTGGAGAAACTGGGGCTTGATTTGCCAGTAACCAAACCTTGGATGGGCTGCATGTACCTTGCGATTGTTCCAGTTGTTGTGAAGGCACCTGTTAGGTAAGAGTGAATGGTTGTGATCACAGGTCTGTCAGAGCGAGAGAAAGCCGGGATAAATAATTCTTTCATTGTATAACCCATGTACTAGCTTTGTATTTTTTAAATGCAAGTTTTGCTAATGCTGTCCCTTTCAGAATAGATTAACGTATAAACTCTGTTCTTTATTTGTAGAGGGAAATACTAGACCATAGCGTCTAAACACCTTTGACTCTTTGGGGGTTAATAACTTCTCTTCTAACGGGATCTTGTCTCAACCGAGGGAGGGAGGATTACACCTATGAGTCTAACTCTTAATTAATTCGTTAACTTTCATTTATTCTATTTGATTTGATATTCAAAATATGGTTGTTGTGAAGTTCTTTATGATAAATAAAATTTACTTAAACTTTATTTAAGTGTGTAGGTCAGCTTGTCCCAAAATATCCCTATCCCATAGATACAGTTTTCACGTCGGTGCGTCTAACTGTCGTCACTTATGTGTGTGTGTATGTGAGTGGTGATATACGAGTATATATTAATATATAGTGTGGTAGACTGTCTGACTAACAAAGTCTTGTAGAGATAGGCTGAATGAGAGAAGTTTTCTCGATTTCAGGGACAGACTCTACCTATTTTCCACCATCTCACTCGTGAAAATCTATGTCTTTGCCTTATCTCCCACTGAGCTATCACCTGTTCTAGTCCTTTTCAGAAGGGACCAATCTATGTCTTAATTCCCCCATCAAAAATCTACGACAATATTCGTCAGCAGATGATTTGATGACTTTCACAAGTTGCAAGATATTCGTCAGCAGATAATTTGACGATTTTCACAAGTTGCTAGATATACGTCAGCAGATGACTTGATGACTTTCACAAGTTGCTAGGTATACGTCAGCAGATAATTTGACGATTTTCGCAAGTTGCTAGATATACGTCAACAGATAATTTGACGACTTTTATAAGGTGCTAGATATACGTCCGCAGATAATTTGACGACTTTCCCAAGTTGCTAGATATACGTCAGCAGATAATTTGACGACTTTGACAAGTTGCTAGATATACGTCAGCAGATAATTTGACCACTTTCACAAGTTGTTAAAAATACTTCTTTCTCCTTGGGGCTCCTAAAGGAGAATGGGACCAGCACTTTAGTTGTTCTTAGAGAACCAGCACTTTAGTTGTTCTTAGAGAACCTTCACTTTAGTTGTTCTTAGAGAACCTGCACTTTAGTTGTTCTTAGAGAACCTGCACTTTAGTTGTTCTTAGAGAACCTGCACTTTAGTTGTTCTTAGAGAACCAGCACTTTAGTTGTTCTTAGAGAACCTGCACTAACTTATGTGCTCCTTACGGTTGATAGATTGGCGTAGATAATTTTTCGACTTTCACAAGTCGTTAGATATAAGGGCAGTAATGTTCAAGACGAATTACAAACCTTGCTAAAATAATACCCCTCCCCCTCTACCCATCACAATAAAAACAAAAAAAACAATTAATTAATTAAAAATAAGAATAATAATAATTGTTTTTTTTAAAGCAAAGTATGATTTTTTTAGCATTGTCACGTTACGCATTCATCTTGTGTCCTTCGTGAACCTATCCAGTACAGGATTAGATGATCCTGGAACAAAAGGATGTAACAAAATTGTAGCTGGACGACAGAAGGTGAGAAAATAGTGTGAAGAAAAATAAGAAATGACAAAACTCCCTAGCGTGCATGATTAGCACGTCTGATTACAAAACATGTTGATTATCGTTATCTTTTTGAAGCTCACACGTAAGCAACGCCACGGCTGCGAACAATACTGAGGGTGAGGGCAATGTAGGACACTGGGGGGAGGGGGCAAAGAATCTATCAGCCTGACATCAGCTACGAGGAAGAATATGTGGGAGGAAGCAATCTTTCAGAGACGTACAAACACAATTGAAGAGGGAGATGGGGGTGCATCTTTGAGAGACCCAGACACAATAAAAGTACATAACACGGCACCCTCATGTCTTCTGCCTTTATCACCAGCTTTCTCCTCACTTGCGATGTAACTGGAATTGCAGTAAACCACGCCGACGCCGGTGCATCTCGTGGGGGCGGACGGGAGAAAAATTCTACCAAAGCCTTCGAAGATAGCAGTAGTCTTCTGTAGAAAGTTCGTTAGTTCCAGCTGAGGAAGGAAGAAAATTAAAAAAAAAACAGAAAATGAAGCTCTCTCTCCAGAGCTGGAGTTTTAATCATGCTGACGGTATCGCCACACTAAGTAAGACATTTTAATGTAGTATCGACTCAGATTATTCATATGTAAGAAATGCATTGAGACCAAACGATCTTTGGACTCGTTTCTCACCTTCTTTCTACTTTCCTGTGGACCTCCCCCGCATAGTTCTATAGACCTAGTTTTTCCACAGACCTGGCAGCAGGAAATGGCGGGTCACGTTTTGACACATAGAGGGCGCTAGAGTACGAACGAACGAACGAACGAACGAACGAACTTTATTTTCGAAGGGTAAAGAATTGGGCGCGCAGGCCCGTCTAACATTCTGCCCTTCCACTCTCATTAATCTTGCATACTATATCCTTTCATTCCCACATGATGTACGGAATGGAGAGATAAATGTAGTCTTTGTTTTACAACTCAACGCCCTGTGTTAACTCTCCAAGTTTTCATCTACACATATTAAATTACAAATGCATGCTTTACGTGTGGTTCTGTTCCGCGTAGCCGTCACATATGCACTGATTAGTCTTTGAAAGTAGGCAACAACCTGCGGGTCGATCCGTCTATGTCAGCCCACCATTTTAAGATAAACAGAAAACCCTTCTTAATTTTGACTTTATCATTTCCCTTTTCGTCCAGATGACGCATGTTGCAACTACTACAACTGCGCTCATTGCAAACAGTATGAAACAAAGCATTCATATGCACTAGTACTAGTGATTTATGTAGCAATATGTTTTACATGATGAAATTGCCAGCCTCATGTTTTATGTAAGTCGCTTCCAACGACATGTCTGAGATAACAGTATTTCTATGTTTTCTTTGTCTCTTCAGAGACCCTCAGGACCTACGTGGGACATTTTGCACATAAAGTTTCTCCTTCTTCCTCGTACACTCTCAGACGTCTACTTGAACATTTTCAAAGAATGCAGTGGTCAGCTTCAGGTTATTTGTATCTCCACAGAGTTTTGTTTCCGAAAAGTACTGTTGACGGCCACATGTGCGTTCTATGTTGATCATATGTTGATCATATGTTGATCATATGTTGATCATATGTTGAGCATCTTTGGATCAGGTGTTCAGCTGTCATTTCATTAGTACCACCTAAATTATAATTTTCCTTTGCGCTCTTTATGAAGTATGGAACCACCACCTTACAGGAAGCACGCATCAGTTATTCACATGCTCCTGCAGCGGGAGTTTCTGGGTAATTTTTTTTTTACATGATTAGTTTGCTAACTCCATGCATAATTTCATGTTAGCTGCCTCCTACGACATGCTTGATGGAGCAGTTATTCTATTCTCTCTTTGTCGCATCAGATGCCCCGGGTAACAACACGAGGCACTATGTACATAAATGACAGAATGTTCTACACAAGATAATAAATAATCTATCTAGTAGTTCGGATGTCTTCGCTTCTGATTGGTAAAATTAAGTAAGCTATCAAGCGTCTAGTTTGATTAGTTCTGCAGGCCTATGGCTTACGGTTTTCACATTCTGTCTAGATTTGAGCAGTTAGGTAACTCGGATTCCCCGTTCACCTCCAGGTTTGGCCAACTTTATTCTCATCAATGTTTTTGCCGTTATTGATCTGTTGGCAGGCGTGTCGACTCAGCCAGCCGCAAACCAGGCGTGCACGCGACGAGAAGTACTCACTATTTTTCTACTATACTACTCGTCTGTGTGTATTTTGCCCGCTCTTGTGCGAGATTGAGGGAGGGAAGGGGCGAAGGTTTTCGGAGCTGGTGGTGGTCATGCAAGAAGTGGTGGTGGCCAGCGAGGACAGCAACGGCCGTAGTCTAAGGGAGAAAGGTCTCATGATGTCTCTCGAACATACGGGCTCACAAACACGCACGCCCGCTCACACACAAACACAAACCTCGCAGTGAGCCACGGCTAGTGTGTTAACTGCTACTCACCCTGAGAGAGAAATACAAACATCTAGAGCCGTTTCATTAATGAAATCGACTCCTACTACCTTGAATTGATGTGTGTCCGGCTGTTAAACCAACCCGGCCGCTCCCATGACGTGCTAGTAACATCTTCCGTTTACGGATTAGCAATATTTTCAATATTCGAAGTGGTTGGATAATATAACACATGATGAGAGTAAATATACTTAGTGTTAAGTGTGCTGCTGTGTATACTTTTAACCTATCGAGGGCGTTTGTGATGGTGCTAGCTTTCAATTCTAAGGCGTGCTTTTCTGTATGTTGGTGATAATTTAGGGTTCTTTTAGTTGTGACTAGCAGTGCTTTAGGTAGTTACTTAGTTTTAGAGAATAGATTTCAAAGAAGATTGTTTTAGAACATTGTTCTTTGAAGTTATAACCTTGGACCCAATGGTGCGTGCAGTTTTTCTGGATCAGGCTTGTTGCGGTTAGGCTGTGAGTTCACCTGAGATTCACAGATTGCAGAGTTCAGTGGACCGAGACACGGCTTTTTCCATTGTAAAGGTATGTACAGAAAAACATGTCAACTTTATTTTGGATGAGTTTTACAAAGAATCATATGCGAACAGCACATAGTAAAATATTATTACAAATGCGTGTGCATTTAAATACTCGTACTTTACTTTTGCTCAACCCCCCCCCCCCCCCCCCTTTTCCCTCTTCTCTCCCCCCCCCACTTCAACTTATGCCGTTATGCGCTGTAGGCAGAGGCATTTTTCGTTTCGTGTTAAGGAGTTTTACTTCCACCAAAAACATGACTACATCTATGTCAATCATGTTCTCCATTGTATCTCTGACGACTACATCTATGTCAATCATATTCTCCATTGTATCTCTGACGACTACATCTATGTCAATCATGTTCTCCATTGTATCTCTCACGACTACATCTATGTCAATCATGTTCTTCATTGTATCTCTCACGACTACATCTATGTCAATCATGTTCTCCATTGTATCTCTCACGACTACATCTATGTCAATCATGTTCTTCATTGTATCTCTCACGACTACATCTATGTTAATTATGTCCTCTACCATGCATCTCACCTCCAGCAAATATACTCTAATCATGTCATCCACCATACCTCTCACTTCCAGCACATATACTCCAAACATGTCCTCCAACATACCTCTCACCTCCAGCACATCTACTCCAGTTATGTCCTCCATTGTACCTCTCACCTCCAGCCTATCCACTCCAATCATGTCCTCTACGATATCTCACTCCTAGCACACCCACTCCAATCATGTCCTCTACTGACCCTCTTACCATCAGCACATCTACTCCAGTCATGCTCCCCCACTGCACCTTCCTCCTCCGACATATCTACTCCACTCATGTCCTTCACTATAGCTCTCACTCCCAGGACATCTACCCCAAGCATGTCCTCTCTTATACCTCTTACTGCGAGCACGCCTATTCCAATCATGTCCTCCACTATACATTTCAACTCCAACACATCTAATTCAATTATGTCCTCCCAGTACCTTTCATCTGCAGCACATCTACTCCACTCGTTTCCTCCACTGTACCTCCTTCTGTTCGGTTAGTTTGTGGAAGACCAAAGAGTATGCAGTTCCTCCTCTGCCATAGAAACAACCGTATTTTCTATGGTAATTAAAGCTGTATTGTAAATATCATCACTATAACCAATTTCCATTTCAGGGTATATTAATTGAGCCTGATGTTTAAACTCTTCTGTAAGATCATCTCTGTATTTCATCCTTAGTGCTAGTGGGTCACCAACTCCAAAGGTTCTAAGTAGAATGTCATCACATGTTTCTTGCTGTATGCGATAATAAAGACTCTAAAAGTAGACGAATTAAAAAAATTCCAAACCCTGATCTTGTACAATCCTATTTTTTTCTTTTAAATGGGAAATCCATTGATATATTGACTCAAAATTAATGTTAAGCGAAACTATACAATTAATGTCTAACTTTCATTACCAAAAAACATCGCGTCCCCTGTTTCTGCAGAAGACAAACCGACAGACGTTCAAAAATACAGTTTATATATATATATATATATATATA
This sequence comes from Oreohelix idahoensis, assembly GCA_024509875.1. Classification (NCBI taxonomy): domain Eukaryota; kingdom Metazoa; phylum Mollusca; class Gastropoda; order Stylommatophora; family Oreohelicidae; genus Oreohelix; species Oreohelix idahoensis. The sequence goes on from JAMPIV010009724.1 coordinate 172,588, forward strand.
TATATATATATATATATATATATATATATATATATATATATATATATATATATATATATATATATATATATATATATATATATATATATATATATATATATATAGACACAAACACACACAATAAGACTATATACAAAAAGGTACGGTGAGATAAATAAAAACCAGGTAGCATATGAGTCTGATAAGGATAGAGAACAAAGAAACGGATTATGTTACAAATATAAGGTCTTCATCAAGAGTAAGACGTACCAAGAGAGTATAGAAAAGATTAGTGTCAACTCTGAATGTATAAACATACAAAAAGAATATGTTCGATGTGATCACTTTAGTAAGTCCGTGTGGGTATTAACTAAACCGGAAGAGTGAAGGAGATTCAAAATAAGGAGGCAAAGAGAGGGAAAATATATTAGACAAAAACAGTGGCAATTCAAATAACAAAGATAAAATGGAATAAAGTGATAACAGAAATCGATTTGTCTATATAGCTACGTATCTACCTGTCTAAACATCAATATAATATGTATACATGTCTGTCTGCCTGTCTGTTTGACTGTCTGTGCATCCGTCTGCTTACCTGCCTGTCTGTCTATTTATAGATCAATCTATGTGTCTCTACATGCATTTGTGTCTGCCATACTGTCTGTCAGTGTCAGACAAAGTCTGTTGTCTGTTTATTTACATATATCTACCTGTGCGTCCGTCCGTCTATCTGCTTACCTACCGACCTACCTACCTAGCAGCCTGCCAATCTATCTATCTATCTATTTATCTATCTATCTATCTATATATCTATCTATCTATCTATCTATCTATCTATCTATCTATCTATCTATCTATCTATCTATCTATCTATCCGAAATACCCGACAGCCAGCCTACCAGTCTGCCTGTCTTCGTGCCTACCTGCCATTCTGTCTAGTTTGCTCATGCATCGTAATGATGCCCTAACTCTCCTTTATGCGTGTGTTTTATGTAGTAGTCTACTATAAATATTAGTAGTCTACTATAACTTCATCGATTTCACAAAAGCCTTCGATCGAGTCTGGCATGAAGGCTTATGGCAAGTAATGAGAAAATTCAATTTTGATACCAACATCATAGATATCATTGAAGCAATATACAAGGACGCAAGCAGTGCTGTTTTTGCAAGCAACGACATTGGAGAATTTTTCAAAACAACTGTAGGAGTTCGGCAGGGATGTATCCTGTCCCCAGTGCTCTTTAATATTTATCTAGAACATATTATGCAGGAGGCTCTCTACGATTATAAATCAACCATATCGATTGGAGGCCGACCTCTGTGCAACCTACGTTTTGCGGATGATATTGATCTGATAGCTGGATCAGAATCAGAACTTCAAGACCTTACCTCTAGACTTGAGAAAGTAACAAGAACGTATGGGATGGAAATTAATATAGAAAAAAGCAAGATATTGGTGAATAGCCATAAGAAACATGTTCCAACCAACATTACGTTAAATGGGCAAACGTTAGAAGAAGTTAACACCTTTAAATATCTCGGATCCACTATATGTAGTGATGGAAGATCAAGTAAAGAAATCAAGACAAGACTTGAGATGGCTTCAGCTGCCATGACAAGGTTGAATGTGATCTGGAAAAGTAACATCAGTTTTCCTGTGAAGATCAAATTATACAAATCACTTGTATTATCTATTCTCTTGTATGGGTGTGAGAGCTGGACACTCACTGCAGATACGGAGCGAAGGATTCAGGCTTTCGAGCATAAATGTTATAGAAGAATTTTGCGCATTTGCTATAAAGAGCACAAAACAAATGTCTATGTTAGAGAGAAGATAAACACCTATGCAGGCCACCAAGAACCACTTTTGTCAATAGTGAAACGTCGAAAGCTTGCCTGGTTTGGGCATGTAACTCGTCATGACTCCCTTTCGAAAACGATCCTTCAGGGAACAGTCGAAGGTAAACGGAGAAGAGGAAGGCAGAGAAAATCCTGGGCTGATAACATCAAAGAATGGGCAGGACACGGTTTTTCCACACTTGTACGCATTGCTGAGGATAGAGAGCAGTGGAGGACCCTGTCTGCTGATGCTTCCACCATGGCACCCCTACGACCCATGACGGGTTACGGGCTGAGATGAGATGACTATAAATATTACTGAAGTAGCAAAACCGAGCATCAGTATTTGTACTTAAGTTCACGCATGGATTAGATATTTATACAATTTTAGAATAACTCCATATAAGGTTTTGTTTGAACGTCATATGTCGTGCATGGTCACCCAAGAGTGTTTGAACGTCATATGTAGTGTCTGTTATTGGTCGCCCAAGAGTGTTTGAATGTCATATGTCGTGTCTGTTATTGGTCACTGTCGTAGATTTTTGGATAGGAGTATTAAGACTTGGGTTGGTCCCTTCTGAATAGGTTTGAGTAGGTGATGGACACAGTGAGAGTTAGTAAAATGAAATAGAATTTCCACAAGTGAGATGATAGACTGTGATATAGAGGCTGTCTCTGAAAAAAATCGAGGAAATCTTCTCTCTTTCACCTATCCTCTACGACAGCTTTTTAAGGCGTCAGACAGTCTAAACACAGATGTATATATTACATATATTTCTATCTACTCACGGGCACGCACATACACGTGACGACAGTTAAACACACAGACGTGGGAAATCTATAACAATGAATATATATATTATTATTATACCGAGCTGACCAACGCACTGATTTAGTTCAAGAGAGATTTTATTATTATCATCTAAAAAACATCTTCTCACAACACCAAAAAAAAAACACATCAAGGAAAAAACATATACAAGTAGTCATAAAATTCAAGAAAATGCTACAAGGATGATAGCCCGTTAGAATCTTACTCTAGGTTTAGCCCACAGCCCCGTTAAGAGAACAGATGATGGCCCAAAGAGTTATAGATACATAGGGTTGAGTCTAAGAGGTTTCTTTCTTTCTAGTAAATGTATGAACAGAGTTGGATAATCTGATTTAGCCTAAGAAAAAAAGAAACTCTAGCATTTGTAACAAGTTCTGCAGATTAAAAAAGTTAAGACAGCAAATGGGTGCCAGAATACACCGGTAAAATAACACTCAGACCTGCGTACTCTCATTCATTCAGCCATGGCCATGTGCTCACATTTATACTTACAACTTTGCTCGCTTCCTCTGGGAACATACTAATTCTAGGACCTTCACACAGACCCGTAAATGCAGTCACGACCAAGAAATCCCCAGTTCCAAAAGACGTACTGAACTCTCTGTCTCAGGGAACGATTCCTTGGGTGTTCTTATTTTTCGGATGTCTGTTGAGTCACATAAATTTTGTCCAGGCACGAAAGTTAGCAGAGCACAATGTCATTAGCTTTGGATTCTAGGATTTAAGGAATGTCAGATCGGTGTCTACTTTCAGGAAGGTACTATATTTGGTCACCACAATACTAGTCAAAAACTCTGTCGGAATGTTAATGTTATTCTTGTAATTATTCTCGCCGCCAGGCAGCATGTACATTTAAATTTATGGAGCAATATGAACTGGCTCAAAAGCCCAATATATATTTCTAGTCTTTAGAAACCGTTAGTGGGATTTGTATTACTGTCTATCTCTGATGGCACCTGCACTGTCAGACCAGTGTTACTTGAAAAACAAAACCCTTGTGGTTAAAGATAGGAAATGTCTATGCTTCTCACAAATATGTCTCTTTACTAAACGCTGGCAAGTTGGGTTCACCCCAGTATTCGCTGAATGAAGAAAACAACATATAATATAATATACAGAATATGTACTCGTTATAACTTACATTTTAAACGGCAAGCCTACAGCTTGACTTATATTTATTAAAACTTCCCGTGAGATAAGTTATATAAAAATCAATCATCAGGAATTAGGAATATCTGCGTATTCCGTCAATATTCACTGATGTCGCATCTAGCATTTATAAGTTAGTTTAGAAAAATATGATCTCGTCTGATTATTTAGCAGTAAAATTAACTTCATTATAGCTACATTATTGTTTAATGCTAGAAATTATAATTTATTTTGCTTTCCACTGAAACGCGTCACTAGAAAATAATACAGACTATATAAATTTGGCACTCTGCGCAAAATCTAACTAGTGAAATATGAAATAAGCGACTTAACACTTTATCACTTCACAAAATACTAGATATAATATATTAATCTCACCACAGAACTACGGTAACACCACGACTAGGATAATTCACTAGATAGGTAGTTAGAAGCTCGTCAGAAATCTGACGAGAACTATGAAATTCGCTATACAAGCTTCATTCGCTAGCACGCGTGTTCTGTCTACTGAAGATGTTGGAGACTGAAATGAAATCAGATTTCAGCTCCTGGGTGGATATTTGAAAACAGGGGCAAACAATCCCACATTTTCTCAAACTCCAAAATCATCTCCCCTTTTTACGTGTAAAACACCTACGTCAGCTTAACGCGTGTCGTAACTGCCATCAGTGACCGAGAGCGCGCGTGAGTTGCAACTCTCAGACAGTCCGTCTCCAGTGCGGAGCGATTTTTCACGATAAGCCGGAGCTATTTTGACGAAACGCTCGCGGTTTACCGAAAAATGCAGACACTCCGTCTGCCTGCCATGTCCGGTGGAGTGAATTATCACACTACCGGCCCAGAACTCAGCCGAAGAAAACACTGTCCCCGGGGAAACTGCAGACAGCTGTCGGCTCTCCGGTCTGACGGAATGCATTTTAACACTTCTCGTCTGACTGACATCTATGTAATAGAATGCTAGTGCGATTCTCAGTTTTGAGAAAAGAAACAGGTAAAGTTTGCGAATTAGGAAGGAAATATATTTCGCAAACGAATGATGCGAAAAAATACCGGAAAAAAAGTAAAGACAGATAATAAATTAAAAGGATCCGGGTGAGAGAATAGGAAGAAGATCTAGGCAATTTAATGATCATAAGACCTACGTGACAGGACGTCCCCCCTTTAAGATATGGAAGCACTCCATGTCTACGTTATGGAATTAAATTTCCTATAACCGTAGCTTCGGGGTGTCTGTCTTCTTCCCTCTCATCTTCCCCTCCATCTCTATCCAATTCCTACTCAAGTCTACTCCCCAAAGTTTCCTTCCTCTGGAATGTCTGCCATGCGCGCTTGAAAGAGCGTCGCAGCTTCTGACATTTTTGAAAGATTTCGTGTGATTGCGGTGGAATATCCCTGCCACTATCATCATCTTCGTCAGTTTTGGCGATCGTCAGGAGATGGTCGGAGGTTGGCACTGGTCTTTCCAAGTATCTCTTTAACAGATTTAAATGGAAAACCTTCTCCTTTCCTTGAATAGAGATCTGGTAGTTAGCCTTAGAAATCTTTTTCAGGACGGTAAACGGCCCTTGCCATCCGATCTTCAGTTGGTTGTTCTCGGTAGGGAGTAACACCAAAACTTTCTCTCCTGCTTCCAGTTCTCTCTCTTTCGCGACTTTCCTGTATCGGTTAGCGTGCTTTGTGCGTGCTCGCTTAAAGTTGGTCGTTGCTAGGTCCCATCCTAGTTTTAACCTTTCCTTTAAACCCGACACATATTTACTGGCTGAGACAACTGTCTCATCAGCCTTCTGGTCAGTCAGTGACCAAAGTAAGGCTTCAAGTGGCCCCTTAATGGGTCTGCCGAATAGAAGCGTAGCTGGCGGAAATCCTGTGGAAGTATGAGGAGATTCTCTGTAGCCAAATAACGCTGCAGGAATACAAAGATCCCAATCTTCAGGTTTCACTTGTGCCAGTCTACTTAACATCATGTTGAGGTTTCCATTAGCACGTTCCACGAGCCCATTTCCGGCCGGAGTATATGGCTTAGTGTGAATGTGTTGGGTCCTCAAGATCTTAACGATCTCATCCATCAACAGGTTTCGGTATGGAGATCCGTTATCCGTCAACACTTGTTGAGGGAATCCCAACCGAGTGAAAATCTGCACGAGGGCTTCTGCGACATGCTTGGCATCTGCGCATGTTAGCGGGATAGCTTCTGCCCATAAAGTGCATGTATCGACTAAGGTCAGGATGAACCTGTTCCTTCTTTTAGTCCTTTCTAAGGGCCCTAAAATGTCGATCACAACCCGTTCGAAGGGTGTTCCCACTATTGGCATTTCACCCAAAAAGACTGGGGGTGCCCGTTGCTTGGGTGGCACACGTTGGCACTGGGCATAGGATTTGACATATCTGATAATATCAGTATTTACTCCTGGCCACCAATAATGAGTGGTTATCCGTTGGTTTGTGGCGTTCTGTCCCATTTGTCCGCTGAAGGGAAGAGAGTGCCCCATTTCTAGGATTTGGCTTCTGTACTGTTTCGGTACTAGGAGCTGGTTGTAACCTTGGTCAGGCTTGCCCGTTCTGCGATACAGTACGCCATCCTTAGAAAAAATGTCCCCGTCCTGTCTGGGTTCCTTAGCCATGGGCAGTTTCCTAAAGCAGGGTGCCAAAGTAGGGTCCTTGTATTGCGCTTCTTTAAGTTCCATGGGTAACAAATTAGGCGCAAGCTCCCGTTCCTTTTTGGTTTGCCCTCTTGTAGTTACTGCTGCCACAATCGGCTCTTCCGGTTTACCAATACACACGTATCTACCGCCAAGTATGACTGGGTAGATGGGATCATCCATAATAGCCGCTTTGATCACGCCTCTGACAAAATCAGAGTGGATCTCCACCAATGCAATGGGAAGCGCTGTAGGTGCATCACTCTTACGAACTCCACAAAGTTGGACGGTCTCTGCTGTCTCTTGACCGGGTTTGACCAGGTTTCTGGCAACAATGCAATCATAAGAAAGCCCCGTGTCAAATAAACAAGAAGTTTTAGAACCGTTCAATGTAACAGTACCTCGCGTTGAGGGTCCATCCCCAACAAGTTGGGAATCACTGTCAATAATTCCGCCTTGCGAGACTGTTAGCAAGCATCCGATGCGTTTAGGCTCGGTGTGCTCACTCTGATCATATGTCCCGTGCTCAGGGGTTTTCCCTTTGCCACCTTGACCTTACTGGCCACGCTGCCATGAAGGACGGTCGGGTTGATCAGACTGTTTACTGTGGTTGGGGTACTTGTTCTTGTAGAACTTGGATTTTTCAGGAGGGGGGTTTTGAGGTCCACTTTCTCTGTGGTTATTCTGATTCGAAGCATGAGAAGGTTGATCTAGATTATTTTTCCGAAAATGCTCCTCTGTCGGTTTCCGCTTAGTGGCCGGTAGTTCAGCCAGCGCATTATGGTAACGCTCAGACTTCTCTAAGATGTCTTCAAGTTTTTCTGCTCCCTGCTCAGCTAGAAATCTCCGGGTATCTGCAGACAATGTGTTCTTTATTTGTTCTGTTAAAACAAATTCCTCCAGACCTTCATAGGTAGAGGGGAGCTGCGAGAGCTCTAGGCACTTTGTCAGATAACCCTTCAAACGAGACGAGAACTGCTGAAAAGTTTCAGAATTCTCTTTCCTGCTGTTGCGAAACAGTTGCAGAAATTTGCGAGCGTTCATTTCAAAACGCTCCAGTAACGCTTTCTTCAACACATCATAGTTGTCTTGTTGGCTGCTTTCCAGTTTGGCGTAAACCTCATACGCACTGCTTTTCAGCGCCTGAGAAAGCTTCATGTTCCAACGCGACCTCTCTAAACCGTACAGAGTTGCAATTTTCTCAAATTTTTCTAGCCATGTGTCAATCGTCTCATTAGGACAAGGGAAAGACTCTAGCGGAAAAGACATAGCAGTGAGATGAGTAGCTTGAGTGTTAGAAGGATCAGTTAAGGAAGAATGAGGAGAAGACTCTCCATTGCTGGAGGTAGAGGCAGCACCACGACTTTGGAATTCTAGAGTTTTAAGAGCCAACTCATGCTGTCTCTCTTCTCTCTCCTTCTCATGCTGTCTCTCCCTCTCCTTCTCTCTTTCCTCATGCTGTCTTTCCTTCTCTCTTTCCTCATGCTGCATCCTGCGGATTTCCATTTCCTCATCCATCTTCTTCTGCTGTAAATCTGCGGCTGCTTTTTCCTTAGCTTCCGCTGCTTTCCTCTCCGCATCATATCTGTCCAGCTCGTCCCTGACGAAAGCTTTCGCTTCGTCTCCATCCAAACCTTCTTCTCTCGCCTCGTCCCTGAGGAGCTGTCTGAGCTTTGCCCTCTCGGCCATATTATGTCAGTGACTGAGACTAGTGGAGAAAGAAAATAGGAAAAAGGATACACTGGTTCCTACCACTTACGAGGAAAAAAATACCAAAAATCAAAAGATGATATAATTAACCCTGGGATACCTCCTCCAAAATAAAATCTAACTATCGCTGCTATTAATCGGCAATAAAGCACCTAATGCAAAACACGACTACGCCAACTAAATGGTAGTTAAGATTTACTCACTGAAAAATAAGTTGCTACAGTGGAAAACAAAATTATTATTGCAACATTTTTAAGGAAAAAAAAATCCCTTAATTTTAATCCACTATAAGTTTCACCCCTGAAGACAGTTAGGGTAAGGGAGGCAATTAATCTGGACAAATAGTCCGAAACGCACTCCTTAGCTTTTGCTCAAACACCTACTTCTTCAAAACCCAGTGAATGTTATACACTCACCACTTTACCAGCGTTTAGTATTACAAATCAACAAATAACATATATTCCGACAAAATCCACCTGTAACTCAAATGTATATTATTCAAATGCTGTGGAAAAAACTTATCAGTTTGTGTGGTCAGCACGCTCGTAAACAGATCGTTAGTCTAGGGGATAAATTATTTAAAGATATAACAACTCACAAGACATCAAACTCTTACTCTATTACACAATAAAGAATCTTAAGTTCAAAATCCAGATAGACGAGTCCACATTTGTCGTACTCGCCTTCCTATTCTAAGTTCAAAAATCCTTCGGACAAGACCACATTTGTCGTATCGTCTCAGGATTTTGGGTTCAATTCCCGGTAACAAGCAACCATTTGTCGTAGATTTTTGGATAGGAGTATTAAGACTTGGGTTGGTCCCTTCTGAATAGGTTTGAGTAGGTGATGGACACAGTGAGAGTTAGTAAAATGAAATAGAATTTCCACAAGTGAGATGATAGACTGTGATATAGAGGCTGTCTCTGAAAAAATCGAGGAAATCTTCTCTCTTTCACCTATCCTCTACGACAGCTTTTTAAGGCGTCAGACAGTCTAAACACAGATGTATATATTACATATATTTCTATCTACTCACGGGCACGCACATACACGTGACGACAGTTAAACACACAGACGTGGGAAATCTATAACAATGAATATATATATTATTATTATACCGAGCTGACCAACGCACTGATTTAGTTCAAGAGAGATTTTATTATTATCATCTAAAAAAAATCTTCTCACAACACCAAAAAAAAACACATCAAGGAAAAAACATATACAAGTAGTCATAAAATTCAAGAAAATGCTACAAGGATGATAGCCCGTTAGAATCTTACTCTAGGTGTAGCCCACAGCCCCGTTAAGAGAACAGATGATGGCCCAAAGAGTTATAGGTACATAGGGTTGAGTCTAAGAGGTTTCTTTCTTTCTAGTAAATGTATGAACAGAGTTGGATAATCTGATTTAGCCTAAGAAAAAAAGAAACTCTAGCATTTGTAACAAGTTCTGCAGATTAAAAAAGTTAAGACAGCAAATGGGTGCCAGAATACACCGGTAAAATAACACTCAGACCTGCGTACTATCATTCATTCAGCCATGGCCATGTGCTCACATTTATACTTACAACTTTGCTCGCTGCCTCTGGGAACATACTAATTCTAGGACCTTCACACAGACCCGTAAATGCAGTCACGACCAAGAAATCCCCAGTTCCAAAAGACGTACTGAACTCTCTGTCTCAGGGAACGATTCCTTGGGTGTTCTTATTTTTCGGATGTCTGTTGAGTCACATAAAATTTGTCCAGGCACGAAAGTTAGCAGAGCACAATGTCATTAGCTTTGGATTCTAGGATTTAAGGAATGTCAGATCGGTGCCTACTTTCAGGAAGGTACTATATTTGGTCACCACAATACTAGTCAAAAACTCTGTCGGAATGTTAATGTTATTCTTGTAATTATTCTCGCCGCCAGGCAGCATGTACATTTAAATTTGTGGAGCAATATGAACTGGCTCAAAAGCCCAATATATATTTCTAGTCTTTAGAAACCGTTAGTGGGATTTGTATTACTGTCTATCTCTGATGGCACCTGCACTGTCAGACCAGTGTTACTTGAAAAAAAAAACCCTTGTGGTTAAAGATAGGAAATGTCTATGCTTCTCACAAATATGTCTCTTTACTAAACGCTGGCAAGTTGGGTTCACCCCAGTATTCGCTGAATGAAGAAAACAACATATAATATAATATACAGAATATGTACTCGTTATAACTTACATTTTAAACGGCAAGCCTACAGCTTGACTTATATTTATTAAAACTTCCCGTGAGATAAGTTATATAAAAATCAATCATCAGGAATTAGGAATATCTGCGTATTCCGTCAATATTCACTGATGTCGCATCTAGCATTTATAAGTCAGTTTAGAAAAATATGATCTCGTCTGATTATTTAGCAGTAAAATTAACTTCATTATAGCTACATTATTGTTTAATGCTAGAAATTATAATTTATTCTGCTTTCCACTGAAACGCATCACTAGAAAATAATACAGACTATATAAATTTGGCACTCTGCGCAAAATCTAACTAGTGAAATATGAAATAAGCGACTTAACACTTTATCACTTCACAAAATACTAGATATAATATATTAATCTCACCACAGAACTACGGTAACACCACGACTAGGATAATTCACTAGATAGGTAGTTAGAAGCTCGTCAGAAATCTGACGAGAACTATGAAATTCGCTATACAAGCTTCATTCGCTAGCACGCGTGTTCTGTCTACTGAAGATGTTGGAGACTGAAATGAAATCAGATTTCAGCTCCTGGGTGGATATTTGAAAACAGGGGCAAACAATCCCACATTTTCTCAAACTCCGAAATCATCTCCCCTTTTTACGTGTAAAACACCTACGTCAGCTTAACGCGTGTCGTAACTGCCATCAGTGACCGAGAGCGCGCGTGAGTTGCAACTCTCAGACAGTCCGTCTCCAGTGCGGAGCGATTTTTCACGCTAAGCCGGAGCTATTTTGACGAAACGCTCGCGGTTTACCGAAAAATGCAGACACTCCGTCTGCCTGCCATGTCCGGTGGAGTGAATTATCACACTACCGGCCCAGAACTCAGCCGAAGAAAACACTGTCCCCGGGGAAACTGCAGACAGCTGTCGGCTCTCCGGTCTGACGGAATGCATTTTAACACTTCTCGTCTGACTGACATCTATGTAATAGAATGCTAGTGCGATTCTCAGTTTTGAGAAAAGAAACAGGTAAAGTTTGCGAATTAGGAAGGAAATATATTTTGCAAACGAATGATGCGAAAAATACCGGAAAAAGGTAAAGACATAATAAATTAAAAGGATCCGGGTGAGAGAATAGGAAGAAGATCTAGGCAATTTAATGATCATAAGACCTACGTGACAGTCACCCAAGAGTGTTTGAACGTCATATGTCGTGTCTGGTCACCCAAGAGTGTTTGAACTTCATATGTCGTGTCTGTTATTGGTCACCCAAGAGTGTTTGAACGTCATATGTAGTGTCTGTTATTGGTCACCCAAGAGTGTTTGAACGTCACATGTCTTGTCTGTTATTGGTCACCCAAGAGTGTTTGAACGTCATATATCGTGTCTGTTATTGGTCACCCAAGAGTGTTTGAATGTCATATGACATGTCTGTTATTGGTCACCCAAGAGTGTTTAAACGTCATATGTCGTGTCTGTTATTGGTCACCCAAGAGTGTTGTCGTGTGGTGAGTCACTGGGGCAACTACGACAGTAGATTTTGCCAGGAATAGTCTATGAGATATTAGATATAAGGTCTCTAGAAATTGGCTCGTTAAGAAAGAAAAAAAGACCTATTCGAGATAGGGACAAGAAGACAGGAATGCGAATGCTTTCCACTAGACAATGTTTTCTAATTAATTATGGAAAGAGTTATGTTTCCCCACGACCTTAGCTTCTGCCATTAGATCCCGTAAAGAAAAAGCCCCCAACCTCATCTGAGTAGAGAAAGGTTCCTATAGGTGAATATGTAACACCGACAGCACGAGTGATACATTAACAAACTAGATAATGATCAAACGATCGTTGGGTTTATTAATGAAATATCCACACATATAGGGTTAGTGATGATGGAGAAAGACGATTCAGACAAAACACACAGATGAGATAATAAAATTGCAGTTAATTAAGTAATAGTTAATTAAGAATGAACTGGTGTAAAGTAAAATGATGATGTGATATGATACGTGGTACCAAAATGGTGAGTACTCTACACAGTCCATGTGTCTCTAAATGCTTCTCCTAGATATGAGGATTCACATGTATGCATAAAATGTCCCAAGTTGTTATACGTTATGTCGAGTGGGGTATCTCTAAGCCGACTACGTTCTGATGAATACTGTTGTCGTACGGAGAACGCTGACGAGATATCTATGTATATTCCTTCACTGTTTGAGTATATCTCTGTAGTGTGGATCAACAGTTAATAGTTGTCATATGAACAAAAAGTCTGTGGTCTAATCTCCCGAGGGTACTGGTCAGACTGGATATCTTCACGAAATGTTAGTGATATGTAGACTCATAACCTTGCATATGTAGTCGTGTTCATAATATATATATATATATATATATATATATATATATATATATATATATATATATATATATATATATATATATATATATATATATATATATATATATATATATATATATATATATATATATATATATATATATATATATATAGTCTGCTTCATAGAATGCGCTTAAGAGGGTGTTGCACTTGCTATAAATATGCGACTCCTCTTTTGAGCTCTTTTGCTTGACTTCAGATAATAATGATCTTTCGAGTGATTTGAATTTATGATGACTCTGTATTGAACTTGTGATAACTCTGTATTGAACTTGTGAGCAAGCAGTATATGGTGACGAAAAATGCTGCGTCCACCTTCTGACTTGTGGGTGAGACAATATTCCTTTTTAATTGAGGAATGAAAGATGTCCTAGGGCGAATTCTGCTAGCCAAATGTCCGTTTTTGATAACTTATTTCTGGTTAGACGTCAGACACGTTGCGTGTAGACTCAGACTTCTGATGAACTGAAGACACACAAAAGTCTTCGTAAGTTTTTCACATTTAACATCACTGGGTGACTTGCATTTAAACTACTGCTCATTATTCATCTCTCTCTCTCTCTCTCTGAGTTCAATTCTATTGAGGTTAAATATCTTGTGCATGAGAGTGTGTGCGCATGGGAGACTGTGATGATGATAAAGGTGAAATATGAACTATTAATTACCTCCTATCATCCTATCATATTCTAGGAAAATCTTCTGATTTTATTAATCAGTTATGCCAAGAATTATTTGAAACTTTATCTTTCGCACATTTTAGCTGTGAGGTTAAAATAAACAAAATTAAGAAAATGTATTAATAAGTATAAGATCTACTAACCTTCTTTTCCCTTCGCAAAATCCTTTAAGAACACAATTAATCACAGAACTGAATTATCATCCACTCTGAATAAACACGTGTATTAGGCTATGCGTTTTTGGGTTTAATCTCTTCCCCACAAGGTAAAAAACCTGGACTCCTTCCTCTTGCAAGCTACGCAGTAGATTATATTTCTGCCAGTCCAATATGGGTTTCTGGATCCGACATCTAGCTCCGCCCATGCCAACCAATCCTTAATGGTCTCTCTGGTCACTCATTCACAGGATCGCTCTTGTCTCCTGTCAGTCCAAACGTGGGTGTAGTTTGACCTCTGATTGTTTATTGTTCACCTGGCCAAGGTGGGCGTCCAATGTGGTAAACCAACGCTTGTCTTAACCGCGGCCGACCAAAGATAACACTATTACAGCATGAGACGTTTTCCCCTGGCCAATCTGGGCGTCCAATGTGGTGTCACAGAAATTACAGCATGCCCAGATGTTTGATTAGGATGACCAGATGTGTTTTTACCAGATTTATCACGATGCAATGTGGGCTTCAAACGATAATGTCATGCATGTGGACTCAATCAAAGGACTTTATTTCCTCCGATGAAAGAACAAATGTGGTTCTCTAGATACCGGTCGCGAGTAATCACAACGATGAAATAGCAAATGTGGGTCGCAAATATGGGATGAAAGAGCAAATGTCGGAGAAAATACAATATGAAAAATGTAGGAAAAGATGGAGCAAAAAGGCCTTTGCGCTCGTTTATCACAAGTGTTTGAACGTCAAATATCGTGTCTGTTATTGGTAACCCAAGAATGTTTAAACGTCATATGTCGTGTCTCGTATTGGTCACCCAGGAGTGTTTAAACGTCATATGTCGTGTCTGTTATTGGTCACCCAAGAGTGCTTGAACGTCATATATCGTATCTGTTATTGGTCACCCAAGAGTGTTTGAACGCTGTCTGGCGTTGTTAAATTGTTCTAAACACACATATTCGGCTTGTTCAACTTTAATGGCCGACTGATCAAAGCAACCACGTTCTTCAGAATTTCTGGTCTCAATGGCCACTGACCAAGTAAGCAAAAGTAAAAATACTCTTTCTTTCTCTCCTTCTCTTTCTCTCACTCTGTATTTTTCTCTCACTCTCTCTATCCGACTCTCTCTCACACACTCTCTCTCTCACTCACTCTCTCTCTTTCTCTCTCTCTGTTTTTCTCTCTCACTCTCTCTCTCTCTTTTTCTCTCACTCTCTTTCACTCTCTCTTTCACTCTCTTTCTCTCACTTTCTGTCTCTCTTTCTCACTCTCTCTCTCTCTCTCTCTCACTCTCTCTTTCACTCCAGTTCCCTTTTCTTTCATGAAGGATTGTATTACGATCACTACTGTTGGTTTCCATGCAGGAAGCCTGCACCAAAGATCTATATGTGCTGGTGCAGTGTTAGATGCTGTAGTGATATTTTCATATACTGAAGTTGTCAGGGCCAAGAAAAACCTCACAATGGTCGCCTTTTACAACTTGCCTAGCGGAAGATGTGGTTGAATACTTTCTTTGTCTCATCAGATCTCCCACAATTCACGAGATAGTAAATAGTGTTAGTACTAATTTCTAGACTCTGCCAGATCTGCTTGTGGTTTGCGCAGGTGAAGGCGTAGGCTTTACCAAATACTCACTTGAATGAATTCCCTGGCACATTTTTTTTTCTTGCAGCAAGGCGGTGTTTTAACTGGGTTTGACCGTCTTAACTGCCTATTATTCCTCCCCCTTTTTTTAGCTGTCAACTGCCCTATATATCGTTCGAGTGCTCATAATTAATCTGCTTCTCTTGGTGATATTTTTACCGTACATTGTACGAAACATATACCTCAGGTTGTCAAATTTGTTTCTTTAAATTGTGTCGAGGCATGCTTCTTTCAACCATGAACAATGTTCTTTAGTTATATTAGGAAGTGGTTCTGATTTTTAAAAAAATCAGACTTTTAAATAGTGCCTGATATAGATAGCATTTGTTGACTGGTCAATAGAGTCATTGTTCTTGTCTGGGATTATGTAATGCTGAAAATGGAATTCTTTTAATATACTGAAGCACATTAAAAACGCACCACCTGTATAATCCAGGAACAGAACTTGAAATGTAAATATAAGTGTTTACAAGTTTACATATTTGGAATCTTTATTCATATTCCTATGAATCCATGCTGGTCATTAATTTATACATTTGATTGTTATGAAATTCATTGCATTCTGTGCAGGCAAGGGAAAAAACCAAAAACGCAACCTATAAAAAAATTCATTCACACTATCCTCAGTATCTGGTATGTCCACCGTGTGCTTGCAAATAAGCTTGGCAGCGGCTCCGCATGGAACGCACAAGTCTCTGAAGGAAATTCCGGGGAATCAAGTCCCATTCACGTGTAAGAGCAGCTTCGAGCTGTTGCAGATTAGTTGGAGAACCTTGCCTGTAGACTCTGCGTCCAAGCTCATCCCACAGATGTTCTATAGGGGACATGTCTGGTGATAGGGCAGGCCAATCAATCGTCACAATGTTCTGCTGCTGTAGATATTGCTGCGTAATGCATGCGGTGTGCGCACGTGCGTTATCCTGCTGGAGAAGCTGCAAGTCTGGATAATTTGTGAACGCAGGAGCAACCAATGCATCCAGAACCTCATCTCGATATGTCACAGCATTAACATTTCCACGGAAGACGTGAAGAGGCAAGCGATGCTGAAAACTGAATCCTCCCCAAATGTGAATACTGCCACCTCCAAATCGGTTGTGCTGACGAACACAGCAATCTGCAAAGCGCTCTCCACACCGTCACCAAATCCGCATACGTCCATCAGCAAAGGATATGTTGAATCTGCTCTCGTCTGTGAATAGGACAGCATTCCATTGCAGTCTAGTCCATCTGACATGTTGCTCTGCCCATTGCAGGTGCTGCTGACGATGTCTGTGAGTCAAGTTTGGCCCATCATAAGGTCATCTTGCAGTAAGGCCTGTATCTCTGAGTCGTCGTATGACTGTCATTCGAGAGACTTGCCCACGTCTACCCACTATTGCTCTTGCTGTTTGACTTGCCGGGAGAGAACGATTCCTTAGGTGACTCAGCACAATATGACGATCTTGCGCAGGGGTAGTAACTCGTGGTTGGCCACTCCGAAGTCTATCCCGGGCACTGCTAGGGGTTCCGTAACGTTCAATGAGACGTACAATAGTGCTGTGGTGGCAATTCATCCTTCTGGCAATGGCCCGCGAGTTCATTCCGGTCTCCAACATACCAATGGCTCGTTGGCGGTCGTTTTTAGATAGTCGTGGCATTTCAAGCACAGTTACTGGGTGTTTTGTCTCAACGGCCTTTTTATACCGAGTATACTGCCACAACGCGTACACATTTTCAGGGTCATAGCTGTTGGGAATCGTGTTGCACGTGTAACTTTCATTGTTTTCATGTAGTCTGTACACAAACCTGTGGGTTGAATCATGCACTTTCCATTCCAGCAGCCATTCGCTTTCTACCTCGTGACAAACACGGGGAAAATCCATTCCCACACCATTTTTTTTCCAGCTTCTCGGCATCAGTATATATAATAGTGGTGCGTTTTTAATGTGCTTCAGTATAATTTATCCTTTCCATACTTGTAAAAGCCAAAATAAATTAACAGTGAAGAAACGCTTACAGATCTAATTCAGCAAAACACAAGAAAACAATAATATTAGGACAAAATTACGTACAACAATGCGAGCAAGAGATTTTGCTAATGACACATTTATGTCAGTTATATTGCACGTCTAGTGTTGTCCATGGTTTATTTCAATAGGAAAGTGACATCTAGAGTTTCTCTACTCGTTTTTATGGAATGCTGTAAATATTATTATCACACTGTTTTCTTTGTCTTTCTTGTTATCTAAGTATTCTGATTGTTTGGTGAGTATCAAAAATGTGGGCGTCTTAGTAAATGCTTGTCTAACACTGGTTAGATACAATCTGAGGTTACCATCAGATCAGCGCTTTTGACTGTACATCGGTAGTGACATTTCTCAAGTCTTAATTGGTCAATTCGTCTTTTACCTTTCTCATGTATCACACAGAGTGAGCTGACATTATTCTCGAGAACTGTGAGCTTCTGTCACTGTAAGAAATGGTCCCTATTTGATTATATATCACTGGACAAAAAATTTTGACTTTTTGTGTGTATCTGAGATTAAACCAAGTTACCTTTATGTTGTTTGGGCTGCTGAATATGAAAATGGCCGTTAAAACACCAGATCAGCTCTAGTTTTTTAAATATCTATAAAACAAGTTTTACACATTTGCATATACATACCATATGATAATAATGCTCATAGCGGAAATGATTCAGCGACGCCTTTTTGCCTGTCGCTTGTAATGGGTTTCTGGAGCATTTCTCACAAGGGTCCAACAATAGTCTGCTAGCATTGCTGCATTCCATTTCCCTTGGTACCTTTTTTCGAGGATAGTAATGTCCTGATGAAATCGTTCCCCATGCTCGTCACTGACAGCACAGCAGTTAGCAGGGAAAAAATCAAAATGAGAGTGTAAGAAGTGTAATGTCAAAGACATGTTGCACTCTAGTCTGTCGTAGCGCTGCAAGAGGGTTTCTACAAGCTCCTGGTAATTGTCAACCTTATTGTTTCCTAGAAAGTTTGTGGCTGGAAAGCATTCCAAGCTAACTTTTCATCACCTGTGAGGATATCATCAAAACGCTGTTCTCGGAAGAGCTGACGTATCTGTGGACCGACAAATACACCTTCCTTGATTTTGGCCTCACTAAGTCTTGGAAATTTATCACGAAGGTATACAAATCCTGCCCCATTTCGATTCATGGCCTTTACAAAATTCTTCATTAGTCCAAGTTTGATGTGGAGAGGAGGGAGCAAGCATCTATATCAGGCACTATTTAAAAGTCTGATTTTTTTTACAAGTGGTTCGTTAAGTACATTCTTTTTCCCCGGTTCAAGTGATTGTCGTTGGGGCCAATCCTTTTTCTTGTAGTGGGAAGTCCTGGCACGGCTGTCCCACAGACAGAGGAAACAACAAAACTTTGTGTAACCCTGCTGTAGCCCCACCAAGATGGCAATGACCTTCAGGTCACCACAAATCTGCCACTTATATTTGTCATAGTTGATGGTGTGTAACAGTTGTTTCATGTTGTTATACGTTTCTTTCACGTGGAATGCATACCCAAGTGGAACAGATGGTAAAACGTTACCATTATGGAGCAGCACAGCTTTTAAGCTCAACTTGGACGAATCAATGAACAGCCTCCAATCGTCGTCTTCGTAGTTGATGTGTAGTGCTGCCATCAGACCCACTATATCAACGCAAGTAATGAGGTTATCTGTCATTTTGAAATATGGAAGCAGATCTTTTTGCCGAGCACGAAACACAGACATATGCACATTCTCTTCTAGAATATTCCATTGCTGCAGTCTGGACCCCAACAGCTCTGCTTTATTTTTTGGCAATTCCAGATCTCTCACTAGATCATTCACTCTGGGTAATTTTATGTGGCTGTGCAGACTCTTCAAAAGGCATGAAATCAGGATCTCTTGATGTAGATTCTTTCACAGGTGACGGATGTCCACTGGCCTTATTATCTTCTTCATCATCCAGAGTATAAGATTCTGGTAGGTCCGGAACAGGAAGTCCTTCCCCGTTAAGCACTGGCCGCATAGCAGAGGGAATATTCGGATAGGTCACAGGCCGCGTTTTCTTCTTACAAATACCATGTCCAATTGGAGGAGTCATGCAAAAGTAACAATCATTAAGATGGTTTGTGGGTTCCCTCCACACCATTGGAACTGCAAAACGCATCGATCGTCCTTTTCGGTTCAACCAGCAGCGCAGATTCGTTGCACAGGATTGACAACATATGTGTGGTGTCCAATACCAGTCCTGGTCACCGATCTCACAACCAAAAAAAAGGCTGTAAGCTTTATTTATCATCTGTATAATGGGTCGCCTTTGTGGCAGCAAAGTTATTTGTCCTCAAATATAGCACAAATAATCCGCACTGTTCACACATTCACGAGGCAACTTGAACGACACGTCTGCACTTACAGAATCCACAACACAAATGATGACAAGGAGGAAATGTGGTTGCAATGACTGCTACAGATTGCGTCATCCAATTGGCGCTCAAGGCTATCCGTCTCGTGGGGAATCACGCGCCAGGGCTATAGAAAACAGAAGGACTGGGCCATTCGCTATGGGAAGGTGAAGCCACCAGCCTTCTGACCCCCCCTCCCCCAGCCTACCCCACCCCCAATCTTGAAAACTGGACCTAATTCGCGATTTTTAAGTTCATATTCGTGATCAGCATGTCCAAATTAGTTAAAAATAGCTACTTTTGTCTCGGATACATTTTGGCTGTTGTCCAGTGTTATATATATATATATATATATATATATATATATATATATATATATATATATATATATATATATATATATATATATATATATATATATATATATATATATATATATATATATATATATATATATATATATATATATATATATATACTGTTTAATATTTTTCTTCTGCGATCAGTTTCCTATGCTCATCAGTCTAAACAAGGAGATGAGTTGTCTTTAAGAATCCAGTCGTCAGCAGGAAGTCCTCCCGGGTGCCCCACAGTTTCTCTTCCACTTTCGTCTCCTGGGGCCAAGTTTGAGCTCTCAAATCACTAAAGAGAAGGCACGTTTGCAGAATGTGTTCCGGAGTCTGGGGGCCATTTTGGCATGTGCACTGGTCAGTAAGGGCCACTTTTATTTTGTGGAGGTGGGCTTGTAGTATACAGTGTCGTGTGCAGAGCCTAAAAATGGTGGTTTGCTGTTTTCTGTCTAGCTTTAGGATGGGTGTGATAAGAGGTGTTGATGTTAATAAAATTAAAGGTTAACAAGGTGAGGTCAAGCTATGTAAGTTCCCTGAGTAAGAGTGATGATGATGTATTTCTCAGGGTCCCTATCCGCTACCTCTTCTGATCTCACCCAGTGTACATTAATTTCTGTTGTGTCTAGGGTAATGTATGCAATATCATTAATTTCCAAACAGAACTTTAACCCAAATGTAACGTAATTAAATAAGACTGTTGGTAAAGTTTATACATATCTGTACAATTTAATCTTCCTGTACCTCAATCTTTTGGGACAGGAATTTTCAAACTCAACTCAAGAAACTTTTTATTTACAAGATAGAAATAAATAGGGTGGAACCCTGTCCATGTATGTAAACAAAAGTCACTGGAAAAACTAAACCCTCTGTTCTGGTTTCTATGTTGGGTATTATCACTGGTCTATGATTGGAAAGTCTGTTCTTTTCATCACACCCAGGTGAATATTTTATTTTTGTGGAATTTTAGTATGATGATATATCAGTGCCTTTTCTAAAGGACTTAACTTGCAAGCATGTCTGATGCTGTTGACTCAAAGAATATTCGAGTTCACCAAAGTGTTGTACTTCCTGGATGAGGACTAGGAGCCTAGCTACAACTGGTATGATGAGCAGCCACTCCCATGTGTTGTTCTCTCCAGGCTTACTGCACCAACAAGATACTTCGTGGTACAACCATGGAATGAGAAGGAAAGTTTCCTTCCATATAAATCTTATCTACACTAATTCCACATACAAACACTGTTACAACTCACCTGGGTCAGTCCTGTGTGCTGACCCTTTGCACAAGACTTTAATTTCCGTCGTCTACACTCGGTCTGTGTAATCATTCTTCTTCAGTGATAATACAAATCCACTGTCCATCAGTCGGGTTAGTCTTCCATACAATAGACCCGGTGTGCTTAATCTAGTACTGTAATCTGTTGACAACTTCGTTCTAACATTCTCTACATGATTTTATACAATATTTAAACATTTGTGGCACTGCAAAAGCCAATATCAATTTATTAACACTCACTTACAGTCGCAAAATTGTAAGGCCAATTGCCAAACATTTTTACACATTTTATTTCACTTTCCAAATAAATCTGCTTTTGGCACATTCCTACTTAGGTTGTCGTGACCCAAACTCTCTCCCACTAGGCAGTATCGAAATCAAATTATGGCTCACACAACAGCCTGTTACATGTTAATAATATATACAAATAAAATTATCTGTCTTACCCCAAGTAAGGAATAATCACATACACAAGCGTGACTAGCAGTAAAAGGGTTTGTAAATACTGCGTTCTAGTCCAGACGGCAAAAAACTTGGTCACTACGTCTTCCCGCTGATGTCAGCTTGGCACGGTTTTACAAATCTAATGGCCTGATTTTGCAAGGAGGTGTTAATTTTTATCAACTACACCTAACCAATCAGAAGACGAGTCCAAAAAAGTTAAATATTTTTGGGGGACTGTCAAAATGAGCGATTTTAAGTGTGTTTGTTAATCTGACTAAATTTGTTTATCATATATCTTAATTATTTATGGACCGATTTTGATTATCGAAAGTGATAATCAAACGGCCAATTGTCCTCTATCGTCCCATATAAGTTTCCTTCCATGTTTCCTTAGCATTTTCATCTGGGTAATTTTTAAGTAATAAAATGTGCCCGTACCCTGAACTGAAAATATTACTAAATTAAATTTTACTATGTCAAGATAATATTATTAGGGGAAATCTTTATGTTACTGTATTAAGCAATATTATCGCTATAATTCAAGATATTCCTTTCATTTTAATTCCCTTTTGTTATTGAGAAATAAATTAGTTTATTCAAAAACTCAAAATGGGCATTATTTCACTACAACCAAATTTTCTCTTGCCTACAAAACGAGGTACCGATTTGATTGGTTGTTAAATTTTACCACGTCCTTCACTAAATATTGGGGTGAGTGTGTGTGTTTATGGGGGTAGTAACTTTTAACGTGTGGTAGTAGAAAAATTCAAATTCTCTAGTTAAATTGTTGGCGGTAGATTTGACTTTGTCCCCAGACAAATTTCAAATATTGTAGTTATTTATAGATTTTAAAATACAATAGTTAGTTTATGAGCGGGAATTTGAGCGTGGTGTCATACAGATGTAACATTTTACGACAATGGGGTCTTGTTGGTACTTGTTGCTTGTTCTCTGGCTCCATGCATTTTTGTACTTTCTTTTGATTAATGTCTTTGCTTCCTTCAGTGAGTCAATGTGGTGAAACTGTGCCTAAAACAGCACCCCATGCACAAGAAAATAAAAGAACTAACCAAAAACCGATTGAAAAGATCAAGCTTCAACCACCTATCAAGACAACTGATGGTTGTCAACGGAGAAGTAACCTCAGAAAACCCTTTTCACCCAAATAAATGTTGGATTTGTCCGCGGATTTGAATCGTCCAAGTTGATAATGAATCGGAGATGGAATAGTAAGGGTTTATTTTAAATCTTGTTATGTATTATTGTGTATGTATTTTTAATATATTGTTGTCCAATCAGCAGAACGAGTGCCATTTTTGACGGATTGCTTACTCATAAAACCAGAGCCTGCTTCAGTCAGTTCAAATGCCTTGCCTCGAGGCGTAAGCGATCATGTTCCACCACAAATATCGATTTTTAGCACATATCTTCAGTTCTGCTGTTGATCTTTTCCCATGCCACAGCATCAATCAATCTATCAATCAATACACTGATGAGACAAAGTGAGAATAGAGCAATTGCTCCTTCTGGCATGTCGTACAAGGCAATGAATATGAGGTTACGAATGGGACTGGCACCCTCATCAGGTAAAACAAATTTAAACAGAACCCAATACTGCACAGGTTTGTGCTTTGGCATAGGTTTCATTAAGGGGACTATCTGCATTTGCGACCCTATGTTTCATAAGGAGTGAAAAATGGAGATGATGATGATTTTAGCTGTCCACGTGATTCTTAACATTCTTTTGAGAATCCACATCGCTGCTCCATCCCATAATTTTGCATTTATTTGCTCACTGTCCACGGCTCATTTCCATACAATAAAGTTGGTTAGGTGTAACACTTAATAACTCATTTTCGTAAAAGTATACGCGGGATAAAAAATTCTATGGAGCAGGGCTTTTTAACATTTCTGGTATCATGGACTAAATTTGATTGCCTGATAAAGGCTATAGACCCCATTTATTGTTCAATAAAGTCTATGGACCCTATTGATTGTCCGATAAAGGCTCTATGGACCCCATCGATTGTTTGATGAAGGCTATGGATCCCTTTGATTGTCCCATGAAGGCTATGGACACTATAGGTTGTCCGATGAAGGCTTGTCACGGAATTGTCTCCCCTGCTTTGCAGTAGTGGTCCAACAATGGCCAAAACTCAAGAATATCTAATAAGGGCACAATATTACTCTTGGCAGAGTTGTAGATAGAAGGATGATGACGCTTCTATCTCAAGGTAGTTTTCATAAGATATTTCCGAAGTCAAGAACAATGCTGTAATGGCAGGGCAATTGTTAACTTATATCTGATCCGCCGCCTTTTATGAAGAATTAAGCAATTATTAATTTCAGCTCGTTCAAGCCCCCGCCCTGATTTACTCAGTGGAATTCTTCTTATTATGGTATAGCTCTGTTTATAGTGCATTTAGTAAACTGACTGAGACAAACATGCAGTACATTCAAAAATCGAAGTTAAATTTGAATAATTACAAATAACAAATTTAATAATCATCTAAGTTTTAACAGTTAAAAAAAAAGAATAATGATTGATCAGGAAAAATATCATCACTGTTGTGGTGGACTGGTTATTTATGTAAGAAGTCACTTGGCAGCTTATAGGTTTCACTTAGCTGCCAATGGTAGTGTCTTCTCCCGCTGGGTTTTTTTTTTGGGTTCTGTGCAGATAGGTCACTGGAGTTCTTGCGTCTCTGGTCAAGATTGTTGGGCGCAGCACGTTCCAAGTAAGATCAAGGAGTAACTGCAAGCTGGTCCCGCGTCTCTAAGACCATCTGATGATGGTGTCTAGTTCTACGTCAGTCCACTTTTACCCTCATTTTGTTCTAGAGATTAGTACCCGCAACTGGTACCACCAACAACTATGGTAAAAGAATAGAACGAAAACGCTCCCCTGAGTATTGCGTTTTCCAACCCATAGTTATGTGTCCCCTTCTCCCTATTCCACCATCCCATCTACCTCAGACTTTACTCTCGATGGGAATTAAACTTAATCCCTCGAGAGGAAACTTTCTTTACATTTAAATTGAATAGCTTTATATTTACTTTACATTCAAATGAAAAGGTTAATAGTATAGATAGAATATGTTTACATTAACATCTACCTTTCATCTTTCCCTCCCTGCTCCATTTGGAACTTGGGACTACCTATGCTTTTTAGTTCTCTTTGAGAAACTAGCAATAAAACAGTCACCATCCCTTGCAGTGGTGATTCATGAATTCATCGTTCTATATGATGAAGTTGCCGGACTCAAATGACTTGGACATCCATTTAGCAATTTTCACATATCAATATTCACGTGGCATATCAATTAGTTCACATGTTAGTAATGAAAATTATAAAATGTAAAATGCACAACTTACGCCAATCTTGGCTCACAGACTGTTTGCTCAGATGAATAAATGCACTTGACTAAGCCTCCTACACATGTTCTTGGGGTCGTTATTTTAACACTAGATTCCCTCTATGACTCCGTGTTTTCGGATTCCTCAGATCCCCGTTCCTTATTAAATGATAGAGATGTCCTGGGCTGTTTAAGTCCTTCAAAATACTCCAAGAAAAGTCCGGTCTCAAAATGGAATTCTGAACTCTAACTTCTGGCAGTCTGGTTTCGTCTTGGCAAGTGATCTTCACAGTGTTTTAAAACTGCGAAAAGGTCAGGTTGTATGGCCCTTCCTCCCGTGCATTTGTTTTGTTACGATGCTAAGAAAGTTCCAATCGTTTAAAACATGCGTGTTGTGTGGGGTAATTTCAAAATTATTTCAGCCTTAAATAATATGCGTGATGTAAAAGGTCATGTCTCCCATATATAGAATGAAAACATCCGATCCTCTCTCGGCCATGTTTACAAATAACAAATTATTTATTTAATATAAAGTAATGTCTTTGTAACATGGTGTGCCGGAAACAATGATGTCATGCATGTCAGTCCAAAATGTGTTGTACAGACGAGTAATCTCGTTATCTGTCGCTTTAGCACACACAATCTGTCTCTTTAACATCCTGGCAGAGAACGCACCCTGGCCTTATCAGCGATTAAACAACTGCGCTGGGCGATTTTAATGTTACTCCGTAGCCTGATGTCGGGCACGACCGACATTAATCAACATGGTTGTCGACTAATATTATCTTATCAGTTCCTTCCCCAGCAGGGAGAAACAGGTAAGCAAACAGACGTGACGACTTATCGCTGAGAGGAGTGTAAAAATGTTTGAAAATACAAAATATATGCTACATAGCAGAGACATAAAAAGGTGCCGACCATGGAAAAGCACGTAACCTAGTCAGTACAACAAATGTCACTGATTACTGCCGTAGTGAAGCAGAGATCGACCC
Organism: Oreohelix idahoensis; assembly: GCA_024509875.1. Taxonomy (NCBI): domain Eukaryota; kingdom Metazoa; phylum Mollusca; class Gastropoda; order Stylommatophora; family Oreohelicidae; genus Oreohelix; species Oreohelix idahoensis. Next base: position 198,613 of record JAMPIV010009724.1, read on the forward strand.
AATAATGTCACAAGGCTACGAACCCCTTCTTGAAAAAAACGTACATAAAAGCAGTTAACAATTTTAAATTTTACGGTATGTACACGGACCGCACTAGAATCTATTCATGGACCCACAAGGAATTCTTGGACCGTAAGTTACGAAACCCTGCTATAGAGACAGATAAATCGGTCGGCATCAAAGGAAATATGAAAGGTACATTCTGCCATGTTTTTTTTCTTTTGGGGGGGGGGTGGGGGGGGGGGGGGGGGGAGGAGAGAAAGGGTGCACAAAACGATGTTCTATAATATCGTCTAATTAGCTTATATTTCATCTTCTCGTTATGCCGTTGTTGAGGGGTTTTGGAAACCTGATGAAAATGAAACAGAAGAGTACTTGCGAGAACTAGTTTGAACTGATGTGCTCAAGTGAGCTAAGTTTTGTGGTTTTCCTTCCCCGTGTATAACAAAGGGACATAGCTGTTTCCTTTCCCGTGTATTCCAGAAGGATATAGCTGATTGATTGTGTGCATTTGATTGTCTGTCTGTGTGTTCCTATCCGTGTGTTTCTCTTAGGAAGGTCTGCTTGTTTACTCTGTCTAGAATTGAAATGGGTTTGTGCCATTGTGTATCTGCGTTTGTGTCTGTATCCGTTTGTGTTTATGACTGCGTGTATCTTCGTGTATTTTCATTAATCCTTGTATGTCTGCGAGTAACAGTGCATCTTGATTATATATATATATATATATATATATATATATATATATATATATATATATATATATATATATATATATATATATATATATATATATATATATATATAAAAATATATATATATATATATATATATGTGTGTGTGTGTATGTCTGTGTGTGTGCGTGCGTGCGTGCGTGCGTGCGTGTGTGTGTGTGTGTGTGTGTGTGTGCATCTGAAGGAAACACAAGTTAATAAGAAACGAACAGGAGTTGAAATTAAACATAAACGTAACTAGTAATAGAAAGAAATAAAAATACATTTTAGAGGCCAACTTATGTTGTTATTAAATTCCAACAAAAAAACAGAAAATAAATGTTCCTTACATTGTGTTGCAAAGAATAAAACTTTTATTGTCAGTTATCATTTATCAGTAAGTAGTCATATCGGTTGCACAAAAAAGTATAAATTTGTGAACGATATAACGATTTCCTTATTAATGGCTCTTCTGATGTTTAGATTACCTCCTGCTGTTTTGCTCTTCATATATCAAATTGTGCTAGGAGAATACACCCTGGAACAGGTCAATGACTTTATATACATTGGCTCTGTCATATACATATACATTTGAAATTGACTAAAGTGCTTGTATAATAAATATGAACACCATCATTTCACCATACACTCCCCGTTCTTTATGAAGCCTGGGGCCACCTCTGCTGCTGCTTCTTTGAGGAAACTCGGACGAGGCAGTCACCAGCTGTCACAGAATCATTGGGTCGATCTCTTTTCCTCTATGGCAGTATTTAGCTACATGTGTGTGTGTGTACTAAATTAATTGCATTTCCGCGGTCAGTCCTGTTCTTTTCATTCTATCAAGCAGATATTTTGTACTTTCAGATCGTCTTATACTCCTCTCAGTGATAATTCGTCATGAACCCAGATTAGCCGGTCAGCGACCGAGCATTGGATTTACCTAAGGTGTGCCGGGCGATAAATTACCCGTCTGTGGTAGGGAATTCTCTACTCAGAGAGGAATGAAAATCCACCGAACGAAAAAGGGGTGTGGGAGGTCATCTGGGGGAGATCAACAGCGCTCTGTCTCGACGGGTAAGACGTTAGAAGAACGCAGCCAGGAGTCAATCCACAGTGCTGAGTACATTCAAGTTGATCTGCCTGATGATGATCTCACACACTTCTTGAACGGGAAGAGAGATACAATCAAGTTTCCACCTGCCAGTGCAAAAGGGCTTTGGGAACAGCTGGACGAAGCCTTGGCAAAAGAGTTGGATAACAACCTGAAGCAGATAACTTTGGAGAAGAAGCTGGAAATCTTCGGCTACATAATATATCTGCACTGTCGCAAAGTGTTCGGAGTGAGGAATGCAAGGGAAGGTAACCCACCACGAAAAAGTAGAAGACAAATTAAAATAGAAGAAATCAGGAAACAGAAGAAGCATGCCCGAAAACTTTTCAAGAACACAGTTGCCACAGAGAAGGAAGGGTTACGACAGGTTTGGGAGCACCTGAAAGGCCAACATAATGCCCTTTGTAGAGCAGAAAGGTTGTGCAGGAAGAGAAGGAAGACTCGAAGGGATAGGGAAAGATTCTTCAGAGAGCCCTTCAAGTTTGCCAAAGAACTGTTTGAGCAGCCACGGTCGGGTACGCTGAACATCAAGAAAGAAGACCTGGAAGAACACCTTAGAATGACATATTCAGATGGTCGCAGAGATAAATTCATGAACCACCACTTCCAGGGCTGGTGACTGTTTCATCGCGAGTTTCTTATAAAGAACCAAAAGCAGAGATGGTCCAAATTTCCATATTGTGCAGGGAAGGAATGATAACAAAAATTATGTACATACTTGTCATATTATTAATCATTTCAACCAGTGTACATGTAAAATATATTCACTCTAAATGTAATGAAAGTTTACAACCTTTTTAACTGATGTAAATGTAAACATATTCAAACTATATTATTAACATTTTCAACTAAAGTTAAATATAAAACTATTCATTTTAAATGTAAAGATAGTTTTCGCCCACTGAGATTAAGATTAATTCTCAGAGAGTGTAACAATTATGAAGATAGATGGGATGGTGGAATAGGAAGATGAGAACATATAAGTATGTGTCGGGAAACTCAGTACTCAAAGGGTATTTGTTTCTCTTCTTTTGCCATACTAGTTGGTGGTACCATTGGAGGGTACTATTTCTGGAACAAGTGAGGGTATAAGTGGCCTGAAGTCGACGCTAGACACCATCCTCAGACGAGTTTTGGAGACGCGAGACTAGCTTTGTAGTTACTTCCTGACTCTACTTGGAACGTGCTGCAACTCTTAATCTTGACCAGGAACGTGAGCAATCCAGTCACTTATCTGCGAAGAACCAAAACACCAGCGGGAGCAGAAACATCATTGGCAGCTAAGTAGTCAAATAAAATCTGCCAAGTGAAACTTCCCCTTATATAATTCGCCATTAACATCGGGTGATGATGATCAATTTTTGTTAAAGAATATTCAATGTTAATAACTGTTAAAATCTAAGTGATTATTAAATTTGTTATTTATATCTATCCAAATTTAAAGTTGATTTAATCATTTTGAATGTGTTGTATCCGTATGTCTCAGACAATTTCTTAAATACACTCAATCAGAGCTACTAAACAATAATAAGAGGAAATTCGCTAAATTCACTCAGCTGGGGGCTTGGAAGAGCAATTATAAGATTACATAATCCTTCACAAAAGTTGTTGGCAGATCCTAGAGTTAACGTGCTCAGCCAATGCAGTATTGTTCTCGCTTTTCTGAATATCTTGCGAACACACCCTTGAGGTAGAAGCAACATTATCCTTCCATCTAAAACTCGGCCAAGAGTAATCTTGTGCTAAGGTAGAAACATTTGAAGACCCACATCAGTTACTCTTGAGTTTTGGCGAGGAAGATGAGGTGAACTCCGAACTGCGGTAAGACGTGGAGTACAATGGATGGGTATGAAAAAAATTCGAAAAAAGGTTACACACCCAGGTTGCTAGAGGAGACGACCATTCAGTAACGTTTTGCCTGCCATGTTTACACTCACTGCTTCACAGATCTAATATTATAATCTCATCTCATATGTTATCTTCTAGTAGCTGATTATCACAAACAATTCCTCCTACATCTCACTGAGATCGACCGTGTATTTGGGCACGTCATGTTTGCAAACTAGCCCCTTATTAAGCGAAAACATGGTTTCATGTAACTTCCCAGACAGAAGTCTGGGTTAACAATAGGAATGTCGCTCATTGTAAACTCTTACTCCGTCTGGAGCTGGCGATAAAGGAATGTCAATATGGCAAGTTCGCTCCTTCGCTAAGCTACGCCTATAACAAAGGACAACAATAACCAGGAGTGTGGTTGGGTGAGATGTGTGACAAGATGTAATAAGAAATCCTTGAACGATGAAAGTGAAAACAATGAATACTGGAAGAATTAGCACGTACAAGAAATGGCAGAGTAATAATGCTGGAAAGGAGTGAAGACCAGAAAAAAAGAACGAACGTATTTCGCGACGTGAGTGGAGGGGGCGCAACAAAGAAGATTTGGCAATCCGATGAGCAGCAGCTGGGAGATTATTTCTGGTCATGTGACGAAGATGCCTCGGCAAAAGAGAACTATGCAAGAAGACGAAGATGTCTGTATACCGTTCTGCCTATGTTTGTCACATCGTGTATATTGGGGTAACTACAACAATAGTTTCGCCGGAAATAGCCTATGAAATATTATGAAGAAGGTCTCCAGAAATTGGCTCATTAAGAAACAATAGAGACCTATCCGAGATAAGGACAAAAAGAAGAGAATGCGAATGCTTTCCACTGGACAGTGTTTTCTGGTGTATTATGGAAAGAGTTCTGTTTCCCCACGACCTTAGCTTCTGCCCTTAGATTCCGTAACAGAAAGAGCCCCCAACCTCATCTTAATGTTACCTATAAGTAAATATTTAACACTGACAGCACGAGAGATACATTAACGAACTAGATAATGATCAAACGATTAGTGGGTTTATTATATCTACACATATAGGGTTAGTAGTAATTAGAACGTGATGATGGTGAAGGGCGATTCACACAAAAACACATGGATGAGATATTAATATTGTAGTTGGTTAAATAGAAGAATGAACCTATGTGAAGCGAAATGATGATGTGTTGTGATACGTGTTACCAAAATGGTGAGTATTCTACACAGTCCATGTGTCTCTAAATGTTTCCACCGGGTAGGATGATTCACATGTAGGCATAGAATGTCCAAGGTAGTTATAAGTTATGTTGCGTAGGTTATCTCTAAGACGAGGAGGTTCTGATGAAAACTTTTGCCGTAATGAGAACGTTGATGATATACAGTCCTTAAATGTTTGACAATATCTCTGTAGCGTTGATAAACAGTTGACAGTTGTCGTATGACACATGCCTTGTCTAATCTCCGAAGTGTACTGGCCAGACTGGAGATTGTTACAAAATGATCTTAGCATGGAGATTTATCACATTGAGTATGTACGCTTGATTTTATAGATATATCTTGGAGTAAGCTGCATTTGTACGACTCAACTTGTAACTGTGGAGTCTGCTTCATAAAATGCGCTTAAGAGTGCGTTGCACTTGGTGTAACGAGATGGTATTGTATTGTGGTTGTTGTCTTGATGACAGTCGATGATAGTTCAATAAAGAATAATGAACTACAAGATATACCCCAGTCTCAGAAATGAACACTGGTGTATGATAGCACAAATGATAGTTAGACAGTCAAAACCCATGGTCCGGTGGTAATACGAAGATCAAGAGCCTAGCGCGTCTTCTTGTAATAACTATTCTATGCTTTAACTAACAATGAAATTCAAATTGAACTCAATGGTAACTTTATGAAATTAACAAAATCCAAGTTACAATTAAAATCAATTTATTTATAATGATTCTCTTTTCTTCGGTTCTTGGAATTGATGGAGATGCTATATGTATATGAATTTTCTATTTACACAATATCCACAGAAATCACAGTGATATTATAGTGTTTACTTTACTTGAATTACAGTGTCTCTGCTTTTCTGACAAAACGTTAACCAGTCTTTTTCTTCATATGACTTGACTGTTCACACATAAATTGATCTAATGTTCTTCTGTTTCTGCACTTAACTGAGTGCTCCTTAAATGATGATTGACAATGTTGGTGGACTCCACATGGCTATATAGACTCGGCTGATCTTCCCATGTATTAGGGATACCAGCACAACCAGGTAGACCAGCTTTAGTGCTCCGTGTCTCTATGCAGGATAACACTTGGGTTCTCACTTCTGGCTTAAGCTCTATAGTTATGACCGATACCCTCTGGTCTTCTCAGAAATACACTAACAGGACTTCTTCTGGCAAAGGTAGGCTATCACAAATACTCAATGGTGAAGGAATACGTGACTAGCTCTCTCCTTTTGTCCTCTGTGTTCTCTGATTTCGTGCGTGTCCTAACACAGATTTTCTCCCTATCATCTTGCCAATGTAAATAATGCCCCCGGTATTGTTACACTTTGCCACACTTGGTATAAATATGAGAATCAACGTAAAAATGAAATATTGATTCTCAAAATGCGCTCTTGTGAGTGAGTTGAGCTTGATATTTGAATAAGTAATCAACTTGTAAATATGGAATCTTGATTTTCAAAATGTGCTCTTGATAAAAGGTGAATAAAAATGCTGCGACCACCTTGTAAAAGTTGGCGAGAATCCTTCCTTCTTAACTGAGGAAGTTAAGAATGTCCTAAAGGCGAATTCTGCAATCCAGACGTACACTTTGCTAGTTTCTTTCTGGGTAGACGTTCAACGTGTAATATGTCGACTCTGACGTCTGTCGAATTCCTTTTTCCATTTCGAGAATTACTTTAAGAACACTGTAAATTCCAGATGTATGAGTTTCAACATCCACACAGGAATGAACACATCAAATAAGGCTAGTCGTCTGGGATATGTTCAACATCACGCTGTACTGAAACTGTACTGATCTCTGATAAACTCCTCAATACATTATATTCCTAAATCGCCCATATGTTCCCAAATATCTTCCATGTGACGTGAAACTCCGCCTCTAAACCAATAGCTAGGCCTACATCATGTGGCTCAGACCTTGGATCTCTCTTGTCCCCTGTCAGTCTAAAAGCAGGTGGGCTATTCGCTGCCAACTTTCCTTCGCGTTGCCTGTCAGTTTTTGCAAGTGTGCCCGGTGTTTGTTGATTGACCGGCTAGAAAAAATCACTTGTCTTCTCCACCTGTAACGAAACTTGCTGTCCCTTGTCACTTTTCATGTCAATTTCTGTTTTTTTTTATCTTGCTGTCAATTGTTGTTTTCCGTGCGGTTTTGCGTGCGTGCTCTTGAGCGCGACTTATCCTTTGTTCCCTCGATTCATTCTTAAAGTCCTTTGTCGCCTGAGTCTATTGTCGCGTGTCATTGTTCTCCAATGCGGTATGACACAGATTTGTTTTAACAGCGGACACGCCATGAAAATGCTAATCACCACTGTCCAGCCAGCGTCTCCCAGAATAATCAATATATCCAAGTGGCCTGTCTGGCGATATCTGCCTAAGGACTTATGTATCAAAATAAACCTATAACCAGGTGTGTTTCCCAAGATTTCTCACGAGGCAATGTGGCCTTCACAAGATAATGCAAGGCGGAGGACTGAATCAAAAGGAGTGTAAAGTTACATTTTAGATCCAAGTCGCAAGTAATAAAGATTACAGTTTAAAGTCCAGTCGTGATTAAAGATTACTTGTACAACGATGAAAGAGCAAATGTCGTTGAAAATGAAGGAAAAGAGAGATAATGGGAAAGAGAGTAATAAGATTTGGCGCTTGTTTATCACAATGTTCCAGTATTGACTTACGGATGGGAATATTGGACAATGACTACGACCCATAAAAGCCAGCTACAAACCTCAGAAATGAGGGAAGTGGTCAAAGTAACAAGAAAGTACATTGTTCACAAGACAAAACGTTATAAGTCGAAACTCAACACCTACATAACTGAGTGGAACAGTCCCAGTTAGGATGGTTTGGTCATGTCTGCAGAATGGGATGAGATCGGCTACCATGACACACATGGGAAATCAAGAGCCAGGGATTCCGACCTGCAGGACGACCCAGAGTTCGCTGGGAGGACAACATCAAACATTCCCCTCCCAAAACAATCCCCTAAAACCGAGAACTGGACTGAAACCAGGTCAAAAAGAAGACAGCCGATAGGATATTGTGGCGCTATCTCTGGAAAACCTCTACACCCCCACGGTAGACCAACGAAAAGGTGGAAGTAGTATGTAGTAATGCTCTTCATAGAGCTTCCTATGATCGCCCATCTTAATAACACGTCTTCAGAAATTATCTTTACAATAAGTTATAAGGTTTTCGTGTTATCTTTAGTTTTATACTTCCGTTGACAACCAAGTCCTTTATGTGCGTTTTTTATTACAGCCAAGGTGGCCACAGCGCGGGCTCACAAGTTGCAAGCAGTTTTCACGAGCCTGTGAAACCGCTCTCTTTACGTACTCGAAATTATATGGAAAGCCAACAAGTAACCCGTCAAAATATGAGGGGTTTTAATTATAACGTGCTCTTTCTGTCCTGACGATTAATTTCATTTCTACATATTTCCAAATGCAATGGGAAGCTTCTCTGGCTTTATGTATTCTATTTTTATATCATTATTTGCTCCTCCAACTTTGTCTATATTGCTGACAAAAATATATGAATCCATATTTTGTAGGGATGCTTCGCCAAATGCAATATGTTTATCATTCTTCGTATTTATTCTCATATAATCGTGTTATGTTACCTGAATTATTTACTTCTGTTGATTGGTTCATGTCGCTGAAAGTTTTTGGATTTAAAATTCTTCAAGATGGGTTATCCGGCTCCATGACAACCCCTTCGTTTACAACTGCCAGGTAAGAGTGTACTGTGTTACTATTCTTTGCTATCCTTTCGAGCCCCAGTAACACAGAGCGAAGTTATTAAGTAGGGCTATTCTAATAATCAAACGTTAGCCTGATGCGCATGATGATGTAGATTTGTGTTACTAAGTGGGTCTATTGTAATAATCAAACATTAGCATACGGCGCGTGATGATGTACATTTGTGTTGCTGAGTAAGAGAATTTTAATGATTTAACATTAGTCTATGGCGTCTGACTATGAAGATCTATGTTGCAGGTGGATGCTTGCTGTTAGAGGAAAGTTGGGTCCATCCTCATCTGAACTAAACACGAAACTCCTTTTCGTGTTTTAGTGTTGACAAATAACAAGTCGTTATAGATAACACAACTGTCATTCTACATTAAATTCTACTCAAACTCCCTCTTCCACCAATCTCTCCATCCTTAACCGTCTTCATTTCCACTTCTTACGTGCGCTTCGTCTTCCGATCTTTTCTGAACTCGGAATGACAAAGCTATCACCAAGAATGCGAAATAATTGGTTGATGAAGTCTGGTTTGGTTTGGTTTTCAGGACTATCTCCATTGCACACGGACAACTCTATCATTGCTTCGATTTCCTCCCGTAGATTACACAAGGAGGATCTCAGCACAGTGCACGAATTCCGTAGCACCCGCGAGTATTCTAATGTGTGTATACAGGAATCAAACATTTTATAAATATTTTTGTGATGTAAGGTAAAGGTAAAGGATCCCGTTACACGCCCGTTGAGGCATATTGGGAATATGGTGTTAGGCCCATATTTTCTTGACTATCGGCACACTAGGGGTAGGTTTCCTCATTTTAAACTTTTGCCACGGCGGCAGCCGTATAGGGTACTCTTTATGATTTCCAACTGCCGAGCTATTTTTAAAGCACAACATGCACGCGGGACCTATTTTTTCTCCCTTAACAGAGAAAGCTAGTCAACTGATCTCACTGCCCAGGAGATCCGGGGGGGGGGGGGGGGGGGTGGGGTTGAGTATGACATCATTAGGACCATTGGTACTGGAAAAAAAATTACATAAATTATAATCCCTTTACTGGGAACCGAACCTGGTACCTTTAGAATTGGAGGCGGACGCCATAAGCGAATTTATCGATTTTTTATATTTTCCTCTTTATCTCAATATTGCAGGCTTTTATCGATTTTTATGTCAGTTGTCTACCTGTGCGTATATATATATATATATATATATATATATATATATATATATATATATATATATATATATATATATATATATATATATATATATATATATATATATATATTGTATGAAGAAACATAACAACACACATATTAAAACAATACCACAATAAATAAATAAAAAGTGTACACACCCCCCCTCTTTCCGCCTTCCAATATGTGACAATGCTCATATAATTGTGTTACCATAAAAATTGTACAGACCTCCCTCTTGCCAATATGTGCTCCTGTTTATATAATGTTTGTTACCATAAAAATTGTACACGCCTCCCTCTCTCCATCTAACATATCTTCCAAAATGTGACCCTACTCATATAATTTTGTTACTGTTGTAACAAAACAGTATTGAAAATAATAATATATTTATTAGCTAAACCTTTGTTATCTTATTTGTCTACATATCGCATATATGTATAACTATTGTTTGTAAAATATATATTGTAATATATATATATATAACTATTGTAAAAATAAATATTGTAACCCCTGTTGTAAAATATTTATAAACACAATACAACAACAACACAATTAAAATACCTACTTATCTCCCCTTAGTTACCTACACGCCCACCATTAACGAGCGGAGTATTTCCTTATATAAAAGTCAGCGCATCCGCCACAATCGAGCGGAGTATTTATTTTCTTTGCCATTACTGTTATTTTACGGGATAGCTTAACTAGGAATTTTGCTTTAATGTCTATTCTATACCCTAGTGTTAATCTTTGACCTTTTGGGTTATTAACTTCTTTTGGGATTTTTTTTTCTCAACAAGAGGGGAGGGCACTTATTGGGTTATTTTCAGATGTCTGTAACCAATGTTTATATTGATTTCTATATGTTTGATGTTGTGAGAAGTTTAAGTGATAATAAACTAAACAAAAACTTAATTTATTGTGTTGGTCAGCCCCAATCTCCATTTACCATAGTTTTCACGTCTGTGAGTCCTGTTGTCACATAACTGTGTGTGTGTGAGTAGTTAACTTATAATTGTACAAGGGGATTGACATAAGTCTGGGGCCTGACCATGAAGGAATCACAGGAGGAAGATGAAACTTGGCACATTTAAAGTTCATCATATTTGCACTGAATGTGTGAAGTACGCGTTTGTTTCTTCAATGGGTTTTTCCACTACAGTGCACGGCGCAATGTACCCTATTGACCGGATCTGCTGCTCCAAAGATTTGACAAAACAATGGAAAAGAAGGAGGCCAGAGCTGTGATAAAATTTCTGATGTTTCAGGGGAAAACACCTACAGAAATACACAGGGAGATGGAACCAGTGTTTCGTGATTCTTGTCCTTCATATACTTCGGTAAAAAACTGGTGTCAACAGTTTAAGTGCGCCCGCTCAAATGTTGCTGATCTGCCAAGATCTGGTACACCAGCCTCAGAGTGCAACGATGAAAATGCAACAAGAGTGAAGAAAATCATTGAGCAGGATCGAAAAATGACAATTGTGGAGATAGCTAGTAGAGTAAAACTAAATGAAAGAACAGTTTATAGAATTTTACACAACAGACTGAACATGAGAAAAGTGTGTGCATGCTGGGTTCCGCGACTGTTGACACGTGAACAGAAGCAAACGAGGGTAAATTGCTGTCAACAGTTGCTCAAAAAGTGTCAGTCAAAAAAATTTTTGGAGACCATGGTGACAGTAGATGAGACTTGGGTACACCATTATGACCCCGAATCCAAAATTGCCAGCATGCAATGGAAAACCCTGGGCTCCCCAACACCTGTCAAGTCGAGAGCGCAGAAATCTGCAGGAAAAGTGATGCTGACTGTTTTTTGGGACGGCAAAGGTGTCATTTTGAAAGATTATCTGCCTCGTGGCAACACAGTTAATGGACAGTACTATGCAGATCTTCTCACCAAACTAAGAAAGGTTGTGACCAGAAAACGAGGGATAACGCGCAGTCAAAATCTTCCTTTGCTTCAAGACAACACGCCCTCTCACAAAGCACGGCTTGTGCAGCTAGCAGCCAACGTTTTGAATATTGAAATTCTTCCACATCCACCATATTCTCCAGATTTGGCTCCATCAGACTTTTTTATATTCCCAAATCTTAAAAATCTTTTGACAGCGATGAAGAGGTTATACTGGCATGTGATAACTGGTTTAGTTTGAAAAATAGGGTGTTCTACTCCCAAGGTCTTTTCAAGGTCAAGCAGAAATGGCAGAAGTGTGTCAATTCAGACAGTGGCTATACTGAAAAGGAATAAACACTATACAAAATTTCAGCTCTCTGTGACATGTCCTTCATGGTCAGGCCCAAGACTTTTGTCAATCCCCTTGTATTTATAGGGAGGTTTGATAGATTGTCTATTACCAAAAGATAGTCGTATAGATAGGCTGGACTAGATAATTCACTCATTCCAGAGACAGATCTTCACCTTAATCTATTCACTCGTGGAATCTATTCTAACGCTTTCTTTCTCAGATAACCACACTTTTTCTGTTCTATTCAGACGGGACCAAAAATATCTCTAATACCTATCTAAATGTACGACACTTGCTTGTCCTTTATAAATTTGAGAGGGCATTGTTTTACCTTCCTCGTGTTGTTTAGGGTCTTATAGAACAATTTATCTTTTTCTAGCTTTTCTCCAAATTCTTCCCAGGACTTCTGTATTGCTGCTAGCACCTTTGCTTCTGTTCTGAGTGTCATATATTCTCTATATTTCTCCATTTGTCCTGTTGTGTTTTTAGCTCCTAAGTATTGTTTCCATGCCCTTTTCTTCTCTCTTATTTTCTCTTTGACTTCCTCTGTCCATCAAGGTGTCCTCTTTCTCTTGTTCCCAAGTCGGACTTCACCACATGCTTCTGCAGCAGCTGTCTTTATGATGTCCTTGAATTTAAGCCAGAGGGTTTCCAAGACATCAGGCTGTTCTTCTGTGTTGTTCACCGCTGCAGCAATAAGCCCCTGATATCTGGTCTTAATTTCTGGCACTCTCAGCTTGTAGGTCTTAATGCTCATTTCTCCCGTTCGTTTACTTAGTTTCTTGCGTGATGTTGGGCAGTTCCTAGCCTGAGCAACTCTTTCAGTTGTTCTTTTGATTGTAAGCAGGTAGTGATCACTTCCAATCTCTGGCCCCCTCCAGACTCTAGTATCCCGGACATATTTGAATGAGCTCCTCCTAACAATGGCAGAGTCGATCATTGACTTCTCATTCTTTGTTGGTTCACATCTAGTGTATGCATATATGCGCTTATGGGGGTTTGTAATGATCAGATTCTGCTCACTGCAGAATCTAAGGAGTCGCTTTCCATTGTCATTGAAAGTATCTTCTACATATCTTCAGATAACTCCACCCCATCTAGCATGGTCAGTTCCAACTCTGGCATTGAAATCTCCTAGCATGATAATTTCATCTAGGCAGTCATCCACTGTCCTTTGAAGCAGCTCGAAGAATTCCTTATCTCTCATCCTCATTTGGCCGAAACACTATGACCAGGTTGACTATGATTTCTCCTTTTAGTTTTACAACCATAATGCGCTCCGAGACAAAGTTCCATCCCTTGATACTATCTTTTTTGGTTTTTGGCCACAATGCAACCCACGCCCCCTTCAGCTCTTTCTGATGTGGGTAAACCACTGTAGAGCAGCCTGTTGCCATCGGGATCCATGACTCCTTGTCCTTTTTTCTTTGTTTCCGTTATAGCCAGGATTTCTAGTTTTGCTTTCCTCATCTCTTCCACCAGCTCCTCTTCTTTCCCATTTATACTTCTTGTGTTCCAACTTCCATAAGTCGTAGTCCGTTCCAGTTCGTCGCCTTTAGAATCAGCCCGGTTTTCTCTCTTGTAGTTCTCGTAGTCAAAAGTTTAAAGCAAACAGGTGATTGGCCTGTTGTGACTTTTCATGGTGGAGGTGCTGCCTCCATGCAGGCCGCCCTCCTCCTTTTTCAGCCGGGCTTGGGACCGGCCTAGGCGGAGTTGCAGAGTACCTCAATAAAGATAATGGATGTAGTCCTTAAGATAACAAGAATTATCTTTTACTGAATTACGCAGTGTTATTACGGACTCAGCTTTCATGTAATTTAGATAGTGCTAACAAGACAACTATAATTAATTAATCTTTATATTTACCACGAATGAAGCCGATTTGCCTTACATAAAAAACACATTCGGCACAGCGATTTTCAAACACATATTTCATGTGAAGAATTAAGGGCTATATCAGCCTAATAACTTCGTTCTTGCAGCATTAAAGGTGAACTTGGCAAACCTAAAACAAGTATTGACATTTCAGTGCGAATATTTAGCAAATTAAATAAATGTAAAGTGAATTGCTGCAGAACCCACAGCTGCATGAACTCATGGAAGCATTGGTCAAGGCTTACTGCAAAGGGGAAGCAGAACTAAGCGACAAAGGAAATAATGATAATGATGCAGACGAAAAGTGAAACACTGAAATGCATTGTTAACAATAGGCTAAACGTCCGGAAAAATTATTCATGACTACAAAACAGAAGACACTGGATAATATAACACCTTTTCTTTAAAATGTTTAACATCAGAGCAATGAACACGTGGAATAAGAAGTTGCAAAGAGACATGATTGGCCGCCCCAGTCGGCATTGCACTTGCATAACAAGAAGAATAACATGTTATGGTTGATGTATATGATAGTGATGGATTTTTTCCTTCTTAATCAGATACAGGTCAGGGCAATGTGCACTGCGTTTGCGTAGCTAGTAGTCTTTTTTCAGGGCTAGTTATTTTCAGGGCTTCACCATGCTAACGGATATATAATACCAGTCCTTTTCAGGGCTCCATATGTATCAAAACTACAAGTGCTAGCAGTTCTACTTCAGCACCAACCTTTACCAGGGCTTCGCCATGCTAGGTGGCAGACACAAGTAGTCTCTTTCAGTGCTCAGTATTTATCAACACCGTACTAGAGTTGATAGAATTCACTTAATTTTATACTGGCAACTGCGCTCTAATATAACCAACGGACTTCAGTCTAGGTTGAAAGCGGCATGCAAAAATCCTCAAGGAAAACACAAAAAAACGATGGATACTGCGCAGAACATGAGTACGATGAAGGGCGAAATGTTAGAAGGTCAAACATGACCGATTCTAAACCCTTTGAAAATAAGCTTCTCTCGTCCTGTCGTTTTCTTGGAAACTGTATAAAAGATCGGGGCATTAAGAGTACGAAAAGAAACGTAATGCGATTACAAGCGATCCATACGCTGGAGAATGGAATCGGTTCCTGTCTGAAATGCGTATCGACCCTTTGAAAACGGAGGGGGATCTTTTTTCTTTTCCTTGATTTCGGAAATAAGTGATGGCTGAGAATATTTCTCTTGTCTTGGGAAGTATTTTTTTCTTTTTCATTTTAGAAGAAATTAAAGCTTCCATGATCCTTCGTTGCGTGATAAGCTTTTGTGTTTTGTTTTATTTTTCTTCTTCACAACACGCCACGAGGGCCCCACGAGGAGTTTTTGATGATCTTCAAAACGTACCGATCACCTCATTATAATCATCATCATTACCCTTCAACTACCTGGATAGCATGTGCCACTCGCTCATGTTCTTTCCATGTCTTTTTTATTCTTTTAAAGTCTATCCCATTCCGCGCGGTTCTTCTTGTATTTTGATGGGTCGCCTTATATTTCATTGACATTGGGGTTTCCAGAACACTGACTTCGTCGTAGTGATATCAATTGACTTTTCAGTATGTTTCTCAATATAAAGTCAAGGTATTCTCCTCACCTCATGCACTTCCACATTGATAACTTTGGGGCATTGTTTTAATCGTTTCATGTTGTGCCTATCACAATATTATGAAAACTTCTTCAGTTCTCAGTTGGTGTTTTTGCTGTTCTCAATGTTTTGACTAGAAGATTCTTAGTTTTAAGTTGAGCGTGATTTCTTTTGATATAGTTTACAATTCAATGACGATTTCTCCTGTGTTTTATATTCTCATTTTGTGTACACAGTCTGTTATTCCAAATTTGTCTATATATTGCTACCGAGAATAGCATGATTTCACATCTATATACAAGTGTATAGATATATTATATCTATATCTATATATAAGGCTAACCCGGTCACAAAAATGCTGTGCTGACGTCGGATGTGTCGGCCGAAAGGCGCAAATATCGCAGCTTTGCTGTAAACGGACACAACGCACTTTTCAGGAGGAACAGAGAAGAAGAAAGATATCACATCTATATTTTACTGCACGTATAGTCATAATTGTTGTCATTATCTTCTGTATTTTTGAACCTAATTGTTCTTACCTCCTATCGAATATTTTAATTTTGTGGTGCATCTGGTTTGGTTGTGGTTCAGAAGCATTTAATGATTATAATTATCTGAACATTTTCTTTATACAAATGTCATCAATTTGGTTTTCTGGAGGTCTGATTTGATCCATGTTGTTTGATGTATTTTTTTATGTACAAACATACTTCTCCCTGTAACAGGTCGGTTTCTAGCACATGTGTTTATACATACATCTTCGTGATCGTGCACGAGCGTCCGATAGACTGAGTGGTTAGAGCACAAAGCTGCCAGGTTCGATTCATTTTATCGACACGCTTCAGTCTACCCAGCTGTAAATGGGAACTTTGCTCGTGAGTTAGGAAAGGAAGAAGCAGCGAGGAAGGGAACTGATCACCCCAGCTCTCGATGCTGGACCTAGTATAGTGAAGTCTCTAACACTTCACTCCCCTACGGCAATATCAGCATTGCGACTACGTTTACCTTTTATCATTGAGTATCCCATGTCCATGTTTCCACAAGCCATCATTATTTCATCTTAAATAAATATCAGGCAAACATAAAGGTATGTGATGCGTGATGCCATATGATGATGGATGGCATCCGCATGTCTGGTTTTGTGTAGTGTGTAGATGTGTTCAGTCAAAACAATGTTCATGCAACAATAACAGGGCAATCCACATAGGACGTCAGTAAACTCACGACGTATAAAGTCAATGAGTCTTGAAACAGCCGTTGACGTTTTTTCTTCATTATTTATTGTGGACGCCACAGTGACAAAATGGTTACGCAAATGTGTAGGCACATCAAACAGTCATTATCACAGCAACATTCAATACAGCAATAGACGGTAGACAGCATTACAATGATGAGTCAGATGCATGTTATATTTCATAGTGCTGTAAATGTAGTCAGGTGGAAAACTCCATCCTTTTCTATAACAGCCAGGAGATAACCAGATGTATGAGATCAGTTCACTCTCCTTAGTTTGACTTCAGCAAGACAGACACGTCTGCCGAAGTATAAATAATGTCCTCAAGAATATCCTCTAGATAATAAAGGTTTTCTAAACCTCGTTCATTTAACCAAGTAGCAAGTAATGGTCCTTGGTACCTGCATCAACCGATGCAGTACAATGCAGCGACATGTGAGCTGGGAAAGAACATCTCGTGACGACGACTTTCGAAGACAGGCTATGAGCCAGAAATCGTTCACGACCCAAAATCGATAGAGTTAATGAAAATGTTAATTTACCTTGCTTTCATGAAATACACAGAAATATCACGCCTCCCGACATGTGGGAAAACACTAGAGGTATTATCTCGACTAAACGAAATATCCATAAGAGGACTACACATCCCTGACAGAACAAAAAAAAGCGGAGATCCCCTCTTCAACGAGGCATCTCTTTCGCCATTCCAAATCGCTCACTCCCACTAGTGGTGGGCGGAAACCGATCGACCAAACAACAAGACAAGTCATGCGCAGTCCAGCGCAAAAATGACCACAGCTCAAAAGTTAACTGCATTCGATACTAACGCGAGAAGACAAATGCTTACCGAGAAAAGTGACTATAGATTTCAAGCAGTTGTTGCCCTTGCGTTATAAAACAGATATTGAAATAAAACGATGTTGCGAGAATTTATCACGCAACATATCACCACCTCCTCCCGATAAAAAAAAAAATGTGGAACATATTTTTTTTTCCAATATCAAAGAGCAAGCGATAAGCGGCTCAAAACGCACGAATTATGCGCTGATAATTAATTAAATTGCCAGACAATAGGCTAATTATAGAGTGTCTGGTGAGGATATACCTCAACAGAAAAATAAATATGTCTCAAAAAATATTCACATCGGGGAGGTGTCACCAACACACATCACGTTAGCATGTAAACACAATATACGTATGCAAGTTACTATAATCATCATTAAACAGCATACTCTAATATTGTCTTTAAAAATGGATGTACAAATCTGATAGGAAAATTTAAATAGTACATTCTTTGACATGTAATGACATAAGTACATAGTAAAGTTAAACTACATGACGATCCAGGACATATGCTCTGGTATTCCGAGGGTAAGTACACAATCTAGAACTCGTAAGGTAAGTCCTCAGCTCAACAATGACATTCTGAGAAAGTTCAAGCAATATAATGCTAATTAATAACTAATATGCTTCATAAGGTACAATACATTATTAATAATTGTGGCTGTTTAGTAAACTAACGGCCCTTATATTAACTAATCAGTCCTCCTCTATCATCTTAAAAAACGAACAGAAGAAGATGACAACAAAGCACGATAGTGTGTACATATAAAGTAAGTACAGATGTGCTAATCTATTGTAGAAATATAGGTGTGTTATGACTCTGTAATATATAGAAATATAGGACAGAAGTATTAGTTGGAGTCATGTGGGCATCTAGACAAAATGTCAGCCATCACATTATCCGCACCACGGATAGCTCGTACCGTGAAGTGAAAAGGTTGAAGAGCTATAGCATATCGAGTGGATCTCGAACTCTTCAAATTCTTAGTCTGAATAGCTGTAAGAGCTTTCTGATCAGTCTCTAGAATGAAATGTGCGCCCAGGAGGAATCTTTGTAGCTTTAGAATTGACCAAACCATCGCTAACAACTCACGGTCTAAAACCGAGTAGTTCCTCTCTGCCGCATTTAGTTTTCTAGAAATGTACATAACAGGATGCAGAGTATTTGCATATTCTTGCATCAGTGCTGCTCCAATCCCAGTGGATGAAGCATCACTCCGAAGAACAAAAGTCCTATCAAGAGTAGGTAATCTTAAGATGGGAGGAGAAGAAAATATATTCTTGATTTGGTCTAGTGAAGATTGGCATTCTTCAGACCAACGGACCAGATTAGGCGAACCTTTCTTCAACAATGTTGAGAGAGGTGCCATGATCGAAGATAAATTTGGAATAAATCTCCCATAAAATTGAATTAAACCTAAGAGACTCCTAACTTGTTTCTTCGTTTTAGGAACAGAGATGTTCCGTATTTTGGAAGTATTGTGGTCTTCTGTCTTCAAGAGACCATGACCAACACGATGACCCAGGAAAGAGATTTCACCAAAACCAACAAAAGCTTTAGAAGGTTTTGCTGTCAAATTATTCTCACGTAGAGTGGACAGTAAGTCATATAACCCTAAATAGTGATCTTCCCAGGTATCACTGAAGAGACAGATGTCATCTAAGTATGCGATGACATCCGAACGATGTGACAGAATTCGACGCATCATGCGAACGAAAGTGGCAGGGGCGTTCATGAGACCAAAAGGCATAACATTCCATTGAAATAGACCCCTAGGTGTAGAAAAAGCAGTAAGAGGTTTGGCATGCTCTGCTAAAGGCACTTGCCAATAACCTTTAGACAAGTCAAGTTTAGTGAAGAATCTAGAATTAGAAAGTCTAATCAGTAGATCTTCTAACAAAGGCATCGGTTCAGCGTCGAACTTTGTGACCTGATTCAATTTGCGATAATCAACGCAAATTCGTATGTTCTTATCCTTCTTCCGGACAATAACCATGGAAGAAGAATATGGTGAAGTCGATGGTTCAATTATATTTAATTGAATCATTTCATCCAATTCCTTTTCCACTTGCGACTGAAAGTGTATAGGAATAGGATACGGCCTAACCCTAATTGGATTATTGTCGGTAAGAATTATGTCATGTTCTATGACATCTGTGTGTCCAGGAATGTCAGTGAGAACATCCTGAAATGTTTGTAACATCGACGAGACTTGTCGATGTTCGTCACCAGAAAGATTAGGAGAAACAGAAACGTTTTTCCAAGATTCCGTAGAATGTAATGGAACCACTGGAAGGGGAAGGTTGACATCAGAGAAGGTAGCTTCCTCATCCTGAATGACAGACAGGGATGAATAATGACCGTGAGGTGCAGGAGCATCATCCGTTCCCTGGAAAATAGGCAGCAAATAGTCCGGACGTTCGTGAAATTCCGAAAGCATGTTTATGTGGAAAGTTTTATGCTTTCCATCAATATCGACCACATAGTCAACATCGGAAATCCGAGAGACTATTGCATACGGACCTTTCCATGCAATAAGAAGTCTATTTTCCCTACTGGGGAGTAGGACGAATGCTTTGTCACCTGGACAAAGTTGTCGTAGACATCTATTCTTGTTAGCAAACTGCCTTGCCTTCTCTTTAGCAATTTCTGATGAAGCAGTTGCTAGCTTACATGCCTCAATGATCTTTTGTCTAAGAGCAATGACATACTCATATGAGGATTGAGTTTCATCGCTAATATCATCGGCAGTGATGAGATCGTGTAATAAAGACATAGGGCCGCGTGGACGCGCGCCAAAGACAAGTTCGAAGGGAGAAAATCCTGTGTGTTCATTAGGGACTTCTCTATAGGCAAAGAGAGCCGCGGGTAAAACCCTGTCCCAATCTTGAGGATGATCTTCAGTTATCTTACCAAGCAAAGTCTTGAGCGTTCTATTCAGACGCTCAACTAACCCATTAGACATAGGATGGTAGATACTACTGAGAGATCGTTCAATATGTAAGGTAGACATTACCTGTGACATAGTGTCAGATATGAGTTGAGTGCCATGGTCTGACAATATTTCTCTGGGGAACCCCAAGCGAGAAAATATCAACCAAAGAGCATCTGCGATATCTGTAGTAGATATGCTCTTAAGAGGAATAGCCTCTGGCCAACGTGTGCACATATCGACACATGTAAGGATAAACTGATGTCCTCTGGCCGACTTGACCTTAAAAGGGCCAATAATATCTATGGCCATTTTCTGAAACGGCCGAATAGGAATGTCAGCAGCCTGGATAGGCGCAGCATGTCGTGGTCCTCTAGATTTGACCTCCTGACATACCTTGCATGATCGGCAGTAAATACGAATGTCCTTATTGACAAAAGGCCAAAAGAAAGCCGCAAGGACTCTCGACTTCGTACGGGCAAAACCCATATGTCCAGCACATTGCGAGTCATGAGCATGTTGTAATATTTGGACTCTCATGCTCTTGGGAACAAGAATTTGCGAATGTGCCGACGTAGTCGAATCTTGTACCATACGTACAAGTACGCCGTTTCTCATTGCAATCCAAGATTTTCTATTTGTATCCTGATTCGGATCACCTTTCTTCGCAAGAACGAAGAATTTTTTTAAAGAAGGATCTTCTTCTTGCAATTTTATGAAAGAGTCACGAGTAATTACTAAGTGACTATCTTGGCTATCAACTTCATTATCACTATTCAGTGAAGTTTCGGGTGTTTGTAGAGCTTGTGCTCTTGTAACTACTGCATTTGTAGCTTGCATGTTATTATCTTCCCAAGCAGCAATCTGCTGTGGGGTACACTCCCTAACTCCGTGAATACGACCAATAATAAGGTCCGCAATAGGATTAGGTAAGAGACAAGCATGAATATCTCCAGTAAAGAAAGGAGTGGCAATGCGAATTACAGCAGTAGGATATTTTTCTAGAGTGCCGCCAAATGTGACACATTTAATAACCCTTCCTGTAGCACAAGATGGATCTACAAGCGATTGTCTCACACCAATCGTGGTGCATCCGGAATCGAAAAGTAGTGAGACCGGAGTATCATTAACAAGACCCTTATGTAGAATTAAAGAACCCCTCCCGTCATGCGCAACAGCAGCAGGAAGAGCGGGAAGTGGGTGACCACAACTCAAAGTAGTTATGGTACCCGGTTCGAATAAAGTACTGCATTGGGGGCATTTGTTTGCTCTCTCAAAGTCAAAAGCAGAACTAGTTACAGCGTCAAAGTTTTTACTATCAACAACATGATTACAGGCTCCCTCAGTTTCCTGTTGTACAGCATTAGCCTGCTGATATCTCTTTTTTTTGTGTTGAGATCTACCCCGACTATTATTACCTCTGAAGTTATCAGAGTTATTATTATCTCTGCAGTTATTATTGTCTCTATTGTAATTGTTATACTGGTTCGAATTCCAGTTTCCACGATTACTATCATGTTCACATTGATGCGAACATCTATTTGTTTGGTTCTGAGGTCTTCGGCAGGAATAACCTCTATTACCATATCCTCTTTTGAAATGCTTATAATTATTAGGGTGATAGTAACGACCACTATCAGGTTGTCTCCAATTCTTCGAAGAAGAATCACCATGAAATTGGTTTCCATGATTTTGACAGAAATTACCGCTGCCCTTTCTATCAAAATTTTGTTGGGATCTACGAGCAAAGTTTTGACCATACGGAGCTGCCGAAGCAACTGGTAAACCTTCTTTCACCTTAGAGTTACCCATGGTTATGTGTGGGTGCGCAGTTACGTATTGGCAACAGAAATCTTCCATTTCTTTTATTGTTTTAGGTTTACGTTCATGAAGGAAAGCAAGGAAAGTCTCATTGACAGACGACATGACTTTGTCTCTAAGTATTAAGTCCATAAGTCCTTCATAAGTTTTTTCCGTCTTAGATAGTTCAACCCATCGTGAGAAAGTAATGCGTATTCTTGCAATAAACTCGGAGAATTCAACTCCATTTTCAGGTAACATGTTTTTAAATTGTAGACGATAGCCGTCTTCGTTAAGCTGATATTTCTTTAACAAAGCGGCCCTGACAACCTCATAATTGCTCTTGTCAGGTTCATCCACCATATTTAATATACTTAGAGCTTTACCTGTCAGTATCCCTGATAACTGATAAACATATTTTGCTTTGTCTATGTTATGAGCTGTACATGCTTGTTCAAATCTGTCCAGATAGAACATTATGTCATCACTGGAAGGACTAAATGTTGGTAACTTAATCTTAAAAGTATCATTATTAGCCTTCCCAGAAGATGAACCCTTGTTTGAATCATTACCATTACTCATGCTCGTCAATTTCAATTTCTCCAACTCTAAAGCTAAGAGTTTTTTTCTTCATGTTCCATTTTTGCTTTCCTCTCATCAGACTCTCTTTGTAACTTCCTTTCTTCAGCTTGAGCCTGCATTTGAAGTCTTTCATTTTCAGCTTCTTTTTCAAGTCTTTTATTTTCAGCTTCTTTTTCAAGTCTTTTATTTTCAGCCTCTTTTTCAAGTCTTTTATTTTCAGCTTCTTTTTCAAGTCTTTTATTCTCAGCTTCTTTTTGTAGTCTTTCAGCTTCTAGCTTTAGCTGGAGTTTTCTTTACTCAGCTTCTGATTCCCTTTTTTGTTTTTCCATTTCCATTCGGAATCTCTTTTCATCCACCTGCATCTGCAGTTTCTTTTGTTCAGCTTCCATATGCAGTTTCTTTTGTTCAGCTTCCATTGCTTTATCATATCGAGCAGTTGCAAATTCTTCTAACTTATCACCAGTCTTCCCAAGCAATTTACCCTGCTCAATAAAGTGCTCAAATGTAGACATGTTGTCTAACATATGAGTCCAAAACCTGAAATAATTAACTAATTTATTTCAAACCTAAGTGTAACAAGTCTTAATTAAGCACTTGTATATTCACATCACATTATATTATCCCAGTCTCTGTGGGAAACAAGTCTCCAATCAAAGAACTTGTATATGAAATATCAGCACTCAAATCTTGATCATAAGTGCACTTCTCATTCAATAGTGCACGACACTATTCATCATTCATTTATCATCAGTATAGTAGTAACAGTGCATTAGCATAGCCCATTAACTAATTACTATAACTGTAAACAATGACTATGTAAACACATGCAGAATGTAAACATTGAAAATGTAAACAATACAAACAATGTAAACAATAACAATGTAAACAATAACAAAGATCAGCAACAATACAAAAACTTTCGCAGAAATCAACTAAAAATAAAGCAGAAATTAATGAAATATCACAAAAAATGTGACGATATCTGCGATAGAATTAAACAAAATACATGACACCACAGTGTATAAACAAAAATGTTGTATGAAACTAAATTATAGACAAGAGTAGGCTAACAAATACAAACAAATCACAACAAAACTAAAGAATGTGAAATAATAACGAAAACAATATTAAAACATGTCATCACAGCTAACATAAATAGCAACAGAAGTCGCTTAGCAAATTCCAGTATCGGAAATTTGCAAACCCTACAGAAAACGCTCACAATAGACGACCTCTATGACGTGGCATAATCTAACGGAGACACCACCCAACCGAGAACCCGCTGAAATATAAACATATAAATATACAAATAACATATAGACATATAATATATAGAATGAGATGATACACAGAAGACTCAGCAGAAGTATAAGGGCACAGTTTACATACAAACAGGCCACTTAACTTAAAGGCTTCCAATCGTAGAACAGCAGAAAAACGGATGTCAATCAACGTCCTAAAGAGCGAAGCTCCAACGATGATGGCACATCTGAACTGCTTCCACTGCTAACACGATGGTACAAGAGCTTCTGAAATACTGTGTGTTGAGTTGTTTCGGCACTTGACCTTCTAATCCAAAAGT
The DNA here is from genome assembly GCA_024509875.1 of Oreohelix idahoensis. NCBI lineage: Eukaryota > Metazoa > Mollusca > Gastropoda > Stylommatophora > Oreohelicidae > Oreohelix > Oreohelix idahoensis. The sequence goes on from JAMPIV010009724.1 coordinate 223,176, forward strand.
AAGTTGATGGAAATCGGTACTTGGCCTTCTTCAGAAAACAACCCGTTTCAACCGGCACTTGACCTTCTCAAAAAACGACAGCACTGGAACCTTGACAGCAGCAACTTGCTTGACTTGCGTAAAAGATAACAGCAGTCCGAGTTATCCGGCAACATGTAACAACGCCGGGTACTGTCAAATTCTTGTTTCCGTCAAAAGTTGAAATTTTGACTTTTACCGGGCAACGCCGAGTACTTTGAAAATTTTGAAGATGTTGACTGTATTGAAGAATGTTAATTTCTTGAAGGATGCTGATGAATTCTTGTTGAAAATGAAGTGGGTAAGGGACCCCGTGTTTGCTAGTACCAGAATCAAACCAGCTTATGGCCACCAAATGATGCGTGATGCCATATGATGATGGATGGCATCCGCATGTCTGGTTTTGTGTAGTGTGTAGATGTGTTCAGTCAAAACAATGTTCATGCAACAATAACAGGGCAATCCACATAGGACGTCAGTAAACTCACGACGTATAAAGTCAATGAGTCTTGAAACAGCCGTTGACGTTTTTCTTCATTATTTATTGTGGACGCCACAGTGACAAAATGGTTACGCAAATGTGTAGGCACATCAAACAGTCATTATCACAGCAACATTCAATACAGCAATAGACGGTAGACAGCATTACAATGATGAGTCAGATGCATGTTATATTTCATAGTGCTGTAAATGTAGTCAGGTGGAAAACTCCATCCTTTTCTATAACAGCCAGGAGATAACCAGATGTATGAGATCAGTTCACTCTCCTTAGTTTGACTTCAGCAAGACAGACACGTCTGCCGAAGTATAAATAATGTCCTCAAGAATATCCTCTAGATAATAAAGGTTTTCTAAACCTCGTTTATTTAACCAAGTAGCAAGTAATGGTCCTTGGTACCTGCATCAACCGATGCAGTACAATGCAGCGACATGTGAGCTGGGAAAGAACATCTCGTGACGACGACTTTCGAAGACAGGCTATGAGCCAGAAATCGTTCACGACCCAAAATCGATAGAGTTAATGAAAATGTTAATTTACCTTGCTTTCATGAAATACACAGAAATATCACGCCTCCCGACATGTGGGAAAACACTAGAGGTATTATCTCGACTAAACGAAATATCCATAAGAGGACTACACATCCCTGACAGAACAAAAAAAAGCGGAGATCCCCTCTTCAACGAGGCATCTCTTTCGCCATTCCAAATCGCTCACTCCCACTAGTGGTGGGCGGAAACCGATCGACCAAACAACAAGACAAGTCATGCGCAGTCCAGCGCAAAAATGACCACAGCTCAAAAGTTAACTGCATTCGATACTAACGCGAGAAGACAAATGCTTACCGAGAAAAGTGACTATAGATTTCAAGCAGTTGTTGCCCTTGCGTTATAAAACAGATATTGAAATAAAACGATGTTGCGAGAATTTATCACGCAACAGTATGTTTTCAGGCACTCGTAAGAAATAAAGAAGTAGAAAACTAGACAACAGAAAAACATCAGACGTGAGTGGCTTACATCTTATCTTTGCATTGAAGGTTAAAGACTAATAAATTTACTTCTCTTTTTGTCCATTATGTTTCGAAGTCTGGTATATCATTCTTCCTTCACCGATTCTTCTTTGTCCTGGGTTGAAGCATAACGTGTTATTCTTGTTCTAGTAGTGTTCAATGTTTGTGACATTAGTCTGTGTCCATTGCTTCTATTCTATTAGGTTATTTTCCAACTACACATATCTGTTTATAGTGTTGCACTGATAGTTCAATTAATAAGATGTAGATCAATTTATTTGTTTATAAATCACGAAAAATCCTTGTCTACGGAGTAAAACGCAGAGAACGATTTGTGCAATATAACGTGATAGTGCAATCTTTCTTCCCGACTGAGTGTGAGTCGGATTTAAAATCATATGTATTTATATGATACATGTTTAGCATCATTTGTTGGGTAGCATAGCAACACGAAGAACGGGCGTGTCAAGTTATTCGTGATTCTCATCATTACCTTACAGATGCCTGTCAAGCGCAGGTTTTCAAACAAACACGTCACGTGGTCCTGACCTGTACCATCCGTTAAGTATCTGTTTATGTCTTCTTTATCCGTTTTATAGCTGTCTCCACTTCCCTTTTGCATGTGTTTGTTTTGTCCCCATCTTTATCTCTAACTCTGAGGATTCTAGAGTAAGAAGTGCCTTGTAAAGCTATCAACTGATTTCCTAAAGGGTGTCTTTTCTAATACCAGTATCTTCTAATCACATCTATTTCCACTAATATTTTTCTGGTTATTTTCCTGTTATTAAAGATAGAAAATAAGTCTCTATTTAATGATACTCAAGTCCGTTTTACAAATTAACAATATACTAGTAATATGGAGATCACCTTACGTCAGCCACATCCACATACAGGAAACGTCGAGGAGAAATATCGAAGTTTATTATTATTATTATTTCTATTATTATTATTTACACGCTTTGTCACTGACATTTCCAGAACCTGATGCGTGTTTATATGGGTAAAGGTTGGTAAAGGATCCTGTTACACGCCCACTGAAGCATATTGGGAATATGGTGATAGGCCCATATTTTCTTGACCATCGGCACACTAGGAATGATGTGGTCAGCATCACGCCGGCCGCCTTAACCTTCCCAGAGTTGCGCTGTGTCGTGAAATATTTTAATCCACATATATAAATTATCAGGTAAATATAAAGCCTAATAAATACATTTAATAAAGAAAAGAGCAATGGTAAAATAACAGTGCTGTCACAATGACTGTACTCGAAATCCCCCTTTTGTTTTATGCTTCGTCTGCAAATTGTAACGCTTTCACGTTGAAAGTAAAAGCCTACTGTATTATTACCCGCGTTCTTCAATGAAACGTGTGCTGTATTTCTTGCAAAAACATTGAGATACCAAGCTGAACAATGACCTAATTTTAATATTTCATTCATTCCATTTTATACACGGCGTAACTAAAGACAGATGGACTAAAGGATAGAGAGAAGGGAGAGGCATAAAGCCGAACACGTGCAACACAAAACACGCGTCGCGCGATACACAATTACTACTATCACGCGTGTAAGGCCACATGCACTAACTTTTTCGGACGGACAGTGATAAAAACACTAACCTTCCCAGAGTTAGGTTTTTAAATCCTGAAAAACTCTTATTAGAAAGATGACAATAGATGGGTTTACGTTTGAAAACATTACAGTACCCAGACAGCACATCTTCGAAACAGGAGGTAGAAGGAATTGCATATTTTGAACGCAGCATTTTAGCTCTATTAAATATATATATTTGGGTTCCTTAGGGTTTGCTGACAAAGAATATGTACAACGTTATGCAAATAGTCTAGGAATTAACAAGTTATAGCCAAAATAAAATGATGGTGCTGTCAGACAACACCCAAAATCAGAATCGCTCAGTGGTAGATTTTTTTTACACCACCATTGTACGGGAAATGGGCCACAAGTTACATTTGAACTGATTGGCTGGAATGATATGTAAGGCTAAACACGATTAGTCGGACTATAAATGCTATCCTTGGTTGTTAGGGGAGACGTAGGAAGTTAAAATTTTTTCAAACACTTGTCGAAGCGTGGCTCCATTGGCCAGACTCGCTGATATACTCACTTAGGAGCGTTAGTTCGAGACCACTAGTTCAAATAAGCTTGATAAAGCAACAGTGCGTTGAAGCCAGCTCATATTTTTGCTAAATAAAAGCCTGGAACATAAGCAGATGGGAATTTGTGCCAGTATTTGTGCCAGAATTCATTGCTAATCAACGTATCTGTGTTTGTTTCCATGAATTGTGGTAAGCTTGAAACATTCAGTATCTTTTAATGAAAATTGAATGTGAATTGTTAATTTATGCCTGTATATATGTGTAGTTCAGTAGCAAACATGATGTAAAGCCTATAATGCTCCAGCCTGAACAGAAGGTGTCGGAGGAAAGTAAAACGGCATGGAATGGCCAAACAGTACACTGACACCTAGATGATTGACTAGAAAGAAATAATGCTGGAAGTGCAGAGGCGTAGTAACCATTAAGGAGGTTAATACTGGTATAAAGTATTTCAGATGAAGCTGACAGTTGGCCTAACGCTCTGAACTCAATGTTTGTGATGTATTGTGCTCAGTGTAAAAAGAGAGTATAAATTAGTTATGAAGTAGAAGGTACATCCTTCTTGTTTTCAGGGACCGTGGTCTTGATGGTATTGAGCAGCACCTGGTCAGAGCTTTGCTGAATCCAGAGTCGGACAGCATACTCCTTGGTCCATTTAGCTATCAGTGAGGTGTCTCCAGAGCACAGGGGAGAAATCGAGCAGAGGAGTCTTTTCCTGCCGCCATCACGCAAGATAAGCTGATGTGGCCAGCTGAGCTCAAAATTATGTACCCCCATCTTAAAATAACATTGTAACATAAACTTAAGAGGGGAAGTAAATTGTTTTAATATCAGGAACTGAGAACATCTCCAATACTAGTTCCAATAAAGACAAACTATTGAAGTCATGATGACAAATACCAACAGAGCTTGAACAAAACAAAACCAGTATTACCTCATATTACTACTACACAACTGACACACATAGGATACTGTTAATAATATATGTCACTACCATATTCATATTGATAAATTCTGTACATATAACTTGTAATTAAAATTGATTGTGACTCCTGGTTCCTTTGTATTTGAATCAGGACACGCTGGTACCCTATTCAGGAGACTGAGTCGACCCTGAAGCCGTTTGCGGTCTAAAAAAATCCCAACTCAAATGGGGATCGAACCATGATCCACCGTGTTTATATGTCTGTGTCTTTATTCAGCAGTACGTACAATATCTCTGTATTTGGTCTTACGCGGAGATGACTTTCTTGTAGGAGGGAAGATCACATTTTAAAAAAATCGATTTAAATATACAAAAGTATGCAACCCCTCACTCCGTGTGGTTACTTAGGATCTCTGAGAAGATAAGAAAGAAATGCACTTCTGCTCACTCGTGGAAAGTTACTTATGGGACAGTATTTATATGGCTGGTAGCTTCATCAATGTAATACAATTACTACAGTACCTTCCAGCAGGGAGGCTAGCTACTGTTAAATCGATGGTTAAGGGACGAAAATGACGAAGGTATTAATGATAGAATCCGAAAGAACTCAACTGATCGATAACTTAAATGCGTTTACCATGATTATATCTTCTAAAATTAACCTCAACGTTCTATGCGACCTGCTCAGCAGACAGTGTAAGCTACATAGTGGAAATCAACAATTTCCAGGTTACATTTATGCGTTATAAGCAGTTCGATATTCTTTAGACTGGAGATTCAGTAAAGTAATGACTAGAAGTTACAGGCTTTCATAAATGAGTGCTTGCGTAGACAAGAGCACCAGTGAGAAACTTATAACAAGAACCATACATGTGTCACTGGAACAGTGCACAAGATGATGGCGCGTGTCATGTATAAGGTACACCATGAGGAAACATGCTGGTAGAAATGCAAGTCAGTCTTCGTTCCGGAACCCCCAGGGTAAACGAGAAAGAGAGAGAATGAGAAACACGTGGAGAAGAGAAAAAGGACATGAAAAAGGATACAGAAGACATAGCAAGTTTGTCAGCAGACTTGGAAGGCTTATTCTCCTAGAGGAGTTGCTAGGTACGGAATAAATGAATGACTGGAACCAAAATAGGTAGTTTACGTTTTACGGAGACAAATAAACTATCTACGTTACGACCAGAAGGTCTTCCTCGGTGACAAACGCACGTAAACAAAAGAGGAAAGAAAAAGATAAATAATTTTATAATAGTTTTACAAATCGTGATAGAAAAAGATAATCTACACGTCTTCTTTCACCTTTCAAATCCCCAAGAAGCGCACACCTTCAATAAACGTATGCCGGAGTCTTCCTATCTCGTGCCTTCAGTTCAAGGTCTTTACATTACTACTTCACCGCCTTCATGTCTGTATCCAGTTCTCTTTTCCTTGTTTTCTGTGGTCTTCCAATCTACGTATGGGCCAACATATATTTAAAAAAGCAAAGAGATAAAACAACAAAGAAAACGAAGATGGAGCAGACAAAAACATGGGATGAGCTAACAGAAATTGAAGTACACTACCGCAAGACTTCGATAAACGGTAAACTGTTTTCAGTCTCATAAAGCAAACAATGGAGAACCTTCTACACTTCTCAAGAAAGTAAACAAATTTATTTTATAGAGCACGTGACCTGCTTTCAGGTGTTCTGCAGATTGTATCTGGACGCCTGAGTTTTTTCATGATCAGAGACTCGACAGGAAGTACTTCAAATATATTACGGTCTTAAACTCACTTCCGCCGCATCGGAAACCAGGAGAGGCGCTGTAAACATTTATCGTTTTTCTGATTTCCTCATCCTACATCTGACAGCATCGCATAAATGGAGTGTTTTTATTTCGTTTGTTTTATTTCTTTAAAGAAAGACTAGCAACAATTAAATGTTTATATTGTAGTTATTTCATTATTGTTTTGCTTATCAGATAAATGGATGTTGAATGAGACGGGTGTGGGGATCTGTAAAACTCTAAAAACAATAGAAAGAGAAAGAGAGAGAGAGAGAGAGAGAGAGAGAGAGAGAGAGAGAGAGAGAGAGAGAGAGAGAGAAAGAGAGAAAGAGAGAGGGAAGAGACAACAAAGAATACAACTACTGCTCCCTCATGCATGTCGTAAGAGGCAACTAATATGAGGATGTGCATGTGGCTGACAACATTATCATGTAAAACAAATTGGTTCACAAACCACCACCGTAGGAGCACAATCCTGCCTTGGTACACGCTTCCTGCAAGAAGTAAATGCTATACTTAAATGAGCACTGTTAATAGTATGCCGCCTTGAGACGTAAAGAAGTAGACAACTAGACAACAGAAAAGTAACCGAAGTGATAGGCTTACCGGAAAAATGAACCCAGGATCAGCCGAACGTCTCCATCGCTTCGTCATGGAAGTGAATCGTCATTAACCGTACAGTTTTCTTTTATTAAGGTGTTTAATACTTTTCTTTGTAGCACGCATTTAATGTTGATTGGAGGTTTATTTACAGTCAATTCGTATTTATCGGGGGGGGGGGGGGGGGGGGACTCAACCTCTAAAGACTACTGGCTAGCTTCTTTATTTTGTTTTTATAAGTACGTTAATTGTTTTTGTAATATAGTGTTTTATTAACTTTTGTATTTTTGGTGGGGTCTTAGTGACTGCAAGAATTTTTACACTTATTTCTACCTTGTGGTTATTGCAGTATATCTTAATGTTTTGCCTCTGCTGGTCATATTTTTTGCAGTCCACCAGAAAGTGTCTAATTGCGTTTGGTTCTTGACACTCTTCACGTGTGTGTTCCTCTGTCATGAGATATCCAGTTCCAAACTTGAGCTATAGCAATTTTTTTATTAATTGGTATTTTTAGTTTATCTTGCATTTGATATATTTTTTTTTTTTTTGCTGGTTTTTTTCAGGACTTTATATGATTGTCTTCCTTTTTTAGCTTTGGTCGTTTGCTATTATCCATTCTTTAGTTATTGCTTGTGCAGTTAAGCTTTTAATTTAAAATGTCCCTAGGCTTACTTAAATTTTGTTATAACTAGTTCTTTTCGTTTGGTTTCTTTGTCCACAAGCTCATTTCTTGCTATCCCAATATGCGCTGGTATCCATGTTAGTGTGACACTGCATCCTGCAGTGTGTAGAAATGAATTGACTTGCAGAATTTCCTCTATAATATAAAGCCTGCTGTATTTATTTCTGTTTCTGATTAATAGTACTGATAAAGAAGAATCTGTGAGTGTCGTAAGTTGATATTGGTGTAGCTACAAAAGTAGTTGTTGCTGGGAATGGCCTATGAAATGTTACCAAGAAGGTCTCCACAAATTGGCTCGTTAATAAAGAAAGAGACCTATTTGAGATCAGACCTTGAAGAAGAGAATGCGAATGCTCTCCACTAGACAGTGTTTTCTAGTAAATTATGGAGAGTGTTCTATTTCCCCACCACCTTAAGTTCTGTCCTCAGATCCCGTAAAAGAGCTCCCAATCTCATCTAACTGCAGAACTTTACCTATATGTAAATATTTAACACCGACAGCACGAGTGATACATTAACGAACTAGATAATGATCAAACGGTTCTTGGGTTTATTGCTTAAATATCTACACATATAGGGTTAATAGTAATTACAACGTGATGATGGTGAAAGACAATTCACACAAAAACACACAGATGAGATATAAATATTGTAGTTCCTTCATCGTTTTCCACCCAGACGAATATCTATTATGGTCTAGTAGAATGTGACATTTGTTTTGGTTTCCCCATCAACATTTTTTTGCGCTGTGTCACGGGTTGCCTCCTCTTAGCTCTGTAGTACTGGTCCAACAGTGGCCAAAACTCAAGAGTAACTAACGTGGATCTTCAAAGGTAATCTACCTTCGCACAAGTTTACTCTAGGCAGAGTTGTAGATAGAAGGATAATGAAGCTTCTACCTCAAGGTAGTTTTAACAAGATATTAAGAAAAGCAAGATCAATGCTGCATGAGGCTGAGCAAATGTTAACTCTAGTATCTGCGTCAACTTTTGTGAAGGATAGGGTGATCTTATAATTCATTAGCGCGTTCAAGCTCCAGCTGAATTAAGTCAGCAAAATTCCTCTTATTATTATATAGCTATTTTTGTGTATTTAAGAAATTGTCTGAGACATACGGATGTATAACATTGCAGCGAAATCTGTGAGATAATCGCTTATTTCAGTAAGATTTTAGTCCTATGATGAATAAATACAGCAGCCCTCAGGTATCTGACTGGTTTCATCTTCAACGCCAGTAGGGCGATGCCTTTTGTGCAGTGGGAATGCTAAGAAAATGACCCGCCGTAAAAAATCTAACACGCTTTAGTTTCGGTTTCGAAAACGTACAATAAACATTTTAACATCTCGCCGATCTGCTGCATGAAACGGGACAAAAGCTTGTAATTAACGACTTGCCAGAACTGTGAGACCAAACTGGCGTTTGAATTAACGTAATATGTTAACTTTAACACTAACATTTGTAATAATTCGGACATTTCACAGTAGTAAGAATGAGACGATTGTAATAATTAACTCAAAACACTACCAAAGTTTTGAAAAAACCCCTCTTCGCTCTGCAAGCGGTCTCTTTAATATATACACGCTGTGAGCAAAGCCAGCAGAGGCAAGCACACAGACAATTTTCCAATTCCTCCTAGCGGTAATATTCTGACGTCACTCAAACTAGTTGGTTTATTTGAATAGTGAGGAAAATGTTAGAGACCGGGGGGGGGGGGGGGGGGGGCGGGGGGGGCGGGGGCGGGGGATATGGCTGACTTGTGTAAAAGTTAATTTTGACGATTGACAGTGACAAAACTGAAAATCTAAACCATACTGAAACTGACCATAAAAATCATATGGTAGTATAGCTTAGAGTCCCCTGAGCAAAAATATGTTTTAAAAAATATGGTAGTCCAAGTATTAGCCAAGTTATTGAGAAAATACTAAATGTCTACGAACGCTTGACCGGACAGACTGTTGTTCTTGCTCGTTACACATAACGTTATTGGTGACGCTAGTTTAAAAAAAAAGTGGCATTGTAGAAATTCAAATTCTATTAGTTGGTATAAGAGTAGAGGAGTAAAAGGGGAGAGATAGGAAAAATGTTAACTAAAACGAAACATCTTTTTCTATTGGCATAACTAACACAGACTGACCAATGGACTACGAGGCACATAGTTTGTTTGGAATTGTTTTGTTGTTTTCAAACTAAATTCAAAAAGATGTAGTAGTACCTGCTTTCATTGGTCGGCTCTAATAGATATTGGCAAGAGGCATAGTGGTCTCGTGGCCATTTGACTAGAAAGTTTTATTCAAACAACCACGTTGAGATCAGATGTGATAACTTGTAAAATTAAATACTAATTCACTATCTGGACGGGGCAGAGCAAAACTGAGGCCATATTTTTTGCCAGTCAACGTTATTTGTGACATATTTCTTTGAACTAGTGGTAAGAATGCTTTATGTATTTACACGCTTGATTAAAACTGAAAAAGTCAGATACTGCTGTGGAAAAGTGAAGGACATGCCGGAAGCAAACATTATTGAGTCCTCACATTGAACTGTATTTGACTGTTGCATATTATTATGATTTTGTATTAATATTTTGTATTGGAAATTTTAGGAAGCCTCTGTATTCTATGAACACTTTTCAACATGTCTAGAGCGTTTATAAGTTGGAAAAGAAAGGAAAAAAAAATCATATAAAAGGAGATGTGGTTACTCCACGTTATTGCATTGAGCAAACTATGTAAAAGTACAGTGGCGTATCTGCCATAGGGACCTGTGGTGTGGTCACAGAAGGGTGTGAGTCATAAATTAGGGGCTGATGCACATGAATGCACAAGAGGCTGACCCCATACTGTCATGAATATATATAGGGATAAGAAGTTGTGATCAGATTGAAAAGGCCAGGGTGTCTTTTTATTGCAGAGTTTTTATTTCCTGTTACCATCCGGTGACAGGAAACCTGATGAGTGGGTGTAAAGTCTCCATTATAAAGTTTAAGCTGTCAGCTGATAGCCTGAAGGAGCTTACGTGTGGGTGCTGATCTACATTGTCTCTACATTGATATACTGACTTATATTCGATCTACCAAGAATCCCAGGTGACAAGTTATCAGCTGGGACCTCTGACATTTCATCTTAAGAAACTAGTACCTATCAAAATAACATTGAATTACATGGGGCTAAATGAAAACAACAGCTCCTCATAACAAATGACAATCACTAGCAACTATTAAAGTTTTAGTCTGTGAATACACCTACAGGAACTCTATATTAACATATATTCATAGGACTAAGAGTCCATATTTTTAGTTAAAGCATTATATGTAAATATATTTCCTCATTATTTTCAAAGACCTGTCCAAAAGAAGTTGGCGGGACAGGCAGATTAAATTGTATAAAGAAAAAAACATTCAAATTTTAAAAGAAAACTTATTACCGTGAATTAAAGTGTATTGTGTTGATGTACCATCATCTTCATTTCACCCCTAGACACTAGAGACATCATACACCAGCCACTAGAATCAAAATACGGACTGTGTAAGATCTAGGGAGGTAGCGTTAGGTTCCCTGATACAATATATCATCATCATTCTTTTTTATAGTCAGGGACCTACATGTGCTTGACCTCACACAGTTACCACAGACACAACTATCTTTCTTGTTAGGTATAACATCTTAACCTCCCCAGCAAAAATTACATTTGCTACAAACATTCAAAATGATTAAATCAACTTTAGATGTGTGTCAAAGAATGGACTGTAGCGACTCCTTCTTCTTCCTAATCTCTGTTTCACTATGGCAGTAATCGGTACATTTTGTATTGATTTTATTGCGATTTTTCCGAGTCGCACCCTTGTCTTTCTCTGTCCACAGTAGCAGATGTTTTGTATCTACATTCATTTGCTACTTTCAGTATATTGTGTCTTGTCTGTTTATCTGACACTCCTGGTGGATGATAATACTAAACATTTGCAGGAGCGGCTAAGAGAACATTATCGACAACCAAGTTGGTTAATCGCATGCGCGGCCGATATCAGTACACAGATTAACACGTTCATCGCCCCAGCGCAATCTGCTTAATCACTGATAAGGCACAGGTGCGTCTCCACCCAGGTTGTAAAGAGACGGATTTTGTGTGTGATCAAGCAACAGATAAGACATTACTTTAGCGAAAGTAATAATTTGTTTCACCTTACACACATTGTCGTGTGAGGTTACCGATATGTCTGTAAATTCGCCTGTCGGCAATCGGATGCTTACAGCCCATTTTCAGTAAAGTAATGTTATAAATTTTGCACTAGATGAGTCATGCAAAATATTCAAAGCACATTGGCTGATCATTTGAGCCCCATAACAAACAGGGTGGGGTAAGACAGTGAATATAACCTGACACATTTCAGTGGTTTTTTCATTGTGAGATTCACACTTGCCAAAGACACCAGACGTGCCAGTTAGAATTCAGAATTATCAGACCGGACACCATTTATTGAAGTATTCATCAGGCTTGTCGCATAGACATTTATGATCAATAAATTTTCTATATTCTTTCTTTTCTACCCATGTCCTCTACTTTATTAGCGCTCTTTCATACTTTTAATGTTTTTTTCGCATTCGTTCGTTTGCGACAAAATTTACTTTCCCATTCTGACGTTTACCTGTTTCTTTTCTCTTACTGAGTACGCATTGTATTACATCAGATGTCAGTAGCTGCAGGTAGACGGAATGCGTGATAATTCGTTTCGCCAGACATAGATGTAGACAATTGTCTACATTTTCATCTGGCACGGGCGTTCCTTCAGGCTAGTCGCTCGGCGATAAGTGTGATATGACACTCACGCAGCGTTCTAAAATGAGACATATCGTCTACATTTTCACCTGACACCACGCTCCTTCGGCAGTCGCTTGGCCTGAGGTGTGGAAAGCGCCAGACATGCATCGCTCAGAACGGCCACATGTCGTGTGAGGCGTTAAGACGCGTTTTGGCAGGTTTTGGCAGAGTCTGAGCTAATGTGAAGTGTTAGGAGGGGGGAGATACCGGTGCTATTTCGGGTTTGCGAAATAACGTGCATCCTTTGTCTGTTTAAGATATATCTACCCGAGAGAGTTTTAGAATGGTCATTCATACTCAAGATTCGCAGTAGACAGATCACTCGGGCTGGGAAATATCTTGTATATTGAATAAGTTCTGAGTTTCTTGGCAACATTTTGCCGAGTTCTAGACTACCATTATATTGAAGGATTCTAGTTTCGTGGTATTTAATCTGTAGTTCTGTGTGGAGGTAAATATTATATATCTAGTATTATTTGTGAGTGATTAAGGGTTAATCGCCGATTTATTTCATTAGTTTCTTTTGTGCAGTAGGATTGATTTATAAGTTTTTTATATTCTCTAGCTGACATGTTTCAGTGGAAAGCAGAATAAATTATAATTTCTAGCTTAAAACTCATGTAGCTATATAATAATTTAATTTAACTGCTTAGTCGAGAATATTGTAAAACTAACTTATAACTGCATAGATTCGTCATTGATTATTGACGAAATACGTATGTATTTCTAATTCATGATGATTGATTTTATGAATATAACTTATTTCACGGGAAGTTTTAAACGATAAGTCAAGCTCTCCGCTTGCAGTTATAATGTAAGTTATAACCGGAGTACATAGTATGTATAGTATTTTATATGTTGTTCTTTCTTTATACAATGAAAACTGGGGGTGACCCAACTTTGCCAACGTTGAGTACGCGAGCAATATCTGTGAAGAACTATAACATTTTCCTTAAAGACTTGGTGTTAACCTTTACAAGAACTTTAAGATTTTAATGAAATAACTGCGCCTACCGAGCCAGATTAAATTCTTCCTGATAAAAACATCAAGTACATGTCAGCCCTCGGGGCGAGTAACATATTACAAGAAATTAACATTCCGACGATTTTGAAACCTTGTGGTGTGACCCAGAATTTTACCTTTGATCGAAGTTACAAACCTGCCATTTTTCCTAAATAGTGGAAACCTCGTGATTCTGACACTATGAGCCCTTTTAAACTTTCTTACCCAAACTGATTCAAGTGACCTTAACAGTAATCTTAAAATAAACTGGTGAAGTGAATGCTCCCCGGAGCAGTGGAAGAAACCTGTATCTGCAGAACTGGGATTCTCTGTGGTGAAGTGGGATGTTATAAATATTTATATGGGACTTAGTGTACTGACTGAGATCAGCTGTGAAGGTATCTATATCTATTAAGAGTAGTGTATTATAGATAACCTTACTTGCTACCACATATCTATATATCTCAGTCAGAATTATTCTGGAATAGTGTGATGACTACGTTATGTGTCTAGGGTATGTGTATGATGAGTGTAAGTCACAACAACAGACAGATAAACAATTTAATTTAATCCACTACTCTTGACAACACTGTGACACTCACATACATATAACACTCTATGAGAATATCTTAAGGAGTCACTGATAACTTTTCAAATAACAATATGTATTCATGGTTATCATAAAGGTATATGTGTCCTGATTCAAATACAAAGGAACCAGGAATCACAATCAATTTTAATTACAAGTATATGTACAGACTTTATCAATATGAATATTGTAGTGACATATATTATTAAAATATCCTATGTGTGTCAGTTGTGTAGTGGTAATATGAGGTAATACTGGTTTTGTTTTGTTCAAGCTCTGTTGGTATTTGTCATCATGACTTCAATAGTTTGTCTTTTGGGACTAGTATTGTAGATGTTCTCAGTTCCTGATATTAAGACAATTAAATTCCCCTCTGAATGTTATTTTTACAAAGTTATTTCAAGATGAGGGGACATAATGTTGAGCTCAGCTGGCCAAATCAGCTTATCTTGCGTGATGGCAGCAGGAAAGGACTCCTCTGCTCGAATTCTCCTCTGGGCTCTGGAGACACCTCACTGATAGCTAAAAAGACCAAGGAGTATGCTGTCCGACTCTGGATTCAGCAAAGCTCTGACCAGGTGCTGCTCAGTACCATCAAGACCACGGTCCCTGAAATCAAGAAGGATGTACCTTCTACTTCATAACTAACTTATACTCTCTTTTACACTGATCACAACACATCACAAACATTGAGTTCAGAGCGTTAGGCCAACTGTCAGCTTCATCTGAAATACTTTATACCAGTATTTACCTCCTTAATGGTTACCACGCCTCTGCACTTCCAGCATTATTTCTGTCTAATCAATCATCCAGGTGTCAGTGTACTATTTGGCCATTCCATGCCGTTTTACTTCCCTCCGACACCCTCTGTTCAGGCTGGAGCATTATAGGCTTTATCTCCTGTTTGCCACTGAACTACACATATATATACAGGCATAAATTAACAATTTACCTTCAATTTTCATTAAAAGATACTGAATGGTTCAAGCTTACCACAATTTCATGGAAATAAACACAGATACGTTGATTAGCAATGAATTCTGGCACAATTACTGGCACAAATTCCCATCTGCTTATGTTCCAGGCTTTTATTTAACACAAATATGAGCTGGCTTCAACGCACTGTTGCTTTATCAAGATTATTTGCACTAGTGGTCTCGAACTAACGCTCCTAAGTGAGTATATCAGCGAGTCTAGCCAATGAGGCCACGTTTCGACAAGTGTTTGAAAAAATGTTACCTTTTCACGTCTCCCCTAACAACGAAAGATAGTATTTATAGCCCGACCAATCGTGGTTAGTCTTTCATTTGTTGCGCTCCAATCAATTTGGAGTTTACATGGTAGGCTAATTCTGTAACGTAAGATTTTTTTCAAACACGTTATAAAAAAATTTTATGAGCAGAAATGATTCCATGCTGTCAGGCATCCCCACTATTTTATTTTGGGTATAATTTATTAATTCCTGGACTATTTGCGTAACGTTTTACATATTCTTTGTCAGCAAGCCCTAAGGGTGATCCAAATTTAAAAGAGCTACGTGGCTGCGTTCAAAATATGTTATTTTTCCTACCCTCCTGTTTCGAAGATGTTATCTTTCCTAATGCTGTCTGGGTACTGTTCGAAAAGTTAGTGCTTTCTAAACCGTAAACCCAATTTGTTATCTTTTCCTACCATAAGCGATTTTTATGATTTTCTAACTCTGTTTTCCAAGTCATCCAAAGAATACAAATTCACTGTAGAGAAGTGTCCTAAAGTTTGCGCCAGACGGCGAACAACAGCACGATTGTAGGTAAGAATGTATGACAGGGATCCCTGATGACTGAATAGAGTGAACGCAGGACTGAGCGATTCCTTTATTGTGGTATTTTGGCACCCATTTTTCTCGCTGTCTTAAATTTCTTTATGCAAGTTTTGTTACTAACAACTACTTTTCCTTAGAATAGAGCAGAGTATCCAAGTCTGTTCATACCTTTAAAGGGAAGACTTAGACTAAATCATATTTTTTTTTTTTCTTAACCAGCAGCACTTGGGCTTTCAGCCCTTCGGCCCAATGACATATCATTGCGAGGCTGGGGAACCTGAGGACTTTCCTTCCAACCCGGTCAGGAGCTTCGCTCCTTCCCATCCACAGAGGGTTTATCACAGGAGCCGTTCAGGCTATTCAGTCAAATTTCCGGCCGTAAACATTTCTTCAAACGCCGACGCCCGGGTTTGAACCATGAACACCTGGTCGCCAGTACAACACCGAAGCCATTACACCAGCGCGGCTCCCAAGACTAAATCATATGTATCCGGGACTCTTTGGGGGCTGTCACTTTTCTTCTAACAGGACTGTGGGCTAAACATCGAGGGAAAGGATCATACTGTGGGTCTATCATTCTTGTAGCATTTTTATCGACTTTATGACTATTTATATATATGCTTTGATGTAATTTTATGAGTTGTGATGGAATTTTCTGATAATTAAAAATTCCCTTGAACTTAATCAGTGTGTCGGGTCATCTCGTTCCAAAATATCTATATAATCATTGTTATAGATTTCCCACGTGTGTGCGTCTACATGTCGTCAATTGTGTGTGTGCACGTGAGTGGTTATATATATATATATATATATATATATATATATATATATATATATATATATATATATATATATATATATATATATATATATGTAGTCAATAGACTGTCTGACTCCTCTAGATCTGTTGTAGAAGATAGGCTAAAAGAGAGAAACGATTCTCGATTTCAGAGACAGCCTCTATTGATTTCTACCATCTCACTCGTGGAAATCTATTTCTACTACCATCTCTCACTGTGGCTATCACTCATTCTAATCTGTTCAGAAGGGACCAACCCAAGTCTTAATTCCCTATCAAAAATCTACGACAAGGCTTTACAATTCAGCCCAGGAAATCTCTATCATTTTAATAAGGAAAGCCGCTGTCTGAGAAAACTGAAAGAAACACACGGAGTAAGAAATGGAATTTAAGGGAAATTAACGACCCCAAATACACGTGTAATAAGAAAACTGCCAATGCCTTTTATTCATCTGAGCAATAGTCTGTGAGCCATGATTGGCTTATTGGTGATACCAGCAGAAAGTACTATCTCTGGAGCAAGAAGGTACAAGTGGCCTACGCTTTAAGAAGAAGGACCAACTTTGTTGACTCTCCTTGACATTTCTGGGAAACGAGCTACACCCTACAACCTTGACCAGCGACGAGCGAGAGCAGTGTAAACAAAACCCATCAGCGGGAGCAGAAACTACTATTGGCAGCTAAGCGTAAAATATATGCTGCCAAAGTGAACTTTTTTCCATCGTCTCTATTACCAATCAATGATAAAACTTTTCTTCTAAACTATTTAATTATTTTCAAACTGTTAAACTTAAGTGATTATTAAATTTTGTTATTTGTAATTTTACAAATCTAACTTCGATTTAATCATTTTAAAGTTACTGCATGTTTGTCTCAGTCTATTTACTACACACACTCTAAACTGAGATATACCAGAATAATAAGATTTCCCCTGAGTAAATCAGAGGTGGGGGCTTAACGAGCTAAAATTAATCATTGTTTAATTATTCACAAAAGTGGTCGGCAGATTCTAAAATTAACGTGCTTAGCCAAGGCAGCATTGTTTTCGATTATCTGAATATCTTGTGAAGACTTCCTTTGTGATAGAAGTGTCTTTACCCTTCTATCTACATTTCTGCCAAGAGTAATCTTGTGCGAAGGTAGACACCTTTGAAGCCCATATTAGATACTCTTGAGTTTAGGCCACTGTTGGACCACTACTGCAAAGCAGGGGAGGCAATCTCGTCACAATTTGTCTTTATACAAGTAACAAATTTAATAATCAATTATAGTTAACAGTTTTTAAAATGAGTTATTCTTTAACAAACATTAATCATCATCGAGTGATATTATGGAGTATTGGATAAGAGTTCACTTATCAGCTTGTATGTTTCTACATAGCTGCCAATGAGGTTTTGCTCCAGCTGATGTTTAGGTCTTTGCAGATAGATAACTTAATCACACTCGTCACTAGTCAAGTTTGAAAGTTGTAGCACGTTCCAAGAAGTGTCAGGGAGTTACTACCAAGCTGGTTCAGCGTCTCTAAGACCCTTCTGATGATGGCGTCTAGCGTCGACTTCAGTCCACTTATACCCTCACTTGTTCCAGAGATAGTACCCTCAGTTGGTACCACCGACTAGTGTCACAAAAGAAGAGAACAAATACCCTCTTAAGTATTGCGTTTTCCTAACACACATTGATGTGCCCCCTCTTTTCATTTCACATCCCATCTACCTCAGAACTTTACCCTCTCTGAGAATTAATGTTAATCCCAGTGAGCGAAAAACTTTCATTACATTTAAATTGAATAGGTTAACATTTACTGCTACATTGTTTGAAAAGGTTAATAATATAATAAGTATGTACATCATTTCTCTCATCATTCACTCCCTGCTCCATATGGAACTTGGGACTACCTCTGCTTTTGGTTCTGCACAAGAAACTCGCATAAAGCAGTCACCAGCCCTCGCAGTGATGGTTCATAAAATCATCATTCTATATGATGAGGTTGCCAGCCTCAACTGACTTGGACATTCACTTAGCAATTTCTCATATTACTATTCACATGTCAATATATACATATTATTTCACGTGTTAATAATGCAGAATATCGAATTATAGATATACAACTTACCCCAAATCTTTGGGTTCACCGACAAACTGCCGGCTCAGAGAAATAGCTAAGGCAACTTGTTGAAGATGCCTCTTACACGTGTTCTGGGGTGTTGTTACTTTACAATAAGTTCCCACTTTGACTCCGTGCTTCAGATCCTTCAGATTCCGGTTAGCATCAGGTTATATTGCAACGTTCGTCTCACGCACGTTGTTGTTTACTATTAGACCGGGCTCCAATCAGAAATGTTATTAGGTTTACATCTCGAATGCTGGCTAATAGTTAAAATCATGCGTGGTTTGATGGCGCCTATTCAAAAAAATTCTGCATAGGAAGATTCTGCATGTTATTTAAAAGGTCATTTTCCGTATAAGGAGTTGTTATATCCGTCGATTTGCGGTAATGATTGCACTACAACTCCCTACATTATCACAAATAATGTCCTTATAACACTTCTGTCCGGAACATATTACAACATTCCGTCTTCCAGGTGCATTTCTGTAATATGTCGGCAGATGGGTAATTTATCTCCCCGTCCTTGTGCAAACACCAGCCCTCGTGTAACCACCTGGGCTGTGACTCTTCACGACAGTAATTAGTGAATCACAATAGCCATATCAGCGCTAAATAAACTTGCTGGGCTTATGTCGAGTTAATCCGGCGCGGCCAAGGTTTGGTACACGAGAATTTTACCAACGTGACTGTCGGTCAATATTGCATCACCTATCTACTCTATCAGCAGGGATGATCAGGTAAACAGACAAGACGAATTATTACGGAGAAGAAATGCAAACAATGACTCTAAAATAACAAAATTGCCGAAGAGGAAAAGAGAGCGAACCCAATTATGTGACACGCTGTGTGGTTGGATCTTTTACCACTTTTGCCAGTAGCTGAATCTCAGCTCGTTTCTCCGTAGCTCTAGGAGTATAAAGCCTAACGCTACTTCTAATCCCTCTACTGATGTTCCCTCTGAGGCACCTGTTATTCTTGAGAGTGCAAGGCTCTAGACTGTGTCCAATTTTCCCTTATTGCTAGGAGCAGCTGATGCATAGACAACACTGGCGTTATCGAGTTTGACCCTAATAAATGATTCATAGAAGGTAATCATTGTTTTATTGCAGGCTTACCAGCCATTGTCTTTTATATATCTTAGCAAAGGTAATAAGTCCACTACTGTTTTCTACTTATAGTTCTAAGTGTTTGTTGCAGTTTAGTTGCTGGTCTAGTATCATACCCAGAAACCATGCTGCCAACTCAGCACCACAAAATAGGGCTTCGCACATTAATGGTTCCATGCTCCATAAGGAACAGTAAGGAAACTGATTGAAGTGATAGTACATGCTAAACGGTGAATGGATGGGACGTGCCAGGAAATTTGAATCAGAAAAAAGACTACTTTAAAAAGGATCAATAAGATTTGGAAAGAGAAAACTATAAACATATTATCAATAACAGAGTGGATTAGAAGGGGATTACTGTTATCCTATAAAGCGTCAGCCACTCGGGGTGTACAATACGTTTAATAGAGGATCAAATGGTAGATTAAATAATGCGTATAGAGTTTGTTGATTAACTAGGGCTGTTGAGCTCGTCGCTCGTTAGCAGTGCGTATAGAGGACAATTATATGGAAAGAATTAATAATAAAAGGCAACGGTAAAGGTAGTCCCATAGCAGATATTGCCGTAGGAAAATGAATGTTAGAGACTTCACTATACTAGGTCCTGCTTTATGAGGTGGAAATGACCAGTTCTCTTCCTCGTAGCCTTTGCATTCTGACTCAAGAGCAGCGTCATGTTTCCATTAACAGTCTGGTTGACTAGATCGTGATGCTACCAGGTTTCAATTTCGGAACTCGGTAAATTTAAATAATAAAAGACAAAGGCTATAAAAAAATCTATCCTTTTTTTTTATTTAATCGTCGTATTTTCCTGCCTGATTTCTACACATTTTTTTTTTCAAACACTGTCAGTAAAGTCTATGTCTGCTATTTTCATTCCCAGATGAGTATCTTGTATGTGTAAAAAACACACATTTAAACTATTTCACATTCGTCATTAGGTAACAGTTCCCAGCTAATCTTGGGCCAAGCGAATACGTTGCAAATTTGATATTCTTTATTCAGACCAACTGTAGTTCTTTAATCTTTAAGTATCTTATTTCAAGGCAGACGTAAAAAAAAAGAAGAAAACCTTCTTGCCTTCTTCTCTCACACAACCCTTTTCAGTTGTTTATTTCTTTTTTTTTGGTTCTGAATCAGGTTCTATTAGGGAAAGACGAACATTTTCTGTTGCTTTCGAAAGTGGTTGCCTTTATGTACAGTTGGTCACTGAATTATTTTAGTTAAAGCAGAATGAAGCCATCGTTAACTGGAAGAATTTGCTGATCATTTCTGCTACTGAATGTACGATAATATAGTTTTGAGTCTCAGACAACAATTATGTATTTGTTTGGGACATGAATATGCGGGCTATTTAATATATAATTAAACATAAATTTGACATACAGATATTCCATCTTGTCACGAGACGCTTCGGATGCTCGCGTGCAATTTCATTGCATGTCACCGGCTAACAGTGGGTGGGCTCCTTTAATCAACTCCACGCCTCCTCGCTTGGAGTTCGGCCATGACATAAACTGTGGTTTAGGATTGGCTAAAGAAATCACCCGCCCTTTGTGACAGTCCCTCTGTTTTTGCTGTTCGAATGAAGTCCCCTTGAGTCGCTCTCCCGCCGGCCATATTTTGTCTCATTGTTGTGTGCCGGCTTTCTTTATTGTCTCTTTCATTATCTCGCCACATAAACAGCAGGTCGGTCTCAACACAGACTACAATATTGTAACAACGTTTCTGTGCGTGTCACGAATCCTTTGTTGTCGATCGGTCCGGCTAGTGTGCTATTGTACTAGTGTGGCGACACGCCTGTTGCTTAATCATGGTATTAGGTATTAAACGAATTCTTTCTGCGGCCAAGACGGGCGTCTCCAAAGTCAAACAATAATTTGTTTACCGAACGAGGTGTGTTCGAAAAGATAAAATAAGATTGGGAAATATCCGAAGTGTGCTTAAAGTTACACTTAATTTAGAGGCCGTGATTAGAAAGATTACTTTAAAAATGATGAAAGAGCAAAACAGAAGAGAAAAAAATAAGAAAGATGATGAAAAAAAGGTACAGGGTGATAAAAATAAGCGCACTATATCACAACAAACAAAAACTAAAGTAAAACAAACACACATGTGGACAAACAAAATGTGGAAACTACGTCTGCATTTTAGCCTTATTTTGAACTTTATGCAGAACAAGTGAGGCTTAACAACAGTGGCGGGATTTAGGCATAGGCAACCTAGGTTATTACCTAGGCCCTCTCTTTTGCAGTGGCCTCGCGCATTTATATAAGCTTGTCGAGAAAACAGGAAGTGGCCTCGCAAGTTATCTGAGGTCTAGGGCGTCGCACATTCTAAATTGTTTTTGTTTAGCAAAATACATTCAGTTTTTGTTTTCACTGTTAAAATGAAAGAGAGTTATTTATTTTAATTGATATATTACATTGCCGACATTAACCTCCCAGGGCTAGAGTGCAAAAGGACAGGGCTCTAAACTAGATCTCAAAAAGAGGGATATGTAGTCCCATAGCAGATACTGCCGTAAGGGAATGAAGTGTTGGAGACTTCACAATACTAAGTCCAGCTTCGAGAGATGGGGGTGATCCGTTCTCTTCCTCGCTGCCTTTTCCTTCCCTAACTCAAGGGCAGATCTGATACTCATTTACAGACTGCAGCGTGACGTCAATGTGTTTCGAATCCCGTCTCTTTACTGTGAGAGGCCTGCGCTCTAACAACTCTGCCAGTCGGACGCTCAAGTCTAATATCTGTAAAAATGAGAACCTGACTCAGCTCTGAAGAAAGGAAAGGCAAAGCCATGGAGAAGGAAACTGGTGACCTCACCTCATAATGCTGAGACCTCATAATGCTGAGACCTCATAATGCTGAGACCTCATAATGCTGAGACCTCATAATGCTGAGACCTTGTATAGGCGCAGACTCAAACTTTATTTCCCTGCGGCAGAATCCTTTCTGCAATCACCTTTACGTTTATTGCTGACGTAGTACGGAACAATTATATTTATGCTGAACTTCCCAAGCTGTATGTAAGTAGTGGATTTGTATTCTAATGTGCCGATTTTACTAACATTATAAAAGCCAAATAAAATTGTGAAATTTAAAACGTGCAAATACTAGAAGATTAATGTGCATTTACGATTTTTGTTGCTATGTGTCACTCTCATAAAACTATTTCCAATCCGACTTTCTTCAAACATGAATTAATCTTGCAAAATCCAACTTTGCCAATTTCCGGGCTCACAAAATTTTGAAGTTGACATTCGAAACAAGAGAGCTTGAGATTTCACAAGATGAGATAATCAGGAGTGCGAGATTTTAAAATGGTAATGACCTTCCCTCATGGAATGATAGCCCGTATGACAAATTAGACCCTAGTTCGCAAGAAGTTGAGTTCTTTCTCCTCTGAATTATGGAGGGCGTGTTCCAAGGTAACGTATTTCGTCCTAGAAAATGATTCCTCAGAAAATAGAAATTGGCAAGAAAACGAGGACTGTCACTGTTACACTTATGTCTTGGTCAAATCATCCTTTGTGAGTCATGGGCAATGACTACAACTCTCAAAGGCCAAATCTAAATCTCAGATATTAAGCATTTGAGGAAAGTGGTCCAGGTAACAATAACAGAGTAGGCTCACAACCAGATGATATAGTGTGACCGTGCAGGTGTCCCTACTAGTTGATAGCTATAACTAGGTGACTGAGGCAGGCCTAGTTATCTATCATTCACTTTCTTTTTTATCTTTCCTCCAAGTGAGACTATTTCTCCTACTGGCCCCCTTGTTCCGCCAGAGATGGTGATTCCTGGATGATATAAGGTTCGTCTTTTGTTCAACCCAGACCACGTTCTTCCCTCCTTGGTGGTGAGCAGCGACTGATGCGTATAGGGTGTTCTATTATTTCTATCTCTCCTATTACTCACTTCTAATAACTCTCCATTCCTTAATCTCTTCACACATCAAAGCAACCGGAGTGATGTGATTCAATTTCGAAAACAACTTTTATTTACATAAGATAATCCAAGATCAACCAACATAATTCATCAGATACAGTTCTCAATTACAATGTCCTCAAGTCTTCCACTTGATTCAATCAAATATCTCAAAGCATAGATATATATATATATTGTTTCTCCTGTAGCCTCTTGCATATTTCGTTGTATACCTAGCCTACTAAAGTTCCTTCTCATTTTACACGATTTTTCTCACATTTTCTACAACAGTTCTAAATCCTTGGAGTCATGTTCTCACCCAATCTCAACCTAGTTAGGTTTAACTCCTTTAAATGCAGCATATAAGATTTCAATAGCTACACCTGAAATAATCAAACAATGTCCAACGCCAAAATGGCCTCCACCATACTTACTCTAATATGAGAGAGCGCATAAGATGTTTCATGAATATCAGATTCACTTGTGGTGGCGTCTTCATACTTACTCTTATATGAGAGAGCGCATGATATGTTTCATGAATGTCAGTGCTGTAAACCCTTTGTTCAATACCATCTCGTCTAATGGCAATGCCTCATCTTCTTGGTATGACAGCCCATCCTGGCTATCTGATAATCAAAGTTATCCGCTTTGTTTATCTTTAATTATGCCTTTGCTTCAATATTCTCTTCTGTAGCTCGCTCCCTTAAATAGATGCGTCATTAGCCTGTGACAAAGTTGCTGAAAGTCAAAAAAATAGCTCAAAACTCCTCTTACCGTTTTAAATCGAAGTCCAACACCTATCACAATCCCTACTGTTCACCCTTATTCTATTCCTAATATGTTCATCTCAATATTTAACCACAGATAATCTATTCTCCTGAATTCCTATCGCTAAGAAATTCTAAATCTAGCTATCAGTTTCTGGATACGAACACTTGTTGACCACAAGTTCGTTTCTTGAGAGCCCTGGGCGGCACTTCTTGCTTCCGCAAAGTTTCTGATGGGACTGATCTCTTTTCGTCCTTCAATTTCCTATCTGATGATCCACAGTTGTTTTTGAGTGAATGTGATTGGTCCGTTATTCAGTTCACTCACCTATCGCCAGCTACACGCTTAATTCTATGCTGTCCAACTCCGTGAACTGTGCTACATAACTGTTTATTTCTAGTCACTATTTTCACGTGCGTTTTACTCGGCACTCCGTTCTCTTAACTGTAAAGGGCGCTAATAATATTGTTATTCCCCTTAGTACTTTTTAACTTAGTTTCATTAATCCTTCTATATCTCTATTAAAACTGGTCTGATATGCAAATTTGGTAAACTCTAATGATATATACTTAGATTACTTTAAAGTCTAAAAAGGTTCCCTCCCTTACAAAAAACACTACATTTTCATTCTTTTATCTCCCATGTTAAGAACAAATAACTTATCACTTAAATTATTCTGATTTTCTAACCCATTTTTATATACTCTTTCATCTTGTTAACCCCAAATAACTGTTCGACTGACTTTAACTGCAGCGTATTTTACGCTGTACAACCCAATGCCTAGTATCCTGGCTTTTGGCTGGGATCATGTGTCTAGACACAGGGACCGGTACAGTGACATTCATGTGTCATTAGGTCCTTTGTGTGAGAACACAGAAGATCACTACAGTGACACAGTTTGTCATTGGGTCTTCTTGTGTTGGGACATGTGGTCTTGACCAGGGCCGGGTTTGGGCGGGGACAATGCGACCTCATGCGAGGAAAAAAAATATGCGACCTCAAGCGAGGAAAAAAAAAAAAAAAAAAAAAAAAGAATCCGGCTTTTGGCTGGGATCATGTGTCTACACACAGGGACCGGTACAGTGACATTCATGTGTCATTAGGTCTCTTGTGTGAGAACACAGAGGATCACTAGGTGACACATGTTGTCATTGGGTCTTCTTGTGCTAGGACATGTGGTCTTGACCAGGGCCGGGTTTGGGCGGGGAAAATGCGACCTCATGCGAGGAAAAAATATGCGACCTCAAGCGAGGAAAAAAAAAAAAAAAAAAAAAAAAAATAGGTCCCTTGTGTGAGAACACAGAGGATCACTAGGTGACACATTTTGTCACTGGGTCTTCTAGTGTTGGGACATGTGGTCTTGACCAGGGCCGGGTTTGGGTGGGTAAATGCGACCTCATGCGAGGAAAAAATATGCAACCTCATGCGAGGGAAAAAAAAAAAAAAAAAAAAAAAAAAAAAAAGACATTCATGTGTCATTAGGTCCCTTGTGTGAGAACACAGAAGATCACTACAGTGACACAGTTTGTCATTGGGTCTTGTGTTGGGACATGTGGTCTTGACCAGAGCCGGGTTTGGGCGGGGACAATGCGACCTCATGCGAGGAAAAAAATATGCGACCTCAAGCGAGGAAAAAAAAAATTTGGCTGGGATCATGTGTCTAGACACAGGGACCGGTACAGTGACATTCATGTGTCATTAGGTCCCTTGTGTCAGAACACAGAGGATCACTAGGTGACACATTTTGTCACTGGGTCTTCTAGTGTTGGGACATGTGGTCTTGACCAGAGCCGGGTTTGGGGCGGGGACAATGCGACCTCATGCGAGGAAAAAATATGCGACCTCAAGCGAGGAAAAAAAAAAAAAAAAAAAGAATCCGGCTTTTGGCTGGGATCATGTGTCTAGACACAGGGACCAGTTACAGTGACATTCATGTGTCATTAGGTCTCTTGTGTGAGAACACAGAAGATCACTACGGTGACACATTTTGTCATTGGGTCTTCTTGTGTTGGGACATGTGGTCTTGACCAGGGCCGGGTTTGGGCGGGGATAATGCGACCTCATGCGAGGAAAAAATATGCGACCTCAAGCGAGGAAAAAAAAAAGAATTCGGCTTTTGGCTGGGATCATGTGTCTAGACACAGGGACCAGTTACAGTGACATTCATGTGTCATTAGGTCTCTTGTGTGAGAACACAGAAGATCACTACGGTGACACATGTTGTCATTGGGTCTTCTTGTGTTGGGACATGTGGTCTTGACCAGGGCCGGGTTTGGGCGGGGATAATGCGACCTCATGCGAGGAAAAAATATGCGACCTCAAGCGAGAAAAAAAAAAAAAAAATCCGGCTTTTGGCTGGGATCATGTGTCTACACACTGGAAACAGTAGTGACATTCATGTCATGAGGTACCTAGTGTGAGAACACAGAGGATCACTACAATGACACATGTTGTCATTGGATCTTCTTGTGTTGGGACATGTGGTCTTGACCAGGGCCGGGTATGGGTGGGGCAAATGCAGCCTCATGCGAGGAAAAAATATGCAACCTCATGCGAGGAATAAAAATAAAAAAAAATAAAAATAAAAAATAAATAAAAAAAAAACAATAGTGTAGCCTCGAAATCCAGTCCCTGCACACCCGAAAGGAGAAGTCTCAGTTGTGATAATTTGGTCACGCCTAGAGAATGGTCGAATACCGGCTACCGCGACAAACATCGGAAGCCAAGAGCAGGAATCCAGACCTAACAGACGATCAAACGTTCCCTGGGAACGCAACATCAGACAATCTCTGAAGCATTGAGAACTGAACTGGAGGTTGTTTAAAGTGAAGACAACTGATAGAATAGTATGGCGCTCATTCTGGATGTCGCGAATATGGAAATAGAGGATGTCTGAGATTATACAGAATATGAACGAGTAATGTGAAAGTAGAGAAAATTAAAGTCACTAATGAAAAGATGGAGAGAGAGATGACTTCTGGGGAGAAGAGAGATATGATCAGATATCTAAGTGTGGCCGTGTACATAGTTGTTCCTTTGGAAACAGACTATATTCTTACAAGACAGAGGAAGCACAGACCACCCCATAATTTTATATTTTATGAGAAACAGAAAATAATAAATAGTGTCACATATTTAGGGTAGAGTCGCTTCTACACGCCATTTCTAATAATTGGGTGATTTCCCCTGACCAATCGGATAGCTCAGATTTACCCCGGGGAAAGTGGAACAACGACGCCATTTGGGCAGTAGAATGAAAGAGCGCAACTCAAGAGGTCGTATCTGGTCCAGCTCTACATATTTCTTAGTTTGAGAGAATCAAACTTCAACATTTCTTATAAAATGTGTATTTCAGGACATTGAGTGGTTATAATTTTCTTACTGGCGTAAGTAGTGACAATCGTTAAATATGTATTTTGAATAGAGCTCCCAACCCTAGTCGCAGCAGAACTAGGTTCGAGGATTTGAGTCAATTTGCAAAAACATAGTCTTACACCTCAAACCATGTAGAGTAGAAAATATTCTTGTGTTGGAAAGCATTTAACTCAAGGAATGCTTATGATTATAAAGAAATCAAGGACAAATCTGAGGAGATGGGTAAATGTCGTCGAACCTAAAATAAGACTGTAACTTAAAAGAAGGAACACGGTGGAATGAGAAGGTTCGCCATATTTGACAATTGAGTAGGCCTACGAGACAAGGATGCAAAAAGGGATTTTTGCATCGATGAAAGCATCTGATGAGATGATAGAATTTTATTATACTTATTATTGTAAAAATGTTCTGAATTCCAGACTTTGTTGAAATTTTAAGTTTCATGCTGAAAGATATTAAAAGTTTTGCATGAAATCGAAAACTGTTGAAAAGGTGAATTACTACAGTTTTGAGATCTAGATAAGAAATCTATCCATTTCAATTAAATTCGCTACATCAACACCTAAGAGAAGAAAATCGAACCTGGTAACACAAATTTAAGAGAGAAATCTAAATCTCTGGTGATTAGGCCAGTTAAACATCTGCTCTCTGTAAAGTAAACTGAAAATACTGCATATACCGGCACTGCCACATGAAGGTAATATGGTGCCGTTCCAGTCCTAAGGAACACCTGCCCCGGCTACATAAGGTCGACTTTCCAGCAATACTCAAGACTATGTTTTTAATATGTCATATCCTTATCCGTCCTCTCTTGCTAAATATGATAATCCATTACAATAAGGACTACAACAGCAAACATCAAGTGACAGTTAGAATAGAATGAATTCTGACCGCTCAGAACACATAAATATATTTATTAAAGAAACCACAATACCAACATAAAATAATAACTTCACTAGCTCTGATGGGCTAGTGAGTATATGTCACAATCACAGAAAAATACTTCACTCTATCTCTCAGACAAAACGTCTCACTCCAAACCACCATAACCCGTACACTACCTCACTACCAAGATAATCTAACTGAAGGGGTAGGCCCCCAGTTTTCGTGAAGAAAACGGCACCCTGTAAAGTTAACAAATCCTGGTAGGTAAATTACTCCTCAGCTAGGAAAAAAATACACTACACTGTTCCACCTAATTTGGTATTCAAAGTATATGAAAATAAGCTCTCTCTCTCTGTAACAGCGTCGTAATAAATTCTATGCGTTCACAATTTCCTGTGGCTGGTGGCCACACTAGCAGGTGAAGGATATTAACACGAGTGCAGAAATACTTGCACCCACAGATATAACCCCCCCCCCCCCCCCCCCCCCCCTCAAGAACTACTACTGCTAGCAAACGAAAATCCAGGAGGGAGACGCAGGTGCGCCTCTTGTGCTGGATAGCGAAGACTTGATCTCTCAGATAGGGGACGAATACTAGCAGTGGGCGAATCCTCTCTGGAGTTACGTCAATATACTCCGAGTTAACAGGACGTAAATGGGTCTGACGATAGTGGCGAAATGACTGGATACAAAAAAGGCAGCCCGTATGTGTTGGAATGACAGGTGATTTCGAACAATAGGCTGTGTTTACGTTTTCCACGACAAAGCCGTATAGGCTGAAACTGGCAGTATGATCTGGACTGCCGTGTATTCAATACTAGGCAAATGTGATGATATAACTAGAAGCTGCCGTATGCTCTGGAAGTGGCGAATAATTAATAAGTACCAATTATAATCTGGGACCCAGAGTCCGCTGGGAGGACAAAATTAGACAATCTTTGAAGGACCGAGGATTAGAATGGAACCAAGCCAGGAGGAAGACAGCCGATAGGATAGTCTGGCGCTCTCTCTTCCAAACCTCTACATTTCACGGTAGAAGGGGAACGACTAAGTAAGTAAGTACAATATGGGAGTTGCCAGGTGCCAGGAAGCACTGTACAAATGTGACCACATTCTGAAAATGTACAAGCAATCAACATCTCATTACTACCCATAGCAGACTCTTCCTCTGTTATTCTTTCACACATGCAAAATATAAACAAACTTCCACTCGCCGTTTCTCTCTCACAAAATCAAAACAAAACCCGTCTCTCCTTCCTTCTTTGCTCTGTAGCCAAGGGAATCACCTACCACTATTGGCCATGCCCTATGTTTCTGTTTACAAGCCATGCGTTGATAGCGCGCTGCGTAACAAGGCGACCCGAGGCTAAAAATATTCACACACACACACACCTGGTCCCACACACACTATGGTAAGGTCACAACAATGTTGGGTATCCCCACGCTCGATGATAAGTACATGTGGCCTGAGTGGTAATCATCCAAGTAGGGATAACAATGAATGAGTTACAAAAATGTTAGGGTTGGTTTACATTCAATATATATATAGATATCAAATGGCAAAAACTCTTTACAGTAATATTATACACACAACCAAGCGGAAAATTGGGTAATATTATAACCGGCTCCCACTTTCTGTTTTAAGAAAAACCACTCCTAGCTAACACTTAGTGATTATGGATCGTGGCTCACTTAATAAAATTCAGAGCATCCCAGTCATGGAAAAAAATTACCTTAAGGACAAATAATGTATATATAGTTAAGATGAATTAAAGTAACACGGGATCTCTGTTCTATTAGATTTAGCTAACACCCTACTGTATTAAGAATAATTTGTGCACTATTATGAATTAAACGACAGAAAAGTGGGTGTAGATAAAAATAGAGAACAAAACAGGGCAGACCACTCGGCTAAAAGTGACAGAAATTTCATTTAAATCACGATACTGGCTAACCTCTAGACTACAAAGTAGAAGATCAGCGACCCAGACAGTGGCAAATAAGTAAACACTTCTTCCTGGAAAATTGACTAGCGTCAAAAGTTACTCTTTCAGTACCAAAATAACCATATACGAAATAACAATTGTGCTTAACATTCTTAAAATTTTGACTTCCAGACATGGAGTACATGTCATAGTGGAAAATGTCATCTAGAGCTGTTTACCGAGAGAGTAGCGCAAAGATAAATGTTTCAAACCGGTAAAGATATTATTTTAGGAAGAAGGATATAAAGAAAGTTATAAATGTTCAAACAAACTACATCCTACGTGTCTTCCACATGTCCGCTAGTGACACGTTTAAAATTGCACAACAGTGAAACTATAAATGGTAACGGGTTTCACAATGCTGAGATTTTGTCGTTCTAGGAGTGTGAGCACATTGTAAATCTATCTTTCCCACGCAGAAGACAACAATATCCGATTAGGTTTTTATACTTCTAGACAATAAACAAGTTAAAAGGCCCTACTTTTGACTATACTTGTACATGTATCCCTAAGTCAGAGGTCGACAACCAGTGGATCCGGATCTACAGGTAGATCCAAGGGGATGACTTGGTAGATCTTTAGGCGCCTGGAAGAATAGACTTTACAAGCAAAGGAAATTTCGAACTAGACATCTCACGCCGGCATTTGAAATCACGGTGTCCCCGGGATCAAAGGTAATTTTCTTGTATGCCTAATAAAATCTCTCCAGCTGGCTACTAAAATATATGCGTGAACTACATCAGATAGGAACGCGATCTTTTCTTTGTAAAGTTCATCCTTCCCCTCCACCGCCCTTAAAATTAATATATGTTGGGTGCTTAGAGGGGCGCAGTGATACTAACGTAGATCCCAAGAGCTCCTTGGGTTGCCGATCCCTGCACTAGGGTCTTAGTTTACACCTGATGAACTTTATATGGTCTTGTACAGAAGTTTAAATATGTTAATAAATTATATCTTGCCGATATTGACAAAGATGCTTGTGCATTAAAAATATTTATTGGCCGGCAGATGTTTAGCGAGTTTTTTTTAGTCATGCCACTACAGCTGATACGACGAGAAGACACGATATGTATCGCCTGTGCAGTGATAGAATGTACTTGCAATCGAGTCTAGATAGACGAGAAAGCAGCAGCTAGTCACCTTCAGAATATGAATGTTCAAGGCAGTTAAGGAGATTTCAGCTCGTCAACCATGAATGTAGCCTTGACCAGTAATCATAATTCATTCATTTAATTTATCTCCTACGTTCTACAACCCTATTTGTAACTGTCGACCTGCAGTTCTGTCAAAGAGAATCTCCTCCATTAATTCCTTAGTCTTTTCTTTTTCCATTTTAACGAATGAACGAACGAACTTTATTTTCAAAGGGTTAAGAATTGGGCGCGCAGGCCCGTCTAACATTCTGCCCTTACATTCTCACTTATCTTGTATACTATATCCTTTCATTCCCACATGTTACTTTAAGCATTAAATTAAAGGCATAAAACATTATAAAGGTTATATAACAGCATACAATGACATTACACAATCAAAATCAAAATAAAGTATTTGTTTAAGCAAACAAGAACGTAATGAGAAAAAACAAACAAAAACAAACAAATTCAAAACATCTATACGGTAAATCAGGCAATAATTGGAGTGTGATCACATGGCAAGAGCTTCATTTCACGATCTGATGGCTTCTTCTTGCCCTTTTCTCTTCACCTTTCAATGATGGTCTATGTAGCACTTTTTTGTGTCTTGTGGTGTCACATAGTCCGCCACCTCTCGTGGACATGTTTTACGACATGCATATTAATGACCAGCTGTAATCCAGTTTGTAATTTTCTTTTTAAGTAATGTCACGTAGCTACCTCTGTAAAAATTGTAAGTTATAACATTTCTGCCAAAAAAAATTAGCGTCATTGACCTACGATCCCTGAAATGTTCAAGGTGATTAGTTCATTAATTTTACGCATACAAGGCACAAAACAACACAGAGACAAGAAAGGTTAAACAAAACAAATTGAAGATGTCAGACCAAAGAGCAGATCCTAGAGGAATGTAAATGGATAGCGTAAATGTGAACTTAACTAGACATACAAGATGTTATCAAGATATAACCACATTCTACAACAAATGGGCCGATGAAGAATTGTATAGACCAACTTCTGCGAATATTTAACGTTCTTAAGATTTGTTTTGGCCAAGTTTTCATTTTTGTTCTGCAGTTAACTTAAAATTACTTCCATTGATGAAACACTATTTCCATTAAAAAAATCCATGTATGCCGCTTTCGTGTGTCCTTTACGTTGAGGAAGATTCGAAGAAACACCGACATAAGAAAAAAGGAAGACACACATAAAATTAATGTTGAGTCTTCCTAGGAAAAAGCCTGCGCTACGAACATAGGTCTCCGTCATGGACAAACAACAAACACAGTGCAGATAAGAAACATTGAGAACAAACCTAAATGCATAAACAAAGCACAGTAGAGTCCAATTAAGCGGAACTCGCTTAAATCGAATTTAGCTTTAAGTAGAATCATTTCTAGGGTTTGAACGCACAATACATACAACGAAAGAGTAATGGGAAGATACGGCAGCGGAATAGCAAATGAAAATGGTAATAAATTAATTGGCTTTTTGTGGCATTAACAACCTTGTCATTGGTGGAACATTTTTTACACACGCGGAAATCCACAAATTAACGTGGGAGTGGGAGTCACTAAATGGCCGTGAAAGAAACCTAATATATCACATAATG
This sequence comes from Oreohelix idahoensis, assembly GCA_024509875.1. NCBI lineage: Eukaryota > Metazoa > Mollusca > Gastropoda > Stylommatophora > Oreohelicidae > Oreohelix > Oreohelix idahoensis. Next base: position 256,705 of record JAMPIV010009724.1, read on the forward strand.
GTCAACGGCAGACGGAGACATTCTCTGCAAGATCTGAAAGTAAGAAGAAGCGCAGATGTAGGAAGTGATCACTACCTAGTACTAGCAAAAATAAACATGAAGATCAGGTCAACGGACCAAAAATAACATAACATAAACGATTTGACATCAGTAAATTGAAAGACCCTCTCACAAGAAAAGCATTTGTACCTGATATTAAGAAACGTTGTCAGACTGTCAAGAGTCAGAAAGAGGCAGAAGTTCAAAATGTTGACCAGAAATTCAGTACAATTTCAAAGTATATAAAGAAAGCAGATATATTTGCTTGGGATTCCAGGAAAGAAAGATACAAGATTAGATAACATCAGAAACGTTGAAAACCATTGGGACAAGAAAAGAAATCAAAAGATAGAAAACATAAGCGATGTCCCCTAGGCTGAAGGAAATACATTTTGAACAGTACAGACAGCTGAGCAAGAAAATAAAATGTCAAACCGAGCTCACAAAAGGAAATTGATAGATAATCTTACAAGTCAGGCAGAAGAAGCAGTACTGAGGAATGACCAAAGCACGGTGTACACAGTAACAAAAGCGATCAGTGGAAAACGGGGCGCAAACAACATTACACTAGTTAGAGACAAGAACGGAAATCTCGTCACCACAGAACAAGGGCAAGAAACAAGATGGTCATATCACTTCAGAGAAACACTAAATAAAACACCTCCAGAGTCACAATTGAAAAATCCAGATGCTTAAAATGGTCTAGATTTAAATACATATATGCCAGGTAGGGAAGAAATCACCGCAGCTATCAAAAGGTTAAAAAACGGAAAAGCTCCAGGCCTCGACAACCTAAATGCAGAGCTATTTAAAAACAGATCCTGTATTAGCGGCAGAGCTATTAGAACCACTATTTGCACAAATCTGGCAAACAGAAACAACACCAGTGGAGTGGAACAGACGAATAATTGTTAAATTGCCAAAGAAAGATGACCTCAATGACTACCACAGCTGGAGAGGAATTACTCTCTTATCAGTTCCGAGCAAAATATTGGGCAGAATAATTATTCAAAGAATTTCAATAACACTAGACAATAAACTGAGGAAGGAACAAGCAGGATTCAGAAGAAACAAACAACGTGCAGATCATATATTCAGCCTCAGGAACATAATAGAGCAGTGTTCAGAATGGCAAAGGCAGCTGGATATAAATTTTGTTGACTTTGATAAGGCATTTGCCAGCCTATGGAAAATGATAAGCGCTAATGGAATTCTTAAGAGCATGCTCTCCATAATTAAAAGCCTGTATGCTAATTTCACACGCAGTGTTGGACAGAGCAACCTAACTTTTCAGGTGAAAAGAGGAGTGCGGCAGGGATGCCCCTTATCAGCCAGTCTTTTTTTAACTGTCATAGACTGGGTGATGCGTGTGGCGAGATGGAAGTTAGATATTAAAATAATAGTTCCCAGAAATGAAAAAGATGACTGGTGAACTAGAGAGGGATAGCACAGAAAAAGTCAGGTAGATAACAGAACAGTTGTAGATGGTAGATGTAGAAGAGAGCTGTGAAGTGTCACTCTTTCGCCAGACCTATCATATGCTCCAAGGGTGTCTCTATTAATAGATGATGTGAAATGCAGCTCGTTAGTTAACCCTACAGATTTTAAAAATATTAAATATTCTTTGAATTCCACACATGACCAAACAAAATTAGAACTGTCACTGGAATGTAAACACAATATATCAACTGCAATTTATAAAATATATCAGTGAAAAGATAAAGGATCCCGTTACATGTCCATTAAGGCATATTGGGAATATGGTGTTAGGCCCATATTTTCTTGACCATACGTCACACTATGGGTGATGTAGTCAGCATATCGTTAGCCGCCTTAACTTTCCCATTTAATCTGGTACCTTGGGGCCGTTTGTGGTCTAAAAATCCCACCTCCTGAGGATCGAACCAGGATCGCCCAGCTAAGAAAATGTATCAGTTAATTCCAGCTTGTGATTTTTGTAATATTTTTTCTGTGATTTTTGTCTGCAATTTTTACTACCTTTTCATATTTTAATTATTAAAGTGTGAATTGCTAGTGTCTCTTAATATCATATTGGCCATTTGGTGACTTTTGACCTTACTTCATCAATGACCCAGTACTTATCTCCTTCAGTTCTTTCTCTACAGACACTTCTGTCACTTTCCAAGAGAGTTAATTCACCTGGACAGGTAAACACAATGCTACTACGTGGCGATATAGAGGTGGTCATTTACTTACACACTGCAGTCTGTTATGATCCTTACCAGATGCCTTGTTGCGACTTTCTCTGGGGTATGACCTGCAAACATATGCACCAGACCATGGTGTATGTTGTTTACAACCAAGGCGATACTCTAATGATGACGAGCCACTATTGATAAGAATCTTCATTTAGACAACATAGCCAAGAGGCCGTGGCCACGTTAATTAAAGAAGTACATCATACAATCAATAAATACATTGAACGACTATGAGACTATGGACATCATTAAAAAATATTTCTCTGATCTCCGGCTTAATTAATACCCTTTTGTCCTTGGTTATGCCAAAGTGGTTTCCCTTTTTACAGTTTAAGAAATTACATCGAATGGAAATGTAAATTAAGAAGGAAGAGAGGAAGAAAGAAAAGAAGAAGAAGAAAAAGTCTTCTGCATCAAACATTTAAAAGCTAAGCCCTAAAAAGGACTGTAAGCTCTGATAGCAAGTAGTGAGGACTCTATCCGCGTCAATGCTGTTCAGGAGTATTTGAAGCTATATTCAGCTGGAGACCAATGTCACGGGTTGCCTCCACTTTGCTCTGCAGTGACGGTCCAGCAATGGTTAAAACCTAGAGTATCTAATGTGGGTCTTCAAAGGTTTCTACCTTCGCACAAGATTACTCTTGGCAGAGATACAGATAGAAGGATGATGATGCTTCAATATCGAGGGAGTCTTCACAAGATATTCAGAAATCAAGAACAATGCTGAATGTGTCTTAGCACAGTTAACTTATTGTCTGCCCGACAACATTTGTGAAGAGGTATATTGTATGATTTAGCTCGTTCAAGCCCCCAACTGATTTAATTCAGCAAAATCTTAATTTGGTAGCTCTGTGTTAAGAGTATTTAAGGTGACTGAGACATACGCGTGCAGTACACTCAATAGGATTAAATGAACTAGAAATGTGTATATATACACAAATAACAAATTTAATATAATCAATTATATTTAACAGTGCAAAATGAATAATTCCTCTTAAAAAAAGGTTATCATCACAGGGTGATGTTATGGATATTGAGGGAATTGTCTGAAAGTTCACTTGGCAGGTTTTAGGTTTGTACTTAGTTGCCAGTAAGTTTATTGGTTTCTGCTCCAGCCGATGGTTGGTCCTTTGCAGTTTATGGACTTTTGCACTCTCGTCACTGGTTAAGTCTGGTGGTTGTGACACGTTCCAAGAAATATCAGGAAGTAATCACGAAGCTGGTTCAGCATCTTCAAGACCCGTCTGATGATGGTGTCTAGCGTTGACAGCAGGCCAATTATACCACGCACTTTGTACCAGAGATAGCACCCTCAACTGGTACCAACAACTAGAATTATGAAAGGAGAGAAACAAATACCCTTCTGAGTATTGGGATTCCTGACACACAATCATGTGCCCTCCCTTTTCATTCCACCAGTGATAAACGAGCGCAAAGGCCTTATAGCTCTATCTTTTCCTACATCTCTCGTATTGTATTTGTGTTCTTTCACCCCACATTTGCTATCCCATATTTGCTATTTCATCGTTGTGATTACTCGCGACCGGTATCTAGAGAACCATATTTGTTCTTTCATCGGGGGAAAAAAAGTCCTTTGATTGAGTCCCCATACCTGACATTATCGTTTGAAGCCCACATTGCATCGTGATAAATCTGATGAAAACACACCTGGTCATCCCAATCAGACATCTGGGCATGCTGTAATTGCTGCTGACCATTAGTATCTTTGCGGCTAGCGACGGGTCACCACATGGGATGCCCATATTGGCCAGGTGAAAATGTCTCATGCTGTAATGGTGTTATCTTTGGTCGGCCGCTGTTCAGACAACGTTGGGTTACCACATTGGATGCGCAGCTTGGCCAGATGAACAATAAACAATCAGAGAGTAAGGTGACAGCAATTTGACAGCACTTTTGCATTAGCCAACCAATTATCTCAATACCTGTTTGTCAAACCACACCCACATTTGGACTGACAGGGGACAAGAGCGATCCTGTGAATGAGTGACCAGAGGGGCTATTAAGGATTGGTTGGTATGGGCGGAGCTGGATGTCAGGGATCCAAGAAACCCACATTGGACTTCCAGAAATATAATCTACTGCGTAGCTTGCTAGAGGAAGGAGTCCAGGTTTTACATTGTGAGGAAGAGATTAAACCCCAAAACGCCTAACCTACATACACGTGTTTATTCAGAGTGGATATAATTCAGTTCTGTGATGAATTGTGTTCTTAAAGGATTTTGCGAAGGGAAAAGCAGGTTAGTAGATCTTATACAGATTATTAATACATTGTCTTAATTTTTGTTTATTTTAACCTCACAGCTAAAATGTGCGAAAGATAGAGTTTCAAATAATTCTTTGCATAACTGATTAATAAAATCAGAAGATTTTCCTAGAAGATGATAGGATGATAGGAGGTAATTAATAGTTCATACTTCACCTACATCATCATCACAGTCTCCCATGCGCACACACTCTCATGCACAAGATATTTAACATCATTAGAATTGAACTCAGAGAGAGATGAATAATGAGCAGTAGTATAAATGAAAGTCAACCAATGATGTTAAATGTGAAAAACTTACGAAGACTTTTGTGTGTCTTCAGTTCATCAGAAGTCTGAGTCTGCACGCAACGTGTCTGACGTCTAACCAGAAATAAGTTATCAAAAACGGACATTTGGCTAGCTGAATTCGCCATAGGACATCTTTCATTCCTCAATTTAAAAAAAAAATATTGTCTCACCCACAAGTCAGAAGGTTGACGCAGCATTTTTCGTCACCCATGTACTGCTTGCTCACAAGTTCAATACATCGTTATCACAAGTTCAATACAGAGTCATCATAAATTCAAATCACTCGAAAGATCATTATTATCTGAAGTCAAGCTAAAGAGCTCAAAAGTGGAATCTCATATTTATACCAAATGCAACACACTCTAAAGCGCATTCTATGAAGCAGACTCTAAAGTATATTTTATGAATCATGACTACATACGCAAGGTTATGAGTCTACATATCACTAACATTTCGTGAAGATATCCAGTCTGGCCAGTACCCTCGGGAGATTAGACAACAGACCTTTTGTTCATATGACAGCTATTAACTGTTGATCAACACTACAGAGATATACTCAAACAGTGAAGGAATATATATATATCTCTCGTCAACGTTCTCAGTCCGACAACAGTTTTCATCAGAACGTCCTCGGCTTAGAGATACCCCACTCGACATAACGCATAATAACTTGGGACAGTGTATGCATACATGTGAATCGTCATATCAATGAGAAGCATTTAGAGACACATGGACTGTGTAGAGTACTCACCATTTTGGTAACACGTATCATACCACATCATCATCATTTCGCTTTGCACCAGTGTGGTAAGTTGGGATTATATGATATAGTTATAGGGGACTTAGTGTACTGACTGAGATCAGCTGTGAAGGTATCTGTATCTAATAAGTGTGGTGTGTTACAGATGACCTTACTTGCTACCACATTTAGACCTCAATCAGACTTATTCTTGAATTTAGTGATGACTACGTATAATGTCTAGGGTTATGATAGTGATGTAGTGTAATTCACAACAACCAACAGACAGATAAACACCTAAGTTAAGATCCTCACAAATTGACAACAATATGACAGTCACAAACACATAACACTCTAAAGATTATCTTATTAAGTCAAGGGTTAAATTTTAACAAATGTATTGAATTTTTTTCAATAAATAGATATCCTGATCCTACTACACAGTGAATCAGGAATCACAATCAAATGTAAACACAATGTTTATGTACAAAATTTTATACAAAGGATCTTTGTCCCGACACATAATATTATTATAATATGAGTGTAATGTTGTGAGGTAGTATTATGAGGCAATACTGGCTGTTTGAGCTAGGTTGTTGGTTGTCATCACGACTTCATGTGTTTCTTACTGGTGGAAATAATATTAAAGGATTCACAGATTCTTTTACTTTTTAAAACAATTACTGTCTCTCTTGGACTATATATGTAAGTCAATTGAGATGGGTTATACAAGGGTGAGCTGCTCGTGCTGAAACATTCTTAGCTCAATATAGCGGCTGCAGGAAAACTGTATCCTCTGCTCGCTTGCTTCTTAGTTTGCTAGAAAAACCCACAATGGCCGATATCTTGGGCAAGGAGTCTGCTGCCAGAGTTCTGGATCAAGCAAAGCTCAGACCATGTGCTGCTATATTAACATCAGTACCACGGTCCCTGAAATAAGAAGGGTGTGCCACCTTCTTCATAACTAATATATAATATATTTCCACACTGACGTACAAGACAGTACAAACATAAAGTTCAGAACTGTAGGCCAACTGCTAGCTTTTCATGTGACAATATATACCAGTATTCCTCTCCCTAATGGTTACAACGCCTCTGCAATTCCAGCGTTAATCCCTTCTATACAATAGGATAGGTGTCATGTTACATATGGCAATCCAATATATCTATCTGTATAGGCAGTTATACTCCTCTCTGACAATCTTTACAAGGTGGAGCAATATCTAGGCTTTGCCTCATGTTTGCTACTGAACCACACACATACAGACATGATTTATCATTTCACATTCAATTTTCATATAAAATATATATTAAATATGTCTAGCTTACCACAATTCAAGGAAATATTAAACAAGTAACGTTGACTGGCGATGAATTCTGGCACAATTTTGATCTGCCTTTGTCCAGGCTTTTCCTTTATTAGAAAAATTCTTAGCCTGCTCTCAACGTACTTGATTTTCACAAGATTTATTTTCAAAAATGGCAGTGAACTGACGCTTCTATTTGACCATATCTAACGTTCTAACCAATCAGGCCATGTTTACATGAGCCTTTGAAAAAAACTATCCATCCTATAAGTTGCCATTAACAACAATATTTGGTTTTGCAGTTAGACCAATAAGGTTTCGCCTTACATTTTACTACAGCCAATCAAATCGTATCTAACTTGTCGGCCTCATTTCCCCCAAAGCAGTGTTTTCCAAACATGCCATAAAAAAATAAGCAGATATGATCTTGTGCTGTCAGTCAACCCTACTATAGTATTTTGGCTATAATTTGTTAATTAATAGACTATTTGCGTAACACATAACATATTCATTGTCAGCAAGTCCTAAGGTACAAGAATATATAAGTTTAATGGGGCTAAGTGGCTTCGTTCAAAATATGTATTTTTCTATGATAGTCGTGACTTTGCTTTTACCACCTGTTCACTTCCATACTATGGAATGTCTTCTGTACTGTCAGACTAATGTCAGGAGCTTAGACATAAAACAGTAGAATGTCAGGTTTCCCAATAAGACTTTAAACCTGTTTTCAAAACCTAACCTCGTATCGTTAGTGTTTTTTATCACTGTTTATTTGAAAAAAATCAGGCCTTCATGCGTTTCGCGTGTGATTGGCATTCACTTTTTAATCGCGAGACGACGTAGTATTATTGCTTCGCTCCATCTATCCTTTCTCGTCTCTGCTTAGCCCGTCTGTCTTTCTAGGTCAACTTTGTGTGTATAATTTCATTAAAGTAGTATTTGTATCTAGGTCATTATGCAGTTTGCATATCAAGGTCTTCTAAGAAATACAGTACCAGTTTTATTTTTAGAAACGACTGTGATTAGCGTGTAGTTTATGCAGACAAAGTAGAAAAAGGATATCTCTTGTTCAGCCATTATGGCGTTAGAAAACGGAAGCGCTATTGGGAAAGCACTGGTCTTTCACCATTCTTCTTTCTTTCTATTGTATGATTTCGTTCGGCTTTACATTTATGTTATAATTTATATATGGGTATTTAGAATTTTTCACCACAACCAGTTCATTCTTAATTAACTACTGCTTAATTAACTGCAATTTTATTATCTCATCTGTGTGTTTTGTGTGAATCGTCTTTTACCATCATCACGCTCTAACCATTACTAACCCTATATGTGTGGATATTTAATTAATAAACCCAATAATCGTTTGATCATTATCTAGTTTGTTAATGTATCACTCGTGCTGTCGGTGTTACATATTCACTTATAGGAACATGTCTCTACTCAGATGAGGTTGGGGGCTTTTTCTTTACGGGATCTAAGGGCAGAAGCTAAGGTCGTGGGGAAACAGAATTCTTTCCATAATTAATTAGAAACACTGTCCAGTGGAAAGCATTTGCATTCCCGTCTTCCTGTCCCTATCTCGAATAGGTCTTTATTCTTTCTTAACGAGCCAATTTCTAGAGACCTTATACCTAATATCTCATAGACTATTCCTGGCAAAAACTACTGTCGTAGTTGCCCCAGTACACACCACAAGACAATTGTGGACTCGTCTTGGGATTAGTGAACCCGGACTTAGAAGTGTGAAAAATCACATTTTCATCCATGCTATACAGTTGCGATAATTGCAAAATTTGTTGGCATTTTGAGGGATTACCTTCTAGACTGACTCTTACTATAATTTGCCTATTTCGTAGGGGGGATAATTTATATCTCTAAAGTACGAGTGATACTTTTTAAATTAAGTATCAAACGGACAGAGTAAACACTTTTTGAGAACAGAGGATACTGTAGGGAACTGACTTTCTTTTTCTTTTTCTGTAACTGCTGGGAAAATTTTTATCATAAATATTTACCAAATTTTTCATAGAAACTTCAAGATAATCTGTTATATAATTTTTCAAAATACGCTGAGTGAGTGATTTTTTAAGAACTATTTGAACTTGATTACTAATTTAAACCTAGCTGGTTTTAAAGAGATAATTACTTGTGCGAGTCTAAACAATTTTGTTTGGAGGTCACTGCCAATTTTTCCCTTCGCGAACCCGTATTGCATATCATGGCAGATGCCGCAAAAATTAGAACTAGTTTAATGGAGGCAGGGCGTGAATACGGGTTAAGTTGAAAAGATCTGATGAAATTTGTGAGTGAGGAGACTGATAAACTCCATGCAAGAGAGATGGAAGTGCAGAAACTTGCAATGGAGAAGGAGAAGGCCGCAGCAGAAGCAGCGGAGCGTAAAGGGAAAGCCGCAGCAGAAGCAGCGGAGCAGAATGCCGCAGCAGACGCAGCAGAGCGGAAAGCCGCAGCAGAAGCAGCGGAGCGGAAAGCCGCAGCAGAAGCAGCAGAGAGGAAAGAAGCAGCAGAAGCAGTGGAGCGTAAAGAGAAAGCCGCAGCAGAGCATGCACTTAACATGAAGCAACTGGAAATCCATTGATAGACCAATCAGATAGAGCTGGCAAAAAGTGCAGCGGCTTCCAACTTTGATGGAGGGTACTCACCCCGCTCAGATGGTGTGTCTACTTCGCAACCTGCGCCAACTAACGCCATGAACTTTCCGCTGGAACCTTTTTCAGGAAGGAACGATACAATGGACCCCTTTTTAGACCGCTTCGAACGCTTTGCAACAGGGTTTGGACTTGAAGAACGGAAGTGGAACTTGAAACTTTCCCAGGGCCTAAGAGGAGCAGCCTACGAAGTTTTTAATAAACTTCCGGCCGGAAAGCAAGATGACTATCAGACATTGAAAAAAGCTCTCTTGGTGAGGTACGAGCTTCATTCAGAGGCTTACCGAACAAAATTTCGAGGTTCTAGGAAGGAGGCAGGAGAGAATTTCTCACAGTTCGCAACCCTTTATTGAAGACTACCTAGTGAAGCGGTGTACACTGGGAAACTTTACCGAGAACTATGACGGGTTGAAGGAGCTGATTGTGATAGAGCAACTAAAAGAGTCTATATTGGTGAAAATGCGTAGATTTCTCACTGAAAACGGCGCTGACCGGTTAGAAAATATTCTTACACTGGCAGAGCGATTCCAAAACGCTCTCATGGAGTCTCAAGGAGCCAGAAAGAAGTTTTCGGATCAGGCGCCAAAGCATCCTGCTCGCTCCCAACCAGACCAACAAAACAAAGGACCCCACATCTCGCATAAACAGCACGCAAAACAAGATAACTACAAAGAGCAAAACAAGAAAAATGCTGCGCCACACCAGAGACAGAGAGATAAATGGTGCAAGTACTGTCGCTTGAACAATCACAACATTAATGAGTGCAAGCGCAGACCTCCTCCCCAACATGCTGCCTGTCTGCAGATAAAATCGTCACCCCGAAAGGAGCAGAGGACCGGAAACGTTTCTCATCCTCCCGTCATCGAATCAGTCCTCGTAAACGGACAATCTGTGGAGTGCCTTTATGACACAGGACTTGCTTTCGATGCGGTGATCAGGGCATCTCTAGTCACCCCTGACCAGATAACAGAAGAGAGTGTCGACATCCAAGGTCCGACGAAGGATGTTGCACCCATGACACTGCCAATTGCACTTATCAGAGTGGAATCTCGTTACGTGTCAGGAGAGATTCATGCAGTCATAATGGAAGAACCAATCTACTCTTTAATCTTTGGATGTAGATATGTGTTCCTTGGAGAACCTACTCAAGCACTAGTCATTGCGGCCGTACAGACTAGAGGACAGTCAAAAAAAGACGCAGAGCAGGAACCTCCTACCAATATCCTCCCCGAGGAATTGAAGAGGGCCCAAACGGAAGATTCCTCAATGGCGCCCTGTTTTAAAAAATTACCTAGGACACACAACCCACCTACCAAGGAAGACTTCTTTATGAAAAATGGATTGATGTATTGCCGAGCTGGAAAGGAAGGACAGGAACACAACCAATTAGAAGTTCCTGCAACCTATAGGAACCAGGTGCTTGAGATGGGCCACTCTATCCCATTTAGTGGACACATTGGAATGAGCGCCACGACTCAAAGGATCGCATGCCAATATTATTGGCCAGGGATCACCGGCGACATTGAACGTTTCGTCAAGTCTTGTCCTCAGTGCCATAAAGTTGCACCAAAACACTGGACGGCACCCGCGACCCTTGGGGAGATGCCAATCTTGGGCACCCCATTTTAAAGAGTGGCCGTGGATATAATTGGACCCCTGCTGAGAACTAAGAAGAGGAACTCCCTTATCCTTACCTTAGTGGACACATGTTCCATGTGGGGCGAAGCCATAGCCATGCCAGCATGCGACTCAGTGCATGTAGCTGACGCTTTACTGAATATCTTTACTAGATTGGGCTTCCCGCATGAAATTCTCACAGAGAACGGGTCACAATTTAGAGGCAAGTTGACCGAGGAGGTGCTTAGAATATTCAAGACTAGGCATATTCATACTTCGCCCTATCACCCCCAAAGTAACGGGCAAGTAGAGCGGTTTAACGGGACGCTCACCTCTATCCTTCGGAAGTTGGCACAGGAGAAGCCAGAAACTTGGGATCAGTATCTTCCTCCCGCATTATTTGCTTATAGGGAAGTACCGCATGCGTCAACTGGAGTCCCTCCGGCCAATTACTCTTCGTAAGACCTATTAAAGATAAATTAAAAACGTTACTAAGAACATGGACCGATGCCAAGGCAGACGACACTGTCACATCAGCCTTCCAGTACGTCACAGACTTGAAACAACGCCTGAAGACTGGCTGGGAATTAGCCACAGCGAAAGCACGGGAGGCAAGGCGGAAGCATGCTAAATATTACAATCGGAATGCGAAGGACCGAGAACTAGCAGTAGGAGAGAAGGTGCTACTTCTTCTGCCAAGTAGCAGTAATAAGTTGCAGATTTGCTGGAGGGGACCCTACAAAGTTGTGGAGAAGATTTCTCGCACCAACTATAAAATTGCCGTGAACGGAAAGCAGCAAATTTATCACGTAAATCTGCTTAAGAAGTTTTACGAGCGAGCCCCTGCCGAACCAGCGCACCTCATGACTATGGCCATTGCTATGCAAATGGAAGAAGAGCCTTTATCATCCGTAGAGTACCCGGTGATACAGGAGGAATCACATTTAGATGTGAAAATAAGCTCCACCATAACGGAAGCCCAGCAAGAAAAAGTGAGGAGATCGATGGAAAACCACGCCGACTCCCTGACAGACAAACCGGGCCGGACAAACCTGATGGAGTTTGACATGGAAGTCACGGATCCTATGCCCGTCCGAATGAGAACTTATCCGATTCCGTATGCCATGGCGACGGCATTAAAGCAAGAAATTGATTATTTACTTAAGGAAGGCATAATTTCGAAGTCTTACAGTGCGGGAGTGGTGCTGTTACGCAAACCCAGTGGATAACATCGCCTGTGCATCGACTACTTACAGCTGAATGCGTTAACACAGTTCCAGCCAGAACCGTTACCGGACCAGAACCAGCTATTTACTAAGCTGAGCAGGGCTCGCTATTTTTCAAAGATCGACCTCAGTAAAGGGTACTATCAAATACCGGTAAAAGCTGAGGTGAGGAACCTGTTAGCCTTTAGTACTCCAGATGGACACTTCGAGTTTAATGTGATGCCATTTGGACTAAACAACGCTCCTAGTGTCTTCACAAGGATGATGCGAAAGTTATTGGATCCTCTGAATCATCCCGCCATAAGCAATTTTATGGATGATATCCTAGTAGCTACTGAATCGTTTGAAGAACATATATCAGCGCTATCCTTGCAGTTTAACAGACTCAGAGAAGCGGGACTAACCGCCCGCCCAACCAAATGTCAAGTTGGGTGTGAACAGCTAGAGTTCCTAGGACATACTATATCCCAGGGGACCATGTTCCCCGAGACTCAAAACGTTGAGAAGCTGAGAAATGCACCGAGACCATCCACAAAAAGGGATGTCCGGTCATTTGTATCCCTCTGTGGATTCTACCAGAGATATATAAAGGATTTTAATAGCCTCTGTGCGCCGCTTACATCGCTAACCAAGAAAGGAAACCCAGATAAAGTGACATGGTCAGCAGAATGTAAACATGCATATGCACTCTTAAAAGAGAAACTCACCACAAAAGCTACTTTACGGCTCCCGGATTTAACTAGAAAATTCATCTTGCGCACAGATGCCAGTAACATTGGAATCGAGGCTACATTACTACAGCCAGACGACAGAAGCCCACCAAATCTATTTCCGGTCGCATACGCGAGTCGGAAGTTAAGCCGAGCAGAATAAAACTATTCCACAATCGAAAAGGAATGTTTGTCCCTCGTCTGGGGAATACAAAAATTTCAAGCATACCTGTACGGAAGGAAATTTACGATCCAGAGTGATCACCAACCTCTGACCTTCCTCGCCATTTCAAAGAATTTGAATGCTAGACTGATGAGGTGGTCGCTTGTTCTACAACCTTACACGTTCCAAGTGGACTTTATCCAAGGAAAACATAACGTAGGAGCGGATTTTTTTAAGCCGTCATCCTATGAGGCAGGACGGAGAGCACAGACAAGTAGAGGAAAAGGTGGAAACCGGAGAGAAAAACGAAGATGAGGAAAAGGATTAATGAATCCCGAGCAAGAAGGCTAAGCTCTCCTGAGAATGATTGACATCACACTTGAGGAGGGGGCTAGTGTGATAAACGAGCGCAAAGGCCTGATAGCTCTATCTTTTCCTACATCTCTCGTATTGTTTTTGTGTTCTTTCACCCCACATTTGCTATCCCATATTTGCTATTTCATCGTTGTGATTACTCGCGACCGGTATCTAGAGAACCACATTTGTTCTTTCATCAAGGGAAATAAAGTCCTTTGATTGAGTCCCCATACCTGACATTATCGTTTGAAGCCCACATTGCATCGTGATAAATCTGATGAAAACACATCTGGTCATCCCAATCAGACATCTGGGCATGCTGTAATTGCTGTGGACCATTGTTATCTTTGCGGCTAGCGACGGGTCACCACATGGGATGCCCATATTGGCCAGGTGAAAACGTCTCATGCTGTAATGGTATTATCTTTGGTAGGCCGCTGTTCAGACAAGCGTTGGGTTACCACATTTGACGCCCAGCTTGGCGAGATGAACAATAAACAATCAGAGAGTAAGGTGACAGCAATTTGACAGCACTTTTGCATTAGCCCGCCAATTATCTCAATACCTGTTTGTCAAACCACACCCACGTTTGGACTAACAGGGGACAAGAGCGATCCTGTGAATGAGTGACCAGAGGGGCTATTAAGGATTGGTTGGTATGGGCGGAGCTGGATGTCAGGGATCCAAGAAACCCACATTGGACTTCCAGAAATATAATCTACTGCGTAGCTTGCTAGAGGAAGGAGTCCAGGTTTTACATTGTGAGGAAGAGATTAAACCCAAAAACGCCTAACCTACATACACGTGTTTATTCCGAGTGGATATAATTCAGTTCTGTGATGAATTGTGTTCTTAAAGGATTTTGCGAAGGGAAAGAAGGTTAATAGATCTTATACAGATTATTAATACTTTGTCTTAATTTTTGTTTATTTTAACCTCACAGCTAAAATCTGCGAAAGATAGAGTTTCAAATAATTCTTTGCATAACTGATTAATAAAATCAGAAGATTTTCCTAGAAGATGATAGGATGATAGGAGGTAATTAATAGTTCATACTTCACCTACATCATCATCACAGTCTCCCATGCGCACACACTCTAATGCACAAGATATTTAACATCATTAGAATTGAACTCAGAGAGAGATGAATAATGAGCAGTAGTATAAATGAAAGTCAACCAGTGATGTTAAATGTGAAAAACTTACGAAGACTTTTGTGTGTCTTCAGTTCATCAGAAGTCTGAGTCTGCACGCAACGTGTCTGACGTCTAACCAGAAATAAGTTATCAAAAACGGACATTTGGCTAGCTGAATTCGCCATAGGACATCTTTCATTCCTCAATTAAAAAAAAATATTGTCTCACCCACAAGTCAGAAGGTTGACGCAGCATTTTTCGTCACCCATGTACTGCTTGCTCACAAGTTCAATACATCGTTATCACAAGTTCAATACAGAATCATCATAAATTCAAATCACTCGAAAGATCATTATTATCTGAAGTCAAGCTAAAGAGCTCAAAAGTGGAATCTCATATTTATACCAAGTGCAACACACTCTAAAGCGCATTCTATGAAGCAGACTCTAAAGTATATTTTATGAATCACGACTACATACGCAAGGTTATGAGTCTACATATCACTAACATTTCGTGAAGATATCCAGTCTGGCCAGTACCCTCGGGAGATTAGACAACAGACATTTTGTTCATATGACAGCTATTAACTGTTGATCAACACTACAGAGATATACTCAAACAGTGAAGGAATATATATATCTCTCGTCAACGTTCTCAGTCCGACAACAGTTTTCATCATAACGTTCTCGGCTTAGAGATACCCCACTCGACATAACGTATAATAACTTGGGACAGTGTATGCATACATGTGAATCGTCATATCAATGCGAAGCATTTAGAGACACACGGACTGTGTAGAGTACTCACCATTTTGGTAACACGTATCATATCACATCATCATCATTTCGCTTTGCACCAGTTCATTCTTAATTAACTACTACTTAATTAACTGCAATTTTATTATCTCATCTGTGTGTTTTGTGTGAATCGTCTTTTACCATCATCACGCTCTAACCATTACTAACCCTATATGTGTGGATATTTAATTAATAAACCCAATAATCGTTTGATCATTATCTAGTTTGTTAATGTATCACTCTGCTGTCGGTGTTACATATTCACTTATAGGAACATGTCTCTACTCAGATGAGGTTGGGGGCTTTTTCTTTACGGGATCTAAGGGCAGAAGCTAAGGTCGTGGGGAAACAGAACTCTTTCCATAATTAATTAGAAACACTGTCCAGTGGAAAGCATTCGCATTCCCTTCTTCCTGTCCCTATCTAGAATAGGTCTTTATTCTTTCTTAACGAGCCAATTTCTAGAGACCTTATACCTAATATCTCATAGACTATTCCTGGCAAAAACTACTGCCCCAGTTCACACCACACGACACCACCATCCCATCTACATCAGTACTTACCCTCTCTGAGCATTAATATTATTCCCAGTGAGCGGAAAACATTCATTACATTTATATTAAATATCTTTACATGTGCACTGGTTGAAAAGGGGAAAAATATAATAAGTATGTACATCAGTTCTATCATCACCAACTCCCTGCTCCATATGGATCTTGGGACTACCTCTGCTTTTGGTTCTCTGTGAAAAACCTCTTAAAGTAGTCACCAGCTCTTGCTGTGGTGGTTCATGAAACCATCATTCCAAATGCTGAGGTTGCCATCCTCAGATGACTTAGGCATCCATTAGCAATTTTCCCATGTTAACAAATGCAAAATATAGAAATTTAAAATGTACAACTCATCCTAAAATCTTTTTAGGAATGCTGACACCTGGCTCAGAGAAATAGTTTAAGCAACTTGTTTAAGATGCCTCTTACATGCGGTCTGGGGTATTACTTTACACCAGGCTCCCACTCTGACTTTGTGTTTCAAATCCCTAGGATTCCGGCTTTCCGTTTTAAGGTAGGCAGAGTTCTCCTGGGATATAAGTCTACAAGATGCTCAAACAAGGTCCGGTCCGATAACTGGAATTCTGATCCTATTCCTTATTCTGGCTAGCGGGCTGTCTTCTTGACGAGGCGAATTTCACAGTGCTCTAAACCGGCGAAAGTGTCAGATTATATCGCAACTTTCGTCCCACGCACGTATTTGTTACAATCTGAGCAGGCTCCAATGTTGTCTATAACATTTAGAATTGCCCAGCAAATTGTATTCAAGCATGCGTGTTATGATGGGGTTTATCGCAACAATTTCCTCCGCGTATTTTAAATATAATTTTAAAACTTAAACACATGACCTCATCTTCCATATATGGCCCGATTTCTTCCGTTCTCTTAAGTAACCTTTCAAATTACGATTTGTCACATCGCCTGCAGATAGTGTCATCGCTAATTTGTCTACACAGACGGGTTTCTCTGTAGTACAGACGATTTCTGGTCAAAAGGGATGTTAAGCAATTATCACCCGTACTTCCTTTTGTATTATTCGCTTTTATCTGAACGCGGTTATAGTGAACAATGCCCCCAGACGGGCATGCGTATCTGCATGGACAGGATTACTTAGAAAGTCATCAATACTTTCCGTTGACTGTATGAAGTCAATCTGGCTTAACAACTTAAGCGATTACAATTAATCCTTAAGGATGGTCAGTTAGCCGTGAAATACCACTATTGAAGAAATAAATGGAGAAAGTAGAAGAGAAAGAAGGGGAGTAAAAGACACAACCAAAATGTTGACACAACATTTTTCAGTTGTCAGCGGAGTACAAAGATAAGAAAAAAACATGTAACTCAAAGTCAAGCACAACATCAGTGTTAAATATTATATCAATTTTCATAACACCCAGATACGTTGTAACCTAGCGATCAATACAGCTTTAGCATACCTTGCAGACACAGTTTTACGGATCTGTGCAATCACTATGCACGTCGGCTCACAAAGCAGGTCATCTTGGCTTTTCTCAGCTATTTGGCTTCTACAAGTGTGGGTCAATCCGTTGGACGTCTTCTCAACTATGGGATCTTAAAGTGCAATTTTTAGAGAATTTAATCTAAGCGGGCTTATAAATAGTTTTCCAGTCCATATAAATTTGATTGAGTCTGTGTTTGATTGGATCTCCCTCGCATCAGTATGATTGATTTAATCTGTCTCTAGTTAAATCTTCTTTTTTAATTTTGATGAGTTCTCCCTTTTGCTCCTCTGCGTTGCGTGTTTCTTTTTACACACTTCTAATTGGTTGCTTTCTTTTTCGTCTCAGAATAATTAGGTGACTGCCTTAGAAAATACAAACAAATTTACATACTTTGGAAGCATAGTTACACCAGGTGGTGGAACAAGCAAAGACATCAGTAACTGAATAAATAAAGCCAGCATTGCCTTTGCCAACCTAATCCACATTTGAAAATACTCTCAGTACAGTACAAACACTAAATTAAAAATATACGAGAGCTGCGTAATTTCTGTACTTCTGTACGGTGTAGAATGCTGGAGAGTTACAGAAAAGGAAATGTCCAACTTATCCTCTTTCTACACAGCCTGCCTAAGGAAAATTCTTCGACTTTTCTGGCCGAACACCATCACCAACCAAGACTTGTTAACTCGGAGCCACCAAGAAGACATGCGCACCATCATTGAGGGTAGAAGCTGGAAATAGGTTGGCCACATCCTCAGTATATTGTAAATATCACCAGAACTGCCATGATAAGGACTCCAGAAGCAAAGCGAAAGCAAGGACGGCACAAAGCCACCTGGCGGAGAACTATGGGAGCAGAGATGCTGAGCATGAACCAGAGCTGAGACACCCCAAAAATGATAGCTGTCGACCGTGCATGGTGGAGACAGTTTGTTGCTGCCCTACAAGACGCCACACAAATGATAGCTGTCGACCGTGCATGGTGGAGACAGTTTGTTGCTGCCCTACAAGACGCACACAAATGATAGCTGTCGACCGTGCATGGTGGAGACAGTTTGTTGCTGCCCTACAAGACGCCACCAGGCATGGGTGATGGTCACTGATTGCTTTGTCAGTCAGTTGCCAATGAACACAGAAAAGCATTTCTGAAGGTCCCGGCCTAATGTCTTCTTTGGCTTTGTTGAAGTCGAAATCTGGTAACTAGAATTTTCGGATGTCGGAGAAACTTGTCTTTCCCAACTCAGATTTGGACTCGCGTAAATGAGGTATTCATGCGAGTCACGGGCAATGACTTCAACCCAAAAAAGCCAGATCCAGACCTCAGAAATGAGGTATTTGAGGAAGGTGGTTGAAGTAGCAAGAAGAGACATGGTCCGCAACCAAACGATACGTCAAGGCCTAAAATCCCACCCCCTGCAGACCCAAGTAGAACAGTCCCAACTAAGATGGTTTGGCCATGTCTGCAGAATGGAAGAAGATCGGCTACCACGACAAGCATGGAAAACAAAGATCCAGGGATCCAGACCTCCAGGA
Organism: Oreohelix idahoensis; assembly: GCA_024509875.1. Taxonomy (NCBI): domain Eukaryota; kingdom Metazoa; phylum Mollusca; class Gastropoda; order Stylommatophora; family Oreohelicidae; genus Oreohelix; species Oreohelix idahoensis. Next base: position 275,806 of record JAMPIV010009724.1, read on the forward strand.
CGACCCAGAGTCCGCTGGGAGGACAACATTAGACAATCTTTGAAGGACCGAAGACTAGAATGGAACCAGGCCAGGAAGAAGACAGCCGATAGGATAGTCTGGCGCTCTCACTTCCAAACCTCTACACTTCGCGGTAGAAGGGGAACGACCAAATAAGTAAGTAAATGAGGTTTCTGCCTTCATCGCCTAAGTTACAGTACGACTTGGCCGTAAATAATTGTTTGGTGAACAGGCGATAACAGATTGATAAACGTGCGAGCTTCCGTCAATAGATTACAACGATTACACAGGAAACCAGCTATAGCACCTAATTGTGAGGCCGAATTAGCGAAAACTAGTGCACCTCGGTTTGCGACAAAAGGGCTACGCGTTTGAGGTCCGGAAAACAACAAGTGGAAACCGAGGCATGTTAATAGAAAATAAAAAAACACAAACCAGCATTTGGCAGGCACTCGTAGGAAAGAAGGAAAGAAAACAACAGAAAAGTCCTTATTTCAGGGTCAGTAACTCTTACAACGGTTTACTTATCATGCAATATTTATCGCTCTAGGAATCCGTGTAGAAACCACTAACAGAGCACGCAAAAATACTAAGCTAAAACGCAATTTTCACACTACTGTGTTACTAGCAATTAATCTATGACTTTTTTGTTCTTTAGATTCTGTAATCCGTATTAATCTTTACATTCAACGATCAATTTAGTTCTTTACGTTCTTTGATCCTTTGTGTTCTTTACAGTCTACAATGATTTGTTTTCTTTTACATTGTATCGTGTTTTGTATTCTTCCCAGTCTATGATGATTTGTGTTCTTTACATTCTATGGTCCTTTGTGTTCATTACATTCAATGATACTTTACATTCTATGATGATATGTGTTCTTTACATTAAATGATCCTTTGCATTCTTTACGTCATAAGAACGCAAATGGTCGTACAATGCTACAATCAGAAAAGACCATAGAATGTACAGAACATAAAGAATCGTTACATACTATGACTATTTACGTTCTTTACATGCGTTGACTATTTACATTCTTTACATACTATGACTGTTTACGTTCTTTACATACTATGACTATTTACGCTCTTTACATACTATGACTTTTTACGTCCGTTACATACTTTGACTATTTGCGTTCTTTACATACAATGATTATTTGTGCTCTTTACATACTTTGACTATTTACGTTCTTTACACACTATGACTATTCATGTTCTTTACATACTTTGACTATTTATTTATGTTCTTAACACACTATGACTATTTACGTTCTTTACATACTATGACTATTTACGTTCTTTACATATTTTGACTATTTATGTTCTTTACATACTATGACTATTTACGTTCTTTACACAGTATGGCTATTTACGTTCTTTTCATGCTTTGACTATTTACTTTCTTTACACACTATGACTATTTCCGTTCTTGACACACTATGACTTTTTACGTTCTTTACATGCTTTGGCTATTTACGTTCTTTACATGATTTGACTATTTACGTTCTTTACACACTATGACTATTTACGTTCTTTACACACTATGCCTGTTTACATTTTCGTATACACTATGACTATTTACGTTTTTTACACACTACGACCATTTGCGTTCTTTATACACTATGCCTATTTATTTATTTATTTATACTATACTACAATCGTTGCTGCTACCCTGTTTTCGTTTCTTGAATTCAGTATTTTGTGCACTTCTGTTGTTTCATATTTTTACATTTGTTTATTATGCCTTATCAGAAACAGTTGATATTTTTTGTCCTTGTTGCCTACTTGTAACTGTGGCTGACGAAGGGTGAAACCCGAAACGTTCCGTGTTTCCTGTGTACCGTTAATTTGTAAAACTCATTCAATACCGTTTTATTTGTTAATATGCATATTTACGTTCGTTACACACTATGACCATTTGCATTCTTTACACACTATGACTATTTACGTTCTTTACACACAATGACTATTTATGTTATTTACATTATGACTATTTGCCTTCTTTAAACACTATGACCATTTGTGTTCTTTACACACAGTGACCATTTGTCTCATTTACACACAGTGACTGCCTTCTTTACACACAATGACTATTTACGTTCTTTTCACACTATGACTATTTTCGTTCCTTACACGTTATGACGATGTACATTCTTTATGCATTGTGACCATTTGTCTTCTTTACACTATGACTATGTACGTTCGGTACGCGCTATGACTATTTGCGTTCTTTACACTTACTTACTTAGTCGTTCCCCTTCTACCGTGAGGTGTAGAGGTTTGGAAGAGAGAGCGCCAGACTATCCTATCGGCTGTCTTCTTCCTGGCCTGGTTCCATTCTAGTCCTCGATCCTTCAAAGATTGTCTAATGTTGTCCTCCCAGCGGACTCTGGGTCGTCCTCGGGGTCTGGATCCTTGGCTCTTTGTTTCCCATGCTTGTCGTGGTATCCGATCTTCTCCCATTCTGTAGACATGGCCAAACCATCTTAATTGGGACTGTTCTACTTGGGTCTGCAGGGGGTAGGATTTAAGGATTTGACGTATCGTCTGGTTGCGTACCATGTCTCTTCTTGTTACTTCAACCACCTTCCTCAGATACCTTTACACACTATGATTAATTGACTTCTTTACACACTGACGATTTGCCTTCTGTACACACTATGACTATTTACCTTCGGTACACTCTATGACTATTTGCCTTCTTTAAACTATAATTATAATTTATTGAAATATTTTTTTCAGACTCAGTGGTCCTAATTACGCCATACTTCCCCCTGGTCTCATGGGTAGTGAGATCGGATGGGTAGCCTTCACGGATAAGGGTGAAAAAATAGGCGGTCCCGTGTGCAAGCTGCGCACGTTAAAAATCCCACGGCAGTTGGAAATCGTAAAGAGTAGGCTTATCAGGCCGCTGCACTGGCAAAATTTAAAAATTGGGAAACCTACCCACCACAAAATTATTTATAGAATGTGTGATTCCTATACATTATATACATACATTGGGAGTCTCCCCGGTGCTACGGAGTTCGTGCACTGCGCTGAGATCCTCCTTGTGTGATCTAAGGGAGGAGATCGGAGCACTGATGGCGTTGTCCGTATGCAATGAAGAAAGTCCTTAAAACCAAACCAGCCTTCTTTACCACATTATGACTATTTGCTTTTTTTTTACACACTGTAATCATGTGCCTTCTTTAGACACTGTGGCAGATTATCTTCTGTGCGCTTCACTGCCAAAAACGTATAATTTATCGAATCAGTATATATTCTACTATATCGATAATATCCTCCCCCACACCACGCCCCACTTGTATTTGCCTTCCCTCTTTTTGTGTGCACTTTAATACTTTAGTGCAATTTTGTCTTTCTACGAATCAAACTTCGCGTATATCATAAATGACAGATAACTCGTGCTCTTACCTGTCACGAAATCACGAAATTATATTTGCAAGAAAGAGATTGTGCATTCACCCAGCTGTGTGGTTTTTATTTATTAGCTTATATCTCGAGTAACAGTTTCGCTTGTCATTATGGGAAATGTGAAATAAGTTTACAATATCATAACTGCATAAATAATCAGCGCACTACAGTCCTTAAATTGTTCAACTTTTCACTTTTTTACCTTCGTTCATTCATTCATTTCCACATTTTCTGTAACTGATAAGTTTCAAATGATAAGTTTGCCAACTTAATACACAAACTCATGTTAGTCACGTGTTTATTTTATAAGACACACATCAGGAAGCATTAGTAATTGTTAAGACCACTAATATTGTGGATTTGTAATGTAACACCAATACTAATGATAAATAAGGCATGTCCTTTCAAAGATACGACCACAACATATAATGGCTGACATAGCAAGATAATACCTTCCTCAGGTACTGCCCTTTAATATGATATACACACAAAAATAAAGGCCTCACACGACCATGAACAACGTATGAATTACAATACGAAAATACCAATGTAACTTGCCTCACAACCAGCTCAATCTATCAACATACTGCATTCTAGTATGCCCTACCGAATGAACCTTATCGCTGACTATCGCTCACTAGCGAAACACTGTGCCAATGGTACTCTCAACACATAGACACTTTACAACTCTGCTATCTATGGAAAATGTCCACTAGATCCTATCCACATCTAGAATGATAACACATAATCCACTCAGCATGAAATATGGCAAGTACTATAATAATCCAAATATGGCATACAATTCACCACAAGAATGCTGGCGAGTGAAAATATCTGCGACCTACCTCGGCCGCTGACAAGGGGAACTCCCTTTTGCGCCAAAACTTGTTCCCGCTTCCTGTCCGGTCACCTGATCTGGACAAACCGCTTCTCTCAGGGTTGCCAACCACCCAAATTGGCCAATCTGAAATTTCGGCGAAATAGCGCCGGGACATCCCCCCCCCCCCCTTAAGAAAGGCAACGTAGTTTTCTATCACCGGAGGAGCTTCGCCCGACCCCGTTCTGAGTTGGGACGAACCAATGCCATCACAGCATCTCCTCGTCTGAACCGAGAGAAAGCCACCGTTCTAACATGCCCAAAGTCAATACAGCATTTATCAAGCTACTACAACACACAACATAAGTAAGAAGTAAGCTATCCCAGGTTCTGGTAGTCGTGAAAAATAACAACGACCGTCCACACCTGGTCTATCAAACACAATATATATTACATTTCACAGCTTTCTTAACTAGCCATCCCCAACCGTAAATAATCGCATACCATAGACAATCATTTGTAACATAGTTCAACTATACATTTAATAAACTTCTATAGCAAATTGCCTTTATGGCACCATGATCCATAAATTACAAAGTATGATATAGTATAGTAACAACATGATCTTTGAAGATTATAAACCATCTCTAATACTATCACATGTGAATCAGTTCCATTGGACTCCTCAATACATTATAAAGTAGACAGAACAACTTATAATCATCCCAATAGTACTGGCTGCGTGGGTCATACTCCACTGTTCGGTTCACTTTAACCGAAAGACACTAATAGCACGCGAAACCAATACCTATCCCTAGCTTATTGCTGGACTATCAGCAGGTGGTTATGAAGCAATGACATTTGCTTCCACCTGACTGCATAACGCGCACCCCACCTATTCGCGAAAGTCACACGTGCAACTTTGGTATTGTCCCGCAATGACAATACCTCCACGAACTTCACTGGCGCGACTTCACTAAACACTCGTCTGAGTGTGCGCCAACTAGCACTCAGGGGAACATTCCGAACCCAAACCCTGCGATCACCAGCTATCGGGTCCTCAGATATACCTCTACTGTTGCTACTCATGTGCCTTGGCCCTTGTCGCGAACACCGTCTCAGCTGTACTCTCTTGTCAGCTGGTGATACGCTGACCACCTGATCATCCGCCTCGGGACTTTGGTGTTGCTGAGCCTCTGCTCTAACCACACATATGGCATTATGCACTCCCCGTACATTGCCGACAATCAAATCGGCAATTGGGTCCTCGAGGACGAACGCGTTCACTCTACCCGACAAGAACGGGGTGTCCACATTAATACACGCTTGGGGGTAAGACTCAACTTTGCCCCCAAATGTAGTACACTTCACAATTTTGCCTGTAAGGCAGGACTCGCCGATGCACGACCGACGCACCCCGATTGTGGTACACCCAGTGTCCCTCAATACGGAGACTGGTTTCTTCTCCACTCTGCCGTTGTGGAGAACTACCTTGCAATATCTCGAACTGACCCGCCTGACGAAAGCTGCAACTTACTTCTATCACTTTGACACTTAATTCTATCACTTTGACACTTAATTCTATCACTTTGACACTTAATTGCCACTCTAGCAACAACAAAAATAACCTGCATCACACTGTCAACCACGCTACTGTCAAATATTCTCTAAACTAGAAAGTAACACTTCCTACCGTGACGCTGTGACCTGTTTCCAATCCAGGTCATCCTCTGTAGCGAGGTCACACTTGACCGACCACAGTTTACTACTACGGACTGGCAAACACACTGTCATGAAACTAGAACACCCAAAATAGCTCAAACGATAACGCTGTCAACCCGAAGGCGTACACAGAATACTAGTATAGCCTTCTAACGCTCAGTGTGTATACCAACTTCTAGTCTTCCCATGAAGATCTAGGCCCCATGGCCTTTAAAAGACTGGACCAGAGCACCCCAGTTGTCAAGACCACTAACATTGTGGATTTGTAATAACACCAATACTATTGATAAATAAGGCTCGTCCTTCCAAAGGTACGACCACAACATATATAGGCTGACACAGCTAGATAACACCTTCCTCAGGTACTGCCCTTTAATATGATATACACACACAAATAAAGGCCTCACACGGCCATGAACAACGTATGAATTACAATACGAAAATACCAATGTAACTTGCCTCACTATCAGCTCAATCTATCAACATACTGCATTTTAGTCCGAAGAAACGTAAAACCATTAGAAAATGCCGAAAGATGTGAAATTGGGTAAGAGGCTTTGTAATATATGGTTTATGCCCTACCGAATGAATCTTATCGCTGACTATCGCTCACTAGAGAAACACTGTTCCAATGGTACTCTCAACACATATACACTTTACAACTCTGCTATCTATGGAAAATGTTCCCTAGATCCTATCCACATCTAGAATGATAACACATAATCCACTCAGCATGAAATATGGCAAGTACTATAATAATCCAAATATGGCATACAATTAACCACAAGAATGCTGGCGAGTCAAAATATCTGCGACCTACCTCGGCCGCTGACTAGGAGGGAACTCCCTTTTGCGCAAAACTTGTTCCCGCTTCCTGTCCAGTCACCTGATCTGGACAAACCGCTTCTCTCAGGGTTGCCAACCACCCAAGATGGCCAATCTGAAATTTCGGCGAAATAGCGCCGTGACAGTAATAATCTTCCTTTTGTCGTCTCAGAGAATTACATTGGGCCTCTTGTTATATTATGTCTAGATAACTTCAGCATGGCAGCAGCGGTAGCATAGTGGCTAGTGCACTGACTTCCTAGCTAAGTGGTCCATGGTTCGATCCCCAGATGAGGTAGGATTTTTAAGGCCTTTTTTTAGGTCGAGGTTGACCCAGCCCCAATTGGGTACCAGAGCAACTTATAGGAAGGTTAAGGCGGCCGGCGTGATGCTGACCACATGAAACCTAGTGTGCCGAGAAAATATGGGCCTAACACCATATTCCCAATATGCCTCAATGGGCGTGTTACGGGATCCTTTACCGTTTACCTCTCAGCGTAATACAGTTTTTAAATCACTTGTCTTCATCTGGTATATAGCCATTGGTTCTCAAAATTTAACGGCTGGGCGCCTGCATAGATCTAGAATTCTTGCAACAGATGGCGAAATGTTCGGTCTATAATGCCAGTACTTTTTTATGCAGCATTGTTCTTGCAATCTGAAATATCTTGTGAACACTCCCTCGAGGTAGAAGCATCATTATTCTTCATCTACAACTCTGCCAAGAGTAATCTTGTGCGAAGGTAGACACCTATGAAGGCCCGCAGTAGATTCTCTAAGTTCTGGCCACTTTTGGACCACTACTGCAGAGAACAGGGGAGGCAACCTGTGACATACGTCAAGTAAAATGTGCACTAGCTTTTCGAGAACATGCGGAAATAGCACAAACTGCATAGTGCGGTGTGTAAAAGTTTTCTTCAACACCCATTACAATCATCCCACGTAGAGGCCAACATTCTATTTTATTCAGATTTCACATATCTGTTCTCGTCGAAAAATGTCGGAGAAGTTTAATAATTAACTTTCATAATAAGAAAGCCACCAAATACTTTTTCATGCTTTTTTTTTAGACTATAACATTCTGTTAAAATTAAAGAACTGAATTTTTTTTTAAATACAAAAATCATCTCAGACATTAAGTAAGGTGGGCGGCTTTTCATTCCACGCATCAATTTTAAAGCCAACCGATAGCAGTCTACCTGTTATCTTGAGATGTCGCCAGGTTTCCTATGATTTTAGCTTTACCATAACAATCAACAAAACTCATTTGATCATGTAGGGAAATGCCTACCAGAAGCAGTCTTTTTTACTTTACTTTACTTATGGGAGCCGCGGTAGCAAGTGGTTAGTGCACTGGCTTCCTAGCTCAGTGGTCTATGATTCGATCCCAGATGAGGTGGGATATTTTTAGGCCGCAAACGGCTCCTGGGTCGACCCAGCCCCAACTGGGTACCAGAGCAACTCTGGGAAGGTTAAGGCGGCTGGCGTGATGCTGACCACATCACCCCTAGTGTGCCGATGGTCAAGAAAATATGGGCCTAACACCATATTCCCAATATGCCTCAATGGGCGTGTAACGGGATCCTTACTTATGTTTGAATATCGCCCTTATGATACCCTGTTCAACCAGTTGGTTATAATTAGGGTAGATTTTGCGATTCCTGTCTTGAAAGCTAAGTCGATGTTAGCCTTTAAAGGTCTAGTCCTGAAAAGGACCCTTAGCAACTGCTGTCTGACGTCGTTCGCCCATTCATTATATGGTGGCCTTTTCATACCATGTTTATACTTGCTTTGCTCTGTTTGCGCTTATTTGTGTTGTTTCCCTGTTGTGTCGCCTTTCCTATCTCTACATGTTATAGGTATTTGTAGATGATTGTTGGTAGAAGGTCCTCAGCGATTTTTCGTTTTGCTGCTGGTAATATCTCTCTTTTGCTTTGTTTGCACTGTGAGTGTTGACCTGTCTTTCTACTTCGGTTCTTTTAAGGATCTCTTCAGTTTCGGATTTTAATTCTTTCAACTTTACAATGTCGTCTTGTATTTTTTGCTGTACTATTTTCATGTCGAGTAACACTTGTTGTGCACTTTCCACGCTACCCGGGTTTTCATAGCATCTGACAGTTGAGGTTCTGTTGTTGTCTGGCTGACGGTTTTCTCTTTCTTTTTGTAGTTTTTGTTTCGGATCTCTCACCTCTGACCTAAGCTGTCTGACTTGTTCAGATATGATGTCTTCCCGTTTATTACATAGTGTGCTTGCCGCCACTCTTTGCCTCTTGGAACGATACACCCTTTCCAATGGACACTGTAAGTATTTGCCTTGTTTGCTGATATTTGGGACACCCATGGTATCTTGCTGCGTGATTTCCGAGACGATTGGCACATTTTCTATTTTTGTTTGGCGCCTGGTACATGAGGTCCTTTTTGCCTGACGGCAGTCTTTGTATTCGTGGCTGCCCGCACAGTATCTGCAGACCGTCTCTTATCTACACGTGTTCTTTGTGTGTGAAAATCCCTGGCACTTCGAACACTGCATCACTGGAGGGATGTAGGCATGCGTTCTTCGGGGTCTATTCTGAACAATAATACTTTCCGGAACTGTCGTCCCTTGTGTAGTCACTATTATCAAGCTGGTGTCTTCTTTGCTCCAGGATTTTAACCTTTCGGCGTGTGTGATTCTGGCCAGAGGATTTTCGGCCTGAATGCAGCTGAGGACCTCTGCGTCTGACCAGCTGGTGTCGATCCCTTTGAAGCAGTCTTTGCTCACAGTCAACTTTATGTAGCACTCATCCGAGGAAGGAACATAGACAATCTTAAAGTATGTATTCAGGACACAGGCTATCAAGGCGAACATTTTAAAGATAACCGTACATTTACAAAAATGTTCTTATTAAAGAGCTGTTTTGTAATTATTCAAATTACACAGTATTTACCTATCTCTACTTCTCAGTCTTCTAAATGTGCTGTAGGTGCAGAAAGTTTGAGATATTGGCTTTCATTTTTCTTCTATATTTGTTTTGACGTTTATGCTTGCTCAGATATATATATATATATATATATATATATATATATATATATATATATATATATATATATATATATATATATATATATATATATATATGTATATGTATATGTATATGTATATGTATATGTATATGTATATGTATATGTATATGTATATATATATATATATATATATATATATATATATATATATATATATATATATATACATATATATATATATACATATACATATACATATACATATACATATACATATACATATACATATACATATACATATACATATACATATATATATATATATATATATATATATATATATATATATATATATATATATATATATATATATATATATATATATATATATATATATATATATATATATATATATATATATATATATATATATATATATGTATATGTATATGTATGTATATGTATATGTATATATATATATATATATATATATATATATATATATATATATATATATATATATATATATATATATATATATATATATATATATATATATACATATACATATACATATACATATACATATACATATACATATATATATATATACATACATATATATATATATATATATATATATATATATATATATATATATATATATATATATATATATATATAGACAGACAGACGGACGAACATGTAGATAAATAGATAGACATATGTGCGTATGTGTGAGTGAATGTGGTGTCAAAGTGCTGTGGAAATAATGATTCTCTTGAGCTTTCCCTAATGTTAATTTTCCCTTTAATGATCCAGTCTCTCACTCTATATCTTTTTGTTCTATCTCTCTTCTCCGTGCCTGTCCTGAATGGTCGTATGAAAGGTCACATGAAACTAGTCTATTGAATCTAGCGAAACCTATTGAATCGTTAATGTCTCTGAATTTTTGTGTCTTTCTTGATGGCCTCAGTAATAGCGTCTGCATCTTTGTTGATCAGTGAACGTTGAATTTGTAACAGACGACGACACATTTCCATCACACAACTGACAGCTGTGTTTAAAACTCAACAGTTTGCTCGAAAACACGTGTCATTAATGATAGTGTTGATATTACCTGTTACGACTATCTTTTATAGCGGCTGATAAGACATTTAATACCTGAGCTCTAAAAATAATGAACGAAATTACAAGGTGAGGCGGTAAAGGCCCATACATACAAATTAGCTGAAAACATGTGGCTTTAATATATAATGTTATGTGTAAATGAAAAGAAGAGTTATCTACCCGAAGTGCAGCGGCTGGGAGACTTTTTCAGGCCATAAATCGAGGATCCCCCATCAAAAGAGAAGTTGGCAAGATGACTGTATACCGCTCCACCTATGTCCCAGTTCTAATGTATGGATGCGAGTCATGGGCAGTGACTACAATCCACAAAAGTGAGATCCAAACCTCAGATATGAGGTATCTGAGGAAGGTGGTTAAAGTAACAAGAAGAGACATGGTCCGCAACCAGACAATATGTCAAGGCCTAAAAACCCAGCTACTGCAGACCCAAGTAGAACAGACCCAACTACGATGGTTTCGCCATGTCTGCAGAATGAGAGAAGATCGGCTACCAAGACAAGTATGGGAAACTAAGAGCCAGAGATCCAAACCTCCGGGACGACCCAGAGTCCGCTGGGAAGACAACAGTAGACAATCTCTGAAGGACAGAGGACTTGAATGGAACCAGGCTTAGAGGAAGATAGCCGAAAGGATAGTATGCCGCTATCTCCTCCAAAACTCTATACCTATAGAAGAGTAACGACAAAGGAAGTAAGTAAATGAAATACAAAAAATCAATGACGGAATGCTTCAATTATTTAATGGTAATTGTAAAGCTATTTATCATTCAATATGGTGCTCATGAGCTTTCATACATTAAGTCAGCCTTGTCGAAAACTTCCCTAAACGCTTTGATAACTCTTGGTCAGTTCGTTCAAACTTGTTATTGCTGTTTTGAGATCCTTTACGAATTAGAGTTATCTCTTGTCCTTTATATATCCATATAAAAAATAGTCTGCTTGAGTTAAATAAGGAGATCTCGCAGGCCATTCGATTGGACGCCGTCTTCCAAACCACCTGTTAGAGAAGTTTTCATCTTTTAAAAAATATATATAATTTTGCCTCATTTTGGCGAGGCGCGTCCCCGTTCAGCCTAGTTGGTTATATTAGGGCGCAGGTCCAAATATCAAGAAAATGTCTAACAATAAGGGGGTAATAACGTCGGAAAACAATACTCAGAAAGGAAGACGTGGTTAAACTGAAATTTTAGGGTATACTGCAAAAAACAAAAAAAATTTATAAATAAAATTAAACAATTATTATGATAAACTACTACGCGTTTCTTCATACAAAATATTATAAAGTCCCTTATCTCATTGGCGAGTGACTGAGTTTCTCGCTTGGCAGTGTGTGCAGTTTTGAATGTACTGACGCACATCTGCCCACCGTCTAGGCCAAAAGTAAACCTGCTTTTGGTTACTCATAGTGTTTTCTACTTAAACATGTTCACCAGAGGGTAACACATGTGCTGATTTTATAAAATGAGTGCTTAGAGGGAGTGGGACGACTAATTGTCAAGTTCCCGGCCTCGTTCGTCGAAATAAGATTCCATCTTCAGTGTGGAATGTTCCAGGTCAAGCACGGGTTGTCGTTATCTGACGCTGTTCAGAGTAAGGCACCAGGGTTATATCGTACATCTGCGCTTGTCGTAACTTTGTTTTACTACACAGAAATGGCGAGTAGAGGTACAAGCTGTCCAAGGTTGGGTGTTGGATGCTCTGCTCAAGCTCTTTCTTAGTAGTGTCATGGTTTTCACCATTTTGGTTGTCCAGGTTACGGCGAACAGAGCAATCTCGCACGAACTGTCGAATATTCTGTCGCATGCCTGGCCAAAAGTGGGTCAAGGAGATATGCCTATTCGCGCATCGTTAAGTGGGTGGGACAGAGTGGAATACATTGCTTGCATTAGGTGGGTGCGATAGGGTAGTGTCTCTTGTTCCACTAACTATCTCTTGTTCCACACTCGTCTATTTACCAAACCTTTCTCCCTGTAATATACTCCCTGAGAAGTATGGGAGTAATTGCCATACAACTTTGAGAAGCAAGGCTTCATCATCCTTTTGTGCCTGCTTCAGCTCTGAAATATTCCGGATGATTAGAGATGAAAACTCAGGGGCCGCTTGGGCGTGCCTTGGGTTCTCTCTCTTTTCTGTCGATCTGGAGTCACGCGAGGGATCTCCAAGAAACATATATTTCCTCACTAAAATGAGAGGGTAGAACAAATCGTCTAAAACTGAGGCATTGATGTTGCCCCGTACATATCGAGTTGAAACATCAATTTCCGCAACTGGAAGATCATAGGTTCTGTAGTGGGTTTGATGGTATTGTATGATGGTGATATTACTACGTGTGATGCATGAGGTCAGCTGTGAAGGCTCCTGAGATAAAATGTAGCTGTGAATTGTCAGAAGGCCCTTCTTGCTACCACTACGACCTCACACTTATCTTTTTTGTACTAATGAATGTGGCTACGTTAAATGTCTAGGGTAATGATAGGTAATGTGTTGTGGTAGTTTACATACACACACACAGATATTTACTAAGTCTAATAATATTAATAAATGTTATAATACACTGAACTAACTCAAGTGTGTAAAAATTTTTGATAGTAATTTTCTTACATTTATTTGTTCTGAACCAAGGTTTTATTTTGGCCAGAACATATGAAAGGTTTAGCAATTATTAAAGAAATGCATGAATATTACATAATAAATGCAAGGTGTGTACATATATATGTTACTAGATTAGTTAATATTATTACTGTTTATAGTGTAATCTATTTTGGGAGAACACTTTAATGGATGTGCTGTTGGGGTGGCCTCATCACTCCCTGTCTATGGTGACTACACATTGTCCATTTATTTGATGGAAATTTTATGGGTGTGTTAGCAAATAAGTTGAGTTGGTGAATTCTCAGCAGACCAGGCGCTCACGTAGCTTGAAGGTGTAGCTCTGGTGCTGAGATCTGGTGGCCCCACCTCTCCGTGCTTGGGGGCAATAACAGAAGTCTGGTGGCCCCACCTCTCCGTGCTTGGGGGCAATATCAGAAGGTTGGTGGCCCCACCTCTCCGTGCTTGGGGGCTATAATAGGCTGCTCTGACAAAATGTCACTGCACGGGTCCACTCTGGTAATAATCAACAACTCATTTGACACCACAGTGGTGCCAACTGAAACTCACAGCTCAGAATTACGAATATAGTACACAGTTAAATAAATGCTAGCAAAACTCAGCTGGGCTGCTGGCCTTATGATGGCGTCCCTCTAAATATTTCAATAGCTTCTGGGAATTACACCACTTGATAATTCACTGTGTCTACTAGGACAACTTATAATGACTGGCACAAAATGCGCGTCTGAGCGCCGATAATATTCATCTGTGGCCAATCACTGCCTTTTCTTTTTTCAAATTCAAATATCCTACCACTAAGTCATTTCAGTCATACCTCAGTCAAGTATGCCTTATTGTCTGTTGGTCCGTCCGTCTCTACTTGCGTTTCACACAAAAACACACTTGTTTTTTGAACCAACCCTGCCTTCCCCTACACAATTTTGCCTTTTAAAGTTATTTTTAGCCACAATTCACCATCCCACCCCGTCTCTTCATTCCAACTAGATTTTAGCACTTGCGTCTTCAAAGCCACAATTTTTTTGAAAATTAGTGACATGTTTTATCTCAATGCAGACGTTCGCTGATATGAACAACACAGTCTTTTGTCAATATCTGTCTTATTATCTGTCCGTCTGTATAAATGAAAGCATATTATTTCACTGCTCAAAATGGGCCATCCGGCCAGCTAGGTTTTATATTCCTAACATTATTATTAAGAAAAGTTACTTTTCAAATATTTTCTAGAATATTCTGGAATGCGTTGATCACTGCATTCAAATAAACGGGCTAAGATATCGCAAAAGCGTCCAAGAAATGACTGTGCCGTATAATATCCAAGGTCCCTTTTGTCGATTTCTTTACTTTATGTCAACTTGGGGAACGTGACTTTTTCCTCCTTTCCCCACCAATTTGCGTCCTTTTAGCCTCGCTAGTTTCAAGCACGCGGTCAGTCAGTTTTTTCCTTTTGATCTCCGTTCTCATCCCGTTCCGTTTTGCCGTCAAGTCTAACAATTTAATTTCCATGGCGGGTGATGACCCGCGGCGTGGGCGATCATGTATTCTAGCAGCTTACGCATTTAGTTTTTATCCCTACGTTGTATCATTGGAGATATTTTAACGTTGTATCACGGTTAATTTTGTGACAGGTTCTATGCTCTTCCGGGGCCCCTGTATTTCTACAGTTTTACCAGTGTACTGGTGGGCCTTCACCAAAGATGGTAAAACTAGAGCCGAGTATTCTAAACCCGAATCATATAAGCACCGCATTGATCGGTTACCCACAGTTATGTGTTCAGTCACAGGGGGGATGACTGCGGTTCTGTACATATGCCTGGGGGTCATGGTTCCCTGTCGACCCGTCAATATACATGCGACATTATAAGAGCCTATTTTCGACCTGTTACAGTCCGATGTGAAATGCGTGTCAGTTCTGCACGATCTGCCCCATCGCCTTCCAGTTCCCTGGGCTGAATTGCTCTGTTTCTGCCTGTGGTGATCCTGTGATTGTTGTTGTTGTAGGGCCGTTTGTGTGTTGTGTTACTTGTACTTTTGGAGTCAGTATCCTGGTGGCCCCTTTCTGTAGGGTGGCTCTCGTGGATGCGCTTCTTAGCTGGGGTCACTGTGATAAACGAGCGCAAAGGCCTTATTGCTCTATCTTTTCCTACATCTTTTGTATTGTATTTTCTCCGACATTTGCTCTTTCATGCAACATTTGCGATCCATATTTGCTATTTCATCGTTGTGATTACTCGCAACCGGTATCTAGAGAACCACATTTGCTCTTTCATCGGGGGAAATAAAATCCTTTGATTGAGTCCACATGCTCGACATTATCGTTTGAAGCCCACATTGCATCGTGATAAATCAGGTAAAAACACATATGGTCATCCGAATCAAACATGGGCATGCGGTAATTTCTGTGACACCACATTGGACGCCCAGATTGGCCAGGGGAAAACGTCTCACCGCGGTTCAGACAAGCGTTGGTTTACCACATTTGACGCCCAGCTTGGCCAGGTGACTTCCAGAAATATATAATACCGCATAATCTACTAGAGTGTAGAAGTCCAGTTTTTTACCTTGTGTGGAAGAGATTAAATCCAAACACGCATAGCCTAATACACGTGTTTATTCAGAGTGGATGATAATTCAGTTCTGTGATTAATTGTGTTCTTAAAGGATTTTGCGAAGGGAAAAGAAGGTTAGTAGATCTTATACTTATAAATACATTTTCTTAATTTTGTTTATTTTAACCTCCCAGCTAAAATGTGCGAAAGATAAAGTTTCAAATAATTCTTGGCATAACTGATTAATAAAATCAGAAGATTTTCCTAGAAGATGATAGGATGATAGGAGGTAATTAATAGTTCATATTTCACCTTTATCATCATCACAGTCTCCCATGCGCACACACTCTCATGCACAAGATATTTAACATTATTAGAATTGAACTCAGAGAGAGAGAGAGATGAATAATGAGCAGTAGTTTAAATGCAAGTCAACCAGTGATGTTAAATGTGAAACCTTACGAAGACTTTTGTGTGTCTTCAGTTCATCAGAAGTCTGAGTCTACACGCAACGTGTCTGACGTCTAACCAGAAATAAGTTATTAAAAACGGACATTTGGCTAGCAGAATTCGCCATAGGACAATTAAAAAGGAATATTGTCTCACCCACAAGTCATAAGGTGGACGCAGCATTTTTCGTCACCATATACTGCTTGCTCACAAGTTCAATACATCGTTATCACAAGTTCAATACAGAGTCATCATAAATTCTAATCACTCGAAAGATCATTATTATCTGAAGTCAAGCAAAAGAGCTCAAAAGAGGAATCGCATATTTATACCACGTGCAACACACTCTTAAGCGCATTTTATGAAGCAGACTCGAAAGTATATGAATCACGACTACATACGCAAGATTATGAGTCTACATATCACTAACATTTCGTGAAGATATCCAGTCTGACCAGTACCCTCGGGAGATTAGACAACAGACCTTTTGTTCATATGACAGCTATTAACTGTTGATCAACACTACAGAGATATACTCAAACAGTGAAGGAATATACATAGATATCTCGTCAGCGTTCTCCGTACGACAACAGTATTCACCAGAACGTCCTCAGCTTAGAGATACCCCACTCGACATAACGTATAACAACTTGGGACATTTTATGCATACATGTGAATCCTCATATCTAGGAGAAGCATTTAGAGACACATGGACTGTGTAGAGTACTCACCATTTTGGTAACACGTATCATATCACATCATCATTTCACTTTACACCAGTTCATTCTTAATTAACTATTACTTAATTAACTGTAATTTTATTATCTCATCTGTGTGTTTTGTGTGAATCGTCTTTCACCATCATCACGTTCTAACCATTACTAACCCTATATGTGTGGATATTTCATTAATAAACCCAACGATCGGTTGATCATTATCAAGAGTTTGTTAATGTATCACTCGTGCTGTCGGTGTTACATATTCACCTATAGGAACCTTTCTCTACTCAGATGAGGTTGGGGGCTTTTTCTTTACGGGATCTAAGGGCAGAAGCTAAGGTCGCGGGGAAACAGAACTCTTTCCATAATTAATTAGAAAACACTGTCTAGTGGAAAGCATTCGCATTCCTGTCTTCTTGTCCCTATCTCGAATAGGTCTTTATTCTTTCTTAACGAGCCAATTTCTAGAGACCTTATATCTATATCTCATAGACTATTCCTGGCAAAAACTACTGTAGTAGTTGCCCCAGTGACTCACCACACGACAGTCACCACCAACTGGGTGTTCTGATACCTATCAGAAAACAACAGCACCTATTCAAGCGTTTCGGCTCTGTGCTCCGCCAGGAACCGTCTCATGTCAGTGAACTGCTCCTAGACAATCATCTCCTGCAGCCCTTCATATGATTCATCGAAGGTGCTGAGAGATCCCCACTTCTCCAAGTACGTTTCTAGTCGTGTAACAAATTGTCTAAACGATTAATCCTTCTGTCTCTTAGCCTCACGGAACGTACTTCGAAAAGTCTCTGAGTAGAGCTGAAAACGCTGAAGAAAAGCCTTCTTCAACAAATCGTAGTTGTTCTGTTCTTCCGTTGGTATTTTGAGAAATACATCATAAACAGATCCCCTTGGACTCTGGGATAGCTTCTTGTTGTACCTCTCCCTCTCCAAGCCATGGGTAGCTACAAAGAATTAAAAGCTAGATCGATAGATGTCTATTTCCTCTGAAGCCTCAGAGTAGACATCTAACTGGAAGGAGGTTCCCCTAGGAGCCACCGCCTGAGAGACGTTTCCCCCGTCGCTGCCTTGAGAATCTCCAGACCCGCCAGCGCTAGAACCAGATTATATCCTTCTTCCTTCGATCTGTAGTTCCTTAAGTCTGATTGCGTGAGCTCTGTCAGCTTGTTCCTTCTTTTCTTGGAATGCCCTCTCCTTTTCTCTGTCTGCGCTTTCCTTTTCTCTCTCTTCGGCTTCCTGTTCTGCATTGGCCTTTTCGTGCTCTCTGCCAATCCTTCTCTCTTCCCTTTCAGCCACTTTCTCTGCTTTCTCCTGTTCGGCGTAAACCGAACTAATCACAAAATCTGTCAGAGTTTGACCGGTCATGCCCAGTTCCTTAGCGACATTCAGATAAAAAGTGTGGAGATTTTAGGACTCGGCCATTCTGATTAAGAAGTCTGTTTACAAAGCTACACAAAAATACAATTGCTACTTAACTAGTAAAACTTAATCACAACACCAAATTAGCCACATCAAGTGAACTTCTTATTTCGCATTAACTTTTATTACATAAAATGTTGTTTCTTTCCAATTATTTAATTATTCTTGGCAAAATTATTTTTACTGTTATTTATTGTATGCTCAGATTTAACAAAATTACACTCTGACAATTTCAGTAAATCTGAAATTTATGTCAGTCAAGTCTAGGGAATTAACTAGATTGGTTCTATAATCCGGGACGCGACACCAATTTTGTCACGGGTTGCCTCCCATGTTCTCTGCATTACTGGTCCAGGAAGTTGAGGGGAACTGCGGTAAGACGTGGAATACAATGGATGGGTGTGAAAAAAAATCGAAAAAAGTGGTTCGTCTTACGAGGACAAAAGAATAAGAAAATAGCAAACGTTACGGCCACAAGGCCTTCGTCATTGACCAAAACTTAGAGTATCTACGGTGGGCCTTCATAGGTGTCTAACTTCGCACAAGATTACTCTTGGCAGAGTTGTAGATAGAAGAATAATGATGCTTCTATCTCGAGGGAGTATTCACAAGATATTTCAGATGGCAAGAACAATGCTGCAATAGGCAGAGCAATTGTTAACTTTAATATCTGACCTGCCGCATTTTGTGAAGGTTGGGTATGCAATTAGCTCGTTCACGCTCCCACTGGGAATTACTCAGCGGAATTATTCCTAGTATTTAGTAGCTCTGGTTAAGGTAGCTGTGTGGTAGACTTCCTTCAAATCTAATGAAAAACTTCATTTTTGTTTTTTAATGTTTTTATGAAGTCAAACCATTTCTCGCCACAGTACATAGGTTTATATTGTTCAGGGATGCATAGTTTTTTACTTTTTAAAGGATAAGTGACCAGAGGGTGATTTTAATTTTCCTTGACAACGCATTGTTTACCTCTGGTTACTAACCACTTTTTGAAAACATTATGATTCCTACACTAAAAAGGCGAATTGATAATGATTCCATAACTCTTCTGTACCAGAAAAACTCCAGAGAACCATTTATGAGAAGGGACATTACTCCCCTTAAAGTCGATTGTTTATGAATCATTTTGCCACATGTGGGCTGAAAATTTCAAACTTGTCGGAGTTCAGCCATTCATATTACACCTTTTTGAGTGAAAAATTTACGTTATTGTGGTAAGCTGTACAAACCAATTTAACAAGAACGATATGGGTAACAAAAAAAGGGGGTAGGAAGTTAAGAAAACGCAAGTTTTTTGGCAACCAGGGCCCTGGTGAAGTTGTTAGCACAACAGAAAATAATGAAGCAGCTGTTATCGATAACGAAGTTAAACCTTCTTCTATGAAGAAATTGAGGAAAAGCATCCTCTCAATCCATACAAAAGATGGACAAACAAATAATGCTTTTATTCTTATGAGTATGGAGCACTTGAATAACAGCAAACATGAGATGTGTAGAATGTTGTGGGTTTATAGTGTCGTGTAGGCTCAATGGAGATTCAAAGCAAGGTTTCTGTCGCACAATCGTTGTCAAATAAAGAAATTAAAATGCAAATGAAGGGGATGTGTATACTCTTGGAGGTCATTAAGATAAGGTAAGTGCACAAAATAACTGTTTGTTAACAAATCTTTCTCCTTTTTTCTTCTTTTTCTCACTTTCCCTATTTAGCACGACATGTACATTTTGAGACGCGATATCTCAAGAATGAATTGTTGGAAAGCTCTGAAACTTTGCAGAATGTTTCTTAACATCGTACACCTTGTCCTGAACCAAAGTTTGATTTGCCCTCTTAATTTGTTTTATTTGTACAGATGTTTTGCATACTAATGAGGTTCTATAAATTTCCAATTTTAGTTTTTTTACAAATGGTCACACATAGTTCATGCTATATCCCAAATATTTTTGGTCTAGGACATAATGCACTCACTTATGGACTTGTATGCAGAATTTTAACTCTATAAGTTGAGAAATAATTATGTAATGTGGGTTTAAAATAACCCTGCATTTTGTATACTGCGGCGGCCATTTTTAATAGCTAATTAGCATAATTATGCAATCACTCATATGGTTAGATATCTCTCTTACCAAGGAACATTTTGACATATATAGGCAAAATGTAAAGTTATATATAAGAAAAATTCATGTTTCTACCACACGGCTACCGTGTATTTAAGAAATTGTCCGAGACATACGGATACAACACATTCAAAATGATTAAATCAACTTTAAATCTGGATAGATATAAGTAACAAATTTAATAGTCAATTAGATTTTAACAGGTATTAAAAATTGAATAATTCTTTTATAAAAATTGATCATCATCATATGATGTTAATGTACCACCAACTGTTATGGCAAAAGAAGAGAAACGAATACCCTCTGAGTGTAAGGTGATTAGAAAATGGCTAATACCTGAGAGAAAGTGGGGAAATGAAATTTGCGGACAACTAGAAAATGCAGGTAATTTAGTACACAAAAATATAACTAAATACTGCAGGAGTGGACAAGAGATCGATCAAAATTCCGTGACAGACCCCCTCTCCTAAGATATTTGTAGAATATCCTGCTTTTGGGCGATCATTTTACAGTGGGTTTTGCTATCCACTGGGTCGCTCATTTCTCTCTGCTGGGTTATTCGGCCGGCAGTGAGTACAATTATGGACGTATTGCCGTATGTCCACTCTTTGCCCTGGCCAAAAGTGGTGTACGTTTATATTGTGCATCGTTTTGCCTACTGACATCTGTGTCCCTGAAAGCGATACATGTCCAGCTCTCATAATCTGAGATCTTAATGGGAGTGGCACCACGATTTGTCCGGTCTCAGGTCTCGTTCGTCGATAAAGAACTCCCTGTTCTTTTAAATTTGTTCCAATCGGAGAAGGGGACTGTGTTCTATTTAGCTGGTCAGAGTAGGGCGCTAGGTGACATCACCTTCTTGCGCTCTTTTCAGCTCTGCCATGCCAAGAAGAGCTCTCCAATGTTGGGAGGTGTGTACTCTGTTCCATCACTTTCCTCGTAGATAAATTATGGTTTTCACCATTCTGGTTGTCCAGGCTATGGCAGTCCGAGCAATAGTGCACAGACTGTCTAATATCCCGCCGCATATCTGGCCAGAAGTATGTCAGGGAAGCATATTTTAATAAGGCGCGAATACCTCGATGAGGTTGTAAATGGGTGTCGCAGATATAGTTGATGGTGCACTCCAATTGACGTTGAATGAGAATCCAATTGTCGCATAAAGAGTTTTGTATAGTAAGGAAGATGTGTAGAAAGCACATAGACCTTTAGACACTAGTTTTCACAGATGTGAGCTAGTGTTGAGGGAAAGAGTTAACAGAAGGGCACAGGTTGGTGTCAGTGATTCTCTCACCTTTAGACTGCCAACTCTTGTATTTTTCTGGCGACGACGAACTCTTTCTTACTCAAATCTTTTTGAAGATGCACTAGTAGTAACAGGTAATAATACAAGGAGGGTTGAGAATGTTTTTTTCTGAACAGAACATACAATCTACTAAGTCAAACTCAGAATGATGGTGAGTTACAGAATGTACATAATTACTTTAATTACAGTAGAAAATAAAATCAATGTTGACATGTACTTTGAAAAAAGAAATACTAGGAAATTTAGAACTGTCAGTGTCTTTGGTTCAGATAAGAATAAGAGCTATTTTCCTCACTGACGAAAGTTTATTCCTACGGCTATTTCTTGGATAAGTGAATTCTGATTTTGGCCTGGGTTTTAAGTAGACTTATCTGCTTGGACTTCTCCTGGGCGTCACAGTAGGTAGGGATTACCAACTGGAGAATTTGATTCAGTTGAGCTACAGTCCAAGAGATGACTAGGCTGTTCGTTCACCTGGTTATGAAGTTGAGTTAGGAAGTTCAGGTGCTGACGAGGTGTTGAATGCTTAAATCGATAGACTGCTCATATGCTATAGTCTGATCAGGGTTGCTGACTTGTGATCACCGCTAGAGGGTTTGAGACGTAAGCACTAGTTCTCTCTGTAGCATAGAGCAACTAGGCGGTTTACTCGCAACAATTTACAGCAATCAAAATCCAGAAACTGGCTAGGATTCTGCAACTGGGCTGAGGAAGACAATACAGGTAATCAATCTTCTGTTTTTATACAGATATATTAACTACAGCCACTCAGGACATTTCGTCTCAGAATGGTGCCTAATAATATATTTACCTGAAACCATAACGTCAGTCTTCCTTAAAGGCGACTGTCCATTTGTTTACAAATTCCTGTCTAGCAGTAGTCTCACACTGGTCGGGTCAGTAAGGTCAGCCTTTGTTACAAGCATACGCCTTGCCGTGTGCGTTCATGCGTGACTGCATTGGAGGAATGCTATTTCATTCACTCGTTCCTTGAACAACATGGTTCTTCTCTCGTTCACAACAGTTTTCTCAAAATCATTAGAATGTAGTACTTTCAGATATCAGCCAGTACTTACATCATTATAATGCATCAATAACATTCAAAATACATAAATGCAAAATAGCTATCAATCTAATGTAAAGAAATAAAACCACAATATTTTGTATTTCACACTTTACATCCATTAACTAATCCCTTGATATTAGAGTTAGCTAATTAAGCGAATACTGAGAGTTTGCTTACCGCTCAGGACTTTATCCACAGCTTAAGAAATAGAATTTGAGTAGCGTTACTCTCGATCACATATACTTGTAGATATGAGGTAGTTTGAGACTTCTATTCTATAAGCGTGTTTTCTCTTTTAGCGGTTATCAGCAAGTGATCTTAAAACTCAGCATTCGTTTGCATGAAGTTAAACATTTCCTGATTCCCACGCCAAGAGTTAATTATTTCCCGTCTCATGCTTAGGCACGTACCAAGATTTATTGTGGCGGTTTTCAGTTGACCACTGAACACGGAAATATAATACTCTGGGAACCACTGGTTTCGACTAGCGAATAAATCGTATAGACATCCTTAAAGAAATGCTTTTAAGTGCCTTTGTAGAAGAAGATAGAAAGAAGAATGACAGAATTTGAAGATAGAAAAACATGACAGGTGACTAGAGAAGACAGACAAAATGTGAAGGAAAAGAAAAGTAAGGAATTAAAAAATAATCTAGACAAAATCTTCGAGCACTCTGTGACAATGGAGTTTATGCAATTGCTGCAACAGATGGAGTCTATATGGGAGTTGGACAACTAAATGTCTCTTGTTCCTGACCCGTCTGTAAACTAAACTTTTCTCCCTATAATAGGCTCCCTGTGGAGTATGAGAGAAGCTTCCATACAACCTAGTAAAACAAGACTTTAGTGCTTTATCATCCATTTGTGCCTTTTTCTGCTCCGATAATTTGGGGCTGGTTAGAGACGAGAGCTCAAGGGCCGCTTGGGTGTGTTCTGTTTTATCTCTCTCTTGTAAATTGAAGGATCTAGAAAACATATCTTTCCACCCCAGCAACTGGAATAATCATAGGTTCTATGCTCTTCCCGGGCCCCTGTATTTCTACAGTTTCACCAGTGTATTAGTGGGCCTTCACCAAAGATGGAGAAACTAGAGCTGAGCGGTATAAACACGAATCATATGAACAACGTATTGTGTGTTTACCAACAGTTATGTGTTCACTAATGGGGGATGACTGGGGTTTTATTCGTATGTCTGCAAGTCATGTTTCCCTGTCGACCTTGTCAAAAGACATGCAACGCTATAAGGACTGGTTTTCGGCCTCTTACAGTCCGCTGTGAAATGAGTGTCAATTTTGCACGATCTGCAATTGTCTTCAAGTCCTTGGTCTAAATTGCTCTGTTTCTGCCTGGTGCTGTCCTGTGGTTGTTATGCCGCTTTGTGTGTGGTCGCATGCGTACTCTGCACGTCGGTGGATGGGCGATCGGTTTGATGGGGCCGATTATCGTGTCCGCGGTTCCTGACAGGGTTAACTTTTGCCTGTGCACTCTGGTACCTATCGGAAAAAACCAGCACCTGCTCAAGAGTTTCAGCCCCGTGCTCCGTCAGGAACCGTCTCATGTCAGGAGTGAGCGAGTCCTTGAATTTCTCTACGATAATCATCTCCTGCAACCCTTCATAAGATTCATCAAAGGTGCCGAGAGATCCCCACTTCTCCAAGTACGTTTCTAGCCGTGTAGCAAATTGCCTAAACGACTCCTCCTTCTGCCTCTTAGACTCACGGAACTTGCTACGGAGAGTCTATGCGTTCAGCTGAAAACTCTGAAGCAAAGCCTTCTTCAACATTTCGTAGTTGTTTTGCTCCTCACTGGGCATTTTGAGGAAGACATCATAAGCTGATCCCCTCAGACTCTGGGATAGCTTCATGTTGTACCTCTCCCTCTCCAAGCCATAGGTAGCTGCTAAGGATTCAAACCTAGAGAGATAGATGTTTATTTCAAGCCTCAGGGTAGACATCTCATTGGAAGGAGGTTTCACTAGGCGCCACCACCTGACAGATGTTTCCCCCATCGATGCATTGAGAACTACCAGACCCGCTAGCGCTAAAACTAGATTATATCTTTATTCCTTCGATCTCTAATTCTTTCAGTCGAATCTAGTGGGCCCTGTCGGCCTGTTCCTTTGCGAATGCTCTCTCCTTTTTGTGTCTGCTGCTTCATGTTCTGCTTTTGCCTTTTCGTGTTCCCTAGCCATTTTACTTTCCTGGCGTTCACCACTTTCTCTTCCCTTTCAGCGACCTTCTCTGCTTCTATCCTGTCTTTGTCCACACACTTTTCTCATAGAATAGGACTTAGCCATTGTGATGAAGTACATTGATACAGCGATAAAATCATTAATTATATGTAAAAAAGTCATAATAATATGTATAGAATTAGTAAAGTTGTAACGCGTCTTCTTCCCTGCGCCAGAAAACGCATTGATTTAGGTAGGATAGAACGTAGTCTAAAACCTTATTGCAGCGCTAGTAGTATTGGACTTTGTAACCCGCCCGTCAAGGGTTAACGATAAAAATTTGAAAAAAAGAATAGCGTAGTGGTTCCAGGAAAGATAGAAAGAATAAAACACACGAACGCATAAGATTGAGAGAGCGGACACATGCTGCCGGCTTGTCAAGTGTTAGAAGTTTGAATTAGCTACTCAGGACGACAATGCGAGACGATGCCGTTAGCTTGTGTCGAAAACGTTGTTGCGAAGCTTTAAAATTTAAAAATAAACCGCCAAGTCCAATACATTTTCTAACAAAAGGCCCACTGTATAATCATATATACACACACGCATAATTACTTCCTGCCGGGAAAAAGGAAGATCTGCGATTATTTTTTATAACATTCAAGTAGTTGAGACTTAGAAAACAACGAACACCAAAATGGAAAATATATTGAATTCTTTATTAATAGGTTTAAGATCATAAAAGTTAGCTAGTCTTAGAGCTGGTCTTGTCCTGATGGGTAATATGCTTTCGAATAAAAAATCCGACAGATAGAAATAAAGTTATGGACAAAAGACTGCATTTGTTCGTACAGACAGACCAACACATGCTCGTTTGGACTTGCATTAACGGTAACATTTTTTGACGCGTCCTTGAAAAAGGCAAGAAAGGGTACATGTAGAAAGGGGTAGACAAGGGGAGAAAAAATTATGGGATGGCTCAAACTGAATATGTTTTTTGGTAGTGTTAGGCCAAAACCAAGTTTATTTTTGATGAATGCCAAGTTCGGACGGACAGACCGACAGAAGTACACTAACATTGGACCGAAATTGGACCTTAGATTTAAAAATTTGAATGGAAAATCTTAGTAGTAGATCCCATTGGTCAAAACATTTCATATTATTGAGTACATTCAAAGGCTTGACGCCATTTGTAGAAGATAGTCCCTAGAGCAGGACGTTGTGTATTTCTGGAAAAAGTGATTAGCCTTATTAAAGCAAATATATATTAAAGTAATAGGCATCACAGTTCAGCCAGCAGTATATCTGGAGTCTGCTATTTAACGTACCTGTGTTTTTTCATTGAATTTCTGGTAAGACCGACATTATTCATATATATTTTGTTTAAAAATGTGAGTGAGAGATGCTGCCATCACGACTGTAAGTAATCAGGTCCCAAGCTGATTTATGCAGGGCCTGAAGGAGAATTATGCTATAACACATTGCCAGTTTTGTAAATGCGCATGTTTTGTGAAATAAAAAGGTTTTCTTAGGTGACCAGAGGGACACAGCTCACCTATCCTATTGTATGGCAGAAAAGAAAGAATAACAATAGTATTGCAGATGCAGAACCGCCTGTGTAGGAGAGACATGTGAACAACACTGGTACACTGTGGAATGGATGTGCTGGATTGGTCCATTAGATATGACCCAGCTCTTTATTTCTTATGTATTCTCTTTTGTATATATAAAACACAGTTTAAGTAAGATATCAACAAGGAGACATTATTTTATTGTTACAGGGTTTTCATCTGGCACTAGTCCGGTGCCAGATGTCTATGAGAAGCAGTGAGAAGTCGTTTCATGCACAGTAGTGACAGGGACCTGCAGAGTCTACCCTGTTACTTTTGGCCATTATCATAGCGAAATCGTGTGACACCAAGTTTACAGACTGTTCAAGTGTGCCCAGATAAATAAAATATCTGGCACCCTAACTCTACATCAGCTTTAAGACCAGCACACCCCTGTATAACAAGAATAAACTATTTCCCCAGAGAACTTAACAGTGACATTGTATATTAAAGAGACTGGGAGTGATTATAGAATCCCAAACCGCCATCCAGTGTTAGAAACCAGTAATAGACAAATTTTAGTAACACTATTAGTATAGTTTAACAGTAGCTGTTTGGACACTTGTCCCTTTGGTCTAAAATTTCCAATTTTGTATATATCTGGAATTCTTTTCATTTTAAAGTCCTGACCAGAATAATACTAGGTTCAGGACCAAATAAATCATACAGAAAATTATTAATTGTACAAATTTATCCCAGGTGTTATTTCCTTTAATCATAGACCTTAATACTTGTTTGTATAGATGTGTATTATTGTTAAAATACCATCACACCACACTTGCATATCCCTAGACAGTAGACGTAGCTATCATTCATACTAGTCAAGAATAAGTCTGCTTGAGGCCATAAGGTGGTAGCAGCAAGGGACCCTGATAACTCAACCCTAATTTTGTTAGCATCAGGGACCTTCACAGCTGGCCTCATTCAGTACAATAAAGAAACATATCAACAACATTTCATAACATCAAAATCCACTACAGCCATTATGAGCAAGAAGTCTGTTTACAAGGTACAAGGCTACAAATGCAATAGCTACTTAACTAGTAAAAGTTAACAAAATTACAAGACTAAATTAGGCACAACAAGTGAACTATTTATTTCGCCTTACTTTTGTTTCAGAAAACTTTGTTTCTTTTCCATTATTCAATTATTCTCGTTTAAATTTATTTTTACTGTTACTTATAAATACACCGTATGCTTAGATTTAACAAAAAATACACACTGACAATATTCTTTCAGTAAACCTAAATTTATGTCAGTCATGTCTAGGGGACTAACTAGACAGGTTCTATAATCTGGGACGAGGTCTGCAAGTTGTTTTATCAAAATTGTGAGTCCGAGTTCAATCCCAAGACCTGTCACCCAATTTGTGATTTATCCCAATTGTGCGACCAAGTTCACTAATCCCAAGACGAGCAGCCCAATTTGTCACGGGTTGCCTCCCCTTAGCTCTGCAGTAGTGGTCCAACAGTGGCCAAAACTAAAGAGAAAATAATGTGGGTCTTCAAATGTGTCTACCTTCGCACACGATTACTCTTGGTAGAGTTGTAGATAGAGGAACAATGATGCTTCTACCTAAAGGGAGTATTCACAAGATATTCAGAAAGCGAGAACAATGCTGCATGAGACTGAGCAAATGTTAACTCTAGTATCTGCCGTCAACTTTTGTGAAGGATAGGGTTATATTAAACAGAATCATCCTTGAGAGATTAAAAGAGTCCATAGACAAGCAACTGTGAGATGAACAAGCAGGTTTTGGACAAAACAGATCCTGTACAGACCAGATAGCCACATTGAGAATAATAGCTGAACAAAGTCTGGAATGGAATTCACCGCTATACATCGGATTCGTGGACTATGAAAAGGCGTTTGACAGTGTAGACAGAGAATCACTTCGGAATTTGGTAACGCATTATGGAGTTCCCATGAAGATCATTAACTTAATAAGGAAGACATATGAAAACATGATATGCAGAGTTCTTCATGAAGGACAACTTACAGAGCCGTTTAGGATTAGAACGGGAGTGAGACAGGGATGCCTATTGGCTCCATTTCTTTTCTTACTAGCAATAGATTGGGTTATGAAAACATCGACATCACACAACAGAAACTTAATCCAGTTGAATCTGACTAAACAGCTTGATGATCTGAATTTTGCAGATAACTAGGCTCTTCTGTCCCATAACCATAATCAGATGCAGGAGAAAATGAAAATTCTCGATGAGAGGTCACAACAAGTGGGCCTGAAATACACAGGGAAAAGAGAAAGATTATGAGAATAAATGCAAGAAATGATAACAAGGTTGAACTTGAAGAAACACCACTAAAGGATATATAATCGTACACATAACTTTGCAGTAATATAGACAAAGTTGGAGGGACAGACAATGATATCAAAATAAGAATACAAAAAGCAAGAGAAGCTTTCATTGCATTGGGAAGCATATGGAGATCAAGAGAAATCAAGTCCAACACGAAAATAAGAATCTTCAACTCAAATGTCAAGTCAGTCCTATTGTATAGCTCTGAGACACGGAGAGCAACAAAAACAACAACCAAAAAGCTGCAGACTTTTATAAACGGGTGCTTGCGTAGAATAGAAGGACTGAAATGGTATGACACAGTCACAAATGTGGAATTGATGACAAGAACCAGACAAGTGCCAGTGGAACAAGAGTTGAGAAGAAGACGCTGGCGATGGATAGGACACACATTGAGGAAATTTGTTGAAAGCATTACAAGGAAGTCCTTGTTCTGGAACCCGCAGGGCAAGAGAGGCAGAAATAAACCAAAAACAAATGGAGAAGAAAGCTGGAAACAGAGGTGAAAATGATGAGGAGATGATGGCACGTGACAGGAGGACCTGGCATGTGTTTGTTGAAGGCCTATGCTCCTTTGGAAGTGGAGGGTTATGAATGAATGTATATATATATATATATATATATATATATATATATATATATATATAATATATATATATATATATATATATATATATATATATATATATATATATATATATATATATATATATATATATATATATATATATATATATATATATATATATATAACCATGTGAATTTTTATGTGGGAAAATTGCAACAGGACGCTCAAGTCATTTGAGGCCGGCAACCTCAGTATCTAGAATGATGATTCATGAACCACCACTGCACTGGCTTGCGATTGCTTTGTTGATAGTTTCGTAAAGAGAACTAAAAGCATAAAGTAGTTCCAGGTTCCCTATGGAGCAGGGATGGAAAGATGAAAGAAATGATGTACATTCTAAGTATAATACTTACATTTTCAAAGCAGTGTAAATGTCCCTATAAACATAGTCACTTTAAAATTAATGTAAGTTTTCAAGCTTAAACCAGTGTAAATGTCTATGTGAAAATATTCATTTTAAAGTAATGGAAGTTTCAAACTTTTCAATCAGTGTAAAACATAAATGAAAACATATTCAATTTATACTGTATTGTGAACACTTTTCAATCAGTGGAGATGTATACATAAATAGACTCTATCTGTATTGTTAACATTTTCATTTAAATATAAAGTAACTATGAAAGCTATTCTTTTTAAATCTAAAGAAAGTTTTATCCCGAGGGATTAAATTTAATTCTCGTCGAGGGTAAAGTCTGAGTAATTGGAATGGTGGTATGGGAAGATAGGAACCAATAACTATGGGGTAGAAAACGCCATACTCAGAAGAGCGTTTCGTTCTATTCTTTTATTATAGTTATTGGTGGTACCAGCAGAAAGTACTATCTCTGGAACAAGAAGGGAACCGTGGCCTAAGCTTTAAGACGAAGGACCCACGTGGTGGACTCTCCTTGACGTTTCTGGGAAACGAGCTACCCCCGACAATCTTGATTAGAGACGAGCGCGAGCAGAGTGAAACGAAACAACCCATAAGAAGGAGCAGACCCTTGATTGGCAGCTAAGTTCAAATATATGTTGCCACTTGAACTTCTTGTAATATCTCACATTCCCTATAGACTGTGATGATAACATTTCGTGATCCATAACTGTTCAAATTATTTCCAACTATTAAAACCTAAAGTGATTATTGAATTGTGTTATTTGTAATGTTACAAATTTAACTTCGATTTAACCATTTTAAAGTTACTGCATGTTTGTCACAGTCAAATTGCTTCACACACTCTAAACAGTGCTATACTAGAATAATAGAATTCCACTGAGTAAATCAGGGGTGGAGGCTTAAACGATCTGAACTTAAGAAGTGTTTAAATCCTTCACAAAAGCGTCGGCAGAATTACAGAGTTAACATACTCAGCCAAAGCTGTATTGTTCTCGCTTATTCTGAATATCTTGCGGACTCCTTTTGTAATAGGAGTGTCATCACCCTTCTATCTACATCTCTGCCAAAAGTAATCTTGTGCAAAGGTAGATATCTTTGAAGCCCATATTAGATACTCTTGAGTTTTGGCCACTGTTGGACCACTACTGCAAAGCAGAGGAGGCAATTCCGTCAAATCCCGGTCAGAAAATAATTACTTCCCTTTAAGATATATATATAGAAAGAAAATAAACAAACCATGGGTTACAGATGACATTCTGAAGTTATGTGATACACGGCGGGAAATGAAAAAGGTTAAGAAAGAGGTTCCTGAAGCAGCATGGCAATACAGTATGGTGAATAAAAATATTAGGAAGAAAATGAAACAGGCCAAAGAAAAATGGGTAGCTGATCAATGTGAGTCCATTAATACGGGGCTAATAAAAGGTAACAGCAAGGCAGCTTTTGACACATTAAGAAAACTATCAAAACCCCAACAGCCCAGGGTAACTGTCATAGAAGATAGCAATGGGGCTCTGCTCAATGAAAAAACAGCTGTAATGAGAAGGTGGACAGAATATTGTAAAGAATTATATAACTGTAAACTTGATACTGACTTAGGCATATTAAACAACATTAAGTGCGAAAACAGGGAACTCGGAAATGCAGCAATATTACGGGAAGAAGTGGAAGAGGCTATATGTTCGATGAAAGGAGGGAAGTCACCGGGTGTGGATAATATCCCAGCAGAGCTCTTGAAATATGGAGGACCAGATATAGTAAAAATCATGACAACAATTTGCCAGAAGATATGGAGTACAAAAAAATGGCCAAAAGAATGGACGCAGTCATTAGTAATACCGCTTCCAAAGAAAGGAAATCTAAAAATGTGCAAGAACTACAGAACCATTAGCCTTATTAGTCATCCAAGTAAGGTGATGTTAAGGATACTTTTGAACAGAATAAAACAGAAATCAGAAGAAATCTTGTCAGAGGAACAGGCTGGCTTTAGACCAAAAAGAAGTACCTCAGAACAAATCTTCAATATTAGAGTACTTATCGAAAAACATCTCCAACATCAACACGATTTATACCATAACTTCATCGATTTCACAAAAGCCTTCGATCGAGTCTGGCATGAAGGCTTATGGCAAGTAATGAGAAAATTCAATTTTGATACCAACATCATAGATATCATTGAAGCACTATACAAGGACGCAAGCAGTGCTGTTTTTGCAAGCAACGACATTGGAGAATTTTTCAAAACAACTGTAGGAGTTCGGCAGGGATGTATCCTGTCCCCAGTGCTCTTTAATATTTATCTAGAACATATTATGCAGGAGGCTCTCTACGATTATAAATCAACCATATCGATTGGAGGCCGACCTCTGTGCAACCTACGTTTTGCTGATGATATTGATCTGATAGCTGGATCAGAATCAGAACTTCAAGACCTTACCTCTAGACTGGAGAAAGTAACAAGAACGTATGGGATGGAAATTAATATAGAAAAAAGCAAGATATTGGTGAATAGCCATAAGAAACATGTTCCGACCAACATTACGTTAAATGGGCAAACGTTAGAAGAAGTTAACACCTTTAAATATCTCGGGTTCACTATATGTAGTGATGGAAGATCAAGTAAAGAAATCAAGACAAGACTTGAGATGGCCTCAGCTGCCATGACAAAGTTGAATGTGATCTGGAAAAGTAACATCAGTTTTCCTGTGAAGATCAAATTATACAAATCACTTGTATTATCTATTCTCTTGTATGGGTGTGAGAGCTGGACACTCACTGCAGATACGGAGCGAAGGATTCAGGCTTTCGAGCATAAATGTTATAGAAGAATTTTGCGCATTTGCTATAAAGAGCACAAAAACAAATGTCTATGTTAGAGAGAAGATAAACACCTATGCAGGCCACCAAGAACCACTTTTGTCAATAGTGAAACATCGAAAGCTTGCCTGGTTTGGGCATGTAACTCGTCATGACTCCCTTTCGAAAACGATCCTTCAGGGGACAGTCGAAGGTAAACGGAGAAGAGGAAGGCAAAGAAAATCCTGGGCTGATAACATCAAAGAATGGGCAGGACACGGTTTTTCCACACTTGTACGCATTGCTGAGGATAGAGAGCAGTGGAGGACCCTGTCTGCTGATGCTTCCACCATGGCACCCCTACGACCCATGACGGGTTACGGGCTGAGATGAGATGATGATATATATATATATATATATATATATATATATATATATATATATATATATATATATATATATATATATATATATATATATATATATATATATATATATATATATATATATATATATATATATTATATATATTATATATATATATATATATATATATATATATATATATATATATATATATATATATAAGAGGAAATAAAGTAACACGCGATCTTGACTCAATAAAATTAAGCTAAAACAGAAAAACCCCAAGAAATTAACTATGTAAATGTGCTTACCAAGCAAGGAATCGAATTTCCGCACTACACTGGTATAAGCTGTCAACTTACTAACGCTGTGCTAGGCAGCAAGAATTCCTCGAGAGACAAATGGTGAAGAGTGATAGGAACGCCGGGCTTAAATAGTAAAGTAGAATCTGCAAGTGTCGGAGCGTGGCTTCCTCGCGTGCACAAGACGAAACAACGCCAGACGTAAGACGTACGTGAGAGAGTCCCCTGTCGTCTCGAAAAGACGGGGAAATAGACGTAACATTAGCACGCTTTTCCGTTCTACCCGCGTCCTGTGTTCGGAATAACAGACCGAGAAGGGCATAAATAAAAGGCAGAGACTTTTCTCCCGCGCCCGAAGTACTCTGTATCTCAAAGAATGCTGAAACTAGCCGCTTCTCCAAGAAATAGTTAAATAAAAGACTTTTGGCAAAATTTCCGCTTCCCATGTGCACAGGGGTGGACTTTGGCCTGGCCTACTCACGATTGACAGGACCAAAGACAGAATTAGAACTGTTAAGAGAAAATGATACAAAAAGTAGGCGTAGATAAGAAATAGAAAGACACAGGGCAGACCACTCAGACCAAAATGGCAGACATTTTCAATCAAATCACTACAGGTGTTCTAGTCCAGCTGATGTTTGGGTCTTTGCAGATAGATGACTGTATCACGCTCGTCACTGGTTAAGTTTGAAAGTTGTAATACGTTCCAAGAAGCGTCAGGGAGTAACTACCAAGCTGGTCCCACATTTCTAAGACCCGTCTGATGTTGGTGTCTAGCGTCGACTTCAGCCACTTATACCCTCACTTGTTCCAGATATAGTACCCTCAACTGGTACCACCGACTAGTGTCACAAAAGAAGAGAACAAATACACTCTTGAGTATTGAGTTTTTCGGATACACATTCATGTCCTCCCCTCTTTTCATTCCACCTTCCCATCAACCTCAGAACTTTTACCCTCGCCGAGAATTAATATTAATCCCATTGAGCTGAAAAAACATTCGTTACATTTAGGTTGAATAGATTTATATTTACCTTTACATTGGTTGATAAGGTTGAAAACTTTCATTACTTTTAGAGTGAATGTGTTTGCATTTACATCTACAGAGATTGAAAATGTTAAAATATAATATGTATGTACATCATTCTCTCATCATTCCCTATCAGCTCCATATGGAACTTGGGACTACCTCTGCTGTTAGTTCTATATAAGAAACTCGCATAAAGCAGTCACCAGCCCTTGCAGTGGTGGTTCCTGAAATCATCATTCTGTATGCTGAGGTTGCCAGCCTCAAATGACATGGATATCCACTTAGCAAATTTCACATATTAATATTCACATGTCAATATATACATATTATTTCCCGAGTTAATAATGCAAAACATAGAATTATACATATACAACTTACCCCAAATAAACTTTGGGATCATAGACATCTGGCTCAGAGATAGAGTTAAGGCAACTTGTTGAAGATGCCTCTTACACGTGTTCTGGGTTGTTACTTTAAAATAAGCTCCCACTTTGACTCCGTCTTTGAGATTCCTCAGATTCCGGTTTTCCTTGCTATTAATGGTAGAGTTTTCCTGGGCTTTTAAGTCCTCAAGAGGCTCAAACAAGTGTGGTCCGATAAATAAATTCTGTTTTTATTATTAACTCTGGCAGGTCTGGTTTTTTTCTTGGCGAGGCGAATTTTTACAGTGCTCTAAACTGCAAAAGTGTCAAGTTATATTCCTGCTTTCGTTCCTGGCACGTGTTGTTTACTATTAGCAAGGCTCCAATTGGAAATGTTGTTATGCCTTCATTCCGAATGCCGGTCAATAGTTTCAAACATGCGTGTGGCAGGATGATTTCATTAAAAAAAATGTCCTCTCAGGAATTCTGTATGTGATTGTAAAGGTCACGTCTCCCAAATATGGACGTGAAACCTCCGAATATTCTCGTCAGTGACTACAAATAACTTCTTACTTTTATCTCAAGTAATATCTTCGTAATAATTCTGTCGGAAGTTATTACATTTCCGCTCAGGTGTGTCCGACTGATAATAATCGCCCCGTCCTTGTGCAAACAAAAATTAATCTATTACCATCTGGGCTAAGACGTCACAATAGTCTTATCAGCGATAATCAACCTTTGCTGGCCGTTTTCCTTGTGAAACAGGCGCCCACCTTCTGGTATACGAGAATGTCTACCAACGTATTGTCGGTTAAGGTTGCATCATCCGCCTACTCTTAACAAGGTCAAGCGGGCAAACAAACATGATAACTATTACTGAAAGGAAATGGCTAATACCTGAGAAAAAATGGGGAAAGGAAATGTTCTGACCACTAGAAAATGCACGTCATTTCGTACACACAAAAATGTAACTAAGTACTGCCGGAGTGGACAAGAGATCGATCCAAATTCCGTGGCTATATATCTGTATTGGCCGGTAAATGGAAATATCTTATGTCGGTGCCACGAATTACATGGACAAAATGGCTACTTGAATAGAACCGGGTTTAAACTGGCTGTCATGAATACAAGTGAAAAGTAGGAAAGAAATTTAAAAAAAAAAAAAAGAATGAAACTTACAAACATTAAAAATGAAAGAAAAAAAAAGACTGGTACGAAATAAAATAACAGAAAAACGGAGAGGCCAGATGGTAATAGAAATCGAAAAATAGATAATACATTCAAGTAGAATGTCGCCTCATACAAAGGTGTTGGGTGTTTAGCTAGTCGGGCTTAACCATAAAATAGATTAATGTTTCTAAACAGGGTTTCGAATGGATTCCACTTCGATTCGACTCGGGCGTCATTTTCAGTTACATGCATATTGGAAACTGTCGGTGGACTTTGCCTGTTCCACCTACACCTTATTTATTCATGCCGTATGATTATAAGGCTTGTCAGACAACATTAACCAACGGGTACGGTTAAAGCCATGTAAGCAACATTATTTAGCCCCCATATTTCATTTAGGTGTGGAGATGTGCACGTATGTAAACTTGTGGATATATATATATATGTGTGTGTGTTCGTGTGTGCGTGTGAGTGTGTGTGCGTGTGCGTGTGTGTGTGTGTATTCATCCAGAGAGAGAGAGACAGACAGACAGAGCGAGATAGAGAGAGGAATGTAGATTATTGGTGGCTAGCTTCAGGACAGAGGTATGCAAGGAGTGTAGAGTATTCTTGGCAGAAATGTTCAATAGTCGCTACACTGTCTTATTTATTACAACTTTGTCAGGGGTGTTCCACATATGACGTTAGGCAATGACGGGGGCCAACATTTTGTGGCGAAGTTTGATTTTATGGGGAAGGAGATTTAAAGTAATGTGACGCCACACACACACAAAGATACGAAGGAGGATCGCTTCTATCATTAATGATGTCGGAACATATTAGAATTTGTAATCTCCATGGTCTACTTTTATTTGCAATAGTTAACAACTCTCTCGTGGAGAATTTATATATATATATATATATATATATATATATATATATATATATATATATATATATATATATATATATATATATACACACACACACACTAGCAACAACCCGCCAAAATTGGCAGGTTTTTAATTATAGTGTGTTGTTTTTGTTACACGTATTACACTGCTGCTTCTTCTATAGTCTCGCTTGCTCGCTGTGAATGACGCGATCGTCTCTTCCTTTTAGCCATCTTGTCATTTTGATCCATAATAATAAGTCTACAATACTTGAGATTAAAATTTTGTC
Source organism: Oreohelix idahoensis (assembly GCA_024509875.1). Lineage (NCBI taxonomy): Eukaryota > Metazoa > Mollusca > Gastropoda > Stylommatophora > Oreohelicidae > Oreohelix > Oreohelix idahoensis. The sequence continues at coordinate 313,257 of JAMPIV010009724.1, forward strand.
TTGAAGAAACAATCAGAAACTTACATTTTAAGGTTACTTTTATGAAAAATGATGAGTTAAATCCGTTTCCCGAATGAAATTGGACAGAAGAGTATCTTGATTGTCTGCTGATTTAATGCAAACCGTCACACTTTTCTATTTTCGCGAGAGTACATATAAGGGGAAACAATATAATTATTGTCTAACTTTCAACCACAGTTGCACCCCCTTAGCTGTGGTTGCTAGCTATTGTAATCTCTCGAAAATAGGTAAAAGTGCGCAAATGACGGTGTGCAAAATGTGACCGACTGTAGAGTATCTGTGTTGTAGATGTATTGGCCACTACTGAATGTCTGGATGCGGATGTTATGTTTAGGGTCATGCACTGATCATCACTGAAGAAAGTCTTCTTCAGTTACCTCTGCATCATCGAATGAACCTGTCATGTTGACATTGAGTGGGAGTGTCAAGTAACGCGAATGGTGTAGTAGTTCGGTGTAACAGACCACTTGATAATACCTCTCACACACTCTCATGTAATGCAATGACGACTTGAACTGCCGCTGACATTTCAATAGTTTAATGAAGGCACGCACACTGGACAGCACGGATACAGTCATGGGTACATGTTGACATAAATTCATTGGTTATTTGAATCGTGGATGATACATTCATGTAGTAGTGAAATATCATTCAACCTAAGGTAGCATTCACTGTTCTGGTAACTAATCGCCGTATCCTCTACTGACTGAACGCGTCAATGAGGATCGGTAAACATACAAAAGTCATTGGCCGAACCTTCATTTCATGGCTAAGTTCTTAAGCTGAAATATGTCCAATGTTTGTATAATAATCATAAACCACGATAGTGGGTTTTCACCTCATAACAAGATCTCGATACCACTGCCCGATAGTAGGATACATAATCTGTTCTCTTGACAGTGATCAAAAATATGATGACAGGAATATAACATGGCCGCCTTCCTGAGTTGTCGCTCACTCACTCGCAGGAGGGTAGATATAAGCCAAAGTTAATTTAGAATGTGCATATAAATAATTTCATAAAGTTCTCCATACAGCTCTACAGTAATCCAGTTACTTCATGTAGACATAACTGCTGTAGGAAAGCCTGTCATCTTCGTCGATACAAAACACGACCCTAGCGATAAGAAGCACAATGTTCCATCTAGGTCTAACCGACTCGAGATCATCAAAAATAGGGTCTGGTATACCTGGAGTCCGAATCACACATATGAGGAGGATCTCTGACAAATAGCCTCTTGCAGAGACATAAACTTCTCCTGGAAAAACATCTATGAATCACTGTTAAACCTTAAACAGTGCCAGCCCTGGAAAACACACTCAGCCATTTCTTGGCGACATTATCGGAACTCTTCACAACCCAGTAGGACTACGAAAACCTTCGCTAGATTCCGGCAGAAAGAATATAGTCCGACCTGAACATACAAAGGTATACAATATACGACTGAATCTTCTTTCACTAGACAAGTAGTACACATGAATTCAGGCCATAAACATAACAAGCAAAATTAATCTATTTTCTGGCCCGAACAAATAAGAACGGACATGAATTCAATATCCATGCGCCGAATCAATATCAAGAACGATCACTCATATAATCAAAAGTGTAAATTTATCATGAATTATCTAGCTTTACCAGAGGAAGCATTTTCATACACAAATGAATGCAAATACATATTTTCCATATTAAATAGCCATATCGTATTTTTGTAATATGTGCGTCAAAATATGCACGCAACACCGACCGACCAACCGAAGTACTTACGGCGGGAATTATGGTATTAGATATATTTTTTTTTCTAACAAATTATGTCTGAATCTGAATTACTACTTTGCATGACGTGTCTATGTTGTTGGCCTGTCATACACCGTAAGACAACGGCCTTTAGATTGTCCCAACACCTGGTGTTCCATGTGACCAATGTAAAGGCAAGTACAGTAAAGGTCCATTGTACTGGTATGGCGAAACGGCTGTACATTCAAACTCAAAGGAGTCGAGTTTAAAAATCAGTTCAGGTAATGAAAAAAACTGTAGGTATAAAGCAGTCGTTTCCAAAACTGTTTTCCTGGCGAACCTATATTTTTATTTATTTAATTCTTGCAACCGTTAGAGCAGGTGTCGGCAACCCAGGACCTTTTGGGATCTACTTTAGTAATACGGGGCCCCTTAAGATTCAATATATATATATATATATATATATATATATATATATATATATATATATATATATATATATATATATATATATATATATATATATATATATATACAGGGCCCCTTAAGATTCAGTATATATATATATATATATATATATATATATATATATATATATATATATATATATATATATATATATATATATATATATATATATATATATATATATATGTGTGTGTGTTTGTGTGCGTGCTTGCATGCGTGCGTGCGTACGTGCGTGCGTGCGTGTGTGTGTGTGTTTAAGTAATTTTTAGTGGAAAAGGAGGCGGAGGAGATGACGAACCTGATAAAGAAAAGTTCGCGTTCCTACCTCATGCAGTTCACCAATATAGTAATTTAGTACCCAGCTCGATAATTTTCATTGGGAATGCGGAAAAAAAGTATATTTGATCCTGGGGACTCCGAAATTTCAAATTTTCTTAGTTTGATAAGGCTTTATTTTATTTTTTTTTTTCTTTGCCCACAGTCGCCTAAAGATATACCAAATCACCCGCTGGGATCCACAGGTAGAACGCGATCGACTGGTTCCCAACCCCTGCCTCAGAGAATATGATTTCTTATTTTTCTCCACTTTTTCCGCGTCCTTTGGGTGACCCTACTGAAGACCTTTCTTTTAGGGTCGCGACCCTTGGTGGGATAACCACTACTATAGAGATCTTGTTCTCTTGCCAAGAAAAAACCGAAAAGCTCGGAGACCATCAACGTGTGAAATGATGTGATAGTAGACAGACATCTATGAGGAAAAGACGATAAGTATGTCTAGGGAGAGCTGACTATGCGAGATGTTCAGTCCATTATTAGTGTCTTGTAACGAGTAACGCAGATTCTCGACGACGGATTTTTAATACTACCAAGAAGATTTAAAAAAAAAAAACCTGCTCAGTATAATAGGCGCCATTACTAGCTTAGTGAATTTTAAGGAGCTTGCGAGTCAAAAAGCAAATCAAGAACAAATACGTCAGAAAAAAATAATAATTCAGGTATGAATAGTATTTACCTACATGCTAACTAAATGGCATTTGCCACACTAAAATTTCACAACGGTGTTAAATTAATATTAACCAAGTAAACTAAGCCGATGAGCAATATAAATAATAGATAAGTAATCCCACGTAAGAAGCTACAGAATAAGATAAATAGCTTAGTTAAATTTGAATTAACTAATAATAATTGAGCTTAACATTATCAATACATTAATTATTAATACCTGTGCATGTTTAGATTTATTACCTGTCTAATTATAACAATAATGTCTTATAGAAAGCACATAAATTGTTCTAATGAATTCGCCGTCTTGCTTAGATAACGGATTAACACTTTTGATGAGGCTTGACCCACTTTTCTTAGCTGTTCCTGTATATAAAGTTAACTGTCAGATTTCCTTTTCGTCATCATTACTGTGTCAGAAATTATCAGCCGATAAAGATTATGCCGGAGAGGATGATCCATAGACAGACAACTGAGAGATGAACAGGCACGTTTTAGGCAAAACAAATCCTGTGCAGATCGGACAGCCAGATTGAGAACAATAGTTAAACAGAGTCCGGAATGGAACTCATCTTTTTGCATGGTATTAGTGGACCTGGGGGGGGGTGGGGGGGGGGGGGGGGGGGGGGGGGGGGGGGGGGGGGGGGGGGGGAGAGAGAAATTTGACATTGTAGTCAAAGGATCACTTTGGACATTGATTGTGGCATTATGGAGTCCCCTTGAAGATCATTAACTTATTAGGGGAAAAACGTATGAAGACATGACGTTGTCACGGATTGCCTCCCCTGCTTTGCAGTAGTGGTCCAACAGTGGCCAAAACTCAAGAGTATCTAATATGAGCCTTCAAATGTGTCTACCGTCGCACAAGATTACTCTTGGCAAAGTGGTAGATAGAAGGATAATGACGCTTCTATCTGAAGGGAGTTTTCATAAGACATTTTTAGAATTCAAGAACAATGGTGCATTGGCAGGGCAGTTGTTAACTTTATATCGGTCCGCCGCCTTTTATTAAGAATTAAGCAATTATTAATTTCAGCTCGTCAAGCCCCCACCCTGATTTACTCAGTGGAATTCTTATTATTAAGGTATAGCTCTGTTTAGAGTGTATTTAGTAAATTGAATGAGACGTACATTCAAAATTATTAAATCGAAGTTAAATTTGTATAATTACAAATAACAAATTTAATAATGATTTATGTTTAACAAGGTTTAAGAAAATTAGAATAATGATTACCAGAAAGTTGTCATCACTATTGTAATGGGATGAAAGTTTATAAAGGAGTTCACGTGGCAGCTTATAGGTTTCAATTATCTGCCACTGGTAGGTTCTGCTCCCGCTGATGGTTTGGTTCTGTGCAGATATGTCACTTGTAACGCTCATCGCTGATCAAGGATGTAGGGCGTAGCACGTTCCCAGAAGTGTCAATGAGTGTCTACGACGTTGGTCCCTCGTCTTAAAGCTCAGGCCACGGTTCTCTTCTTGTTCCAGAGATAGTACCCTCAACTGATACCACCAACAACTATGGTAAAACAATAGAAACGAAACGCTCTCCTTAGTATTACCTTCTCTCTATTCCACCATCTCATCTACCTCAGAATTTACCCTCGTTGAGAATATAACTTAATCTCTCGAGAGAAAACTTCCTTTACATTTAAATTAAATAGCTTTATACTTATTTTACATTTAAATGAAAAAGTTAATAGTACATATATAATATGTTTACATTTACATCTCCGCTGATTGAAAAGTGTTCACAATATAAATTGAATATGTTTTCATTTATATCTACAATTGTTGAAAAGTTTGAAACTTTCTTTAATTGTAAAGTGAATATCGTTACATAGACATTTACACTGGTTTGAAAATGTAAATATTATACTTAGAATGTACATCATTTTTTTCATCTTTCCCTTCCTGCTCCATATGGAACTTGGGACTACTTATGCTTTTAGTCCTCTTTAAGAAACTATCGATAAAGAATTCACCAGCCCTTGCAGTGGTGGTTCATGAAATCGTCATTCTTTACGCTGAGGGTGTCAGCCTCAAATGACTTGAACACCCACTAGCGATTTTCACATATTAATATTCACATGGCATTATATACATATTAGTTCACATGTTAGTAATCAAAAATATATATAAAATGCACAACTTACGCCAATCCTGGCCAGCATACTTTATGGTCAGATGAATAAAGTTAAGGCACTAGCAAATGCCTTTTTACACGTGTTCTTGGGGTCGTTACTGTTATAAGATAATTCCCTCTATGACTCCCTGTGTTCAGTTTCCTCAGATTCCGGTTCCTTAATAAAATAGTAGAGTTGTCCTGGGCTGTGTAAGTCCTTCCAAAATACTCCAAAAAATGTCAGGCCTGATAAATGGAATTCTGAATTCTAATTTCTGGCAGTCTGGTTGTGTCGTCTTGGCAAGCGATTTCTCACAGTGAACTAGACTTGCAAAAATTGTCAGATAATATTGCAAGTCTGCCCCGCATTTGTTTGTTACGAGGCTAAAAAAGCGACAATCGTTTTCAAACATGCGTGTCGTGTGGGAAAATTTCTTCTTCTTCTTTGTTCGTCCTGAAAAAGACATTTATGCGTTGTGTCCATTTACAGCAAAGCTGCTATATTTGCGCCTTTCGGCCGACACATCCAACTTCAGCACGGCCTTTTTAGGACCAGGTTAGCCTTCCCTCTTCGATCCCTACTCACTCAGCCAGACTGCAGTGATGCAGCTTGTTTCCAGGACCACCACTTGGAGGTGGAGTAGGGTCTTGGTCAGCTCTGGTTCGCTGACCCTGACGCAAGCAGTCTAGCTATGGGTCGCTAACTGCATTCCTAACAGTTGACGCATTTTAGGTCCCGTGGGTAAATTAAAAAATTTTTCCGACATGAAAAAATTATATGCGTGGTGCAGAGGTCACCTCTCCCATACATGGTAATAAAACGTCCGATTGCCTGGCAGGCAGACTCACCAACACATCTGTAACCTCATATGACAATGTGTGTCATATGTAACAACTTATTACTTTCATATAAAGTAATGTCTTCGTGAGAGTCGGACAGGAAACGATTATGCCATTTATGTCTGTATATAAGGTGTCTCACAGACGAGTAATCTCGTTATCTGTCGCTTGAGCACACACAACTCGTCTCCTTAACACCTTGGCGAAGACGCACCCTTGCCTTATCAGCGATTAAACAAATACAATGGGGCAATTTTAGTGTTAATCTGTCGCGGCCAAGGTTTGGTACACGAGAATTTACCAACATGACTGCCGTTTCAACATGGCATCACCTGTCTACTATCTCAGCAGGGATGGGCAGGCAAACAGACAGGACGAATTATTACTAAAAGGAGTGTAAGAGTGAAAGTACAAAATATCTGCTACATAACAAAGAAAGAAAAAAATGCTGACCATGGAAAAGCATGCAATTAGTCAGTACAACAATTTAAAATTTAAAATGAATACAGCTGGATTGAAAGAGAGATCGAGAAGAGGTCACCCGAAATCCATCCTGTGACAAACATGCAGAGGTCTTCGTGAGGGATAGCTTGCGAAACCGCTCTGGATGGGAAGTGGAGTGGGCCATGAAATCCTTAATTCGCCATCTCTCTTCCTATTGGTTATAGATTTGATTGTGAAAATATCGACATTGGAAGTGGAATCCTGTGGACTCAGCCTAGACAGCTTGGAGATCTGGATTTTTCCAACGACCTGGCACTTATGTTCCGTAGCCATAATCAGGTACGAGACAAAATGAAAGTTCTTGATGAGAGATCACAGCAAGTTGGTCTGAAAATTCACAGGGAGGAAAAAAAAATAATGAAAATAAATGCAAGAAACAATTGTACTGAAAGAAACACCATTACAAGATGTAGAATCATAAACATACCTTGACAGCAATATAGGCACAGTTGGAGGGACAAATAATGTAATCAAACTAAAAATATTAAAAGGCAAGAAGAGTTGTCATGGCATTGGTAAATATATGGATATCAAAAGAAATCAGGTCCAACACAAAAATCAGAATTGTTATTTTCAAATGTCAAGTCAGTTCTAATGTATGGGCCTGAAACATGGAGGACATCAAAAACAACAACAAAAAAGCTACAGACTTTCCTAAATGAGCGCTTCTGTAGAAGAGGATTGGGGTGGTATGATAAGATCACTAATGTGGAACTGATGACAAGAACCAGGACTTGCGCTAGTGGAACAAGACATGGTAAAATAACGCTTGAAATAAATAGAAGACACATTGAGGAAACGTGTCTATAGTATTACGAAGCAGTCCATGTTTTGGAATTCTCAGGGTAAGTGAGGTAGAGATAACTAATGAACACATGGAGAAGAGACCTAGAGGCCGTCATGAAGAGAACGAAGAAGAAATATAAAGACCTTGAGCTGATGGCACGGACAGCAAGACTTGACATACGGGCAGCAAGACTTGACATAAGTTTGTTCATGGCATATGTTCCTTATGGAGCTGGATGGTTATGATGATGATAAAACAGAGTTCCAGCTCAGTCACGTGTCCAAAATATCACTTATGGTTGTTATTGTCGAAAATAAATTGCATGTCATAAGCTCAAAATTTGCAGCGTAGTCTCGCTGAGTGCACGTCAGCATTTGTGTTACAGCAGGAAAGAAATGTAAAAAGATCATAACGCTTATTTCTTTTACGCTGGTGAAATAAAGATTTCGTCCCTTCGTTCGCTCAACATTAGTTCGTGTCGTCCGGGTCAAACGTAGATAAGTGAAGAATGTTTTAATTTGTGCGATGAACTTGCGTCGGAACTACACAAGTACGTCTGACGTAACCAGCCTGTTAGAGTGTTAGTGTGTGGTTATTACACACTGGATACTTGTACCGCTGTTAAATTATGACGAAGTGTAGGAATGACCGCCAAAACACATCAGCTGTTTGACTTGGTTAATGCAGCTGTTCATCTGGGCGTGGTTCATTTCTTCACGTCTGACCAGCCGTATGGGGATACCGATATCAGTTTATATTGCAGTAATATGGTGTAGGGCCCGTGTAGCTGTCAATGGTATGTGAAAAGATATGGGTACTGTTGCCCCCGGCGAGTTATAAACGGCGACTATTGTGTGGATGGATGTGCATGGATTTAGCAACCTTTTAATGTAAAAGACATTGCTATAGAAAATACTGCCGCAGTAGTCATGAGGAGCGAAATATAGCCGACGGACCCAGTGTCTAGGTTTAACGTGGTGCACCTGACCAAAAGGAAGCAAAATTTAATGTATAAAAAGCGAAAAGGAAAGTGAATGTATACGATGCAGCAACGGTAAACGTGTTCTGTGATGCTTTTTTTCTGTTCAGTTGTAATGTCACACCATTTGTAATGTCACAACATTTGTAATGTCACACCATTTGTAATGTCACAACATTTGTAATGTCACAACATTTGTAATGTCACAACATTTGTAATCATAACATTTTAGTTCTTTTTTAATATAGCAATGTCTAATTAGAATCTTATTCATGATGTCATCACACTCGCACGCAAAAAAGAAAAAACATTTTCAGCTTATGCACTATATATTCATATACGACCTTCATTCATTTAACAGATAAAAATATTATTATCCTTCTTCTACGAACACCTAGTTCACTAATATTATCTCCCATTAATACCTCCGATGGCATTTACTATTATATCCCTTGGATTGCCAATTAAGTCTATAGATTTTTTTTTTTTTTTTTTTTTCCTTAACCAGCGGCACTTGGGCTTTCAGCCCCTTCGGCCCAATGACATGTCATTGCGAGGCTGGGGAACCTGAGGACTTTCCTTCCAACCCGGTCAGGAGCTTCGCTCCTTCCCATCCACAGAGGGTTTATCACAGGAGCCGTTAGGCTATTCAGTCAAATTTCCGGCCGTAAACATTTCTTCAAACGCCGACGCCCGGGTTTGAACCATGAACACCTGGTCGCCAGTACAACGCCGAAGCCATTACACCAGCGCGGCTCCCAAGTCTATAGATACATTTAGTGTTAACTTGCATCACAGTCCAAAGCTTTTAATTAATTAGAAATTTACAGTGTTTACTGTTTTCATTATTGTATTTGTTTGTATTAGTTATACGCACTGTATGTAACGAACTCGTAAATTTGTTATTTGTATTTGGTGGGTCACCCCCTCCAAAAAACATAAATAAATAATTAAAAAAATAAAACCAGAATTGAAAAGCACTGATATAGAGTTCGTTACGTTAAAATCACTCTCGCGGTAGTGAACTGTCGAGTTCTGATATTCAGTACGAAGTGATGTCGAGGTAACATGTGGAAAAAAAAGTGAAGATGAGTTGAGTTAATATAGAAGAAGCGAAGATTACGTCCGTGGATATGTTAGTGATGATGTAATGAATTGATCAGGAATTTCAATTACACCCTGTGAGAAGAGGAGGTTTGCGGAGATGCAGATTATGGCACGTTGTAAAGAAGCGTTGAGGGGTATTATCCGTTATAAAGGAAAATTGAGATCAAAAGACGATTAGCGATCGGATTTTTGGAGGAGAATGTCGGATATGGATATTGAAGAGAACTATTACATATTTTCATGGCCTCGGTTTCAAAGTTAACCTCTCGTAGATGCAACAACATTGTAATGGATCAGAAGGAAAACTGTTCTAAATAAAACCCATCAAACATCTGTCATTTGATCGAAAATCCTAACCTTAGTAAAATCATTGATCTGCGTCCAATCCCCACTTCTTTTTTGTAGATAATCGATTCCTGTAAAGTAACGATTATGACAAGAATATGGAAAGCAGACCAGGAGATTCGACAGAAAGTAGTTGAGACACGCTGAGCAAACTCTCTGATATTGCTATTCGAATATTGAATTGCTGAATCGTTATTGCTATTTGTGTAATACATTTAGCAGCTGTGTGCTTGCGTATAAATGCTGCGCAGGGAGATGGGTGAAGTGATGGGTAAATGGATAGAATTTGCCTGACAACTCAGACAAAAAAACATTGCTGATTTGATGGATGAATGGATAGAAAAGGATAATAGTTTCCACATTAAGAGGGAATGAAATGTGGATGGATAAAAAAATGTGATGGATAAAAGGGTGAATGGATAGAAGTTGTGCAAAAGGTTTGATGAATGGATTGTGAATGGATGCATGAATGATTATATCTTGTATAAAAGCCATGATGAATAGATGGTTAGTGGTTAGATAAATGGATATGATTTGTAACATCTGATGCATAGTAAATAAATTCATGGTTGACTGGCTAGAATGTATATGAAAGATTTCATGAATAAATGAGTGAGATGACGACAAGACGGTTGGAAATAGTACGATAGCCTTGAAGAATTGACTGGTGATGAACTCTTGAGGTGAAGGTCCTCCGATGCTTTATTTATTTTGTTTAAAATTTTTTTTATTGCGTGGTGCTATGTTGGGAGTGTTCTCGTCTCGTCTTGCTTGTTGTAAGCATCAATAGAGACATATATGTCTTTGTTCAGAAAGCTATTCCCCAGTAAGACAATTCCTAAACAGCACAAATTAGAAAAACATTGCGCAGACTGGATCAGAACTCATGGCTTTGGAATGGGCATGCATGGAGAGCAAGGAGGAGAATTTGTACATTCCACTATTTCCAAAATTGAAAGACGCGCCAGCGGTATTAAAAAATATAACTTCACAATTAAAATTTATAATGGAAACTCATTTGTTACAAATTTCTCCATCTGTGAATGTACAGATTCATGCTATAAAAAAAATCACAGAAATCCTTCAACAACACGGGCTGACAACATCACAGAAATCCTTCAACAACACGGGCTGACAACATCACAGAAATCCTTCAACAACACGGGCTGACAACATCACAGAAATCCTTCAACAACACGGGCTGACAACATCACAGAAATCCTTCAACAACACGGGCTGACAACATCACAGAAATCCTTCAACAACACGGGCTGACAACATCACAGAAATCCTTCAACAACACGGGCTGACAACATCACAGAAATCCTTCAACAACACGGGCTGACAACAGCTAGTGCGACATACGTGACTCAGATAAGCTCCCAGCTACGCTTCACTGCATCAGTGGAACGAAAAACAGTATTTAAAAAAGCGAAGAAGAAAAACAAGTGAAGTAAGAATACAAGGTGAATCAAAAAACATATCTGTACGTAAGGCTTCGCAGCCTACACTAAAGAATTTGACAAAGTGAAACATGAGAAAAGTATCACCACGTTAGAAAACATAAACATCGATGGCTAAGTCCTGAGTAAATAACATGTATTGACATCAAACAGCGGTTGTGAGACTGGCAACGAAATTGAAACATGTTAGCATATAAAATAGGATATTAGGCAGGGATATGTGTTGCCACCCTATTCATTCTATGCAGTGAAAATATAAAGAGGTTTATGCAAGTGTGCTTGCGTAAAATAGGAGAACTTAAATGGTACAACAAGGCACCGATATGGAACTGATGGTAAGAGCCAGATAAATGACAGTGGAACGAGAGATGAGAAGAAGTCGTTGGCGATGGACAGACAACACACACAGAAAACATATTGATAGCATTACAGGCTGTCCTTTTCCTGGAACCAACAGGGTAAGAGAAGCAAAGATAGACCAAAAACATAGAGGCTGACATGATGATGATGAGGGAGAAAACTTCAGCTCATAACACGCGGCAGGAGGACTAGTCAATTATTTGTTGAAGGCCTATGCTCCTAGGGAGGTAAAGGGTGTTGATTGATTGACAATAAACAGCAGCTGTAAGATTGAAAATAAACAGCAGCTGTAAGATTGAAAATAAACAGCAGCTGTGAGATTGACAATAAACAGCAGCTGTGAGATTGACAATAAACAGCAGCTGTGAGATTGACAATAAACAGCAGCTGTGAGATTGACAATAAACAGCTGTGAGATTGCAATGCTGTGAGATTGACAATAAACAGCAGCTGTGAGATTGACAATAAACAGCAGCTGTGAGATTGACAATAAAACAGCAGCTGTGAGATTGACAATAAACAGCAGCTGTGAGATTGACAATAAACAGCAGCTGTGAGATTGACAATAAACAGCAGCTGTGAGATTGACAATAAACAGCAGCTGTGAGATTGACAATAAACAGCAGCTGTGAGATTGACAATAAACAGCAGCTGTGAGATTGACAACGAAATTTGTAGGGATGTATGCTATCACCAGATTCGTTATGCACAGTGAAAGAGAGATCCATAGCAGACACGCCAGGAATATCAGTTAGTGGAACTTATTCATATAGTATTACTGCGTCCTCAGACATGTCGTAAAGGAGCCTATGGAAGCAGAAGTCATATTCTTTATGTATCTCCATAGAGACATCCGGGAAATCCAGCTGTAAATGTGTACGTGACTTTGCTTTTGAGTTAGAGATGGAAAAGGCAGCGAGAAAGAACTGGTCACCCCACCTCTCGATGCTGGACCCAGTGTTGTAAAGTCACTAACACTTAACTATCCTACGGCAGTATTGTTATTGTTAATCAGAATCAACCTCATTGCACTCCGGGCAAACCCATTGTCGTAGATTTTTGATAGGAGAATTAAGACTTGGGTTGGTCCCTTCTGAATAGATTAGAATGAGTGATAGTCACAGTGAGAGATACTAGTAGAAATAGATTTCAACGAGTGAGATGGTAGAAATGTGATAGAGGCTGTCTCTGAAATCAAGAAAATCTTCTCTCTTTCACCTATCTTCTACGACAGATTTAGATTAAGTCAGACAGTCTACCCCACATATATATAAAAAATATATATATCCACTCACATACATACACACATAAGGCGACAGTTAGACGTACAGACGTGGGAAAAACTATGACTGTATGAATAGTTTAGGAAAACGAACTGACCGACACGCTGGACTAAAGTTTATGAGTAGTTTATTTATCAAGACTAAACTTCTCTCACAACATATCAAATCACATGAAGCATATACAAAAAAATCATAAACAACAATCAAGAAATGCTACAAGAATGATAGACCCGTTGGTATGATCCCTCCCTCGATGTGTAGCTCACCGTCTCGTTAGAAGAAAGTGATAGCCCAAAGAGTCACAGATACATATGATTTAGTCTAAAATTCTTCTCCTTTAAGGTATGAACAGACTGGATACTTTGATCTAGTATAAGGGAATATATATATAGATATATAGTTAGCAATACCTTGCATAAAGAAATGTTACAATTGTGAGTGAATCAACAAAGAACACCCCTCAGTCTACTTTCACTCGGTTCTTTCATCAGGGCCCTGTCGTGCATTTCTCACTTTCTTACCCTATAACTTGCCATTGTTCACCGTCTGGCGTACGCTATGACACAATCTGTTTTATCGTCTGGTGAAGCGAATACCCAGCTCTGCAGATCTTGGTTTCATCCAATTTGTCAGGGGAGCGTTCTCTTCAGGCGATAAGTTTATTTAGATTTTAAGTTAGTGTCACTTTATCAGTTCAGGTAAGAATTAGTGTAAGCGGGTTCACTGTGTCAGAATCACGAGGTTTCCGCTACTTAGGGAAAAAAGTCAGGTTTGTAACTTTCGATCAAAGGTAGTTTTCTTGATCACACCACAAGTTGACAAAAATTGCGGAAAAAAACGTTACTGTTTGTAATAGTTTACTTGCCCCCAGGCTGCACTGTTCTTACGTTTTTTTTCTCAGGAAGAATCAAAATCAGGCGCAAGAGGCCCGTTATCTCATTTAACCGTTAAAGTACTCGTAAAGATTTTGCACCAAGCCACTCTAAGGTAAATGTTTTAGTTCTTCACAGATATCACTCATACGTACTTAGCGCTGGCAAAGTTTGGGTACCACAGTTTCACTATATATAAATGGAAAGAACACATATCAAATAATTACAAATACTATGTACTCGGATATAACTGATAATTTTAAATTGCAAGCGTAGTGCTTGACTTATCATTTAAAATTTCCCGTGAAATAAGTTATATATAAAAATCATCAATCATCATGAATTAGGAATACCTACGTGTTCCGTCACCACTCATGAAGCATCTAGCATTAATAAAGTTAGTTTAGAAAGTTTATTCTCGTCTGATTATTAGCAGTTAAATTAAATTCCTTTATTTGGCTACAATGAGTTTAAAGCTAGAAATAATAATATATTCTGCATTCCACTGAGACCACGTCCCTAGAAAATAATACAGACTTAAGTATATATTAACTCTCTGCACAAATCTAACTAGCAAAATGAAATAAGCGAGTTAACACTTTTGTGGTAAAGTGGGTTGATATAAATATTTATAGGGGACTTAGTGTACTGACTGAGATCAGCTGTGAAGGTATCTGTATCTAATAGGTGTAGTGTTTTACAGATAACCTTACTTTGCTACCACATTTAGACCTCAGCCAGACTTATTCTGGGCTATTGTGATGACTACGTTGAATGTCTAGGGTTATGATAATGATGAATTGTATGTCACAACAACAACAGACTGATAAACACTTTAATTTAATCCACAATACTTTACAACACTGTGACACTCACATACATAGAACACTCTATAAGACTATCTTAAATGAGTCAATGTTAACTTTTAAAAATATATGTATTAATTCCTTCAAATATTAGATATCCTCATTCAACTACAAAGTGAATCAGGAATCACAATCAATTGTAATCACAAGTTGTATGTACACAATTTATAGATAGAATCTTTGTATTGACATATATTATTATTGCAATATGTGTGTAAGTTGTGCTGTAGTACTATGAGGTAATACTGGCTTTTCAAGCTAGGTGGTTGTTTGTCATCATGACTTCAAGTGTTTGTTTCTGGTGGAAATAATATTGGAAAGGTTCACAGTTTCTTTTTATTTGAAACAATTAAATGTCCCTCTTGATTTTAGGTAAAGTCACTTTTAGAGGGGGGTATACACAAGATTGAGCTGCTCTGGCCACGAAACCTTAACTTCTGTGTGGGCGGCAGGAAACAGTCTCCACTGCTCGCTTGCTTCACCGTGTTCTTGAGACACAACACTGGTCGATATATTGACCAAGGAGTCTGCTACCAGCCTCTGGATTCAGCAAAACTCAGACCAGGTGCTGCTTTAATACGTTAGTACCACGGTCCCTGAAACAAGAAGGTTGTACCTCCTACTTCAGAACTAATTTATAATCTATTTCCACACTGAAACACAATACATAACAAACACAGAGTTCAGCGCGGTAGGCCAACTGCTAGCTTCTCATGTAACAGTATACACCAGTATTCCTCTCCCTAATGGTTACAACGCCTCTGCAATTCCAGCATTATTTCCTTTTTTTCAACAAGATAGGTGTCATAGTACTATTTGGCAATCCCATGCAGTTATACTCCTCTCCGACAAGTTTTGTTAATGGGGGAGCAATATCTAGGCTTTTCCTCATGTTTTCTACTGAACCACACACATACAGACATAAATTTATCAATTCACATTCAATTTTTCATCTAAAAGATATCAAATATTTCTAGCTTACCACAATTCATGGAAATATTAAACAAAATACGTTGACAGGCGATGAGTTATGGCACAATTCCGATCTGCCTCTGTCCCAGGCTTTTATAAGAAAAATATGAGCTGGATCTCAACGCACTTGCTTCTCAGTAAGTTTATTTTCAAAATGTAGCCCTGAACTGACGCTCCTAATTGACTATATCAAATGGTCTATCCAATGGGACCATGTTTACAAACGCTTTTGAAAAAATTTACCCTTCCTACCGTTTCCCTTAACAACCAAAAATAGTATTTGCAATCGACTAATCATGTTTAGGCTTACATATTCTTCTAGCCAATCAAATCGGATTTAACTTGTTGACCTATTTCCCGTAAAATAGTGGTTTTAAAACATGCCACTGAGCAAATATGATCTGGTGCTGTCAGACAACCTCACTATTTTAGTTTGGCTATAATTTGTTAATTCCTAGACTATTTGCGTAACACTTAACATATTCTTTGTCAGCAAGTCCTAAGGAACCCAAATATATAAATTTAATGGGGCCAAGTGGCTTCGTTCAAAATATGTATTTTCTTCTACCACCCGTTCACTTCGATACGATGGGGTGTCTTCTGTACTGTCAGGCTAATGTCAGGATTTCAGACGTAAAACAGTATTGTGTCATGTTTCCTAATAAGCATTAACCATGTTTTTTAAAACCTTACCTCGTATTGGTAGTGTTTTTTATCACTGTCTATTTGAAAAAACAATCAGTGCTTCATGCCTTTCGCGCGTGATGGCATTAATTTTATATCGCGAGACTGTGGTAGTATTGCATGCGTTCCTCCGTTCAGCCCTCTCTCTCTCTCTCTCTCTCTCTCTCTCTCTCTCTCTCTCTAAGTCCGTCTGTCTTTTCATTACGCAGTGTATATAATGACATTAATGCTAGTATTTTATCTAGGTCATTAAGCAGTGTGCGTATCTCAAGGTTTTCTAAGAAACACAACACCAGTTTTATTTTTAGAAACGCGTGTATGCTGCTGTAGGCTTTACTATCAAACGTGAAAGCGTTACAATTATGCAGACGAAGTAGAAAAAGGGGATTTTTGTACGCCATTGTGACAGCACTGGTCTTTTACCATTCTTCTTTCCTTTTATTGAATTAATTCGTTAGGCTTTACATTTACTATTTAATTTCGATATGTGGATTTAGAATGTTTCACGACAACTTTAAACACTTCACAAAATACTAGATATTATATATGATATTTTACCTCCAAACAGAAATACAGTTTCACAGCGACTAGGATAATTCACTAGATAGGTATTTAGAAGCTCGGCAAAATTTTGACTAGAAACTAATGACTTCGCTATACAAGCTTCATTCACTAGCACGAGTGATTCTGTCTACTGCAAGTTGGAGAATGAAAAGAAAGTTTCAAACTCTGGTTAATATCTATTTCCAGACAAAGAGGTAAACGTTTAATTTCGCAAAACGAAGTACTCTCCCCTTTTCCGTCTTTAACGCTTACGTTTAACACCTAAACGCATGCCGTAACTGCCACCTTGCGTCTCTGACACCTCCGTCTAAGAAACGGCCGAAGCGCTACGTGTCAGATGCAAATGTAGACAACTTGTCTGCACTGCAGGGGCAGTTTTTGCACCTACCCCGAGAAACTCATCCTGAGAACCATAACTGACACTTTGCTTTCTCGCACCTTACGCCAACTCTGGCCGTGGAGCGTGAGTGTCATATCACCTGACACTGAGAATCTACCTTGGAAACTACATGTCAGATGCAAACTACCAGACAAATGTCTCCTCATCATGTCTGACGGAGTGAATTCTTACACTTCAGACCTAGAAACTTAGCCGAAACTGTAGACAGCTGTCTGCTCCCCTGTCTGACGGAATGCATTCTAACACTCTGCGTCTCGGGTAGGCGCTGACACGTTACGTCATAACTGCGTTCTCAGTTTAATCAGCAATGAAATGCGTTTCTAAATGAGAAACGAAACTGGCGAAAGTGATAATGGGAAAAATATTATCACTCGCAAACGAATGGAGAAAATACAGGAGAAAGGTAAAGAGTGATAATAAAAATAGAGGATACGGGTGAAAGAAAAAGAAGAAGATATAGGCAATTTAATGCTCATAAAACCTTTGTGACACCCATAGATGCTCAGTCTCCCTCAGCAAATGTCGAAGAGTATGAATGCTAATTGTACCTATAGCACGCTAGTTGTACATACGACGGATACATCCTCTCTCACGTCCATGTCTGCTAGTCCCCCGTTTGATGCCCATACGACGGATGCATCCTCTCTGACGTCCCTTTCTGCTAGTCCCACGTTTGATGCCCATACGACGGATGCATCCTCTCTCACGTCCATTTCTGCTAGTCCCACGTTTGATGCCCATACGACGGATGCATCCTCTCTGACGTCCCTTTCTGCTAGTCCCACGTTTGATGCCCATACGACGGATGCATCTCTCTCACGTCCATTTCTGCTAGTCCCACGTTTGATGCCCATACGAGGGATGCATCCTCTCTGACGTCCCTTTCTGCTAGTCCAACGTTTGATGCACATACAACGGATACATCCTCTCTCAGGTCCATTTCGGCTAGTCCCACGTTTGATGCCAAACTCCAACAGCGTTTGCAGTATCTGATTTGGGATTATCTTTACCTTTTTAATCATAGACGTTGTAAGTGACGTAGAGAGAGAGAGAGAGAGAGAGAGAGAGAGAGAGAGAGAGAGAGAGAGAGAGAGAGAGAGAGAGAGAGACCAAAAGAAAAAAAAACACGTAGAGAAAGGAGTCCAATACAAACATGAAGGGATAAACAAATTATGGAAAGATATTGAAGAGATGGCACAGGTCAGGAATGGTTGGTGTGTATTGTTTAATGACATGTGATCCACTTGCACGTGAAAGTATTCTCATCATTCTCTCACTCATAAACATGATAGTTCTTTTTTTTTAAGTAGGAGTAATGCCTCGTTGTGGCAAGACGCTCTCCGTTCGGGCTAAACACATTATCCATCGGTTATACTAGGGCGCATGTTCAAGTATACATGACTGATTACGTTATAGAGACCCAGGCTTTAACAGCAGTAAACGTGATATTTAATTAAAACGTGGAATCAGTCGGTCAATAAAGTTTTATCTGACTTCAAAGATTACTGGCATAGCTTTCACACCACCATAAACAAATTTAGCATTAAATAAACACACTAGTCAAAAACGCTGCAACGCTTGGTCTGCATAATACAGCCATATGGGGGGAGAGTAAAAAAAAATTAACGTGATGAAAGTTAACAACATAAAAAAACTAGCCTGGTAATATTTATAGCCGGGTTTCTGAACCTTTGTTGTGCCACTGACCCCTTCGTGCGTCCGGTGACGACAACGGCCCTCTTTGATTGTCCGCTGAAGGCGACCGACTCCTCAAAACACAATGTACATTAATGCATAATTATATATCTCACACTTCAAATTTTAGGATATAGACACGGACCATAAAGGGATCTGTGGACCACAGTTTAAGAAATCCACGATTTAGGGCAACTCCAGTGGAGGAGGCCATTAAATTTACATATTTGACATGTATCACAATGTCCATTCCCCAAGAGATATTCCCACGCGAGTCTTGTAATAGGAGAGGCAAGCGCTGTTGTTTCAGCAATTGCATCAATCTCAAAAACACGATAAGATTAAGTAAAAAATGCGAATGCGAAACAAAGAATGTTTAACATAAATATTAATGCATATATATATATATATATATATATATATATATATATATATATATATATATATATATATATATATATATATATTATATATATATATATATATATATATATATATATATATATATTAGGGTTCCCATAATGTTTTGTTCAAAAACAGGGACATTTCAAAATTTTTACCTAAAAAACCCGGGACATTTTGTAAAAAAACGGGACATGTTAAAAATTAAGGTAAAGCACAAATAAATCTATTATATATTATATGTTGCACTTAAAATAAGATACTGGTATAAAAATACACACATTAACTAACACAACTTCCACTTTAAAAAAAGAATTCTAAATTACAAACATACTTAATTAGAAAGATCGCACCTTTAAAAAATACACAATAGTCAAGTTTATATTTCAGATTCATCAGAAT
Organism: Oreohelix idahoensis; assembly: GCA_024509875.1. Taxonomy (NCBI): domain Eukaryota; kingdom Metazoa; phylum Mollusca; class Gastropoda; order Stylommatophora; family Oreohelicidae; genus Oreohelix; species Oreohelix idahoensis. The sequence continues at coordinate 333,134 of JAMPIV010009724.1, forward strand.
ATTTATCAGATTTATGGGCCTGTTCAAGAAGTTTTTTTTTTCTTCTGATATTTGGACATAGAACTCAGCACAAGAGAAATCCTTAAAATGGGCCTTTATAATGGTTAAAGCTTTCACTGTCTCAATTTTAAGTTTGTTTTTTTCGTCTGTCCAAAGCGCATTTATTAATGAAAAAACACGTTCAACAGCTGCATTGGATCCTGGCAGTGCCAAACAAAAACTAACTAGGCATTTCAGGTTCTCAGCATTTATATCCTGCTTTGTAAAATGAGCGAACATCTCACACCATTTTTCACTGACACTTTGATCCTTCAGTTTACTCCACACATCAAATTTGCTTTCACAATATTTTTTCACACATGCAAACTCATCAAATAAGTCCTCTTCATTCACAGTAAAATTTGGTGACACTGTCTTCGTGAATATGTAGCTTTCTTGGATGTTCTTCCAAGTCACAGACTCCTTTCCCTTCAAATTGATCCAATCCATAGACTGAAGAGGCGTAAGAAATGGTGTACACCACTCCTGAATATATTCAATGCAGGTGTCATAGAAATCTACTGCATAGCTTTGAAACTTTTCAACTGTTTTGTGTCCTTCTTTTTCTAATTCTTGCAACGGATTTCTCACAGTAGTGGTAAGAAACTTTTCTGCCTTCCTGTAGTTAAATCATTTGGTAGATGCTCACTGAACACTGTTTTGGTCGACTTTCGAATTTTTGTTCGAGATTCAAACCGAGGGTCCACTGTAACCGGAAATTGATAAAGTAACACTACTGTTGCTGTCATTTTTGACGGAGTCATCTGTCAAGTTATTTGCTTATGTTTTTATCATAAGAATAATTGTGTCTTTACCTGCGATGTCAGGTTGATTAGGGGTTGTCTTCCCTTGTTTATTCATTCATTGTGTTTGACCTTTAGGGTCAAAGGTAGACAGTTCGGGCGTATGCCCATGGGCAGGTTTTTTTTAAGCGGGAGTTGAGTTAGACTTCCGGCGAGCCGGGAAGTGTCCTGGTTTCTGAAGGGACGAGAGTCCATTGTGTTTTTCGGGGAGAATCTTCGAAGTGACTGCACTGGCAGTTTTCCCCAGTGAATCTCTGTGCGTTGGAATGACAGCAGAGTTCCTTGTTAAGTTCTGTGGATTCGGTTACAGGTAATACCGACTTTTTCCATTACTATGCTTTCGGTAGCAGAACATGTTAGAAGATTGCCTAGTCTGTGAACTGCAGCTCACCGGTCCTCCATTACAGAACATATATGTTGTGCTCAAGGTAGCCATCCAAGACTATTAGTCTTCATACCATCCAGAAATCCAGTGACGAAGATATATTGTGGGAACCGCAGATTGGCGGAATTTATGTCTACAATAAGCATTACTGCAGGGTTGATGGTAACCTGCTTATCAGAAGTACACAGCCGACGTCAGAACGAGGCCTGTGTTTTCGGCTATTATACTACAGCCTGATAATGTGCAATTGGCGGGGAATGCCAAGTTGCACCTATGTGTCAAAGTGATTAAGGTATCTGACGCGTTTAGTCAGTAATCCCAGGGCGACGCCACGAACTGTCCTTATTGAAGAACATTGTATTGACCATGCACGAATATTCAAATGTTTACCAGCTTGCTGAATTCCTAATGTATACCTATCGATTTCCGGTCAGCATGACCTTGTTTACAATGACTGTTCCTGTTGATACCATGTGTGTTCTCGTCAATAAATGTTTTGAAACGTGTCTGCAGTGTCCAAGCATCCTTGACTACTGCATGTGAGTGTATGGGTTGCAGGGTCTACATACATAAGAGCCTAAACACATTCGCACCTTCATTCGCACCCACACTCAGTTCATCATCCGCTCGCACTACACACCTAACAACATGTATACTGTCTTGGGCCAGTGATCACCTCAACAAGAGAAAAATACAGTTACAACTACTAAAACACGGAATAAAATCTGTTACCCAAAGATTTTTTTTTTTAGGAAGGACCCTTAAAAAGCGGGACATTTGGAATAAATTCGGGACACCGGGACATTTTATTAAAAAATGGGACTGTCCCGGGAAAAACGGGACGAATGGGAACCCTAATATATATATATATACATTCCTTCTTTATTGATCTCATTTTTGTCTCCAATTCTCACCTTCGTATGTTTTACACTCCCTTTACCTTGTCACCGTGGTGCAATGTGGTGAACTGGGTAAGGCACCAATTTATCTTATATGTTGCCGCCAGTCACGGCATCAATTACTCTTTTATGTGGCCGTGGGGTTATTGTATTTCTTCTATTTGATTTTTTTCTCATTCCAAGTTAGATATTTGACTGGCTTGAGGTCCGCCAGAGATGAAAAATTCTTGGTTCATGTTGTGGGGTGCCAGTCCGTTCGTTCCTCTATTGTTGTTACGTTTTGGAGAGTGATAGTGGTGTACCTTTTGCAAATACTAATTTCCTATATTATCCAACATGTAAGGAATTATTCAACAGCCGGATCAGGTTAACTTGCATTTTATTTAGAACAGAAAATTGCATGTATTGTATCAACAGAAATGGTTACAAAATCTGATCAGTCATTTGATTCAAGCTATCCCACAATGTTCATTGTGGCCTTTATATTTTCCAACACCTTTTAAATCCATAGAGGCGATTAATATTCCATCTTATCGTTAATATCCTTGGTTTAATCATTTATAATTTTGCCAGGGTTGCATATAGGTTACCACCTGTAGTTTTCCTTTTTAATATCTTTGCAGTTTTGGGATTTCTTTCAGGAATCCTTCAATTCTTCGTTAATTGCATCATTGCGACCTTTTATAAAAATATCAGACGAGGTGGGCTGAAAATTAAAAAGGCGATACAAGACTTTGGTCTACTTACATGAAGAAACCAGCAAGATAACATTTGCTTGAACCAGTGTTCAAGACTCACTCACAAAACACGTCTGTATGCCATGCCTGACTTTGCCAACACTGCCGCTCGAATCTTGCCGGCAGCTGACCTCTGTAGTGCGTGCTTAGCTAGCTACTTCTATTAGTTGGCGATTGTTCTATTCAATTTATTATTGGTTATTCCTTCACGTGGTCTTACTAAGTTTGGGGCTGTTCCTATTTACGTCATACTCTCCATGACGACTGCCGCCTAAATTAGCGTGCATTGTCAAACAACTGACCTAGCCGATTTACTACCACTCTCTACTCTGCCCTTAGTGTCTCGGGTTATTTTTATATTAGTTAAGAATCTTGCTTGTTTATTATAGCGAATGGTAGTTTTATATTTTATTATTATGACTAGACTCTAGCACGAATAAATGCTCAGGTGGTGTCATAAGAGGTTTCGATGTTACTAAAATATGGGATATCCTGGACAAATAGGTGTATCAAAGGATACCAGGATAGTGCCAGATAAGAGACTGGTCTTATAAGTAATACCCCCTTCTCTGAAAAGAGCAAGGGTGTATAGACATCAAAGTGGGGGTCAAGCTATGTAAGTTCTCAGAGAAGATGATGATGATGTACCCTGAGTCCCTAACTGCTACCTCTCCAGATCCCAATTTGGTAAATTATTAAGTGTGTTATTTTATGTGGCTACGTCTAGGGTAATTTATTTAATCTAATTTGTAGTTAATTTCAAAACAGAACTTTAACTTTAATAAAATTATTAAGCAAGACTGTATGAAATGTTTATATACAATTTAATTGTCCTGAACCTCAATCTTTTTAGGTCAGGAATACTCAAAATCAAGAAAATGATATTTACAAATTAAAATAAATATATTGGAAACATCTGTCCATTTTGTAGAAAGTTCACTGGAATAACTACACACAGTTTCTGTTCAACTGATGGTCAACTTCTGCTAAAGTTAGATTGTAAGTTTCTTTATTACTTGGAAAGGTCTTCTCTATTCCTCATAAAAGGGTTGAAATCAAGTTTGATTTCTCTTGGGTGAATGAGTTTGATAAACTGACATTGGCCTTTATAAAGAACTTATCTTAGAATGTTGCTGCTGCTGCTGTTCATATACACAAGTCAGGACCACAAACTTTATAGCTCCTGACTGAGAAGATGGGGTCTGGCTCCAGATATATATCAGGAACTCTCATCTCCCACACACTTCCTCTCAAGTAAATGCACCCACGAGGTAATTTCGTGATATAACCCTCAGGCAAATATATTCACACACACACAAGCTGAACTGGCCGTCAAAGGGATCTTAGAACTGCTCTCAATTGGCGCAGATTTTTGAATTGAATGGTCCAGACCGTACGACCTTGTTACTATTTATAGAAATACACCCGCCAAATCAGAAACGCAGTCAAAAATATTTTTAGACTAGTGACTGCTGCGAATCTGAGCGTGTCTGTATAATCTGACTAAATTTTAATATTTTATATTACAGCTATTATTGGACCGATTTTAATTATCAAAAGTGATAATTAAACGGCCAATTGCTCTATATCGTTATATATAGTTTTCCCTTTGTTATTTCTATGCATTTCAATCTGGGTAATTTTTAAGTAATTAAATTTGGCCTTACCCGGATATGAAAATATCACTAAAATCAATTTTACTAAGTCAATATAATTTTATTATGAGGGAATCTTTATACTTATGTGTTAAGCAATATCAGCGCTATAATTCGAGATATCCCTTTCATTTTAATTATCTTTAGTTGTTAAGAAATAAAATATCTTTCGGTCAAAAACACAAAAGAGGCATTGTTACCAAGTAACAGATTTCTTTATCCTTACCCAAAAAAATACGCACTCTGATTGGTTGTTAAATTTGTACTATGCTCTTAGATAATTTTTGTGGGGGCGGTAAATTTTGACTTGATTCCTAGACAAATTCAAATACACTAGGTAAGTTTTTGGCGGTACATTTGACTGGGCTCTCAGACAAATTTCAAATACTATAGTTATTTATAGATTTAAAAATACGATAGCGGGTTTATGAGCGGAGAAATTTGAGCGTGGTGTCACACAGAGTCAAAACTTTTACGATAGGTGGTCGGTCATACGGCAACAACCTCTTCTGCCCCGGAGAGAGAGAGGAGAGCAGAAACATGGCGAGCAATATATTTATTTTTAAAAAATACATCCCCATGTCATTCCTGGGATAAGATGGGGGGGGTCGTATTTGCCAACATAAAATAATAATAGTACTACTGGCGACCTCATCATGTTAAACAGCTTGTTACATAAGCCAGAGCCCATAAATGCTTTGATCAACCATCCTACATGTGGACCAGATGAAGTAGTGGCGCCCTGCTCCGTCGGGAAAATGATATTGAAAACACAGTACCGACATTCACAAACATATGTTTGACAAGTACTCGGAACATTTGGCTGCAGGATCTGTGTAGAAATCACAGTACCGACATTCACAAACATATGTTTGACAAGAACTCGGAACATTTGGTTGCAGGATCTGTGTAGAAATCATAGTATCGACATTCACATACATATGTTTGACAAGTACTCGGAACATTTGGTTGCAGGATCTGTGTAGAAATCACAGTACCGACATTCACATATATATGTTTGACAGAACATTTGGCTGCAGGATCTGTGTAGAAATCACAGTACCGACATTCACATACATATGTTTGACAGAACATTTGGCTGCAGGATCTGTGTAGAAATCACAGTACCGACATTCACATACATATGTTTGACAGAACATTTGGCTGCAGGATCTGTGTAGAAATCACAGTACCGACATTCACAAACATATGTTTGACAAGTACTCGGAACATTTGGCTGCAGGATCTGTGTAGAAAACACATAATACCGACATTCACAAACATATGTTTGACAAGTACTCGAAACATTTGGCTGCAGGATCTGTGTAGAAATCACAGTACCGACATTCACATACATATGTTTGACAAGTACTCGGAACATTTGGCTGCAGGATCTGTGTAGAAATCACAGTACCGACATTCACAAACATATGTTTGACAAGTACTCGGAACATTTGGTTGCAGGATCTGTGTAGAAATCACAGTACCGACATTCACAAACATATGTTTGACAAGTACTCGGAACATTTGGTTGCAGGATCTGTGTAGAAATCACAGTACCGACATTCACATACATATGTTTGACAGAACATTTGGCTGCAGGATCTGTGTAGAAATCACAGTACCGACATTCACATACATATGGTTGACAGAACATTTAGCTGCAGGATCTGTGTAGAAATCACAGTACCGACATTCACATACATATGTTTTACAGAACATTTGGCTGCAGGATCTGTGTAGAAATCACAGTACCGACATTCACAAACATTTGTTTGACAAGTACTCGGAACATTTGGCTGCAGGATCTGTGTAGAAAACACATAATACCGACATTCACAAACATATGTTTGACAAGTACTCGGAACATTTGGCTGCAGGATCTGTGTAGAAATCACAGTACTGACATTCACATACATATGTTTGACAAGTACTCGGAATATTTGGCTGCAGGATCTGTGTAGAAATCACAGTACCGACATTCACAAACATATGTTTGACAAGTACTCGGAACATTTGGCTGCAGGATCTGTGTAGAAATCACAGTACCGACATTCACAAACATATGTTTGACAAGTCCTCGGAACATTTGGTTGCAGGATCTGTGTAGAAATCACAGTACCGACATTCACATACATATGTTTGACAAGTACTCGGAACATTTGGCTGCAGGATCTGTGTAGAAATCACAGTACCGACATTCACAAACATATGTTTGACAAGTACTCGGAACATTTGGCTGCAGGATCTGTGTAGAAATCACAGTACTGACATTCACATACATATGTTTGACAAGTACTCGGAATATTTGGCTGCAGGATCTGTGTAGAAATCACAGTACCGACATTCACGAACATATGTTTGACAAGTACTCGGAACTTTTGGCTGCAGGATCTGTGTAGAAATCACAGTACCGACATTCACAAACATATGTTTGACAAGTCCTCGGAACATTTGGTTGCAGGATCTGTGTAGAAATCACAGTACCGACATTCACATACATATGTTTGACAAGTACTCGGAACATTTGGCTGCAGGATCTGTGTAGAAATCACAGTACCGACATTCACTAACATATGTTTGACAAGTACTCGGAACATTTGGCTGCAGGTTCTGTGTAGAAATCACAGTACCGACAATCACAAACATATGTTTGACAAGTACTCGGAACATTTGGCTGCAGGATCTGTGTAGAAATCATAGTACCGACATTCACAAACATATGTTTGACAAGTACTCGGAACATTTGGCTGCAGGATCTGTGTAGAAATCATAGTACCGACATTCACAAACATATGTTTGACAAGTACACGAAACATTTGGCTGCAGGATCTGTGTAGAAAACACCTAATACCGACATTCACAAACATATGTTTGACAAGTACTCGGAACATTTGGCTGCAGGATCTGTGTAGAAATCACAGTACCGACATTCACATACATGTGTTTGACAAGTACTCGGAACATTTGGTTGCAGGATCTGTTTAGAAATCACAGTACCGACATTCACAAACATATGTTTGACAAGTACTCGGAACATTTGGCTGCAGGATCTGTGTAGAAATCACAGTACCGACATTCACAAACATATGTTTGAGAAGTACTCGGAACATTAGGTTGCAAGATATGTGTAGAAATCACAGTACCGACATTCACATACATATGTTTGACAAGTACTCGGAACATTTGGTTGCAGGATCTGTGTAGAAATCACAGTACCGACATTCACAAACATATGTTTGACGGAACATTTGGCTGCAGGATCTGTGTAGAAATCACAGTACCGACATTCACATACATATGTTTGACAGAACATTTGGCTGCAGGATCTGTGTAGAAATCACAGTACCGACATTCACAAACATATGTTTGACAAGTACTCGGAACATTTGGCTGCAGGATCTGTGTAGAAAACTCATAATACCGACATTCACAAACATATGTTTGACAAGTACTCGAAACATTTGGCTGCAGGATCTGTGGAGAAATCACAGTACCGACATTCACAAACATTTGTTTGACAAGTACTCGGAACATTTGGTTGCAGGATCTGTGTAGAAATCACAGTACCGACATTCACAAACATATGTTTGACAAGTACTCGGAACATTTGGTTGCAGGATCTGTGTAGAAATCACAGTACCGACATTCACATACATATGTTTGACAAGTACTCGGAACATTTGGTTGCAGGATCTGTGTAGAAATCACAGTACCGACATTCACATACATATGTTTGACAGAACATTTGGCTGCAGGATCTGTGTAGAAATCACAGTACCGACATTCACATACATATGTTTGACAAGTACTCGGAACATTTGGCTGCAGGATCTGTGGAGAAATCACAGTACCGACATTCACAAACATTTGTTTGACAAGTACTCGGAACATTTGGTTGCAGGATCTGTGTAGAAATCACAGTACCGACATTCACAAACATATGTTTGACAAGTACTCGGAACATTTGGTTGCAGGATCTGTGTAGAAATCACAGTACCGACATTCACATACATATGTTTGACAAGTACTCGGAACATTTGGTTGCAGGATCTGTGTAGAAATCACAGTACCGACATTCACATACATATGTTTGACAGAACATTTGGCTGCAGGATCTGTGTAGAAATCACAGTACCGACATTCACATACATATGTCTGACAGAACATTTGGCTGCAGGATCTGTGTAGAAATCACAGTACCGACATTCACATACATATGTTTTACAGAACATTTGGCTGCAGGATCTGTGTAGAAATCACAGTACCGACATTCACAAACATTTGTTTGACAAGTACTCGGAACATTTGGCTGCAGGATCTGTGTAGAAAACACATAATACCGACATTCACAAACATATGTTTGACAAGTACTCGGAACATTTGGCTGCAGGATCTGTGTAGAAATCACAGTACCGACATTCACATACATATGTTTGACAAGTACTCGGAATATTTGGCTGCAGGATCTGTGTAGAAATCACAGTACCGACATTCACAAACATATGTTTGACAAGTACTCGGAACATTTGGCTGCAGGATCTGTGTAGAAATCACAGTACCGACATTCACAAACATATGTTTGACAAGTCCTCGGAACATTTGGTTGCAGGATCTGTGTAGAAATCACAGTACCGACATTCACATACATATGTTTGACAAGTACTCGGAACATTTGGCTGCAGGATCTGTGTAGAAATTACAGTACCGACATTCAATAACATATGTTTGACAAGTACTCGGAACATTTGGCTGCAGGTTCTGTGTAGAAATATAAGTACCGACATTCACAAACATATGTTTGACAAGTACTCGGAACATTTGGTTGCAGGATCTGTGTAGAAATCACAGTACCGACATTCACATATATATATGTTTGACAGAACATTTGGCTGCAGGATCTGTGTAGAAATCACAGTACCGACATTCACATACATATGTTTGACAGAACATTTGGCTGCAGGATCTGTGTAGAAATCACAGTACCGACATTCACATACATATGTTTGACAGAACATTTGGCTGCAGGATCTGTGTAGAAATCACAGTACCGACATTCACAAACATATGTTTGACAGAACATTTGGCTGCAGGATCTGTGTAGAAATCACAGTACCGACATTCACAAACATATGTTTGACAAGTACTCGGAACATTTGGCTGCAGGATCTGTGTAGAAAACACATAATACCGACATTCACAAACATATGTTTGACAAGTACTCGGAACATTTGGCTGCAGGATCTGTGTAGAAATCACAGTACCGACATTCACAAACATATGTTTGACAAGTACTCGGAACATTTGGTTGCAGGATCTGTGTAGAAATCACAGTACCGACATTCACAAACATATGTTTGACAAGTACTCGGAACATTTGGTTGCAGGATCTGTGTAGAAATCACAGTACCGACATTCACATACATATGTTTGACAGAACATTTGGCTGCAGGATCTGTGTAGAAATCACAGTACCGACATTCACATACATATGGTTGACAGAACATTTAGCTGCAGGATCTGTGTAGAAATCACAGTACCGACATTCACATACATATGTTTTACAGAACATTTGGCTGCAGGATCTGTGTAGAAATCACAGTACCGACATTCACAAACATTTGTTTGACAAGTACTCGGAACATTTGGCTGCAGGATCTGTGTAGAAAACACATAATACCGACATTCACAAACATATGTTTGACAAGTACTCGGAACATTTGGCTGCAGGATCTGTGTAGAAATCACAGTACTGACATTCACATACATATGTTTGACAAGTACTCGGAATATTTGGCTGCAGGATCTGTGTAGAAATCACAGTACCGACATTCACAAACATATGTTTGACAAGTACTCGGAACATTTGGCTGCAGGATCTGTGTAGAAATCACAGTACCGACATTCACAAACATATGTTTGACAAGTCCTCGGAACATTTGGTTGCAGGATCTGTGTAGAAATCACAGTACCGACATTCACATACATATGTTTGACAAGTACTCGGAACATTTGGCTGCAGGATCTGTGTAGAAATCACAGTACCGACTTTCACTAACATATGTTTGACAAGTACTCGGAACATTTGGCTGCAGGATCTGTGTAGAAATCACAGTACTGACATTCACATACATATGTTTGACAAGTACTCGGAATATTTGGCTGCAGGATCTGTGTAGAAATCACAGTACCGACATTCACAAACATATGTTTGACAAGTACTCGGAACATTTGGCTGCAGGATCTGAGTAGAAATCACAGTACCGACATTCACAAACATATTTTTGACAAGTCCTCGGAACATTTGGTTGCAGGATCTGTGTAGAAATCACAGTACCGACATTCACATACATATGTTTGACAAGTACTCGGAACATTTGGCTGCAGGATCTGTGTAGAAATCACAGTACCGACATTCACTAACATATGTTTGACAAGTACTCGGAACATTTGGCTGCAGGTTCTGTGTAGAAATCACAGTACCGACAATCACAAACATATGTTTGACAAGTACTCGGAACATTTGGCTGCAGGATCTGTGTAGAAATCACAGTACCGACATTCACAAACATATGTTTGACAAGTACTCGGAACATTTGGCTGCAGGATCTGTGTAGAAATCATAGTACCGACATTCACAAACATATGTTTGACAAGTACTCGAAACATTTGGCTGCAGGATCTGTGTAGAAAACACCTAATACCGACATTCACAAACATATGTTTGACAAGTACTCGGAACATTTGGCTGCAGGATCTGTGTAGAAATCACAGTACCGACATTCACATACATGTGTTTGACAAGTACTCGGAACATTTGGTTGCAGGATCTGTTTAGAAATCACAGTACCGACATTCACAAACATATGTTTGACAAGTACTCGGAACATTTGGCTGCAGGATCTGTGTAGAAATCACAGTACCGACATTCACAAACATATGTTTGAGAAGTACTCGGAACATTAGGTTGCAAGATATGTGTAGAAATCACAGTACCGACATTCACATACATATGTTTGACAAGTACTCGGAACATTTGGTTGCAGGATCTGTGTAGAAATCACAGTACCGACATTCACAAACATATGTTTGACGGAACATTTGGCTGCAGGATCTGTGTAGAAATCACAGTACCGACATTCACATACATATGTTTGACAGAACATTTGGCTGCAGGATCTGTGTAGAAATCACAGTACCGACATTCACAAACATATGTTTGACAAGTACTCGGAACATTTGGCTGCAGGATCTGTGTAGAAAACTCATAATACCGACATTCACAAACATATGTTTGACAAGTACTCGAAACATTTGGCTGCAGGATCTGTGTAGAAATCACAGTACCGACATTCACATACATATGTTTGACAAGTACTCGGAACATTTGGCTGCAGGATCTGTGGAGAAATCACAGTACCGACATTCACAAACATTTGTTTGACAAGTACTCGGAACATTTGGTTGCAGGATCTGTGTAGAAATCACAGTACCGACATTCACAAACATATGTTTGACAAGTACTCGGAACATTTGGTTGCAGGATCTGTGTAGAAATCACAGTACCGACATTCACATACATATGTTTGACAAGTACTCGGAACATTTGGTTGCAGGATCTGTGTAGAAATCACAGTACCGACATTCACATACATATGTTTGACAGAACATTTGGCTGCAGGATCTGTGTAGAAATCACAGTACCGACATTCACATACATATGTCTGACAGAACATTTGGCTGCAGGATCTGTGTAGAAATCACAGTACCGACATTCACATACATATGTTTTACAGAACATTTGGCTGCAGGATCTGTGTAGAAATCACAGTACCGACATTCACAAACATTTGTTTGACAAGTACTCGGAACATTTGGCTGCAGGATCTGTGTAGAAAACACATAATACCGACATTCACAAACATATGTTTGACAAGTACTCGGAACATTTGGCTGCAGGATCTGTGTAGAAATCACAGTACCGACATTCACATACATATGTTTGACAAGTACTCGGAATATTTGGCTGCAGGATCTCTGTAGAAATCACAGTACCGACATTCACAAACATATGTTTGACAAGTACTCGGAACATTTGGCTGCAGGATCTGTGTAGAAATCACAGTACCGACATTCACAAACATATGTTTGACAAGTCCTCGGAACATTTGGTTGCAGGATCTGTGTAGAAATCACAGTACCGACATTCACATACATATGTTTGACAAGTACTCGGAACATTTGGCTGCAGGATCTGTGTAGAAATCACAGTACCGACATTCACTAACATATGTTTGACAAGTACTCGGAACATTTGGCTGCAGGTTCTGTGTAGAAATCACAGTACCGACATTCACAAACATATGTTTGACAAGTACTCGGAACATTTGGCTGCAGGATCTGTGTAGAAATCACAGTACCGACATTCACAAACATATGTTTGACAAGTACTCGGAACATTTGGCTGCAGGATCTGTGTAGAAATCATAGTACCGACATTCACAAACATATGTTTGACAAGTACTCGAAACATTTGGCTGCAGGATCTGTGTAGAAAACACATAATACCGACATTCACAAACATATGTTTGACAAGTACTCGGAACATTTGGCTGCAGGATCTGTGTAGAAATCACAGTACCGACATTCACATACATATGTTTGACAAGTACTCGGAACATTTGGTTGCAGGATCTGTTTAGAAATCACAGTACCGACATTCACAAACATATGTTTGACAAGTACTCGGAACATTTGGCTGCAGGATCTGTGTAGAAATCACAGTACCGACATTCACAAACATATGTTTGACAAGTACTCGGAACATTTGGTTGCAAGATCTGTGTAGAAATCACAGTACCGACATTCACATACATATGTTTGACAAGTACTCGGAACATTTGGTTGCAGGATCTGTGTAGAAATCACAGTACCGACATTCACAAACATATGTTTGATGGAACATTTGGCTGCAGGATCTGTGTAGAAAACACACAAGCGGGAGAAATAACAAACGAGAGCCCGGTGATCGCACATTTAAAATCCAGATGTTGATATGAAATGGACATGCGCAGAGGAATCTAACATCAAACCATTTCAGCCGTTGTCATGGAAACAGCATAAAGTAAGCAAAGAGAAAAATGGTTGATGAACATTTTGACAAGAAAGAAATTGACGATCTGATGGATAGAGAGTATATCAGCAGAAATTAAAAAGTGGCACCGGGATACGAAATAAAATGAATTTGAGCATGTGATCACTGCGAAATGCACACAAGAAATGTAGCCGTAATGGCGGATTTACTGATAGCCTGCATTAAAATGTAAACATAATGACGTGTGTGTTAATGAGTAAGTATCTTGTCAAAATATGACGGGTTTAAATTATAGCGTATTCGTTCTGATGCACGTCCTAAATATATCACTTTTTTCCTGCTGCCATTCCATTCCATTACATCCAAGTTCCCCTCCTTTAGATGTTATTGGCTATGAAATTATGGAGCAAAACTGATTTTGGGAGACATGAATGACAACCAATAGAATCAAATTTGACTAATTAATTAACAGCTCTTTTATCGCAATGTTTTTTGAATGTATGTGTGTCTTTTAAAGTCTTGTTTTAGAACGTAGCAAACAAACAAAACAAAAACAAATAAATTCAATAACCACAAACAACACACCTTGAAAATAAACTTTCTGTTGCTCCATCTCCAAATCATTATTTTAGGGCGCATCTACTTGGGCGACTCTACTGGCCCTAAGTATAGGGTGCGAATAATGAATTCTGACACATCTACCAGGTGTTACCATGGGGTGTATATGTTGATTCAAATATAAGGCATATATGTTCAAGTTTCTTGTGTGTTTGTTTATTGTATCATTCAAGTCAAGATACTGGTGTACTACCAGATATAGTTATTCTTGATGATGTTCGTACCCAAGTTCGTTCCAGAATTCCTCTGTGCTGTTTAATATTTTGTGACAATTATCAGCATACTTAATATCCGCTATTAACTGCAAAACCTTCAACAGGATGTAGTTAAGAAAGTCTTCAGAGATCCAGGAAAACAGTTTATTATCTTGAACATAAAATCCAAAACAAAGTCATTTGCATGCGTTTACAATTCTTCATGAAAAGTTGTGTCTTGATATACATTTATTTTTCCTCCTTGTAATTTTATCCAATTTGGGGTAAATACTTTGCCTAGTTCTTTTTCATTAGGCTTCTCTGGTTTATCCAACTTAGGAGTAACTAATAGCCGGGTCTCTACCTCTTGTATGACTTGAGTTAATTTGACATTAGAGAGCTCAGTTTTCATTTCTTATAAGTTCAGATCGTTTTCCCAACATTTAGGCATTTCTGGCCTAGCTAGGTTTCATTCTGAAAAATGAAAAAGTCACACGAAGATGTACTTACGGGTAATATGAATTCCCAACTATGTAAAAATTATCTACTTCACACAGAGTTGATATCTTGATAACTTCAAGACCAGAAGTTGGATGGACTAGGACTACGTCCGCGCACACTGGCTTCTGTAGATCAACTGACTTCGGATATGCGAAATCTGTTATCTCAGAATGGTGTGCGATTTTACTACCTTTTGGTTGGTTAGTCTAATACTTCTTTATTTATTTTAGTGGGTGTCATATGCTTACCGATGGAGGGTCTCGGCTATTCCAATTTACGTCATCGGTTGTTAAGCAACTCCCGCCAAAAGATAGCGTTGAGTCGCTATTTAGCCTAGTTTCGACTAGTTTCAGTTTCAATCTGATACTAGCATAACTCAAGTCTTTAATTCAATAAAACATCGTTTTTTTCTTCCTAATCTAACTGATAACTATTAGCACGAATGATGCTAAGGTATCATTAGTAAGTCTTCCGGTGACACGGGAAAAGGTTTGCCTTCTTTCAACTGGTGTGAAATTTCGTGTTAACGGTGTAAAATGCGCGCCATTTCTTTTTTTTTTTCGAAAAAAAAAGTTTCACATTTTACTTAGACAATTAGTACTGTTAGAATTGTATCCCCAGACAACAGCTTGGAGAAAGTAATTGAATACATGCTTTACAAGGATACAGTTCCTCCCAGGCCAGATAAGTGAAACACCCTGTACGGAGAAACAAAACAACATATGCAGATATCACTACATGGCATTGGGTCAAAGGGCGAGAGCCCAAGCGCTACTGGATCAATAACAACAACAAAAGGATGCAGAAAATATGGGAAGACTGAACGGTTTGCACATGAAGGAAAACTTGGAATAAAGTTGTTAAAGGCCCTGTGCTTCACAGGGGACTCATGAGCAATGATGATAACGATTGCATAATTTTACCCCTGTTGTTTCGTGGGTTTCTGAGGAGATAAAGAATATGACCACTGCTCATTTTAGATCAGTGTTTCTTAGCCAGTGGTCAATTGACCCCTTATGGGTCCATGAATGGATTCTAGGGGTTCCGTGTACATAACATAAATTTTAAAATGTTACGTTTTTTTATTATGCTTTTATGTACATTTTGTTCCAAGAAAGGGTTAATAGCCTTCATCGAGCAATCAGAGGGATCCTTAGCCTTCATCGGGCAATCAGAGGGGTCCATAGCCTTCATCGGGCAATCAAAGGGTTCAATAGCCTTCATCAGGCAATCAAAGGTGTTTATAGACTTTATCGGGCAATCACAGGGGTCCATAGCCTTCATCAGGCAATCAAAGGTGTTTATAGACTTTATCGGGCAATCACAGGGGTCCATAGCCTTCATCAGGCAATCAAAGGGGTCCATAGCCTTCATCAGGCAATCAAAGGGGTTTATAGACTTTATCGGGCAATCACGGGGGTTCATAGCCTTCATCAGGCAATCAAAGGGGTCTTTAGCCTTCATCAGGCAATCAAAGGGGTTTATAGACTTTATCGGGCAATCACAGGGGTCCATAGCCTTCATCAGGCAATCAAAGGTGTTTATAGACTTTATCGGGCAATCACAGGGGTCCATAGCCTTCATCAGGCAATCAAAGGGGTCCATAGCCTTCATCAGGCAATCAAAGGGGTTTATAGACTTTATCGGGCAATCACAGGGGTCCATAGCCTTCATCAGGCAATCAAAGGGGTCTATAGCCTTCATCAGGCAATCAAAGGGGTTTATAGACTTTATCGGGCAATCACAGGGGTCCATAGCCTTCATCAGGCAATCAAATGGGTTATGGCGCAAAAGAGATTAAGAACCCTTGCTCTAGATTGCCGTAGACGGCAACTGATACAATGTTGTACATGAGGATTACAACCTCATCATGTTTAAAAAAAAATGTCTAGATAAATCACAACTGCAAAAGAACATGAAGTGCTTTGACGCAAGCTTCCAGCAATGGGGTCAAATGCGGGAGTATGTCTGTATTTTGTAACGAGGCAAATGAGACAGAAGAACATAGAATGTCTTTTTTTTTCTCTTTATCTTCGTTCCATAAATTCTCCCCACTTGTAATTCCAGATCACCAAACGCTGGATATGTGCCAGCACATCGCTCACTGCAATAATTGCTGAAATATAAATCTCCCATTGTTTATTTATTTTAAACAAAGTTCGTTTTTGACGAATGTTTTGACAAATGGCGATGCAAAGAGAAATATGGTAGGTCTGGATCCCCCACAAAAAAGAGATCTTCTAGTGCACTGTTTCTTAATCTGTGATCCCCTACCCATTGGGGTCCATGAATGGATTCTAGTGGGGTCAGTGAACATAACTTAGCCAATTGTTAAAATCACATTTTTAATTTTCCTAATCTGTACATTTGTTCCAAGAAGGGGTCCGTAGCCTTCATCAGAAACAATCAAAGAGGTCTATGACACAAAAAGGTTAGGAACACCTGTTCTGGTGCTTTCACTTAATGCTGGGTGCTTGGAATGAATGCCATTAAAGATATGATTTTTTTTTTCAACAATATATTGGAATTTAACTTACGCAGCCAGAAGTTAAACAGATTTATTTCCGTATAGCTGCATGAACGTCCGATTGGTTAAGCTGTTAGAGCACTTTCCTCTCTCGACACAGTTACCGGATTCCTGGATCGAAACCTGGTTGCGTTTTGCTCCAATCCACCAATCCGTAAATTGGTAGTTTAGTCTGCTCTAGAGTTAGGTAAGGCAAAGCTTTGCAACTGTTGAGGTTACTTCTTGGTGTGATTTTTATCGCGGCAAATTATTATTAACACCGGTTTTTGTCACACCATGTCGTACTTCAACTGAATGCAAGAGAGACAAGAATGCAGTTACTATGAGATGAGTAGCTAGGCAATGACGTAAAAAGAAGAGTTGTATGTGTGACGCCATAGCGTCTAGATGTGTTTCTCCATATGGCTTGTATGTCAGCCATTGCAGTATTTATTAAATGGATATGCAGGAGAATATGGTAAACAATATATGCTTTAAATTATAGGCAAATTAAAGTGCCAAGATTAAAAGAGAATATAATGCGGGATGATAATTCCTATGAGAAGAGAAATGTGTTACAAGATATATTCATGAACCTTTGCTGTGCCGGGACGCCACATCCCCCGATGATAATGGATTAATACAGGTGAACATTTGTTGTGCCGGGACGCCACATCCCCCGATGATAATTAATGGATTAATATATGTGAACATTTGTTGTGCCGGGACGCCAAATACCCCGATGATAATGGATTAATACATGTGAACATTTGTAGTGCCGGGACGCCACATTCCCCCAGTGATAATGGATTAATATATGTGAACATTTGTTGTGCCGGGGCGCCACATCCCCCGATGATAATGGATTAATATATGTGAACATTTGTTGTGCCGGGACGCCAAATACCCCGATGATAATGGATTAATATATGTGAACATTTGTTGTGCCGGGACGCCAAATACCCCGATGATAATGGAAGTATTATATATGAACATTTGCTATGCCGGGATGCAATTTCCCCGATGATATTGGATTAATATATGTGAACCTTTGTTGTGCCGGGACGCTAATGTGAACGATGGTTTGGTTTTGATAAAGGAAAGGAGTGTGGAAAAATGGTTTAAGAAATATAAATAAGTTTAGTTACAGATTATTTGTCATTGTTGCAGGGAGATAAGATGAGTAAAGTAAGGCTTTGTCATAAGGGAGGAAACTCCACATATTTCGGTTGGTAGGAAAAATGTTTAATTTAGGTTAAGTAGATTTAGAATGTTATCAGTTATGGGTTAGAAAATTAGCATATGACGAATTTGTTGTAAGCGTTAAAGAAGAAGGTATGCTATTGAGGTAAAACATCCAATGGGGGATAATGTAAGATTATGTCTCTTGCAGGTTTTAGTGAGTTGTGCTCACAAATAAAAAGTATGCACGCACGTGAAAAGTTGAGATGTGTGAACACAGTTCGGGGAAAACGAATAATGTTAGAACGGGGATCGGGCAGTCGGGTTTGAGACGCGCTATGCGTAGGAAGGAAAAAGGGTTTTATCCCAAGTGTTAGAGTTAGACTTGAGAAACGCGCTCAGCGTAATAGATGTGTGAGAAAACATACTCAGTCTTAGATGATTAGCAAGAATTATGCTGTGAGAAATAGAGTGTATAGAAAACGCTCAGTACATTATGTACCATAAAATTGGTGTACGGCAGTATTTTTATTGTGATAGTATTTTATTCTGAGGACATGATAGTTGTGAAAGAAAAGAAAGTGAATTTCGTTTGAGAACAAACCCAGGTACGTTGAACACTTTTATATATCAGTAACATGTGTAGCTCAGCAGACCAGGTCTGAGCAGAGAAGAATAATAGATGAAAATCTTGGCAAAGTGACAGCCCTGGCGGTAAGGCCAGTTTTCTCTCAGTGAGATATACCAAGAGACAAATGAAAAGAAAAACATAAATAAAATAATTAGTCAGTATAGAAGAGAGACAAGAAGTTTCAAATTGAAGAATTATAGGATATTGGGATAGCTGAAGAAAGCAAGTAGTAAGAAGACAAGAAATTGCAGTTTTGAATATTGAATACTTTTGTTGCCGAAGAAGCTGTTTTTATGAAAGACTGCTAACCTTGTTAATAAAGTTCAACCTTTGACATCTTCACTGCTATTACTCAGGTGAATTCGTTTGAATCAACAGAGAGTATGAAAAAAATATTTTTGTCAGTCTGAGAGAAGGAAGTTGGTCACATTTACATCACTACATACTATCTACTGAAAGGGCAGTGGTCCGAACCTTCTAATATGATCCACGGCCACACCAAATACCCCGATGATAATGGAAAATAATGAATGAAACTATATAGAGATGTGACAGGGCGCTAGGTGTGTACCACACCCAAGACCCGTGCACCAAGAAAATTTATAAAGGATCGTTTGACAGGTGTTGCAATTATTGGTTGCTTGCAACCCTCTCAGCAGCAGACTTAACAATTCAAGCAACCCAAAGCCTTATGCAGATCAACATTTAATTCTACCGAACAGAACCGAACACCAAACAAACAATCAAACAAACACCCAGTCAGTGTTCATAGACTGTCTGAAAAACAATAAATAAAACAATGTCTAAGTGAACATCAATAGCATGGATAATAACACTTACTATACAGAAAACATGCGCCCACCTGATATCATCAACTATCTCACACACTCATGCGTGTCGTCCAATGCGACTAGTATGCTGTTGTGCTTGGGGCTGGCAATCGCACCGGGTAACATAGGTTGCTACCGAAACCACTACTGCAAGAGCATCTGAATGCTTCATGCTGAGGCAAACCACACTGGTGGCCCCATGCTCCCTCAGGAGCGGAGAAGAGAAATATACATCTCCAAGTACGTCCACGTGCTCTCACAAACCATGTTCACATAACAATAATAATCAACTGGACATAAAATAATATTCTTCAATACATGTACAACAAATAATCTCAATAATGAGAATTAACTGCTACCTCTCAACCGACCCACATCAATACTCGTCCCTGCGCTCTGAACATGTCGTAAGTGACGACTGGTGCGCCTGGCCACAAGCGTGTCATATATGACCCCTGATGAGATTGGGAACTCATCACATGAAACACATTATTACAGAAACAACCACTGTAATAGCATAAAAATGCTTCTGTTGACTTGTGGTGGACACCAGCCGCATTGGTGTTTCCATGCTCCCCCAGGAGCAAACAGAGAAACACCTGTCTCAACTTGCCTTACGCACCAGAAATCTAAATGACTATTCTCCCTTCTAAGTAACCACTAAAGATAAACAGTAGAATAATCAATAATCGTGAAATACACTTAATTACTTTTACATTAAAGGATAAAATAAAATTACTCTTACATTAAAGAATAATATTCTTGGCTTTTACCAAAAACTGGAACTAAATACACAGCGTGTCACTTGGCGTAACATATGATAGGTTTACCACGCGGAGCGTGTTTACTCAGACTCGCTATCGCCGCCTTTTATCACCACGAGGCTGCTATCTTGCGATCGTTAATCTTATCTAAATTTCCAGTGAAATAGCCTCACACTATGTCTGCCTTTCTGAAGAATGAAATAATCGCTCTTAAACTTTCACATCTATCTATCTACCTATTTATCTCATTAAACATTAAAATAGCCACATCGATATAATTTCAGAATCCTAGAAAACTAATGCTAATTTAAATTAACTCACGTGCTCAAGGCATTTACATCTTGGCTCTGTGTGTCTTCTTCGTCTGTTCTCACTGGGCGGCTCTCTCAAACATAGACCAGTTTCGCCGCTTTCTACCCCTTTTATAAGCCCTGGCCTAACCACTCAATTTACTGCGCGCTACGCGTATTAATCTGCGCTACACAGATAACACACGCGATTATTGCTCCAGAATGCATGAAAACACAAATTTACACAACTATTTCTAGAGCAAAAACACAACTAATATGTAGGCTTTATTATGGCCTTGCAACAAATCTTCTTCTCGAAGATAATGGGGTGAAAAGGCACTAAACCACAGAGACAATATGACTGCCCAGATGGGGCCAGCGCCGAGAACGACAGATCTCAAGATGGCGCTGTCACAGAGATATATTGAGAAGTTGAATAATAATTTAAGAAAGTCGAACTTAGAGAAAGCAAGACTGTAAAAATGGAGGTGGAGCATACATGCCATTATTGTAATTGTGACGTTGAGAATATGTACCTAGTGTTTATTAAAGTTTCGCAATATCGTCTAAGGCAAGATGTTTCTCCAGTTAATACCAGTTCGTTCCAGCATTTGTCAACGTTATTCAATATTTTAATATTTTGAAAGGAGAAAGGTTTAGACATGAAGAGTGGTTACCATAATACTTGACATTGTAAACCAAATCAAAAAGTAAGGAGAACCAAGTAAAAAAATACATGAATTCTCACATCTTTATTAATAACAATGAACCCTAGACCGAGCTAGAATTCGGGCAAATTCTCGATCCCTTAACAGCAACGAGTAAGGAAAGTGAACACCCCAATTTATAACGCTTGACCTAGCATAGTGAAGCCTCTAACACTTACTTCCCCTACGGCATTATTTGCAAGGGGACTTACACAAAATACCCACTGACACTTTCGACGGGCTGTTGTGTAGAAGAGATGTCCTTGACTGATGACCGACATTCTCAAATCTGATGTTGGCAAGAGAAAAGGAACACAGCTAGAATATAGTGTCACGAAGTGGATTTAAGTTTATAGAGTTTGCCTGAATGAAAGCAAGACCCTAGTGTGAGAAAGTCTGAGAAGATAGAATTTAGATGAAAAATGACATGCCTGTGGACAGATGAGACTATTGGCTCAAGGGCTAGAACCAGGATTTGACTCTCCCCTTGCCGCTTTGTGACTTCAGAAAAGCTATAGAATCACCCCCTCTAACTACCTTTAAACACAAGGAGATAAGGTGTATAAAACGACCACAGACACCACTATACAGACCACATATAGGTATAGTATAGAGTAGAAGCTGATCCAGTATACAGTATATATATATATATTTATTTACACACAAAAATAATTAAATTTCATCATACATCAATCAAATAAATAGCGTGCACTGTTGCACAGCCTGAAAAACAAAGTAACAAGTAAATTGGTAGACACTATAAAAACTCCAATTCCATTCACTCCTCCTGTCACCCTGCTGAGGAACAATAAAAATGGTTAGTGATTTAAACACCTCTGCTCTTGTGGGGCTGTCAACTTTTAGCATCCACTCTCTAATACAAATAAGCTTTCTACTGTTGCCGTCCTGTTGCCTCTTCCTCAAAGAACGTCTACACAGCTTCCAACTTGGTAGGCGATATGCGCCGCTAACTAACACCACTGGAATGCTAAAATAATAGACTTGGCTTACAACGATGGCTCAGTATCTATCTTTCGAATGGATAATAACACGACCCTACTGGTCCTGTCTATTTTCTCCCTCCTTCTCTCTCTCTCTCTCTCTCTCTCTCTCTATTTCTCTCTCTTGGTCTCAGTGTCTCTCTAACACTCGACGTCTGCTGATGCGTCGTCTCCGTTACGCTCTTCTCTCGTTACTGTCAGGACCCAGGTATTGTAACCCTTTCACCTGCTCCTGACTACTGCGATGATGATGAGTTTGGGTATCAAGCATGAAGAACTTGATTAACTGTAGAAACTTCTCTGCTGCTGAATAGCTTTAATAACTTCCCCCTTATAACCCGCTCCGGAGTTAGAGGAAAACACAGCCGTGATTTCTGGCTGTATACGATTTAATCAGTCTCCCGGGCGATTTGCAGTTGCTGGAGACTATAATAGCGATGAGCTCTGTGCGTTATGATAAATAAACCCGTTCCCGCTAAAGCATGGGCACTTCACTGCAAGGGACCGTAGGTTATTTTTCGTTTGCTTCTGACGATAACTCGAGTCCTCTGACCCCTGAGATATTTCCTTTTGCCGTGGATAATTTGTATTGGCAAATTATGCTCCCCCACGGTTTTTGCCGTGACCCGCAATTACCGCTTTTCTTCCCCGCAATGGAGACGATAAATACGTAGTCACACGGCAGGCAATTATTTTCTTAATAGAGAAAGATCCCCTCTACACGATTCCACATATACACAGGGAACCACTCCTGTTGATCACCTACGCATCTGCTAAGTTATCCACTCGGGCCAATGGAAATGCTAGAAGAATAAAATACTACGACCTACGCCAATCAGATTTGAAAACAACGCGCCGACCGCGTGTCCAAAAATGGCATCCCGTTACGTGACGTTTCTGACGCGTCATACAGGAGTGCACGAAAACAGCGATTTTCGTAAACAACGAAAATCTGCGTGATCGCGGACAGATTCAGAAGAAAGTAAAACTGGTGCGAGAATAAAATAAACCTACCGTCTTAAAAGACGCACCCATTTAAATTACCTACACGAAAATACCAACCACGATATGTATTCAAATGAGAAGAAACCTGGCAACCACATATAGTTACAAAGTGAAGAAGAATGGTGAAAACTCAAAATAGACGAACAGAATTGGGCCTGTTGAAAGACAGAATTACAGTGCAGCGTCACATATAGTACTAATTCAATGTAAAGCTTTATTTGATTGGTTGTCTTGTCTAAGATTCCCAGGTGACAGTCTACTAAACTGTACCTGTATATTTAGTATGCATATTTGTAGCGATCTGGAACCGCTCTGTCAACCCACTTAGCTTACTAACTTTATCTGTATGTCTGTCTCATCTATCTGTCTGTCTGTCTGTCTGTCTGTCTCAAATGTCTGTCTGTCTGTCTCATCTATCTATCTATCTATCTATCTATCTATCTATCTATCTATCTATCTATCTATCTATCTATCTATCTATCTATCTATCTATCCATCCATCCATCCATCCATCCATCCATCCATCCATCCATCCATCTATCCATCTATCCATCCATCTATCTATCTATCTATCTATCTATCTATCTATCTATCTATCTATCTATCTATCTATCTATCTATCTATCTATCTGTCTGTCTGTCTGTCTGTCTGTCTGTCTGTCTGCCTATCTGTCATATATATATATATATATATATATATATATATATATATATATATATATATATATATATATATATATATATTTATATATATATATATATATATATTTATTTATTTATTTATTTATTTATTTATTTATTTATTTATTTATTTATTTATATGTGCATATGTGTACATGTATGTTCACTCAGGCGTAGGCACAATCAGACGTATTGCTTGGTTTGTTATCCACACATTCTCAATCACAGGTGTAGACTTTGCGGATATAACAAACGTAAAATGTGGGGCATATCAAACAAGCCATAAAGAGAGAAAAAACTACACATAGATAAATAGAAGAAAATGTGCTGTGGAAAAAGGGAGGCGGGGGGGAGAGGCTGTTAGAAATTAAGGAAGCAATATAAAACACAGGCAGAGTTATGGTCATATCCATAAACCCGGTAAGAAATCGATGCTGCGTATTCGTATCGATCCGCCGGGTTAGAATCGGGGAAGAGCTGTTCTCGCTGTTGTCTATTTGTGTGATTGCACGTGCTTTCTTGTCTGTCAGTTAGGTATTTCGTGATTGCACGTGCTTTATTTTCTGTCAGTTAGGTATTTTGTGATTGAACGTGCTTTGTTGTCTGTCAGTTAGGTATTTTGTGATTGCACGTGCTTTCTTGTCTGTCAGTTAGGTATTTTGTAACTGAAAGTGCTTTCTTTTCTGTCAGTTAAATATTTTGTGATTGAACGTGGTTTCTTTTCTGTCAGTTAGGTATTTTGTGATTGAACGTACTTTCTTGTCTGTCAGTTCGGTATTTTGTGATTGAACATGCTTTCTTGTCTGTTAGTTAGGTATTTTGTGATTGCATGTGCTTTCTTGTCTGTCAGTTAGGTATTTTGTGATTGTACTTGCATTCGTGTTTCTCAGTTATTATGTGATTGCATATGCTCTTTAATCTGTCAATTAGGTATTATGTGATTGCACGTGCTTTCTTGTATCTGCGTTAGTTATTGTGTGATTGCACATGTTACCTTCTCTCTTAGTCAGTCAATGTGTTGTTGCACGTGCTTTCCTGTCTCTCAATCAGTTATTGTGTGACTGCGCTTGCTTTCTTGTCTCTCAGTCAGTTAATTCGTGATTGCACGTGCTTTCTTGTCTCTCCACTACTTATTGTGTGATTGCACGTGCTATCTTAGTCTCTCAGTGAGTCGATGTTTTATTGCAAGTCTTTTTCTAATGTGGCAAAATGACTGTAATTTGTCTTTTCAACTCGCCCGTTCTTTTTGGTTATTATATGGTTGCTTCTTTTCTCTTTAATTTTTATCCGGTTTTCGGATTTGTTGTTGTTTTCATTTCTTGTCAGGGTTCTGATAATCGTAGGATCAACCCCACCAGCCCGTCTATTTTTAGGGGTAGGTGTAAACCCCTGCCTGAGTGAGAGCATGGGCTAGTGAGTCATTCTTGTTGATAGACGGTCAGATAAGTTTACGTCACACTGAGTACATTTGTCAGCGGGGCAGCAGGCTTCGTGGGGAATTTACGTTCTTTGATCCATCCCCCACTCCGTTCCAGCAGGGGAATAACTCATCGTCGCTTGGTTAACGATTAGTCAGATGTTAAGATAATGTTATGATGCTTAACGGGAAGCTCACAAGTCAGAGTAAGCTTTCTGCTGGGATTTAATTTAATTTTAGTCGGTAGTTTGCCATCAATTACCTGACCTCTGCCAGTGTATTGTAAGTTTCAGTGATAATCATACGAAAGTATACCCAGTGTAGTTCTGTGTAAAAAGTTTAGTGGTATTATTAATTAATATATCTCTATATGAATTTAGGACCTACGGCTGGTGTAGTATGGTGTAATATATTAAGAGTACCAGACTATGTTATGATAACTTTGAAGATAATAGTATATGATCTCAGGAGTTTGGTTTAACTAAAGTGGCCATGGGTATTTAAGTTAGTTGCTGAAGAATAAGAGTGGTGAAGGGAGTCTAGTATTATGATATGGGGTATGCAGTCGTGTGTAGATATTTGTGCTATTTTTTAATTGGCTGGCTTTTAATATAATAATAGTGCTGGGAAATTATTTAAGTTAAAGTTCTACTTTCAGGAAACAGCGAAGTGTTGTGACGGGTAACTGACTCGGTCACGAGCTGGCCTCAGAAGCAATCAGGTCAGCCCGCGTCTGTGTTAAGCGTAATAGACAACCTGTTGTCTGTGGTAAAGTGGGATGATATAAATACTTATAGGGGACTTAGTGTATTGACTGAGATCAGCTGTGAAGGTATCTGTATCTAATAGGTGTAGTGTTTTACAAATAACCTTACTTGCTACCACATTTATACCTCAGTCAGAATTATTCTGGAATATTGTGATGACTACGTTGAATGTCTAGGGTTATGTAAATGATGAAGTGTAAGTCACAACAACAACAGACAGATAAACAATTTAATTTATTCCACCACACTTGACAACACTGTGACACTCACACACATTTAACACTCTATAAGACTATCTTAAATGAGTCACTGGTAAAGTTTCAAATATATATGTATTAATTACTTTCACTAATATATATCCTGATTCAACTACACAGTGAACCAGGAATCACAATCAAATGTAATCACAATTTATATGTACATAATTTATAAATATGAACCTTGTAGTGACATATTTTATTAGGATTATCCTATGTGTGTCAGTTGTGTAGTAGTACTATGAGGTAATACTGGTTTTGTTTTTCAAGCTATGTTGTTATTTGTCATCATGACTTCAAGTGTTTGTTTATCTTGGAAATAGTATGGGGAAAAGTTCCCAGTTCCTATCAATTTAAACAAGGTATTGTCCCTCTGTTTTACTATAATGTCAATTTTTGAGGGGACACATAATGTTGAGCTCCTCTGGCCACAGAGGCTTATCTTTCGTGATGGCGGCAGGAAAAGACTCCTCTGCTCGATTGCTTCCTGTGTTCTGGAGACACCTCACTGGTCGCTCTCTGGACCCAGGAGTATGCTGTCAGCCTCTAGATTCAGCAAAGCTCAGACCAGGTGCTGCTCAATAACTTTACGACCACGGTCCCTGAAACAAGAAGGTTGTACCTCCTATTTCAGAACTAATTTATAATCTATTTCCAGACTGAACACAATACATAACAAACACTGCGTTCAGAGCGGTAGGCCAACTGCTATCTTCATCTGAAACAATTTACACCAGTATACTCCTCCCTAATGGTTACCACGCCTCTGCAATTCCAGCATTAGTTCCTTCTAGTCAATAAGATAGGTGTCAGTGTACTGTTTGGCAATTCCATGCAATTTTACTTTTCTCAGACACGTTCTGTTCAGGTTGGAGCAATATCTAGGCTTTGCCTCATGTTTGCTACTGAACTACACACATATACAGACATAAATTATCAATTTACATTCAATGTTCATTAAAAAGATATCAAATATTTCAAGCTTACCACAATTCATGGAAATAATACACAATTACGTTGACTGGCAATGAATATGGCACAAAATCCGACCTGCCGCTGTCTCAGGCTTTTATTTAGAAAAATATAAGCTGAATCTCAACGCACTGTTGCATTAGAAAGTTTATTTGAAAATGTGGTGCTGAACTGACGCTTCTAATTGACTATATTGGCGGGTCTAACCAATCGTGCCATGTTTACACAGCTTTTCAAAAAAGTACCTCTACTACTGTTTCCCCTAACAACAACAAAATTAGTATTGGTAGTCCGACTAATCGTGTTTCGCCTTACATTTACTGCGCTCCAATCAAATAGGATTTAACATGGGGACCTATTTCCCGTACAATGGTGGTTTCAAAATCTGCCACTGAGCGATTCTGATTTTGGTGTTGTCTGACACCCTCACTATTTCTTTTGGCTATAATTTGTTAATTCCTAGACTATTTGCGTAACACTTAACATATTATTTGTCAGCAAGTCCTAAGGAACCCAAATATACAAATTTAAGGGAGCTAAGTGGCTGCGTTCAAAATATGCATTTTCTTCTACCTCCCGTTCACTTCGATCGATGTGGTGTCTGGGTACTGACATGTTTTCAAACGTAAACCAGTATAATGTCATATTTCCTAATAAGCATTTTTCAGGTTTTTAAAACCTAACTCTCGTATGGGTAGTGTTTTTCATCACTGTTTATTTGAAAAAAATTAGTGCTTCATGCCTTTCGCGTGTTAGGGGTGGCATTAGTATTGTATCGCGAGTCGCGTGTTAGTGTTGCATGCGTTCCGGCTTTCAGCCCTCCCTTTCTTTCTATCCTAAGTCCATCTGTCCGTTCGTTTATGGTAACGTAGTGTAATTAATGCTAGTATTAATTTAGGTCATTAATCAGCTTGCGTATCTCAAGGTTTTTCTTAGAAATGCAGTACACGTGTTATTGTAGAAAGCGTGTATTGATGTAGTAGGCTTTACTATCAACGTGAAAGCGTGAGAATATGCAGACGAAGCATAAAAAGGGGATCTCGAGTACCGTCATTGTGACAGCACTGTTCTTTACCATTCTTCTTTCCTTTTATTGAATTTATGTGTTAGGCTTTACATTTACCTGATAATTTATATATGTGGATTAGAATTTCTCACGACAAATTCTCCCCATTTGAAACAGACGTTATATGTCAGTCTATAATTCTATATACACATAGAGAAATTTATTATCTTTCCTGGGGCTTAGGGTGATTCTCATCACACGGATGGCGGCTTAAAAAATCCGCTCCCAGATTTGTTTTTCCACTTATATACTCTATGCTAAACTCAAATGGCTGCATCAGTAATGACCAACGGAGTAATCTAGAATTTTCATGTCTAGCCTGCGCTAAAAACGACAAGGGTTTGTGATCCGTTTGCAACTTAAATGCCTTCCCATACAGATAAATATTGAATTTCTTTATCGCCCATATTACTGCAAGACATTCTTTTTCGCTAGTTGAGTAGTTGGTTTCAGCTTTATTCAACTTTCTGCTAGCATATGCCACTGGGCTTAATTCCCCATCCAATGCATCTGATTTCTGTAGCAGAGTCGCACCTAACCCAATATTACTGGCATCCGTCCTTACAATGAATTCTTGACTTAAGTCAGGTAATTTCAAAATAGGTTTACTTGTGAGCTTTTCCTTCAATTCCTGGTAAGCGAATTCGCATTGTGGAGTCCATGTAATTCGATCTGGATGTCCTTTACGTGTCAAATCAGTTAACGGAGCACATATGGAATTAAAGTTTTTGATATACTTTTGGTAGAAACCACATAATGAGACAAAGGATCTCACGTCTTTCTTGGTTTGTGGTCTTGGGGCTTTCTTTAGTTTCTCTAAATTCTTGGCGTCCGGGGTCATGTTTCCCTGATGAACTGTGTGTCCCAAGAACTCTAATTCTTTACATCCAACACAACATTTGGTTGGTCGGGCTGTCAAATTCGCTTCTCTAAGTCGATTATACAGCATATTCAGAGAGTCAATGTGTTCCTCAAATGTTTCTGTGGCTATAAGGATATCATCCATGAAATTTGTGATGCATGGATTATTCAGAGGGTCCAATAATTTTCTCATCATCCTAGAGAAGACACTAGGTGCATTCTTCAATCCAAATGGCCATCTGTTAAACTCATAGTGTCCCTCTGAGGTACTAAACGCTAGGTATGGTCTAACCTCAGGCTTTACTGGAATCTGATAGTATCCTTTACTCAGATCCACTTTTGAGAAATATTTAGCTTTATTTAGTCTGGCAAACAACTGATTTGTATCCGGCAATGGATCCACCTGTCCTTCTGTAATAGCATTCAGTCTCCTGTAATCTATACAGAGTCTATGTTCTCCAGAGGGTTTCCTTAAGAGTACAACACTGGAACTATACGGAGATTCACTGTGTGAAATAATTCCTTCCTTCAACAAATAGTCTATCTCTTCCTTCAAAGCTTTCTCCTTAGCAAAAGGAATCGAATAGGGTTTCATACAGACAGGTGTGGGATCTATCAGCTTCATATCATATTCCAATAAGTTTGTATGCCCCGGTCGGTCTGTTAACACCTCTGTATGATTATCTAGAACCTGTTGCACTCTCTCTTTCTGATTTTTCGTTAAATGTGTACTGATTTTCACCTGTGCCGCTGTCTCACAGGGATGTAATGGATATTAAAATGATGAAAGTGGTTCCTTTTTCATTTCCATGGCAATGGACAAGGTCAACAAGTGTGTCTCTTCCTGATTTTCTCTTTCCAAATATTTCTTCAGGAGATTCACATGATAGATTTTTTCTTTCCCCTTCTTATCTATCTTATAATTGGTTCTAGACACCTTCTCTAGAACTGTATATGGACCTTGCCATCCAATTTGTAACTTATTCTGACTACCGGGCAGAAGAAGCAGTACCTTCTCTCCCACAGCCAAATCTCTGTCTTTAGCTTTCCTGTTATAGTAAGCAGCATGTTTTTTCCTGGCTTGTCTCAAATTTTCATTGGCAAGTTTCCAGCCAGTTTTTAAACGAGTGGTCAGCTCATTCACATATTGGTATGAGGATGTAATGTTTTCCTCTGCCTTTTCATCAGTCCACGTTCTTAACAGCGTTACATATGGACCTTTAATTTTGTGGACCTATTTGTCCATGCACCGGTATGGTCTGTTCCACTCGAAGCGCTATAGTGATGATTTTTCTTCCCATAATTATCATGCACAAAACGACCGCTACCAATTCTTTTCTTGGGGCTTTCTCCCCACTTAAAATTCTTGATGAGAGATTTCCTCTCTACATCCTCTTCCTCCAGTTTGTTTAAGTCCGATTGAGGGATTTTCGGCTTATCCTGGGGTAAGACATCTTTTTGCACTCTCCGCATAGTGGCCATTGTAAAACAGTTAATTGAAGCTTGTCCGTGAAAAGGGGCTTCCCATTCCATTTGGTCCCCTTTATCAAATTTATATTTCTTTTTATTATCAGGCCTAATTTTGCCCCTTGGCGTGTCCAGGTCCTGATCAATGTTCCCACTTGTGGGTGTTCCCTCATGTGCTATGCTACACCTTTCTACAAAATTCTCAATGTCCCATCTTGCCTTGGGCCAATAATAATTGTGAGCCACCTTTTGGATGATGGTACCAATTTTCTCATGGTCCCCATCTGGTTTCACATGTAGGCTCCTTATTAAGTCTGCCCTATATCTTTTAGGAAGTACCAGCTGTCCCTGGCCTTTGGATCTAGCTCCAGTCTTCCTATACATCAACTTGTTTTTCATGTAAAAATCTCCCTTGCCTGGAGTAGTATGACAAGTTGACAATTTCCTAAAACAAGGCTTGAGGGTCTTATCCCCAGCCTGTGCCTTCCTCATCTCTTCTGGAGTGGTATCTAACAGAATATCCTCCTCCTTTCTTGAGGTCGACCTGACCTGAAGGGTGGCCATAACTATAGGGTTCCTTCTACAATGGTCAGTGTCATGATTGTTCATCTTACAATTTTTACACCATCTCTTTCCTTGGTTGTAAGATTTTTTTTCATCATATTTCCTTTCATCGAATTGTGGGGTTTTATTTTTATTGTCATACCGTGGCCTATCAAACTGGTGCTTACCTTTGTTTTGATCTCTAGGATCAAATTTGTTAAAGTTCTGTGGTGCCCTAAAATTTTCTACCTGTTTCTTTTTATAACCTGATACCTCTGCCTGAGCTGCTTGATACCTTTCAGCAACATTTAGTAACTCACCCAGCCTCTCTGCACCTTGTTCCATGAGAAACTTTCTCAGGTCTGGAGCCATGGACTCTCTTAATTGTTCTATAAGGACCATTTCCTTAAGATCTTGGGTTTTCCCCAGAGAAGTCCATTTCTCCAAGTATGTCTCTAACCGTGCAGAGAACTGGTGATAGGTTTCACCTGACAGTAGTTTAGCATTCCTAAATTTTTTTCTATAAAATTCTGCGTTCTTTTCATATCTTAACAAAAGAGCCTACTTTAGCATGTCATAATTTTCTTGATCACCTCTGTTCATTTTGGCAAAAACTTCATAAGCTGCCCCACGAAGCCCTTGAGATAACTTTAAGCTCCACCTTTCTCTCTCTAACCCATATGTGGTAGCTAATAGTTCATATCTATTTAGATAGCTCTCAATATCATCGTCTTTCTCAACAAAATGATCTAAATGAAAATTCATAGCTGAGGTTGAGGCTCCCTGGCTAGCAGTAGCATCAGAGGTAAAGGGACAGGCACCATTTTCAGGAGCATGGCCTTGAAACTCAAACTCCCTTAATCGTAACTCATGTTCCCTTTGTAATCTCTTCTCCTCCTTTTCTGCTTCCCTCTCTGCAGTCAATCTTCTTTCCTCGGCTTCCCTTTCTGCAGCTAATCTCTTGTCTTCCCTTTCTGCAGCTAATCTTTTTTCTTCTGCTTCCAATTTCTTAGCCTCAGCCTCAATCTGCAGCCTCTTAGTCTCAGCCTCAGCCTGCAGCCTCTTAGTCTCAGCCTCTAACTTTCTTTCGGCCTCTTTTTCTAATCTTCTTTCTTCCCGTTCAATATATTTGTCACATTCAGCAGTGACATAAGCAATCATAATTTGCCCGTCCATTCCTAACTCTTTTGCAGTCTGCACAGCAGCAGATCGAAATTTGGCCAGGTCCGCCATTTTCTAACAGGTAAATGTATAAAATGTCTAACTAAACAATACAATCTGTAATTACTTATCCAAGGACACCACAGGCACTGAGAGCTCAACGTTATTTATTTCCACCCAAGGATACCTTTTAATTCTTATTATTCCCAATATATATAATAGGAGAAAGTTCAATATCCCGGGAGCGAGACCCCAATATATGTGGTAAAGTGGGATGATATAAATACTTATAGGGGACTTAGTGTATTGACTGAGATCAGCTGTGAAGGTATCTGTATCTAATAGGTGTAGTGTTTTACAGATAACCTTACTTGCTACCACATTTATACCTCAGTCAGAATTATTCTGGAATATTGTGATGACTACGTTGAATGTCTAGGGTTATGTAAATGATGAAGTGTAAGTCACAACAACAACAGACAGATAAACAATTTAATTTATTCCACCACACTTGACAACACTGTGACACTCACACACATTTAACACTCTATAAGACTATCTTAAATGAGTCACTGGTAAAGTTTCAAATATATATGTATTAATTACTTTCACTAATATATATCCTGATTCAACTACACAGTGAACCAGGAATCACAATCAAATGTAATCACAATTTATATGTACATAATTTATAAATATGAACCTTGTAGTGACATATTTTATTAGTATTATCCTATGTGTGTCAGTTGTGTAGTAGTACTATGAGGTAATACTGGTTTTGTTTTTCAAGCTATGTTGTTATTTGTCATCATGACTTCAAGTGTTTGTTTATCTTGGAAATAGTATGGGGAAAAGTTCCCAGTTCCTATCAATTTAAACAAGGTATTGTCCCTCTGTTTTACTATAATGTCAATTTTAGAGGGGACACATAATGTTGAGCTCCTCTGGCCACAGAAGCTTATCTTTCGTGATGGCGGCAGGAAAAGACTCCTCTGCTCGATTGCTTCCTGTGTTCTGGAGACACCTCACTGGTCGCTATCTGGACCCAGGAGTATGCTGTCAGCCTCTAGATTCAGCAAAGCTCAGACCAGGTGCTGCTCAATAACTTTAGGACCACGGTCCCTGAAACAAGAAGGTTGTACCTCCTATTTCAGAACTAATTTATAATCTATTTCCAGACTGAACACAATACATAACAAACACTGAGTTCAGAGCGGTAGGCCAACTGCTATCTTCATCTGAAACAATTTACACCAGTATACTCCTCCCTAATGGTTACCACGCCTCTGCAATTCCAGCATTAGTTCCTTCTAGTCAATAAGATAGGTGTCAGTGTACTGTTTGGCAATTCCATGCAATTTTACTTTTCTCAGACACGTTCTGTTCAGGTTGGAGCAATATCTAGGCTTTGCCTCATGTTTGCTACTGAACTACACACATATACAGACATAAATTATCAATTTACATTCAATTTTCATTAAAAAGATATCAAATATTTCAAGCTTACCACAATTCATGGAAATAATACACAATTACGTTGACTGGTAATGAATATGGCACAAAATCCGACCTGCCGCTGTCTCAGGCTTTTATTTAGAAAAATATAAGCTGAATCTCAACGCACTGTTGCTTTAGAAAGTTTATTTGAAAATGTGGTGCTGAACTGACGCTTCTAATTGACTATATTGGCGGGTCTAACCAATCGTGCCATGTTTACACAGCTTTTCAAAAAAGTACCTCTACTACTGTTTCCCCTAACAACAAAAAAAATTAGTATTGGTAGTCCGACTAATCGTGTTTCGCCTTACATTTACTGCGCTCCAATCAAATAGGATTTAACATGGGGACCTATTTCCCGTACAATGGTGGTTTCAAAATCTGCCACTGAGCGATTCTGATTTTGGTGTTGTCTGACACCCTCACTATTTCTTTTGGCTATAATTTGTTAATTCCTAGACTATTTGCGTAACACTTAACATATTATTTGTCAGCAAGTCCTAAGGAACCCAAATATACAAATTTAAGGGAGCTAAGTGGCTGCGTTCAAAATATGCATTTTCTTCTACCTCCCGTTCACTTCGATCGATGTGGTGTCTGGGTACTGTCATGTTTTCAAACGTAAACCAGTATAATGTCATATTTCCTAATAAGCATTTTTCAGGTTTTTAAAACCTAACTCTCGTATGGGTAGTGTTTTTCATCACTGTTTATTTGAAAAAAATTAGTGCTTCATGCCTTTCGCGTGTTAGGGGTGGCATTAGTATTGTATCGCGAGTCGCGTGTTAGCGTTGCATGCGTTCCGGCTTTCAGCCCTCCCTTTCTTTCTATCCTAAGTCCATCTGTCCGTTCGTTTATGGTAACGTAGTGTAATTAATGCTAGTATTAATTTAGGTCATTAATCAGCTTGCGTATCTCAAGGTTTTTCTTAGAAATGCATTACACGTGTTATTGTAGAAAGCGTGTATTGATGTAGTAGGCTTTAATATCAACGTGAAAGCGTGAGAATATGCAGACGAAGCATAAAAAGGGGATCTCGAGTACCGTCATTGTGACAGCACTGTTCTTTACCATTCTTCTTTCCTTTTATTGAATTTATGTGTTAGGCTTTACATTTACCTGATAATTTATATATGTGGATTAGAATTTCTCACGACATTGTCAGTGAAAAAGAGAGGGGAAGGGGTGAACTGTTAAGTCTGACCCGAGAGCAAAAATACGGTAGAGCTTGAGGGCTTGTATCGAGTGCAGTTTTATTATGGTATCGGAAAGCAGGATGTATGTAAATCTTTGGGTATTAATGTGTTTGAACTATGTATTTTGTGGATTGGTGTAAATAAGTTGTTATTTTGTTTTACAGCGATTCACGGCGTTGTAGGTCCCTCAGCCTGCAACGGACTTGCTTTCTCGGAGAGGGAGCAAGAGACATTGGTGTAATTGAGAAACAAACTGGGGTACGCGCAAAGTAACGGGTGTCCCTAGTTACGTCTGCAAGACGTAGAAGCATTGGGAATTCTCATGATGTGAGGAAACATATACTTCAGCGTGGAATTGCCTAGAAGTAAAAGCTCTTAGTAGTGGAGAGTATTCATGTGGTGTGTGGGACTCCACAGTGTAGTTAGTTAGTAATAGTAGTGTTCAAGTGGTGGTGGCTCTTACTTAGAGACCCCCGCCCGGTATATTTCTTTAACCTTGGTTGTTTTCGTGTAATCGGGGAAGAGTGCGTGGTAATTTTTGATAATTGTGTCATTTATTGATTTGTTCTTTTTTCCAGGTTGTGGGACCTTGCACGTTATTGTTGTTTTTCTCTGTGGTAAAGATTTTTTTGTTTAATAAACTGTAAAATGTGCTCTGGATCAGTTTGTCTTTCACTATACTGTACCTGTATTCTTTAACTGTACAGTTGTATATGTGGCTAGTAATTAGTGCATACCTTATCTCAACTGAGCGAGAGGTGGTGAGACAGTAGCTAAAAAACAAGTCACAAGTGGCGAGGGAGAGTCAATCTAGGTTCTCACTCTTGAAGCTATAAGTCTCATCCTCCACAGTCACTTTAACTCTCATCTTAATCTATCTTCTCAGACTCTCCTCAAAACTGGTGTCTTGTCTCTTTACTCAAACAAACTGTCGGTCATACGTGTAAATTTGTAACGGCTCATGTTAGTCTATGAGTGTAGTTTTATCTCTCTGTGCACACTCACATTAAGACATTTCTATATCTTCATCACTACGCCTAAGCTACCCGTAGAGCAAAATCCTTTAACAGTTTCATATCAATCCTTCCTCTACAGTGTCATCCATTTAAGGGTTTCATGTCTTCTTTATCCCTTTTCAATTTTGTCTCCAGTTACCTTCTCCAAGTGTTTGTCGATCTCCATTTACCTCATAAGATCAAATATTTCCTAGATGAGGAGGCAAGGAAAATGTTCTATATATCCCAAATGCAAACACATCTAGACTATTGCTCCACAGCCTGGGATGGCTGCTTCATATCCAACAAAAAGAGACTCTATTCATTACAAAAACGTAAAGTGCGCATACTTTCCGACAAACACCTAAAACAGTGTGTAGATCTATATAAATATCTTAACATATTACCTCTAAGAAACGCTTTCTCTTCTACGAAGCCTAATTCATTCACAAAATCCTATCACAGAATGCGCCAACGTATCTTTGGCCCATTTTCAAATACAATGGAAAACGCAGCGAACGCTTAAACATATTACACGTGTCCAAGCCTAGGTTTGACTTATTAAAGAAAAATTAGCGCTTTCTGCTGCTCATCTGTGGAACAATCTTCCAGACGACCTAAAAAGCACGCTTAGACCATATTCATACAATGGCAGACTTTTCAAATACATCATGAGTGCAGATTATAGCCACCCTAATTTAGTTATGTTCCCAAATCATTATATAATATCATATGTGGGTTTTAAGGATAATTTTGCCTTGTTCAATATTGTCACTGCAGGTATAATCTGAGAATAGATAATGTCTGAGTTCAGACAGAGTAATGTGAAAATAGATGAGAATAGAATCACTAATGAAATTATGAGAAGAGATATGACTTCTGAAGTGTGGTTGGGCCATGTCTTCATCCTACTGTGACTTACTAAGACAATCTGCTTCTCTCCCTCCTATGCTCCTAATGGCAGTAAGGGACAACGTTATGACATACAGTGACAGTTATAAAAATAAGAGATCCTGACCACAGGATAGGTATTTATGTTTATTAAACAACACACAAAACGATACCACAGCATGAACCAAAAAAAAACCCCACCCGTATGCCTTCGCAAGGTCTGGAGGCTACAGGGATATATTAAATCATCAAATACAGAATTATGGTCAACACCCTCTTTGTCACACGACTCTGCTCAAACACACACACGCCAAACTTCGCCTCGCTACCCCTCCACGCACACTCTTACTGGCACGCTTAAACTGTTCTAGTTAAGGGGTTAGGCCCCCAGCTATCAAACAAAAACAGCGGCCAAATCCTTTTAGGGCACTAAAGCTTGTCAGGTACTCTCCTACTCTGCTAGTAAAAATCACTCTATTCCACTTAAGGTATTATATCCTCGGAATACGGAGTTAAGCTCCCACTGGAAACAGGTAAATAAATCCCAAGAATAAGACTTAATATTGCGGGTGGCCACCACTAATTCAGCGAGCTACCATGTAACCCTGGCTGGAGCGAATTTCTCTCACTGATTAAAATATATACTCCAAGTGCGAATCAGTGACTTTCAGCTCGGAAATCAGGTTATCCAGGAACAATGCGAGGCGTATGCACCTCTGCTAAAGATAATGACAACTGGAAAAATCGCTGGGTTCTACTGGGTGCTGGCGTCATAATACTCCATGATGACGGGGCGTAAGGGGATAGGTCAAGGTTGCTCTAAGAATGGAAGGCAATGGCATCATCTAAAGGCTATTGTGATTTGTAATATGCCGTGTGTAAATAATCCACTATGGACTGGCTCGTGGCTATTAACTAAAGACTGCAGTCCTCGTAGATTTAGGGCACATGAATTTACATGCCACTAATAATTCTGGATGATTGCGTAGTGCCCGATCCAAGAAAAAACACGGTACCGTCTGACCAGATCTGAAATAAACAGTCAAGAAAATGTTTATACCATAATCATTAGTAGCGCGCACTGCCAGATCACTCAGTACTTTCTCTCACTTCATCACAATAACAAACACGTCCTTCCACGTCTTTCCCTCCTCTCACTCATTCATTACAGAAATCACAACCCACTTTCTTATTTCCCCCTTCTCTCTCTGATAAGCCTAGATAATAGTAAAGGTAACTTCACCCAGGCGTGACAGCTAATATCTTCTGTCTTGCCGTACTTCTTAGCGAAGTTACAATTGGTAGCTAGCGAAATGAAGTTATACCTCCCGAGTTATTGTCCAACAATTACTTTATATTAAGCCATACATATTAAGAGAAATACTGTAATTAAGTCTCCTAACTCTATTTTATTAATCTGCCCATATATATTGAAAGAAATAAAGTAATTAAGTCTCCTGGCTCTTTAGTATTAATCTACCAAGGACAAAATCCCAAGAAAAATGTATTAAGCAAATGTGCTTACCAAATCATGGAATTCCGATTTACACTCTATAACAGTTGTTACCTTTCAACTCAACAACGTCACTAGACGACAAAATCCTTGAATAGACAACTGGTAAAGAATGATAGAGACATGAACTTAAATACGACGAAGAATGCCAGGTGTTCGAAAAACGCTTTCCCGCACGTGTGCGGATGAAACGTATGACAGACGCAAGAGTGTTTACGATCTCCAGTTCGATGCTCGCCCCTGTTCAGGATGAAGGATCGAAGGCGGATTGAAATGAAAGAACGAGAATTCTCCGAGCAAACGGGGGACACAGAAACTAGCCGCTTGCTACATAGAAACCTCTTCGGCAAGAAATGCCGCTGAAAAACTTAGAGGAGGAATGTGTTCCCTGTTTTCCCTGACATCAAAGAGACCAGGGCCCTTTTAGCTTCCCTGAATGCCAACATGAAAGACATCCAGCCGCTTTGCACGTGCAAAGAGTTGTGTCTAAACTGGACTCTAGCAAGATTGACAGAATCGGAGAGAAAATAAGAGCTGTTAAAATCAAATATGACAGAATAAGTGGGCGGTAACATGAAATAGGAAAATAACAGACAAGTTCACTTCAGATGGGGGCAGACTGTCACGAGAGGGTCGATGTTATTGAAATGTATAAGTATCCTGGACACAAAGGTGTATCAGATAATTCCAGGATAGTGCCAGATAAGAGTCTGGTCTTATAAGTAATACCCCTTTCTCTGAAAAGAGTAAGGGTGTATAGACATCACAGGTAGGATCAAGCTGTATAAGTTCCTAGAGAAGATGGTAATATATTACTCTAAGTTCCTACTTGCCCCTCCCCAGATCCTCCTCTGTTAATTTTATTATGATGATTAGTATTATTATTATTATTATTATTAACTCTGCTAGGAGTATTAACTAATCTATCTACCAACAAGAACTGTAACGTAACTTAAATAATTTAAGTAAGTCTGCTGGTAAATATTTACAATTTATTTTTACAGTTTTTTTTTCTGTTTGAAAAGCTTTCAAGGAAATCAAATTCAATTACAACAGTAAATAAATAAAACATTCGAAAATAGTTCAAAGGTATCAAAAGTCATTAAAGTTGTTGAAAGGTATTTCTTTGGTTAACTATCTCTGCTTGACGACTATCTATATCTTACTAACACTTTTATTTCACTGTCATTGAATGTTATGATATCACTGGCTATATCTATGCCCAAACACTGTTCATCATGAACTCGTATTGCCTATTATTGTGGTGTGACTCGGATACTCTACAGTTGCCTTGTTTTGCAACTCATCTGTTAGAATGAAGCTGGTTCCACTCTTGTCCTGGAAGGAAAAATTATTTGAACTTCCTCCAGGCAGTAGGTACTTGATGACTGACCCTCTGAACTCAAAAGGCACTTGCACCAGTAGTAACTTCAGTAGTGGCTGACTCTTTTATGAGTAATTGGGCTGACCGGATATAACCTGAAGCATATTAGATGTAACCCCTGTATTGTCCATCACTATCCCGCTATCACAAAGGTTGGGGATGATAGACAGTTTCAGACAGTGTGCTAGCAGATGCACAGGACGTATTATAACAGTAATAACCAAATCCAGTTCACTGTGACTACAATTTTCCTCTAAATCCTTAGTTAGAGCTATTTGCCCATGATCCTTCTTCTTCTTCCTCGTTCGCCTTCAGACTTCCACATTTATGACTCTAATAAAGGCAGTAGTCAACCCAAGGCTCCCAACATCTCCAAACAGTTTTTTGTTGACAGAAGTGGGTTGTTGCCATATGCTACTCCGTTCATTACTGTAGGTTGGGCAGTATTGCAGCAGGTGTTCGACTATCATTGGGCTGGTACCGCAGGTGCAGAGATCTGTTGCACCAATTTTGTATTTGTATTTGCCCATGATCCGCCTCCATACAATGATTAAGTCTTGTATAAAATACTAAGTAATAACTTAAACAATCCAGTAAAACAATTGCTTTCATCCTTCCTTACGTTCCTGTGTGTGTTCCATTCCATCAAGAAATAATTCTGTAAATGCTTTTCTAAACCTACAGACACACTTTCGCCATCATACTCAATTATTTGAATATATATCTTGGCATTGTTTTGCCTCCAGAAATTACACAATGGTTCAAAACACATCTACACATTTCCTAACGCACTCTGTAATTAATCCATAGAACTACATATATTTATATACATATATATAATCTTTCTTACTCTCAGGCACATACAGTCGAGATGTTAATGGTATCTATTAGTCTGCTCTTCAGATACAAACGGCAAAGGCAATCTGCATTAACACGCTGATGCTCATTGTAATTTTGAAATTCTTATGGCCTGCTTTTCTATTTAGGGCACGTTCTATATATATATATCCCAAAGCCGGACGCCAGAGGGAGTTTACTACCCACCGTATGTTTTGCGTTCCAAAATGTATGTAAAATCTGACTATGTGTACAAATCAGGAAAACTAAGATATCATTTATCTACGTTATTCCTGGAGAGATTGTATTCATCTACGGCTTAAACTACGCTCGGAATTATCCTTTAACTTCTAATCTAATTGTCTTTTACTTTCCTAAGTGCATTTTATTCTATGCGTACTCTAAACAGCCAAATTATGGACCAACCTGAGGTCTCGATGCATTCAACCAGAGATTTCTCCCTATAGTACTATTCGTGGAAGTCTCTGCACAGACGTGTAGAGCAACATTCCCAGTATTGCATAAGTGACCTCTTCCAGGTGGTACTTCTTTCCTAAAGCTGTAGTTAAATTCCAATCTCAACTGGTTTGCACAAAATAGGACTAGCCATTT
Source organism: Oreohelix idahoensis (assembly GCA_024509875.1). NCBI lineage: Eukaryota > Metazoa > Mollusca > Gastropoda > Stylommatophora > Oreohelicidae > Oreohelix > Oreohelix idahoensis. The sequence goes on from JAMPIV010009724.1 coordinate 375,092, forward strand.
TGACTGTCTAATGCTGTAGTAAACATTGCATAAAGGTACCTTCCGATTGGCCCGTGTATCATGCAGTTCTCACAAAGTATGGCGCGCGGTTTGAGTCAGAGTTACTCAGAATAACGTGTTGTGAAATAGACCACTTCACGACACAGACAATTCTAACCATCTGTGAAAAATATTGATTATGACATGGTACTGTAAATTTGTGTAACTGTTATCGTGGGGTCGGAGTGGCTAAGAGGTATGGCGTCCTCTTCGAATTCTAGAGGTACCTGGTTCGATTCCCAGTTTAGTGAATATAATTTATGCAAATTTTATTTCAGAACCAGTGGTCCTAATGATGTCATACTCCCCCTGGTCTCCTGAGTTGTGAGATCGAATGCCTAGCTTTCTCGGATAAGGGTGAAAAAATAGAAGCAAGTTGCGCACGTTAAAAATCCCACGGCAGTTGGAAATCGTAAAGAGTAGGCCTGTCAGGTCGCTGCCCTGGCAAAGTTTAAATATTAGAAACCTACCCACCACAAAAATAACTATAGAATGCGTGATTCCTATAAACACACATTGGGATTCTCGCCTGTGCTACAGTTCATGCACTGTTCTGAGATCCTCCTTGTGTGATTTAAGGGAGGAGATCGGAGCAATGAAGATAGTTCTTACAACCAAAACCAAACCAAACTCTTATCGTCCTGTTACAGTGTTATTTTATTTTATTTTGTTTCTTTTATTATTTTAAAAATATTTAAATTGCATGTGGGAATAAATGAATCCAGTATGGACGACGACAGAAAGGAAGGGCAGAATGTTAGACAGGCCTGCGTTCCGAATTCTAAACTCTGAAAAACAATTTTTTTTCCTAACCAGCGAAACTTGGGCTTTCAGCCTGTGACGTGGAATGGAAATATTGATACGGTAATCTGACAGCACTTGCTTTCCCATTTATTATCTACCACTTCCTAAGCCAAACCACGCAATTTTCTGACTGCATTACTCATATCTAATCCACGCCTTTTTTTCTTGAGATGTAAACAAACAGACATTTACCAACTTCCGTGACCTGCCAGCAAAACAAGCAGCGAGCCCTGATTTCTTTACCTAGTTTCTCACGCGAGTTGATCTGCCAATCACCGGACATCGGACAGGTCGCACGTGGGATAAACACTTAACCCTTTGATCTTCAGATACAGGGGAACTCTGACGCCGTTTTGCATTTCATCTCGAGAACGCGAGCGATTTCGAAAGAAACCCAGTTATCGGGACGAGGTCTTTGATGTCGGGCAAAGCAGCGCTCGACGAGGAAAACGGTGGCCGGAAGAGAACGTTTCATCTGGTCCACAGTTTCTCAATCCTATGGTTCGCACATTAATGCGAAATTAACACCATTAAGGATCTGAGAGCAAATGAATAGATATAAGCAGTGGTCCCTTAAACTCACTGATCAGTGTCGCTCAGAATTGTGGATAATCTAAACGCGTTATTCTAGAACTATTATGGGAGAGTGTTAATAGCATTTCGTGGGGATTGTTTCATTTCTGATCTGTGGTAATAGAAATTAGCATTTACGTGATTTAATGTGTTAAGGTTACCATTATAATTCACTGTGATTTATAGCGTTAAAACTAGTGAAATAAATAACTATTTTTCTTTGCCAGGTTAGAATGATAATTTTATCACCCGCTTCTCACACCAGAAGATACGGATTAGTGACTGATTAAGTGTAAGCGCGACTATAGGGACCGAATAGGATTCACGTTTATTTCATTTTTGTGTTTTATAGTAGGTGACTATTGTTCATACCTTATGACTAAACTAACAAGCGCCGACAATAAAATAACTATTAACGACATACGATATTTGTAAGTGCGCGTAGGGATGATCAAACAATAGTTGACTGTGTGAGCTGATTGTTAAAGCGCAGCGCGGGCAAAAAAAAGTGACCGTATAGTTGTAAATAAAGTCACCGTGTGCCTTTTAACTTTAAGCAGGACTACCGGAGTGGGAGAGAGAACGTCTCGTCCCCGTCCGTGTATTTATAGAATAGTTGCATTTCTTTTCATAATGTCTTGTTTATTTCTCGCAGACCTGACACGGCGGCCAGCGGTTTTTTTTTTCTTGATTAAAGTTTCCAGTACTGATGGGATTTCTGCTGTCTTCTTCGTGACTTTCGAGTCCATAAGTCCATGTTGAGATCAGGACTGGCTAAAAACACATTAACATTGTAATTATTAAGTTAACTGGACTATCAATATATATATATATATATATATATATATATATATATATATATATATATATATATATATATATATATATATATATATATATATAAAATAATATCAACATGTAACTTTTGACAGACGCAGCACTGGATTCATTAAGAAAGTTGTGCTGTTTCAAAATCGGCACTCACCCTAGAGCCAGCCGATAGGATTTACCATCATCATCGTTTTTACATGCTGTAACATTTGTCTTAGCAACCAGATGCTTAGCAGTACTGGAATTACTTTTCTCCTTGTTTTCAACTGTGAACGTCCAGAGCACGTCTTGCTTCAGTAATTATTCGCGGGGACACCTATTTCATCCAGGGAAAATTACACCACCAAATTTGGCGTCCACCTTGTAATTATTATTCGATATATAGGCTGGACTGGGGCCATATTTAAGCAACCCATCTGAAAGTATAAGTTCAGGAACTATTTCAAGGAATACCAACACCACGAGTGGGTAAGCGAGATTGTTGTGGCCACATATGAGAGTGAGAGAGAGAGAGAGAAGGAATATTTTCCTTTTGTTACAATCATTGTACTAACTTTTTTTTTATTTCGCTTAACTTGTATACTTTACTGAGTAGTAATTTAGTGGGGAATTTGTTCTTCATATTCTATTCTGTACCTTAGTGCTTATCTTTGACCTTTCGGTTATTAACTTCTTTTGGGATCCTTTCTCAACAAGGGGAGGGCACTTATTCGGTTATTTTCATATGTCTGTAAACAATGATTTTATTGATTTCTCTGTATGTTTTGATGTTGTAAAAGTTTAATGATAATAAACAACAAAAAGAACTAAACGTTGTGTGTTGGTCAGACCCATACCCAATTAACCATAGTTTTTCACGTTTTGTGTGTCTTGTTATCACATAATTGTGTGTGTGGGTGTGTTTAGTGTAACTTATATTTCATATAGGGAGAGAAAGGTTGACTTATACTAAGATATAGTCGTATAGATAGGCTGGACTAGAGAAACTACTCATTCCAGAGACAGATCTTCCTCTTACACTATTCCCTCGTGAAAATCTATTTCTTACACCTTTATTTTCACATATTTACCACTATCACCTCTGCTCAGACGGGACCATAACTATCTTCTAACTTATCTAAAAATTTACGACACAGCCCTTCGGCCCAAATGACATGTCATTGCGAGGCTTGGGAGCTTGTGCACTTTCCATCCAACCCGGTCATGAGCTTCGCTCCTTACCATCCACAGAGGGTTTATCCCAGGAGCCGTTCAGGTTATTCGGTCAAAATCCCGGTCGGTTACACTGCTTCAAATGCCCACTCTCGGGCTTGAACCTTGAACTCCTGATCGCCAGTGCAATGTGGCAACCATTACACCAGCGCGGCTTCCAACACTTTGAAAATAAAATTCGTTAGTTCATTCGTTTTCTTACCCTGGAGATCCTAGAATAAAACCTGTCTTGTAATGCTATCAACAAGTTTCCTCTTAGTGTGTCCTGTCCAAAGCCAGCTTCTTTTCCTCATCTCTTGCTTCACTAAACATGTCTTGGTATTTCTATGTACTCTACCAAGACTTACACAGTACACTCGTCGCATAGTAAAGTGTTTAGAAAGTTGGTATCATTGTCCGGTAACGGTAATTCAGTCATTTGTTATTCCCTTGCCCGCCATACAATAATTAAAGCCGGAAAAGTCGTATAACTTTTTTTTACAAGACTACAGCTGTGAAATGATCACAGAACCTGGTGATATTGTTCACAAAACTGTGAAAAAGATCACATAACTTGGGGACGTACACAAAATTGCGAACCGGATCATTGAACGTTTCTATCTTTAGTGCATTTTACAATACAAATGTGAAGCCTACAACTTGTTTTTTGCTTTACTTGTGCCGTTTGTTTCATGATCTGTTTGTTGATGACGCATCAACACTTCTGTTGTTGAAGTTCTTTGTCTTTCAGCTCCCGTCGGAGCACAAACTTTCAATGTCAAACCATTCTATTATCTTAACCTGTTCATATTCTGTTATATTTTATTTACCATTCATAAACCTGTCTTCAGTTGTTGTATGTTTTTGGGTCTCCCTGTTGTCCTTCTTCTACGACGGTTCAAGAACAATTATTTATTTGCTATGCTATTTTCTCTGTCTTGCTACATTCCACTTTTTCCTGACGGTCCTTCCTCCAACATGCGTGGGATACTTTAATGGCTTCCTGTCTTAAAGGTCTTAGAGTTCTGTTAGGTTTCTGGACGACTGAATTACCGACCTCATGCCCAACCCTCCATAGTTGCCTTTTACGACATGCCTGAAAGGTCTTAGTACTTTTCCCCACCTTTCAGGCCCTTATCCATATAGTCACACGTCTGTTAAGCTTTATCATTACCTTACAGCTCCTTACAGTGCAAGACACAACGCGTGTATTGATTGTAACATATCACTGTCCATCTGTAAATCTGATCTACGTATTATTTTTTTCGTCTAGCTTATTTTTCTTGTTTGCTTAAAATCATTGAAAAAATAAATTTGTTTTTGTTATGTTTTGTTTTTGTTTTTTATGTTTGTGTTTATGATGGTGGCCCCGTGATGCTGACCACATCACCCCTAGTGTGCCGATGGTCAAGAAAATGTGGGCCTAACACCATATTCCCAATACGCCTCAATGGGCATGTAACGGGATCCTTTACCTTACATCATTAGTTAGTATTTCTCCTTCTCTTCGTAGTTTCGTGCGCTTTTAGAATCGACAAAATCGTTAATGCTCTGAAAGAGCAAGATGTGACAAGAAATCGACATACAATATATAATGTCACATCGAATCTTTATGTCTACGGAATGTTCGCAAGCACTCGTGGCTTTTTTTAAAAATCGTTAAGAAGCGAGGGAATATTCTAGTCGAAAATTTGCGAAGGCAAAAGCTTCGACAAATCACTTCCTCCTCCATTTTTTTTCACTAGTAACTCTCAGAGCAGACCTCGCCAGCAGATCACGTGATCTTGGAGTTGGTGTGTGAGCAACATGTTTTTTCTGTGACGTCATTTATGACGTCAATGTTGCATATTCTAAAACGCGTTTTGTGATGTTCGCGTAATAATGCGGCATGCATGCAGTGTTTCTCAAAGTTTTTATCGCAGACCACTAGTGAGCCCCACAAATTGTGTAAGTGCTGCACGAATTTTTTAACATAATGTTCAAGCCCCTTCTCAGTTTTTTATTATCGGGATTTCATGTTCGCTGGCACACGAGAACTGATGGTGTCAGCTGGTTGTGGTACCTATGTGGTCCTCTGCAAGGCTGGATTATCCATTAAGCTAAGAAGGCTTAGCTATTGGGGGCCAGTGCATAAGTTAAAGAAAAAAAATTAAAAATACATAGATTTTTCAATAAAATGTACTTTTTGTGTTCACCTTAATAATAATAAAAATAATACTAATAAACATTAATAAAAATAATTACTAATAAAAGAGGTAAGCAATACTAACAAACTAACATCATCATCATCATCAGTTGCCATCTCCACAACGAAGGTTGGCTGTAATGGATCTCCAACGTCTTCTGTCTCTTGTTTTGGTGGTGCACTCTGATAGACTCTTTCCTGTCCATCTCTTGATGTTATCTTCCCACTTATAGCGCTGTCTTCCCCTTGCACGTTTGCCTTCAACTCTCATTCTGTTATGGTCTTCTGCAAGGTGTTATGCCTTTTTATGTGGCCAAAGTATTTTAGCTGCCGAACTTTGACCTCCCTCATTAGTTCTCTTTTCATACCTAGATTTTCTAGGACCTCCTTATTTGTTTTCATCTCTTTCCATGAGATAACAAACTAACATACCAGTCTATTAATAATACTAGTATACCATGGTAAGGGGTTTGAAAAAAAAACTATTAAAATTATTGCCTCTTAGGTGAAGAGGGGCCCAAACACCATAAAGCCTAGAGGCCCTTGAAGGCTTAATCCGGCCCTGGTCCTCTGTTTAAAACCCTAGATTAACTGCCTTTATTATTATTGTTCTTGTCACCGCCACTGGAGGAAGCCGGCACACAACCTTCACACGCTCTTGCAGCTGTAGTTTCTTTTATATGATAAGGTTGCCAGCACCCACGAGCAACCTTATTTGAGTCGCCTTCTACGACATGCACGAGGTAGCAGTAGGTCTATTGTTTCTTTGTCGCATAAGAGACAACCCCCCCGCCCACGGAAATTACACGAGGAATAAATGACCTACTACAGTCGAAATAAAAAATTTGACAAAAACATTGACCATTGCTGACAACATAAACAAATAAGTCAAATGATGGAGTTTTTGCCTATTCTTCAGTCATCATCGTCATCATAATTTCCCTTTTCGCTCCATCTGGAGATTGGTGACATGCATTCTGTAACGGTGGATTCTGTAGCATATGTTTTTACATGATAAGGTCGGCAGACTCATACACAATCACATATTAGTGGCCGCTTATGACGGACGCATGAAGAAGCAATAGTCTTATTGTATCTGTGTGTCCACAGAGACCCCAATGGTACAACCCATATTGACATTTCCACTGTTGGTGTTGAGTTCTAGAAGTAATTATCTGAGAAAATTAGGACCTACCTTATGTACGTTCTTGTGATTTTTGTGGTTTAAGGGAGTGGCGATTTTAAGATTTGCGAGGCCTTAGGAAAGAGTGAACTTGCCTTATAACTAAATTTCAATTGCTTCGTAAAGGATACATGTGCGCGAGACTCCTAAAAGCGAGAGACCCTAATCAAAATCCTAGATTGCCTATGGCTTAAATCTCCACTGGGTTCAAGGTTACAAGGTCATTCAAAAAAAGGGGCGGGGAGGAGGTAAATCCATCGGTCACGTACTTTAAAAGGAGCCAATCAAATCAGCTGACAACTGGACATGTCGAATTCAAAAGAAACAAAGGATTACAAAGAGGGAACTTATACGTAGATGCGGGTTTCTTAACATTTTTATTGTACTGTGGACCCTTTGATTGTCCGATGAAGGCTATGGTCCCCTTTGATTGTCAGATGCAGTCTATGACCCCCTTTGTTTGTCCGATGAAAATCATGGTCCCCGTTGACTGTCCGATGAAGAAAATGGTCCCCTTTGATTGTCCGATGAAAACTATGGTCCCCTTTGATTGTCCGATGAAAGCCATGGTCACCGTTGATTGTCCGGTAAAAGCCATGGTCTCCTTTGATTGTCCGATGAAAACTATGGTCCCCTTTGATTGCCCTATGACAAACATTGTCCCCTTTCATTGTCCGGTGAAAACTATGGTCCCCTTTGATTGTCCGATGAAAGCCATGGTCACCGTTGATTGTCCGGTAAAGACAATGGTCCCCTTTGATTGTCCAATGAATGCTATGGTCCCCTTTGATTGTCCGATGAAAACTATGGTCCCCTTTGATTGTCCGATGAAGACAACGGTCCCCTTTGATTGTCCGAAGAAAACTATGGTCCCCTTTGATTTTCCGAAGAAAACTATGGTCCCCTTTGATTGTCCAATGAATGCTATAGTCTTCTTTGATTGTCCGATGAAAACTATGGTCCCCTTTGATTGTCCGATGAAAACTATGGTCCCCTTCTCAGAAAAAAAATGTACATGAAAAAGTTACATTTTCAATTTGAGCTTACATATACTGACCCCCTAGAATTCATTCATTGACCCCCAAGGGGTACGTGGACTACAGGTTAAGAAACCCAGACGTATAATGACGTGAAGAGGTGTCTGGAACAAGAATGGGTACGTAAAGTGATGCCATATTGATAAGACAGACATTTGTAGAAAGAGCTGATTGTCACCACCATCACGTATGACACATGAAGATGTGTGCTCATGGAAGTATTAAAAATCATTACAGCCCGAGTAATAATCTTGACGAAGATGGATTCAGCACTTTACAATCAAGTAGAGAAAAATACCAAATAAACATCATAAAGGAAAGACGGATATTATCATTATTAATTTTCCGCTTACTCACAATGGAACATGGATCCACCACTGTAACTCGCCCTGTTTGCAGGAAGTATGCATCCAAGCACGCATATGCTTTTCCACCAGTTGGTTCTGTATCATTTTGTTTTACATAAAGAGGTCGTCAGGTACAAGCATAGATTTATATTAGTCGTCTAATACTTCATGTTTGTCTCTTACTTTACTTTGTCGTTCCACTACTTGCGTGAAGAATAGTGGAGAACTGAAGTGTGTGTTCTAGAACCATATGTGTGGCACTGGCTACTGTCAGCCTGTGTTGTTGTAGAATTTCTGTACAGTTGTCTGTTCATCTTCGTCGTCTCCGTGCCCTGAGACCAGATCTTCAAAAGTCTGAATGATGCTGAAAAATGTTTTGGATACGCAATAAAAACGAGGTGATTGAAGTTACATTTCGTTTGGAATTGTGATTGTGTGAAATCTAATCTTAGTTTTAATTTATCTGGAAATTAAGCTTTAATGAAGCCATATTTCTGAAGTTTTTCTGAATTACATTTATGTGAGAATATTATAATTGGACTATGAGTAATATCCGCGAGAAAAAAAAATTAGAACAACATTTAAATTCCAGTGTGTCACTTTAATATACAGACGATGTCGTAATAACATTCTAAAGACAATGGAGCTTACCTTCCTTATATCTTCAGTGTTAGACCCACAGATAAATGCGCCGGCGCATTAACCTGCTGGTTCTCTGAAGTACGGAGGAAACAACCTTTAGTTTCCGATTCCTTAAGGGTCTGTTAGTCTTTAAAGATTGATTGATTAAGACATGACGGAGTGGATTCCTTGGGATTGAACCAGAATCCCATGGAAGCTTCGTCAGTTTTGCCCCCGCAGCGTTTTAGAAATCGCTCTCGAGCTCATGCCTTGGTGTTCAGGGTTACGGAGGCATAATCCTGGGACGATACAAATTCGCTCGCACAAACCACCCAAGTGAAGATAATAACTATACAACAAGATGTCTGGAGAAGTTTGAAGCCAGTCCTGCATCACTGACTTCTACATCATCACCATCATATTTGTTTGCGCCCTTTATGGAGCATGCAACTACACTGGGCGCTCACTTCTGCAGGGTGACTGAAAAGTCGTTTCATTTTATTAGATTTTATTCTCCCTTGTATCTATAAAATATTCATGAAACGAAAGTCAGATCAATCAGCAATAACTGGCATTTGAGGAATAAGTTTTATATTATATTTTATTAATTCCAGAAACAAATAAAATCTAAAATGGCTAATACACTGACGCTGGAAGACACAGCAGAAGTTACTACCCGCTATGAAGTCACGTGTTTGCTAGTTTTCTTTTTGTTCTTAATGTACTTCATATTCTGTTCTCTGTTTTGTTTCGTGTTTGTTATTGATGTTCACTCTGTAGCCTATTTCCTTATTTAAATAATAGTGATTTTGTCCTTATACAGTTTCCACTCAATAAAAGTTTGGACTGGCTTGTAGTGGTATTGATGGTATTGTATGATGATGATGGTACTACGTGTAAATTGTATGAGGCCAGCTGTGAAGGCTCCTGAGATAAAATGTAATTGAGAATTGTCAGAAGGCCTTTCTTGCTACCACTACGACCTCACACTTAATTTTTTTTATTGAATGTAGCTACGTGAAGTGTCTAGGGTAATGATGTGTACTGTGGTGTGATAGTTATAAATATACCCATAGATATTTAACAAGACTAATAAGATTAACAAGTGTTAAAATACACTGAACTAACTCACGGGTGTAAAGTTTTTGATATAATTATATTACATTTATTTGTTCTGGATCAAGTTTTATTTTGACCAGAACTTGTTTTAAAAGAAGGATTTAAAATTTATGAAAATTATGCATGGAATGTTACATAATAAATGCAAAAGTGTACATATTTAAGTACTAGAATAGTTAGTTTTATTAAAATGTTCTGGTAGTCAGCTACTAGGGAGGATATTTATTGTCTGTGCTGTTGGGGTGGTCTCATCACACCTGTCTATATTGACTACACAGTGTCCAGAAAATGGTGGGAATTTTTATGGGGTATCTGCAACTAAATGGGGTTGGTGAATATCCAGCAGACCAGAGGCTCACTCATCTGGTATTTGTAGCTCTGGTGCTGAAATCAGGCGGTCCCACCTCTCCGTGCTGGCGGGCAATAATGGTGGTCTCTGTCACAAGGACTGCACAGATACACTTGTGTAAATCACCACCCGAATAGATACTGCTTCGTTGACGACAGAAACTCGCAGCTCTGCAATCAAAGTATGGGCCATGTGTCAAAATCTATTCTCTACCCACGTCTGGACACCACACTGACACAACAACCACATTATACAGACAGGTCAGATCTCTCTGCCCAAACAGCACAGTTACCATGGTGGGTTTACATCCGATAGATCCTCCCAGACTATAGATTCTGAAAATAATTATTAGTTTTCTACCCTAAAAGAGGATAGGTAATATGTTTCCTTATTCTCAACTCTTGATCTGTCTTGCATAATCCTTTCTGGAGTTTATGTACATTGTTAGTCCCTAGACCCTGACTTGGGCGGGGGGTCTAGAGCAAAATCCCTACTTGTTTGTAAGGCTAGATTATGATATGGCAGTATCAAATCACTCGAACATGAAACAATATTCAAAATATATAAAGAAATAATTTCAATCTTACCAGATTATGAATAATTAACACAGAAGTGCTAGCAAAACTCAGCTGAGCTGCTGGCTATAGGATGGCGTCCCTAAATTTAACTCACTGTCTTTCATATGGGAAAACACCACACTTTAAAATCTGTGTCTAACACTGAACAATTATTGAAGAATGACCCCAAATGCGCTCTGAGCGCTAATGATATGATTGTCTGTGGCCAATCACTGCCGAGGTTTATTTTTAATTTCAAATTTCCTCACTAAAGTCATTTCAGTCAAGCTTCAGTCACGTATGGATGGTTATCTGTTAGTCTGTCCGTCTCTACTTGTGTTTCTACAAAATTGTGCTCGATTTTTGACCCAACCGTTCTCTCCCCTTCAAATTTTTGTTGTAAAAAGTTATATTTAGACACAGCTACCACCAATGTCCCTTCACTTCTATGCCAAGTAAATTTGAACACTTGTGTCCAAGGTCGTGTTTTTGTGTGCAAATAACCACACTTTTTAGATTCAATTCAGTCTGTCGATGATGTGAACTACACTGTCTTTTGTCATTATTTTCAATATTATCTATCCGTCTGTAAAATTAAGACCATATTAGTTCACTGCTCAGAATAGGCCATCTGGCCAGCTAATTTTTATATTCCTAACATTAATATTAAGAAAAATTTACTTTTTAATTTTTTTGTAATTTTTTTCAGACATCTGCGTTCTTCCGCTCAAATTCAAATCAAGCGCTTGGTATCGCAAAACGTCCAATTCCGTACCTCGTGTCAATTTGGGGGACTTGAATTTTTTTACTTTCATCCATTCCCCCCCTCCCCCCCCCCCCCCCCCCAATTGCGTCTCTTTAGCCTTTCCAGTCATATTTTTTTCCCTTTTGATACTCCGTTCCCCTCCGGTCTAGCAAGTCAATTTTTATGGGGGATGATGACCCGCGGTCTAGGCGATCATGTACATCAGCAGCCTACGCATTATGTTTTTATCCTTAAATGTTATCCTTGGAGGAATTTTACCGTTGTATCTCTGTCAATTTCACTACACATCTCCCCACCTGAAAACATGCCTATGGCAAGTTCCAAAACCAGCGATACACATAGGTAAAATTACTCCTCACGTCTGCCATTACTCTAATTTTGATCACAGGGGTGCCGACTGAGGAAATCTGCACCGACATTCAATTTGCCTGGGATATATTGGATACTAAACTGATAAGGTTGAAGCAATAAAGACCACCTCAGCAATCTTGCGTTTTCATGCTTAGCCTGAGACAAGAACACGAGAGGCTGATGATCCGTCTCCACCACAAAAGTCCTACCATACAGATAGATTTGAAACTTCTTTATTGCCCAGATTAATGCTAAACATTCTTTTTCGCTTGTGGAGTATCCTTGTTCCGCCTTATTCAATTTGCGGCTTGCATAAGCGACTGGTTTAAGTTCCCCATCAGGTGAAGATGATCTTTGCAACAAAGCTCCTCCTAGTCCCACATTACTTGCATCGGTTCTTAAGACAAAGTCCTGTGTCAAATCAGGCAGTTTGAGAATAGGCTTGCTAGTGAGTTTTTCCTTTAACTCTTGGAACGCTAGTTCACATTGTGCAGTCCAAATTATTTTATCTGGAAGTCCCTTGCGAGTCAGATCAGTCAGAGGAGCACAAATGGCGTTAAAATTTTTGATGTATTTCTGATAAAATCCGCATAACGACACGAATGATCGCACGTCCTTTTTGGTTTGCGGCCTAGGTGCTCTCTGCAGTTTTTCCAAGTTCTTAGGATCAGGGGTCATATTACCCTGATATACAGTGTGTCCCAAGAATTCCAACTCTTTGCATCCAATACAACATTTTGTTGGCCTAGCAGTTAAGTTCGCCTCCCGAAGTCTATCAAACAACATCTCCAGAGCTTCAATGTGTTCTTCAAATGTCTCTGTGGCGACGAGAATATCATCCATGAAATTCGTGATACATGGGTTATTCAGGGGGTCCAACAATTTTCGCATCATCCTTGAAAACACACTCGGAGCATTTTTCAGTCCGAATGGTAGCATATTGAATTCATAATGTCCATCCGAAGTGCTAAAAGCCAAATAAGGTCTCACTTCAGGCTTCACTGGGATCTGGTAATAGCCTTTACTAAGATCCACCTTTGAAAAGTATTTTGCCTTGTTCAGTCTGGCAAATAGCTGTTTTGTGTCTGGTAATGGATCCACTTGTCCTTCTGTGACAGCATTCAGTTTCCTGTAATCTATGCACAGTCTGTGTTCCCCAGACGGTTTCCTCAACAAAACGACACTAGAACTAAAAGATGATTCACTGTGCGAAATAATCCCCTCCTTCAATAAATAATCTATTTCTTCCTTTAATGCCTTCTCCTTCGCGAACGGAATAGAATAGGCTCTCATACAGATTGGGTTTGAGTCTACCAGTTTCATGTCATACTGTAGCAAATTTGTATGGCCTGGTTTATCTGTTAATACATCTGTATGTTCCTCCAGAACTTGTTGAACTCTCTCCCTCTGGTTTTTAGTCAGGTGCTTACTGACTTTTACCTGTGCTGCTGTTTCACAAGGATGTAATGGGTATTCATGTGAGGTGAGTGGTTCTTTTTGCATCTGGGTTGCAATAGCCAAGGTCAATAAGGGGGTGCTTTCCTGGAGTGGTCTGTCCAGATACTTCTTTAACAGGTTTACATGATAAACTTTTTCCTTCCCCTTTTTGTCAATTTTATAGTTTGTTCTAGACACCTTCTCTAGAACCGTATATGGACCTTGCCAACCAATTTGTAATTTATTCTGGCTTCCCGGTAGTAGAAGCAGCACCTTCTCTCCGACTGCCAGTTCCCTGTCCTTTGCCTTCCTATTAAAATATGCTGCATGTTTCTTCCTGGCTTGTTTCAAATTATCATTTGCCAGTTTCCATCCAGCTTTCAAACGAGTGGTCAGTTCGTTCACATATTGATACGATGAGGTAATAGTCTCTTCCGCCTTCTCATCTGTCCAGGTCCTTAATAAAGCTTCTAATGGACCTTTTATTGGCCTCCCAAATAGCAGAGTTGCGGGAGCCATCCCGGTTGAACTATGTGGTACCTCCCGATACGCAAACAATGCGGCGGGCAGGAATTGATCCCACAGATCCGGTTTTTCGTGTGCCAGCTTTCTCAGGATAGAAATGAGAGTCCCATTGAACCTCTCTACCTGGCCGTTCCCTTGTGGATGGTACGGACTACAATGAAAGTGCCTGGCTTGAAATAGCTTAAAAACTTCTTCCGTTAGTTTCCCCTTGAACTGAGAACCATTATCCGTCAAGATTTGATGCGGGAATCCTAATCGGGTAAATATTGTAAGTAGTGCCTCTGCTACATGTTTTGAATCAATTGATGGCAGGGCTACCGCCTCTCCCCACATAGAACAAGTGTCCACCAGAGTAAGGATGTAACTGTTCCTCCTCTTGGTCCGAGTGAGAGGTCCTACAATATCCACTGCAACCCTCTCAAAAGGTGTTCCCACTATGGGCATTTCCCCTAGAGTTGCAGGGGCAGTCCAGTGCTTTGGAGCTACCCTTTGACATTCTGGGCAGGATTTGACATATCTTTTTATATCCTCCGTTATCCCTGGCCAGAAGTAATGACAAGCTATACGCTGTCCTGTGGCGCTGATCCCCATGTGACCACTGAAGGGGATTGCATGTCCGAGTTCCATCACTTTCTCTCTATATGCAATGGGAAGAACCAGCTGGTTGTGACCATTTGTTCCAGTTCCGGCCTTCCTGTATAAGAGTTTGTTCTTCATGAAATATTCCCCCTTGCTCGGAGGTGTGTGGCATTTGGGCAATTTTTTAAAACAGGGCTTGAGTGTCCTATCCTCAGCCTGCGCCTTCCTCATCTCCTCTGGATGAGCGTTTATAGGTTCACCTTCTTCCTCCTTCTTCTGTGACCTGGTCTGCACTGTCGCCATGATCACAGGTTTCTCGGGATTCCCCAAGAAGACGTATCTACACCCCAATATCAGAGGGTAGATTGGTTCATCTATCACTGCTGCTCTGATTTCTCCTTCCACATAGCGAGTTTTCACCGTTATCCTTGCGATGGGAAGTGTCATGAGTGGTATGTCCTTAGTCGCCCCTTGTATTTCCACTGTTTCTGTGGTATACTGACTTGGGTCCACTAGGCTAGACTTCACAACTGAATCATAATCCAAACCTGTATCATAAAGGCACCTTATGGTGACCCCATTACAAATAACATCCTCACAAACTGGGGGGTGATAAGGTTCCTGTTGTCCCTTAGGATTAACCTTTAATCTTTGCGTCCCCGACTTCATTGCAGCAATGTTTGAAGGTTTCCTTCTACAAAATTCGGTGTTATGGTTATCCTTCTTGCACCATTTACACCATCTTTTCCCTTGGTTCAACGGTTTTCTTTCATTGAACTTTTGGTCATTGAACTGTGAGTTTCTGTCGCGATAGTCATTTCTTGGCCGCTCAAAATTTGTCCTACCTTTATTTCCCTGCTCTCTATTATCAAATTTATTAAATTGCTGTGGAGCTTTAAAATTGTCTATGTGCTTCTTCTTAGCACCACTTACCTCTGCCTGAGCTGCCTGATACCTCTCAGCAACATTTAAAATTTCCCCCAACTTCTCTGCACCCTGTTCCATGAGAAATTTTCTCATGTCTGGAGCCATGGACTCTCTCAATTGCTCAATCATGATCATTTCTTTAAGATCTTGGGTCTTCCCCAGAGCCGTCCATTTCTCCAAATAGGTTTCTAGTCTGGCAGAGAATTGGTGGTATGTCTCCCCAGACAACAGTTTGGCATTTCTAAATCTCTTACGATAAAATTCACCATTCTTCTCGTACCTTAATAACAAAGCCTGCTTTAACATGTCATAATTGTCTTGGTCTTCCCTGTTCATTTTGGCAAATACTTCATAAGAAGCACCCCTCAATCCCTGTGATAGCTTTAAACTCCACCTCTCTCTCTCTAACCCATATGTAGTAGCTAATAACTCAAAACGTCCCAGGTACCCCTCTATGTCATCGTCTTTCTCAACAAAATGGTCTAAATGAAACCCCATAGCTGAGTTTGAGGCTCCCATACTGGGCGTAGCATCTGAGGCAAAAGGGCTGGCACCATTTTCAGGGGCCGGGCCTTGTAATTCCAGCTCCCTTAGTCGTAATTCGTGCTCCCTCTGCAACCTTCTATCTTCAGCCTCCCTTTCGGCCTTTTTATCTTCTGCCTCCCTTTGCTGTCGTTTTTCTTCTGCCTCAATCTGCAGCCTCTTAATTTCTCTATCAGCCTCAATTTGTAACCTCTTCTCTTCAGCTACCTTTCTATCTTTCTTTCAATATATTTATCACATTCAGTCGTTACGTATTGAATTAAAATTTGACCATCCATCCCCATCTCCTTCGCAGTGAGCACAGCAGCTGATCTAAACTTTGCTAGCTCAGCCATACTTTTTAGACAATATAATAATATATAAGCTAAATCTCTAACCAGTAAATACACTAAGTACTTCTAATTACTATAGTCTAACTAATTCTAACTAACCAGTTAACTAATTAATTATTACTGGCTGTGAAGATTCACCAACTTTTATCCGCAGGGACACTTTTAATTTTAAAGGAAATTTTACAATTTATTTCCCTACTTTTATTTCTCCCACCAGGAGATCTTAATATTACTGTTGGGCTAATTATCCCTGGACAAGACCCCAATATATGTAGTGGTATTGATGGTATTGTATGATGATGATGGTACTACGTGTAAATTGTATGAGGCCAGCTGTGAAGGCTCCTGAGATAAAATGTAATTGAGAATTGTCAGAAGGCCTTTCTTGCTACCACTACGACCTCACACTTAATTTTTTTTTTTTTTTTAATTGAATGTAGCTACGTAAAGTGTCTAGGGTAATGATGTGTACTGTGGTGTGATAGTTATAAATATACCCATAGATATTTAACAAGACTAATAAGATTAACAAGTGTTAAAATACACTGAACTAACTCACGGGTGTAAAGTTTTTGATATAATTATATTACATTTATTTGTTCTGGATCAAGTTTTATTTTGACCAGAACTTGTTTTAAAAGAAGGATTTAAAATTTATGAAAATTATGCATGGAATGTTACATAATAAATGCAAAAGTGTACATATTTAAGTACTAGAATAGTTAGTTTTATTAAAATGTTCTGGTAGTCAGCTACTAGGGAGGATATTTATTGTCTGTGCTGTTGGGGTGGTCTCATCACACCTGTCTATATTGACTACACAGTGTCCAGAAAATGGTGGGAATTTTTATGGGGTATCTGCAACTAAATGGGGTTGGTGAATATCCAGCAGACCAGAGGCTCACTCATCTGGTATTTGTAGCTCTGGTGCTGAAATCAGGCGGTCCCACCTCTCCGTGCTGGCGGGCAATAATGGTGGTCTCTGTCACAAGGACTGCACAGATACACTTGTGTAAATCACCACCCGAATAGATACTGCTTCGTTGACGACAGAAACTCGCAGCTCTGCAATCAAAGTATGGGCCATGTGTCAAAATCTATTCTCTACCCACGTCTGGACACCACACTGACACAACAACCACATTATACAGACAGGTCAGATCTCTCTGACCAAACAGCACAGTTACCATGGTGGGTTTACATCCGATAGATCCTCCCAGACTATAGATTCTGAAAATAATTATTAGTTTTCTACCCTAAAAGAGGATAGGTAATATGTTTCCTTATTCTCAACTCTTGATCTGTCTTGCATAATCCTTTCTGGAGTTTATGTACATTGTTAGTCCCTAGACCCTGACTTGGGCGGGGGGTCTAGAGCAAAATCCCTACTTGTTTGTAAGGCTAGATTATGATATGGCAGTATCAAATCACTCGAACATGAAACAATATTCAAAATATATAAAGAAATAATTTCAATCTTACCAGATTATGAATAATTAACACAGAAGTGCTAGCAAAACTCAGCTGAGCTGCTGGCTATAGGATGGCGTCCCTAAATTTAACTCACTGTCTTTCATATGGGAAAACACCACACTTTAAAATCTGTGTCTAACACTGAACAATTATTGAAGAATGACCCCAAATGCGCTCTGAGCGCTAATGATATGATTGTCTGTGGCCAATCACTGCCGAGGTTTATTTTTAATTTCAAATTTCCTCACTAAAGTCATTTCAGTCAAGCTTCAGTCACGTATGGATGGTTATCTGTTAGTCTGTCCGTCTCTACTTGTGTTTCTACAAAATTGTGCTCGATTTTTGACCCAACCGTTCTCTCCCCTTCAAATTTTTGTTGTAAAAAGTTATATTTAGACACAGCTACCACCAATGTCCCTTCACTTCTATGCCAAGTAAATTTGAACACCGGTGTCCAAGGTCGTGTTTTTGTGTGCAAATAACCACACTTTTTAGATTCAATTCAGTCTGTCGATGATGTGAACTACACTGTCTTTTGTCATTATTTTCAATATTATCTATCCGTCTGAAAAATTAAGACCATATTAGTTCACTGCTCAGAATAGGCCATCTGGCCAGCTAATTTTTATATTCCTAACATTAATATTAAGAAAAATTTACTTTTTAATTTTTTTGTAATTTTTTTCAGACATCTGCGTTCTTCCGCTCAAATTCAAATCAAGCGCTTGGTATCGCAAAACGTCCAATTCCGTACCTCGTGTCAATTTGGGGGACTTGAATTTTTTTACTTTCATCCATTTCCCCCCCCCCAATTGCGTCTCTTTAGCCTTTCCAGTCATATTTTTTTCCCTTTTGATACTCCGTTCCCCTCCGGTCTAGCAAGTCAATTTTTATGGGGGATGATGACCCGCGGTCTAGGCGATCATGTACATCAGCAGCCTACGCATTATGTTTTTATCCTTAAATGTTATCCTTGGAGGAATTTTACCGTTGTATCTCTGTCAATTTCACTACAAGTATTGACTACTAGTTATCGTCAGTGGTGTCCCAGTGAGCACGTGTTCATGGGTCAAGTCAAGTCAAGGCAAGTCACAGGGCCGGATAATCCACTAGGCTAAATAAGCTGAAGCCTGGAGGCCCGGAGCTCTTGGGGGCTAGTGCATAAGTTAAAACAATTATGTTAAGGGATTTGAAAAAATATTAAATTGATTGATTATGTTAAAGGTGGGCCCAAACATCAAAAGGCGTAGAGGCCCTTCTTGGCTTAATCCGGCCCTGCCGAGTCATAGTGTCTTTAGTCATTTACTACGTGTTTTTTCCCCTTCCTTTAAGCGTAACGTTAGGCCTTTCTGTATATAAACATCATCATCATCATAACTATCCTTCTACACCCTACAGAGCATACACCTTCAACAAATGTAGGTCAAGCCATTCCTGTTATGTGCTGCCATTTATTCAATGTATTTCCTCATCTGCTTTATCCCTTATATGTCTGTTTTCAGTTCCCTTCTCTATGTGTATGTGTTTTTGTCGGTCTCCCTCTCTCTGTTACCCTGGGAATACTAGAACACGGAATGCCTTGTAATGCTATCTACAGTGCGTGTACTACCCAATGACAGTGTCCTTTTTCACATCTCATGCTCCACTGACACTGGTCTGCTTTTTGTTATCAGTTCCACATGAGTAATCTTGTCATACCATTCCGTCCTGAACTTTTACACAAACATCCATTTACTAACATCTGTAACCTTTTTGTTATCAGTTCCACATGAGTAATCTTGTCATACCATTCCGTCCTGAACCTTTACACAAACATCCATTTACTAACATCTGTAACCTTTTTGTTATCAGTTCCACATGAGTAATCTTGTCATACCATTCCGTCCTGAACGTTTACACAAATATCCATTTACTAACATCTGTAACCTTTTTGTTATCAGTTCCACATGAGTAATCTTGTCATACCATTCCGTCCTGAACTTTTACACAAACATCCATTTACTAACATCTGTAACCTTTTTGTTATCAGTTCCACGTGAGTAATCTTGTCATACCATTCCGTCCTGAACTTTTACACAAACATCCATTTACTAACATCTGTAACCTTTTTGTTATCAGTTCCACATGAGTAATCTTGTCATACCATTCCGTCCTAAACCTTTACACAAACATCCATTTACTAACATCTGTAACCTTTTTGTTATCAGTTCCACATGAGTAATCTTGTCATACCATTCCGTCCTGAACTGTTACACAAACATCCATTTACTAACATCTGTAACCTTTTTGTTATCAGTTCCACATGAGTAATCTTGTCATACCATTCCGTCCTGAACTTTTACACAAACATCCATTTACTAACATCTGTAACCTTTTTGTTATCAGTTCCACGTGAGTAATCTTGTCATACCATTCCGTCCTGAACTTTTACACAAACATCCATTTACTAACATCTGTAACCTTTTTGTTATCAGTTCCACGTGAGTAATCTTGTCATACCATTCCGTCCTGAACTTTTACACAAACATCCATTTACTAACATCTGTAACCTTTTTGTTATCAGTTCCACATGAGTAATCTTGTCATACCATTCCGTCCTAAACCTTTACACAAACATCCATTTACTAACATCTGTAACCTTTTTGTTATCAGTTCCACATGAGTAATCTTGTCATACCATTCCGTCCTAAACCTTTACACAAACATCCATTTACTAACATCTGTAACCTTTTTGTTATCAGTTCCACATGAGTAATCTTGTCATACCATTCCGTCCTGAACTTTTACACAAACATCCATTTACTAACATCTGTAACCTTTTTGTTTTCGTTATGTTGTTCTCGATGTTGCAGAGAAATACAATAGGACTGTCTTGGCATTTTGGTTAAAGATTGTCACTTTAGTCTTGGACTTGATTGACTTTGATTTCCCCATGTTTGTTAAGTTATCACAAAGACAGAAACAAAACGACCAATGCCAGACGCTGATACATAATCCAACAAGAACTACGACTCTAGAACAGACACAATTACTGAAATAACAAATGAGGCAGGGAGCATCTTTATTTAATTTTAGTGAAGAAAAAAGACATTCTAGCTCGTCACAAAGATCATATGAGACAACAGATTTACTGAAAGAAAATGGGGAAAAAGAGAAAGAAGAAGAACGAACGAACGAACTTTATTTTCAAAGGGTTTAGTATTGGGCACGCAGGCCCGTCTAACATTCTGCCCTTCCTTACTCTCGTCTTCCATACTGAATCCATTTATTCTCACAAGTATCTTAAATATTACTTAAATAATAAAATAACAAAATAAAATACAATAAAATAAAATGCCAACATTGTAAGAGTACAGTAACTGTTACACATCATTTACAGTACATTATCATAAAAAGAAGAAGAAGTTAAATAAAGTACGTATAGCAATGGGAAAATGTAGAACGTACACAAGTGGTATCAAAATACTGCATTCTACAAGAAAACCGATCCACATGTACGAGGGGCGTTCAGAAAGTAATGCACCACATCGTTTTCCTCAGCTAATAATGAAGTTAGAAGCATGAAATTTTGCACACTTCAAATATGGCATGTGTCAACTGTGTGCACTAAATTGCACTGCAACCGGCAAAATAATACGGCTGCCCTAAACCGTTAAAATGAGCGTGTTAGCAACTTGCGTAATAAACAGCGAATTGTGATAGAATTTCTCGTTGCAGAGAAGGAAACTGTTGTGAACATTCACAAGCGTCTATGTGATGTGTATGGAAGTTTTGCAGTCGACAGGAGTACAGTCAGTCGCTGGGTTCAGAGAATCAAAGAGTCAGGAAGTGGAGATACGGAGCTGCGTGATCGGCCGCGCTGGGGACGTCCTGCCACAGCCACCAACGCAGAAATGTTGAAATGCGCTGGGGGCATTATTCTTACTGATAGGCGAATCACTACTCAACAATTGGCCTTACAGCTGTCAGTCAGCATTGGTAGTGCAAATGCAGTTATAAAAACTCTCGGATTTTCTAAGGTTTGCGCAAGATGGGTTCCTCGAAGTCTCACAAATGACCACCGATTGCAAAGGAGAGCAATTTCTTCTGAATTGTTGGAGCGTTTCAATGCTGATGGAGAGAACTTTTTGGCTAAGATCGTTACAGGCGAGGAAACCTGGGCACATCATTTTGAACCTGAGACAAGAAGACAGTCAATGGGGTGGCATCACCCGCAATCACAAAGAAGAAAGAAATTCAAGACAATTCCTTCAGCTGGAAAGGTCATGATCACTGTCTTTTGGGACATTGAAGGTGTAATTCTTGTGGACTGTCATGAAATATTCTAATCCACATATATAAATTATTAGGTAAATATGAAGCCTAACAAATAAAATTAATAAAGAGAAGAGCAATGGTAAAATAACAGTGCTGTCACAAAGAATGTACTCGAAATCCCCCCTTGTTTTCTGCTTCGTCTGCAAATTGTAACGCTTTCACGTTGATATAAAAGCTTACTGTATTATTACCCGCCTTCTTCAATGAAACGTGTGCTGCATTTCTAAGAAAAACATTGAGACGTACTGCGTAATGACCTAAATTAATCCTAACATTAATTATACTGCGTTACCAAAACGAACGAACAGATGGACAAAAGGATAAAGAGAGAGGGGAGGGCTGAAAATCAGGAACGCATGCATCACGCGTGTAAGTCTACATGCACTAATTTTTTTTCAGACGGACAGTGATAAAATACACTACCCTTTCCCAGAGTTAGGTTTATAAATCATAAAAAAACTCTTATTAGAAAAGATAACATTAGATGGGTTTACGGTTGAGAACATAACAGTACCCAGACAGCACATCTTCGAAACAGGAGGTAGAAGAAATTGCATATTTTGAATGCAGCCACGTAGCTCCTTTAAATTTGTATTTTTGGGTTCCTTAGGGCTTGCTGACAAATAATATGTAAAACGTTACGCAAATAGTCCAGGAATTAATAAATTATACCCAAAATAAAATATTGGGGGTGCCTGACAGCATAAAATCATTTCTGCTCATAAGATTTTTTTTTAACGTGTTTGAAAAAAATTTACGTTACAGAAATAGCCTACCATGTAAACTCCAAATTGATTGGAGCGCAACAAATGAAAGCCTAACCACGATTGGTCGGGCTATAAATACTATCTTGGTTGTTAGGGGAAACGGGGAAAGGTAACATTTTTTCAAACACTTGTCGAAACGGGGATCATTGGTCAGACTCGCTGATATACACACTTGGGAGCGTTAGTTCGAAACCACTTGTTTAAAATAGCTTGATAAAGCATCAGTGCGTTGAAGCCAGCAGCATATATTTTGCTAAATAAAAGCCTGGAAGATAAGCAGATGGGAATTTGTGCCAGTTTGTGCCAGAATTCATTGCTAATCAACGTATCTGTGTTTATTCGTATGAATTGTGGTAAGCTTGAACCATTCAATATCTTTTAATGAAAATTGAATGTGAATTGTTGATTTATGCCTGTATATATATGTGTAGTTCAGTGGCCAACGTGAGGTAAAGCCTGTAATGCTCCAGCCTGAACAGAGGGTGTCGGAGAGAAGTAAAACGGCATGGAATGGCCAAACAGTACACTGACACCTGGATGATTGACTAGAAAGAAATAATGCTGGAAGTGCAGAGGCGTAGTAACCATTAAGAAGGGTAATACTGGAATAAAGTATTTCAAATGAAGCTGACAGTTGGCCTAATGCTCTGAACTCAATGTTTGTGCTGTGTTGTGATCAATGTAACAAGAGAGTTTAAGTTAGTTATGAAGTAGAAGGTACATCCTTCTTGATTTCAGGGACAGTGGTCTTGATGGTACTGAGCAGCACCTGGTCAGAGCTTTGCTGAATCCAGTGTCGGACAGCATACTCCTTGGTCTTTTTAGCTATCAGTGAGGTGTCTCCAGAGCCCAGAGGAGAATTCGAGCAGAGGAGTCCTTTCCTGCCGCCATCACGCCAGATAAGCTAACTTGGCCAGCTGAGCTCAACATTATGTCCCCTCATCTTGAAATGACTTTATAAAATTAACATTAAGAGGGGAATTTACTTGTCTTAAAATCAGGAACTGTGAACATCTCCAATACTAGTCCCTAAAGACAAACTATTGAAGTCATGATGACAAATACCAACAGAGCTTGAACAAAACAAAACCAGTATTACCTCATTTTACTACTACACAACTGACACACATAGAATATTTGTAATAATATATGTCACTACAATATTCATATTAAATACATTCTGTACATAACTTGTAATTTAAATTGATTGTGATTCCTGGTTCCCTTGTAGTTGAATCAGGACACATATTCATTCATGCCAGTAATGAATACATATTGTTATTTGAAAGTTTTATCATTGACTTCTTTAAGATATTCTCATAGAGTGTTATATGTATGTGAGTGTCACAGTGTTGTTAAGAGTAGTGGATTAAATTAAATTGTTTATCTGTCTGTTGTTGTGACTTACACTTCACCATACTCATACCCTAGACACATAACGTAGCATCACACTATTCCAGAATAATTCTGACTGAGATATAGAGATATGTGGTAGCAAGTAAGGTTATCTATAATACACTACTCTTAATAGATATAGATACCTTCACAGCTGATCTCAGTCAGTACACTAAGTCCCCTATAAATATTTATAACATCCCACTTCACCACATATATTGGGGGCTCGTCCGGGATTTTGAATCTTTAACTATTAAAAATATTGGGGGTAATTCACTTCAGGGAATATAAGAATTAAAAGGTATCCTTGGGTGGAATTAAATAAGGTTGAGCTCACGGTGCCTGTGTTGTCCATTAGATATATAGTTAGAAATTGAATTGTTGGGTAGACATTATAAAAATTTACCTGATAGACAATGGCGGACCTGGCCAAATTTCGATCTGCTGCGGTTCAGACTGCAAAAGAGTTAGGATTAGATGGGCAAGTTATGGTTGCCTATGTCACAACGGAATGTGACAAATTTATTGAACGCGAAGAAAGAAGATTAGAAAAAGAAGCCGAAAGAAGGTTAGAGGCTGAAAGGGAAATTAAGAAGTTACAATTTGAAGCTGAGGCTGAGACTAAGAGGTTGCAAGCTGAGGCTGAGACTAAGAGGTTGCAGATTGAGGCTGACAAAGAGGCTAAGAAATTGGAAGCAGAAAGAGAAGAGAAGAAATTAGCTGCAGAAGAGAGGAAATTAGCTGCAGAGAGGGAAGCAGAAAAGGAGGAGAAAAGATTACAAAGGGAACATGAATTACGACTAAGGGAGTTTGAGTTTCAAGGCCATGCTCCTGAAAATGGTGCCAGTCCCTTTGCCTCTGATGCTACGGTTACTCAAGGAGCCTCAACCTCAGCTATGAATTTTCATTTAGATCATTTTGTTGAGAAAGACGATGATATTGAGAGCTAGCTAAATAGGTATGAACTATTAGCTACCACGTATGGGTTAGAGAGAGAAAGGTGGAGCTTAAAGTTATCTCAGGGACTTCGTGGGGCAGCTTATGAAGTTTTTGCAAAAATGAGCAGAGGTGATCAGGAAAATTATGACATGCTAAAGCAGGCTCTTTTGTTAAGGTATGAAAAGAATGCAGAGTTTTACAGGAAAAAATTTAGGAATGCTAAACTACTGTCAGGTGAAACCTATCACCAGTTCTCTGCACGAATCGAGACATACTTGGAGAAATGGACTTCTCTGGGGAAAACCCAAGATCTTAAGGAAATGGTCCTTATAGAGCAACTAAGAGAGTCCATGGCTCCAGACCTGAGAAAGTTTCTCATGGAACAAGGTGCAGAGAGGCTGGGTGAGTTGCTAAATGTTGCTGAAAGGTATCAAGCAGCTCAAGCAGAGGTAACAGGTAATAAAAAGAAACAGGTGGATAACTTTAGGGCACCACAGAACTTTAATAAATTTGATCCTAGGGATCAAAATAAAGGTAAGCACCAATTTGATAGGCCACGGTATGACAATAAAAATAAATTCCCACAATTCGATGAAAGGAAATATGATGAAAGAAAATCTTTCAACCAAGGAAAAAGGTGGTGTAAAAATTGTAAGATGAACAATCATGACACTGACCATTGTAGAAGAAAACCTCCTCATTTTGCTGCTATGACATCGGGGAAAAAGGAAAAGAAGGGCAAACCTGAAGAATTACAGGAACCATACCACCCCCCAGTGTGTGAAGATGTCATTTGTAATGGTGTCACTATAAGATGTTTATATGATACCGGTTTAGATTACGATTCCGTTGTGAGTTCTCACCTGGTGCAGGCCGATCAATACACCACAGAAACAGTGGAGATTCAAACTGCAACCAAGGATGTAGCTACCATGACACTTCCCGTCGCCCGAATAAAAGTGAAAACGCGATATGTGGAAGGAATCATAAAAGCAGCAGTGATAAATGAGCCAATCTACCCTCTAATATTGGGGTGTAGATATGTCTTCTTGGGGAATCCCAAGAGACCTGTGATATTGGCAACAGTGCAGACCAGATCACAGACAAAGAAGGAGGAGGATAATCCCATAAATACTCACCCAGATGAGATGAGGAAGGCACAGGCTGAGGACAAAACACTCAAGCCATGTTTCAAGAAGTTGCCCAAATCTCATACACCTCCAGGCAAGGGAGAGTTTTATATGAAGAACAAATTGATATATAGGAAGGCTGGATCTGAATCCAATGGTCACGGACAGCTGGTCCTTCCCACTTCATATAGGACTAAAGTGTTGGAACTAGGGCATGCGATTCCCTTCAGTGGTCATATGGGAATCAGCGCAACAGGACAGCGAATAGCTTGTCACTATTTCTGGCCAGGAATAACTGAAGATATCAAACGATATGTAAAATCCTGTCCAGAGTGCCAACGAGTAGCACCTAAACATTGGACTGCACCAGCAACTCTGGGGGAAATGCCCATAGTGGGAACACCCTTTGAGAGAGTTGCCGTGGATCTTGTGGGACCTCTCACCCGAACCAAGAGAAGGAACAGCTACATTCTGACTCTGGTGGACACTTGTTCTATGTGGGGAGAGGCAGTAGCCCTGTCATCGATTGATTCAAAACATGTGGCAGAGGCATTGCTCACAATTTTCACAAGGTTAGGCTTTCCCAATCAAATCTTGACTGATAATGGCTCTCAGTTCAAGGGGAAACTAACTGAAGAAGTTTTCAGGATCTTCCAGGCCAAACACTTCCATTGTAGTGTGTATCATCCCCAAGGGAACGGCCAAGTGGAAAGATTTAACGGCACATTAATGTCGATCCTGAGAAAGTTGGCACACGAAAAACCAGATACATGGGACCAGTACCTGCACGCCGCCCTCTTTGCTTATCGGGAGGTACCCCATAGTTCAACCGGTATGGCCCCGGCAACATTATTGTTTGGAAGGCCAATAAAAGGTCCACTCGAAGCTATGTTAAGAACGTGGACTGATGAAAAGGCAGAGGAAAACATTACATCTTCATACCAGTATGTGAATGAGCTGACCACTCGGTTAAAAACTGGCTGGAAACTTGCCAATGAAAATTTGAAACAAGCCAGGAAGAAACATGCTGCCTATTATAACAGGAAGGCGAAAGACAGAAATTTGGCTGTGGGAGAGAAAGTACTGCTTCTTTTGCCCGGGTGTCAGAATAAGTTACAAATTGGATGGCAGGGTCCATATACAGTTCTAGAGAAGGTGTCTAGAACAAATTATAAGATAGATAAGAAGGGGAAAGAAAAAATCTATCATGTGAATCTCCTGAAGAAATATTTGGAAAGAGAACATCAGGAAGAGACACACTTGTTGACCTTGTCCATCGCCATGGAGATGAAAAAGGAACCACTTTTCATCATTTGAATATCCATTACACCCCTGTGAGACAGCAGCACAGGTGAAAATCAGTACACATTTAACGAAAACTCAGAAAGAGAGAGTGCAACAGGTTCTAAATAATCATGCAGAGGTGTTAACAGACCGACCAGGGCATACAAACCTATTGGACTATGATATGAAACTCATAGACTCCACACCTGTCTGTATGAAACCATATTCGATTCCGTTTGCTAAGGAAAAAGCTTTGAAGGAAGAGATAGACTATCTATTGAAGGAAGGAATTATTTCGCACAGTGAGTCTTCGTATAGTTCCGGTGTTGTACTCTTAAGGAAGCCCTCTGGAGAACATAGACTCTGTATAGATTACAGGAGACTGAATGCTATTACAGAAGGACAGGTGGATCCATTGCCGGATACAAATCAGCTGTTTGCCAGACTAAATAAAGCTAAATATTTCTCAAAAGTGGATCTGAGTAAAGGATACTATCAGATTCCAGTAAAGCCTGAGGTTAGACCATACCTAGCTTTTAGTACCTCAGAAGGACACTATGAGTTTAATAGATTGCCATTTGGATTGAAGAATGCGCCTAGTGTCTTCTCTAGAATGATGAGAAAATTATTGGATCCTCTGAATAATCCCTGTATAACAAATTTTATGGATGATATCCTTATAGCAACAGAAACATTTGAGGAACACATTGACTCTCTGAACATGCTGTTTGATCGACTTAGGGAGGCAAATTTAACAGCCCGTCCAACCAAATGTTGCGTTGGATGTAAAGAATTGGAATTTTTGGGACACACAGTTTATCAGGGAAACATGACCCCTGACCCAAAGAATTTAGAGAAACTACAGAAAGCCCCGAGACCACAAACCAAGAAGGACGTGAGATCCTTTGTCTCCTTATGTGGTTTCTACCAGAAGTATATCAAAAACTTTAATTCCATATGTGCACCGTTAACTGAATTGACACGTAAAGGACTTCCAGATCGCATTACATGGACACCACAATGTGAAATGACTTACCAAGAATTGAAGGAAAAGCTCACAAGTAAACCCATTTTGAAATTACCTGACTTAAGTCAAGAATTCATAGTAAGGACGGATGCAAGTAATATTGGGCTAGGTGCAACTCTACTACAGAAATCAGATGCATTGGATGGGGAATTAAGCCCAGTGGCATATGCTAGCAGAAAGTTGAATAAAGCTGAAATCAACTACTCAACTAGCGAAAAAGAATGTCTTGCAGTAATATGGGCAATAAAGAAATTCAATATTTATCTATATGGGAAGGCATTTAAGTTGCAAACAGATCACAAACCTTTATCGTTTTTAGCACAGGCTAAGCATGAGAACTCTAGGTTACTCCGATGGTCTTTGCTTCTGGCTCCATATAATTTTAGCATTGAGTATATATCTGGAAAAACCAATTTGGGAGCGGATTTTTTAAGCCGCCATCCGTGTGATGAGAATCACCGTAAACCCCAGAAATAATAATAAATTTCTCTATGTATATATAGAATAAAGGACTGACATATAATGTCTGTTTTAAGAGGGGAGGTGTCATGAAATATTCTAATCCACATATATAAATTATTAGGTAAATATGAAGCCTAACAAATAAAATTAATAAAGAGAAGAGCAATGGTAAAATAACAGTGCTGTCACAAAGAATGTACTCGAAATCCCCCTTGTTTTCTGCTTCGTCTGCAAATTGTAACGCTTTCACGTTGATATAAAAGCTTACTGTATTATTACCCGCCTTCTTCAATGAAACGTGTGCTGCATTTCTAAGAAAAACATTGAGACGTACTGCGTAATGACCTAAATTAATCCTAACATTAATTATACTGCGTTACCAAAACGAACGAACAGATGGACAAAAGGATAAAGAGAGAGGGGAGGGCTGAAAATCAGGAACGCATGCATCACGCGTGTAAGTCTACATGCACTAATTTTTTTTCAGACGGACAGTGATAAAATACACTACCCTTTCCCAGAGTTAGGTTTATAAATCATAAAAAAACTCTTATTAATAACATTAGATGGGTTTACGGTTGAGAACATAACAGTACCCAGACAGCACATCTTCGAAACAGGAGGTAGAAGAAATTGCATATTTTGAATGCAGCCACGTAGCTCCTTTAAATTTGTATTTTTGGGTTCCTTAGGGCTTGCTGACAAATAATATGTAAAACGTTACGCAAATAGTCCAGGAATTAATAAATTATACCCAAAATAAAATATTGGGGGTGCCTGACAGCATAAAATCATTTCTGCTCATAAGATTTTTTTTTAACGTGTTTGAAAAAAATTTACGTTACAGAAATAGCCTACCATGTAAACTCCAAATTGATTGGAGCGCAACAAATGAAAGCCTAACCACGATTGGTCGGGCTATAAATACTATCTTGGTTGTTAGGGGAAACGGGGAAAGGTAACATTTTTTCAAACACTTGTCGAAACGGGGATCATTGGTCAGACTCGCTGATATACACACTTGGGAGCGTTAGTTCGAAACCACTTGTTTTAAAATAGCTTGATAAAGCATCAGTGCGTTGAAGCCAGCATATATTTTGCTAAATAAAAGCCTGGAAGATAAGCAGATGGGAATTTGTGCCAGTTTGTGCCAGAATTCATTGCTAATCAACGTATCTGTGTTTATTCGTATGAATTGTGGTAAGCTTGAACCATTCAATATCTTTTAATGAAAATTGAATGTGAATTGTTGATTTATGCCTGTATATATATGTGTAGTTCAGTGGCCAACGTGAGGTAAAGCCTGTAATGCTCCAGCCTGAACAGAGGGTGTCGGAGAGAAGTAAAACGGCATGGAATGGCCAAACAGTACACTGACACCTGGATGATTGACTAGAAAGAAATAATGCTGGAAGTGCAGAGGCGTAGTAACCATTAAGAAGGGTAATACTGGAATAAAGTATTTCAAATGAAGCTGACAGTTGGCCTAATGCTCTGAACTCAATGTTTGTGCTGTGTTGTGATCAATGTAACAAGAGAGTTTAAGTTAGTTATGAAGTAGAAGGTACATCCTTCTTGATTTCAGGGACAGTGGTCTTGATGGTACTGAGCAGCACCTGGTCAGAGCTTTGCTGAATCCAGTGTCGGACAGCATACTCCTTGGTCCTTTTAGCTATCAGTGAGGTGTCTCCAGAGCCCAGAGGAGAATTCGAGCAGAGTGTGGTGAAGTGGGATGTTATAAATATTTATAGGGGACTTAGTGTACTGACTGAGATCAGCTGTGAAGGTATCTATATCTATTAAGAGTAGTGTATTATAGATAACCTTACTTGCTACCACATATCTCTTTATCTCAGTCAGAATTATTCTGGAATAGTGTGATGCTACGTTATGTGTCTAGGGTATGTGTATGAAGAAGTGTAAGTCACAACAACAGACAGATAAACAATTTAATGTAATCCACTACTCTTGACAACACTGTGACACTCACATACATATAACACTCTATGAGAATATCTTAAAGGAGGCACTGATAACTTTCAAATAACAATATGTATTCATTACTGGCATGAATGAATATGTGTCGTGATTCAACTACAAGGGAATCAGGAATCACAATCAATTTAAATTACAAGTTATGTACAGAATGTATTTAATATGAATATTGT
Organism: Oreohelix idahoensis; assembly: GCA_024509875.1. Taxonomy (NCBI): domain Eukaryota; kingdom Metazoa; phylum Mollusca; class Gastropoda; order Stylommatophora; family Oreohelicidae; genus Oreohelix; species Oreohelix idahoensis. The sequence continues at coordinate 406,350 of JAMPIV010009724.1, forward strand.
AGTGACATATATTATTACAAATGTTCTATGTGTGTCAGTTGTGTAGTAGTAAAATGAGGTAATACTGGTTTTGTTTTGTTCAAGCTCTGTTGGTATTTGTCATCATGACTTCAATAGTTTGTCTTTAGGGACCAGTATTGGAGATGTTCACAGTTCCTGATTTTAAGACAAGTAAATTCCCCTCTTAATGTTAATTTTATAAAGTCAGTTCAATATGAGGGGACATAATGTTGAGCTCAGCTGGCCAAGTTAGCTTATCTGGCGTGATGGCGGCAGGAAAGGACTCCTCTGCTCGAATTCTCCTCTGGGCTCTGGAGACACCTCACTGATAGCTAAAAGGACCAAGGAGTATGCTGTCCGACACTGGATTCAGCAAAGCTCTGACTAGGTGCTGCTCAGTACCATCAAGACCACTGTCCCTGAAATCAAGAAGGATGTACCTTCTACTTCATAACTAATTTATATTTTCTTTTTACACTGATCACAATACATCACAAACATTGCGTTCAGAGCGTTAGGCCAACTGTCAGCTTCATTTGAAATACTTTATTCCAGTATTACCCTTCTTAATGGTTACTACGCCTCTGCACTTCCAGCATTATTTCTGTCTAATCAATCATCCAGGTGTCAGTGTACTATTTGGCCATTCCATGCCGTTTTACTTCTCTCCGACACCCTCTGTTCAGGCTGGAGCATTACAGGCTTTACCTCACGTTGGCCACTGAACTACACATATATATACAGGCATAAATCAACAATTCACATTCAATTTTCATTAAAAGATATTGAATGGTTCAAGCTTACCACAATTCATACGAAATAACACAGATACGTTGATTAGCAATGAATTCTGGCACAAACTGGCACAAATTTCCATCTGCCTATGTTCCAGGCTTTTATTTAACACAATTATGAGCTGGCTTCAACGCACTGTTGCTTTATCAAGATCATTTAAACAAGTGGTCTCGAACTAACGCTCCCAAGTGTGTATATCAGCGAGACTGGCCAATGAGCCACGTTTCGACAAGTGTTTGAAAAAATGTTACCTTTTCCCGTTTCCCCTAACAACGAAAGATAGTATGTATAGTTCGACCAATCGTGGTTAGGCTTTCATTTGTTGCGCTCCAATCAATTTGGAGTTTACATGGTAGGCTATTTATGTAACGTAAGGTTTTTTTTCAAACACGTTATAAAAAATTTTATGAGCAGAAATGATTTCATGCTGTCAGGCAGCCTCACTATTTTATTTTGGGTATAATTTATTAATTCCTGGACTATTGGCGTAACGTTTTACATATTATTTGTCAGCAAGCCCTAAGGAACCCAATTTTCCCACTTTAAAAGAGCTACGTGGCTGCGTTCAAAATATGTATTTTCTACCTCCTGTTTCGAAGATATGCTGTCTGGGTACTGTTATGTTTTCAACCGTAAACCCATCTAATGTTATCTTTACTAATAAGAGTTTTTTATGATTTATAAACCTAACTCTGGGAAAGGGTAGTGTATTTTATCACTGTCCGTCTGAAAAAAAATTAGTGCATGTAGACTTACACGCGTGATAGTAGTAATTGTGTATCGCGCGACGCGTGTTTAATGTTCGGCTTTCTGCCTCTCCCTTCTCGCTATCCTTTTGTCCATCTGTTCGTTCGTTTTGGTAACGCAGTATAATTAATGTTAGGATTAATTTAGGTCATTACGCAGTACGTCTCAATGTTTTTCTTAGAAATGCAGCACACGTTTCATTGAAGAAGGCGGGTAATAATACAGTAAGCTTTTATATCAACGTGAAAGCGTTACAATTTGCAGACGAAGCAGAAAACAAGGGGGATTTCGAGTACATTCTTTGTGACAGCACTGTTATTTTTCCATTGCTCTTTTTTTTATTAATTTTATTTGTTAGGCTTCATATTTACCTAATAATTTATATATGTGGATTAGAATATTCCATGACACCTCCCCTCTTAAAACAGACATTATATGTCAGTCCTTTATTCTATATACACATAGAGAAATTTATTATTATTTCTGGGGTTTACGGTGATTCTCATCACACGGATGGCGGCTTAAAAAATCAGCTCCCAAATTGGTTTTTCCAGATATATACTCAATGCTAAAATTATATGGAGCCAGAAGCAAAGACCATCGGAGTAACCTAGAGTTCTCATGCTTAGCCTGTGCTAAAAACGATAAAGGTTTGTGATCTGTTTGCAACTTAAATGCCTTCCCATATAGATAAATATTGAATTTCTTTATCGCCCATATTACTGCAAGACATTCTTTTTCGCTAGTTGAGTAGTTGATTTCAGCTTTATTCAACTTTCTGCTAGCATATGCCACTGGGCTTAATTCCCCATCCAATGCATCTGATTTCTGTAGTAGAGTTGCACCTAGCCCAATATTACTTGCATCCGTCCTTACTATGAATTCTTGACTTAAGTCAGGTAATTTCAAAATGGGTTTACTTGTGAGCTTTTCCTTCAATTCTTGGTAAGTCATTTCACATTGTGGTGTCCATGTAATGCGATCTGGAAGTCCTTTACGTGTCAATTCAGTTAACGGTGCACATATGGAATTAAAGTTTTTGATATACTTCTGGTAGAAACCACATAATGAGACAAAGGATCTCACGTCCTTCTTGGTTTGTGGTCTCGGGGCGTTCTGTAGTTTCTCTAAATTCTTTGGGTCAGGGGTCATGTTTCCCTGATAAACTGTGTGTCCCAAAAATTCCAATTCTTTACATCCAACGCAACATTTTGTTGGTCGGGCTGTTAAATTTGCCTCCCTAAGTCGATCAAACAGCATGTTCAGAGAGTCAATGTGTTCCTCAAATGTTTCTGTTGCTATAAGGATATCATCCATAAAATTTGTTATACAGGGATTATTCAGAGGATCCAATAATTTTCTCATCATTCTAGAGAAGACACTAGGTGCATTCTTCAATCCAAATGGCAATCTATTAAACTCATAGTGTCCTTCTGAGGTACTGAAAGCTAGGTATGGTCTAACCTCAGGCTTTACTGGAATCTGATAGTATCCTTTACTCAGATCCACTTTTGAGAAATATTTAGCTTTATTTAGTCTGGCAAACAGCTGATTTGTATCCGGCAATGGATCCACCTGTCCTTCTGTAATAGCATTCAGTCTCCTGTAATCTATACAGAGTCTATGTTCTCCAGAGGGCTTCCTTAAAAGTACAACACCGGAACTATACGAAGACTCACTGTGCGAAATAATTCCTTCCTTCAACAGATAGTCTATCTCTTCCTTCAAAGCTTTCTCCTTAGCAAACGGAATCGAATATGGTTTCATACAGACAGGTGTGGGGTCTATCAGTTTCATATCATATTCCAATAGGTTTGTATGCCCTGGTCGGTCTGTTAACACCTCTGCATGATTATTTAGAACCTGTTGCACTCTCTCTTTCTGAGTTTTCGTTAAATGTGTACTGATTTTCACCTGTGCTGCTGTCTCACAGGGGTGTAATGGATATTCAAATGATGAAAGTGGTTCCTTTTTCATCTCCATGGCGATGGACAAGGTCAACAAGTGTGTCTCTTCCTGATGTTCTCTTTCCAAATATTTCTTCAGGAGATTCACATGATAGATTTTTTCTTTCCCCTTCTTATCTATCTTATAATTTGTTCTAGACACCTTCTCTAGAACTGTATATGGACCCTGCCATCCAATTTGTAACTTATTCTGACTCCCGGGCAAAAGAAGCAGTACTTTCTCTCCCACAGCCAAATTTCTGTCTTTCGCCTTCCTGTTATAATAGGCAGCATGTTTCTTCCTGGCTTGTTTCAAATTTTCATTGGCAAGTTTCCAGCCAGTTTTCAACCTAGTGGTCAGCTCATTCACATACTGGTATGAAGATGTAATGTTTTCCTCTGCCTTTTCATCAGTCCACGTTCTTAACATAGCTACATATGGACCTTTAATTGTGTGGACCTATTTGTCCATGCACCGGTATGGTCTCTTCCACTCGAAGCTTTATAGTGATGATTTTTCTTCCCAGAATTTTCATGCACAAAACGACCGCTACCAATTTTTCTCTTGGGGCTGTCTCCCCACTTAAAATTCTTGATGAGAGATTTCCTCTCTACATCCTCTTCCTCCAGTTTGTTTAAGTCCGATTGAGGGATTTTCGGCTTATCCTGGGGTAAGACATCTTTTTGCACTCTCCGCATAGTGGCCATTGAAAAACAGTTAAGTGAAGCTTGTCCGTGAAAAGGGGCTTCCCATTCCATTTGGTCCACTTTATCAAATCTATATTTCTTTCTATTATCAGGCCTAATTTTGCCCCGGGGCGTGTCCAGGTCCTGATCCATGTTCCCACTTGTGGGTGTTCCCTCATGTGCTATGCTACACCTTTCTACAAAATTCTCAATGTCCCATCTTGCTTTGGGCCAATAATAATTGTGAGCCACCTTTTGAATAATGGTACCTATCTTCTCATGGTCCCCATCTGGTTTCACATGTAGGCTCCTTATTAATTCTGTCCTGTATCTTTTTGGAAGAACCAGCTGTCCGTGACCTTTGGATCTAGTTCCAGTCTTCCTATACATCAACTTGTTTTTCATGTAAAAATCTCCCTTGCCTGGAGTTGTATGACAAGTTGACAATTTTCTGAAACAAGGCTTGAGTGTTTTATCCCCAGCCTGTGCCTTCCTCATCTCTTCTGGAGTGGTATCTAACATAATATCCTCCTCCTGTCTTGAGGTCGACCTGACCTGAAGGGTTGCCATATACACAGGTTTCCTTCTGCAACGGTCAGTGTCATGATTGTCCATCTGACAATTCTTACACCACCTTTTTCCTTGCTTGAAAGATTTTCTTTCATTATATTTCCTTTCATCGAATTGTGGGAATTTATTTTTATTGTCATACCGTGGCCTATCAAATTGGTGCTTACCTTTATTTTGATCCTTAGGATCAAATTTATTAAAGTTCTGTGGTGCCCTAAAGTTGTCCACCTGTTTCTTTTTTTTACCTGTTACCTCTGCTTGAGCTGCTTGATACCTTTCAGCAACATTTAGCAACTCACCCAGCCTCTCTGCACCTTGTTCCATGAGAAACTTTCTCAGGTCTGGAGCCATGGACTCTCTTAGTTGCTCTATAAGGACCATTTCCTTAAGATCTTGGGTTTTCCCCAGAGAAGTCCATTTCTCCAAGTATGTCTCTATTCGTGCAGAGAACTGGTGATAGGTTTCACCTGACAGTAGTTTAGCATTCCTAAATTTTTTCCTGTAAAACTCTGCATTCTTTTCATATCTTAACAAAAGAGCCTGCTTTAGCATGTCATAATTTTCCTGATCACCTCTGCTCATTTTTGCAAAAACTTCATAAGCTGCCCCACGAAGTCCCTGAGATAACTTTAAGCTCCACCTTTCTCTCTCCAACCCATACGTGGTAGCTAATAGCTCATACCTATTTATATAGCTCTCAATATCATCGTCTTTCTCAACAAAATGATCTAAATGAAAATTCATAGCTGAGATTGAGGCTCCTTGAGTAACCGTAGCATCAGAGGCAAAGGGACTGGCACCATTTTCAGGAGCATGGCCTTGAAACTCAAACTCCCTTAGTCGTAACTCATGTTCCCTTTGTAATCTTTTATCTTCTGCTTCCCTTTCTGCAGCTAATTTCCTCTCTTCCCTTTCTGCAGCTAATTTCTTCTCTTCCCTTTCTGCAGCCAATTTCTTCTCTTCTGCAGCTAATCTTTTGTCTTCTCTTTCTGCTTCCAATTTCTTAGCCTCTTTGTCAGCCTCAATCTGCAACCTCTTAGTCTCAGCCTCAGCTTCAAATTGCAACCTCTTAATTTCCCTTTCAGCCTCTAACCTTCTTTCGGCCTCTTTTTCTAATCTTCTTTCTTCGCGTTCAATAAATTTGTCACATTCCGTAGTGACATAGGAAACCATAACTTGCCCATCTAATCCTAACTCTTTTGCAGTCTGAACCGCAGCAGATCGAAATTTGGCCAGGTCCGCCATTGTCTATCATGTAAATTTATACAATGTCTAACCAACAATTCAATCTCTAATGGACAACACAGGCACCGTGAGCTCAACCTTATTTAATTCCACCCAAGGATACCTTTTAATTCTTATATTCCCTGAAGTGAATTACCCCCAATATTTTTAATAGTGAAAGATTCAAAATCCCAAGAGCGAGACCCCAATATAAGTGGTGAAGTGGGATGTTATAAATATTTATAGGGGACTTAGTGTACTGACTGAGATCAGCTGTGAAGGTATCTATATCTATTAAGAGTAGTGTATTATAGATAACCTTACTTGCTACCACATATCTCTTTATCTCAGTCAGAATTATTCTGGAATAGTGTGATGCTACGTTATGTGTCTAGGGTATGTGTATGAAGAAGTGTAAGTCACAACAACAGACAGATAAACAATTTAATGTAATCCACTACTCTTGACAACACTGTGACACTCACATACATATAACACTCTATGAGAATATCTTAAAGGAGGCACTGATAACTTTCAAATAACAATATGTATTCATTACTGGCATGAATGAATATGTGTCCTGATTCAACTACAAGGGAATCAGGAATCACAATCAATTTAAATTACAAGTTATGTACAGAATGTATTTAATATGAATATTGTAGTGACATATATTATTACAAATGTTCTATGTGTGTCAGTTGTGTAGTAGTAAAATGAGGTAATACTGGTTTTGTTTTGTTCAAGCTCTGTTGGTATTTGTCATCATGACTTCAATAGTTTGTCTTTAGGGACCAGTATTGGAGATGTTCACAGTTCCTGATTTTAAGACAAGTAAATTCCCCTCTTAATGTTAATTTTATAAAGTCAGTTCAATATGAGGGGACATAATGTTGAGCTCAGCTGGCCAAGTTAGCTTATCTGGCGTGATGGCGGCAGGAAAGGACTCCTCTGCTCGAATTCTCCTCTGGGCTCTGGAGACACCTCACTGATAGCTAAAAGGACCAAGGAGTATGCTGTCCGACACTGGATTCAGCAAAGCTCTGACTAGGTGCTGCTCAGTACCATCAAGACCACTGTCCCTGAAATCAAGAAGGATGTACCTTCTACTTCATAACTAATTTATATTTTCTTTTTACACTGATCACAATACATCACAAACATTGCGTTCAGAGCGTTAGGCCAACTGTCAGCTTCATTTGAAATACTTTATTCCAGTATTACCCTTCTTAATGGTTACTACGCCTCTGCACTTCCAGCATTATTTCTGTCTAATCAATCATCCAGGTGTCAGTGTACTATTTGGCCATTCCATGCCGTTTTACTTCTCTCCGACACCCTCTGTTCAGGCTGGAGCATTACAGGCTTTACCTCACGTTGGCCACTGAACTACACATATATATACAGGCATAAATCAACAATTCACATTCAATTTTCATTAAAAGATATTGAATGGTTCAAGCTTACCACAATTCATACGAAATAACACAGATACGTTGATTAGCAATGAATTCTGGCACAAACTGGCACAAATTTCCATCTGCCTATGTTCCAGGCTTTTATTTAACACAATTATGAGCTGGCTTCAACGCACTGTTGCTTTATCAAGATCATTTAAACAAGTGGTCTCGAACTAACGCTCCCAAGTGTGTATATCAGCGAGACTGGCCAATGAGCCACGTTTCGACAAGTGTTTGAAAAAATGTTACCTTTTCCCGTTTCCCCTAACAACGAAAGATAGTATGTATAGTTCGACCAATCGTGGTTAGGCTTTCATTTGTTGCGCTCCAATCAATTTGGAGTTTACATGGTAGGCTATTTATGTAACGTAAGGTTTTTTTCAAACACGTTATAAAAAATTTTATGAGCAGAAATGATTTCATGCTGTCAGGCACCCCCAATATTTTATATTGGGTATAATTTATTAATTCCTGGACTATTTGCGTAACGTTTTACATATTATTTGTCAGCAAGCCCTAAGGAACCCAAAAATACTAATTTAAAGGAGCTACGTGGCTGCGTTCAAAATATGTATTTTCTACCTCCTGTTTCGAAGATATGCTGTCTGGGTACTGTTATGTTTTCAACCGTAAACCCATCTAATGTTATCTTTACTAATAAGAGTTTTTTATGATTTATAAACCTAACTCTGGGAAAGGGTAGTGTATTTTATCACTGTCCGTCTGAAAAAAATTTAGTGCATGTAGACTTACACGCGTGATAGTAGTAATTGTGTATCGCGCGACGCGTGTTTAATGTTCGGCTTTCTGCCTCTCCCTTCTCGCTATCCTTTTGTCCATCTGTTCGTTCGTTTTGGTAACGCAGTATAATTAATGTTAGGATTAATTTAGGTCATTACGCAGTACGTCTCAATGTTTTTCTTAGAAATGCAGCACACGTTTCATTGAAGAAGGCGGGTAATAATACAGTAAGCTTTTATATCAACGTGAAAGCGTTACAATTTGCAGACGAAGCAGAAAACAAGGGGGATTTCGAGTACATTCTTTGTGACAGCACTGTTATTTTTCCATTGCTCTTTTCTTTATTAATTTTATTTGTTAGGCTTCATATTTACCTAATAATTTATATATGTGGATTAGAATATTCCATGACACAGAGGAGTCCTTTCCTGCCGCCATCACGCCAGATAAGCTAACTTGGCCAGCTGAGCTCAACATTATGTCCCCTCATCTTGAAATGACTTTATAAAATTAACATTAAGAGGGGAATTTACTTGTCTTAAAATCAGGAACTGTGAACATCTCCAATACTAGTCCATAAAGACAAACTATTGAAGTCATGATGACAAATACCAACAGAGCTTGAACAAAACAAAACCAGTATTACCTCATTTTACTACTACACAACTGACACACATAGAATATTTGTAATAATATATGTCACTACAATATTCATATTAAATACATTCTGTACATAACTTGTAATTTAAATTGATTGTGATTCCTGGTTCCCTTGTAGTTGAATCAGGACACATATTCATTCATGCCAGTAATGAATACATATTGTTATTTGAAAAGTACGATTGACTTCTTTAAGATATTCTCATAGAGTGTTATATGTATGTGAGTGTCACAGTGTTGTTAAGAGTAGTGGATTAAATTAAATTGTTTATCTGTCTGTTGTTGTGACTTACACTTCACCATACTCATACCCTAGACACATAACGTAGCATCACACTATTCCAGAATAATTCTGACTGAGATATAGAGATATGTGGTAGCAAGTAAGGTTATCTATAATACACTACTCTTAATAGATATAGATACCTTCACAGCTGATCTCAGTCAGTACACTAAGTCCCCTATAAATATTTATAACATCCCACTTCACCACATGGACGTTATGCCAAGAGGAGAGACAATCAATTCGCAAGCATACATTAAGACATTGAAAAAACTCAATCAACGTTTTCGCAGAGTTCGGCCACACAAGAATCCAGCAGACCTGCTTCTCCTTCACGACAATGCGCGCCCTCAATCAAGTCTGGCAACACGGGAAGCAATCACCAAATTGGGTAGGACTGTACTACCCCATCCACCCTATAGTCTCGATTTGGCACCCTCTGATTTTCATCTATTTGGTCCACTTAAAGATGCACTCCGTGGGACAAGGTTTGAAGATGATGAAGGAGTGATTCATGCAGCGAAGAAATGGCTACATGATCAAGACAAAATCGTACAGGCTAGGAATACATGCACTTATTTCGCGCTGGCATAAAGCCGTACAAGTTGATGGGGATTATGTTGAATAATACCGATGTTTACATGACATATCCATGTATATTGTGTATAAATTTCATGCTTTTTGAATAAACAGCTCCTGAGAAAAACGATGTGGTGCATTACTTTCTGAACGCCCCTCGTACTTTGTAGCTTTTGAAATAAAACATGTTTGCCCTTTGAATGTAACTGCATGTTATGATGAGTTGTGGATAGTCATGGCGCACGATATTTTAATAATAATCATCTCAACAGTTTTTTAAATCTACAACAGTCTGTCTAAATCAATGGCTGACTGACCTCTTCTCCATCCCACACTGTGAGAGATCTCAAACTTTGTGAAAAGGATCTGAATAGCACCATTGTTATTATTGTTGTTAGCATTATTATTGTTGTTGTTATTATTATTATTATACTATTATCATCATCATTACAAGTAAGTAACCCGCCAAAACACCATGATAAATCATTATGTTGTGCTCTTTCTACTGCATGTTCTGATGACGTCACACATTCTTCAGTTGTTATTTCGTCTCTTTCAATTCCTTTTCAACTGTGTTAGATATACGTAGTCAAACTTATGATGACGTATGACACAATTCACCATGAAAAAAAAATTGGAAGACCTGTGTGTTCAATTTAGTTTTCACGGTGCAATGTGCGCCTTTTCCGGGTTTTTCAGAAAATTAAATGGGATTGTTTCACTGTTCGTTACAGAACACCTAGACAATTAGTAATAAGGGGTTATTGTGCAGTTCCCGCTGGGTTTTGAGTAGGCAAAGAAGAACTGGAACCACTGCGTCCTCAGTCATGTCGTTACACGTGACTTGCATGAGCTGGCTGCTTAATCTTGTACAAACAATTGCTACAGAATCCATCGCTACAAAAGTATGATGGCTTTGATCGATGCAATGGGGCCAGCTGTAGCGGAAACTATGCTCCACCGGGAGCGAAAATGAAAATGATGCGCGCGTTGAATAAATCATGACTTAAAGAGTGACGTGCAGGTCGGAGTGGCTAAGAGATATGGCGTCCGCCCCTAATTCTAAAGGTGCCGTGTTTGCTCCCAATACAGGGAATATAAATGATGGAAATTTTTTATATATATCCAGTAGTTCCTAATGATGTCATACTCGCCCCTGATCTCCTGTGTAGTGAGATCTCCTGTGTAGTGAGATCTCCTGTGTAGTGAGATCTCCTGTGTAGTGAGATCTCCTGTGTAGTGAGATCTCCTGTGTAGTGAGATATCCTGTGTAGTGAGATCGGATGCCTAGCCTGCTTGGACAAGAGCGAAAAGATACGAGGTCCCGTGCGCAAGTTGCGCACGTTAAAAATCCCTCGGCACTTGGAGATCGTAAAGAGTAGGCCATACGGCCACTGCCTTGGCCAAAAAAAAAATTAAAAATTAGGTTACCACCACAAAAATATTAATAGAATAAGTGATTGCTGTTTTGGGATCTTCGCCGGTGCTACACAGTTTGTGCACTGTGCTGAGATCTTCCTTGTATGAGCTAAGGGAGGAGATCGAAGCACTGAGGGATTTGTCCGCGTGCAATGAAGATGATCCTTAAAACCCTAACCATCCCAGAGGGTTACTGTTTCTCATGCTGCTGATCTATGGTCTATTTAATACATAATATACGTCATAGGACTGTTTAATGTAAAGGTACATCTCGACGGGTCTAAATAGTAATCACTGTCGAGCAACAGTTGTAGCATTACGTTCCACATATAGCGAAAAGTTCATGAATCGAAAGGTCCATATTCTATGAGAAATTGAGAAACACTGCACTACACAATTCTTTCTAACCAAGCTGAAGACATAATACATATAATCACACTGATTATGTTAGTTTTTCTTCCTGAGGCTACACGACGAACGGTTTTTATTCTTCTCTCTCTCTCCCTCTCTCTCTCTCTTTCTCTCTCTCTCACTGATGGTTTCAGTGCATGCGAGTGTCACGATAGAGGATGAAAGACAAAGGGCAGGATGTCAGACGGGCCTGTGTGCCAAATTCTCAACCCTTTCAAAATAAAATGTATTCGTTCTTTCTCTCTCTCTCAATCTCTCTCTCTCTTCCTCTCTCTCTCTCTCCCCCATCTCTCTCTCTCGCTCACTCTCTCTCTCTCTCTCATATGATGTTTCTAGAACACGTGTAACACTATATACTTCCACTTTTGCAACATCACACGTTCATCTCGAGTTTTTCTGCACTGCTTATGTTCTGAAATTATATTTCAATTTTTGTTTTCCTCTGCTACAAATATTGTCCGACGACCTAACGCTATCGATCAAGAAAGAATTACGTTTGTCTCTCTCTCTCTTATGTCATCCAATGTCCACTACGTGTAGTCCAACTTTTCTTGCATATTTTTTCTTGAGTAATTTTATTCATTCAGATAATTCCCAGACCTAAAGGTCTTTTATATTTGGAGGTGCGCCCTAATATAACCGACTAGGCTGAACGGGACGCACCTCGCCAAAACGAGGCAAAACTTTATTTAAAAAAAAAAAAAAACCTTTCTGTACCTTTCAAAAAAGCAGTTCTATTTGGCGCCGTGTTAAAATTTTTTAACCAGGGGATTTCATACGCATTTGTAATAGGTAACTCTATTAGCATTCATACTCTTCAACATTTTATGAGGGAGACTGGGTACTTATGGGTTTGCCCGGGGTGTAGTGATATCGATTCTGATGAACAATAATAATAACAAAGAGGCGACTACAATGAGGTTGTGCTTGGGCTAGCAACCTCATCATGTCAAACAAATGACTACAAAATCCACCGCTTTAAGAGCATCTAAATGCTTTAGCGCAGGTGTCCTGCATGAGGCGAACTTCAGTAGTGGTTCAATGCTTCGTAAGGAACGAAAAAGAAAATGGCGACGATGATGTGATGCACAAGCAACTTGTAAGTATTTCGGCGTTAAAAACATATTCCTAGTTACGTACCCTTCAACATTGAGTTCCTCTCTCTCACACTGTCAGACTCCCTTCTCTCTCTCTCTTTCTTTCTCACACTCTCTGTCACAGAGAGTCGTCATGCTGGAATTACTGGGACGATCGATATTCTGTGTTACGAAGCTTCGGCTAACTTGTGACAGCCTGTGTAAATCCAATAACTAAATAGATACGAAAATGGCGAAATGTTACAACAGTTGTAGGTATGTCTACGAAAGTATAATAGCTGGGAAGCTGCAGGGTTCTCAAGTTGTTCTGGAAGAATTAAAATATAATAATATATACAACTACATAATAAAGGTAGACTCCGAGGGCATATGGAAAGAAAATGTCAGGCACTACATCGAAATGAAAATTTAAAAAAGTAAATATAAAAACTAACTATTTTAATGACAAGCGCTTCAGTGTGTTAGTTCATGTGTGGGCAAGACGTCGATCACTAATATACAGATGGGCCGCTGAGAGATTTTAAGTAGACCGCTAGATACATTAACTTTTTTTTAAAAATTCTTTAAAAAAGCTTTTGTTTTTAAAGGTATAATAATTTTTGTACCAATATTTTATAGCTTAATTGGGGCGATGCAGTACTATTCAACATCATTTTAATTCTATGTTCTTACATATTTTGTACATTATATGTATGTTTTAATTTCTTCTAATTAATGTATGTAAACATGCATATATTTTATTTTTCTTGTCTTCAGTTTATACATTTTTGTTCCCTTTAATACATTCTTCATTTCAAACATATGTGGCGTTATTTTAGTATTTACAGTTGACAAACTATTAAAGTAACTACCATGAAAAATTGTCTTTGATAAACAATTGCCTCACTGAAATATTAGAATTACATACAGGCAAGCTCAAGTGTGCCCACGCCTGAGTTAAATGCAGAGTTACTTCTGTACTGCAGTTCTTCCAGGCTTAACTAGAACTGATATTATTACGGTTTGTTCAATAACAACATTATTGTTGCACCAATCCAGATATAAGTAAGACTAAGTTGTTTGTTGAATGACTGCGAGATAGAAGACTAAATGACTTATTGAATGACTCCTGTTATAAGTAAATCTAAGTTGTTTGTTGAATGACTGCTAGACAGAAGACTAAGTGATTTATTGAATGACTTCAGATATAAGGAAGTGTAAGCTGTTTTTTTTTTTTGAGTCACTCGAGGTCGAGTACTAAATTTTTTGAATGACTCGAGAACGAACGAACAAAGAAACTTTATTTTAAATGGCTTGAGAATGGGGCACGCATGCCTCATTCAATCTGCCGTTTATCTTCAAACATGTTGTACTCTGACACTCATTACAGCAAAATGTCAACAATTATTTTGCACATTGTTGCACGCATCAGCAAGGCCAAGTGATAAACACCTCATCGCATATATAAGTACTTTCTGAGGAAGATCAATACATTTATACACAATTCTATAGCAGAATAACACAATATTAGTGGCGTACTTAGGGCTGTGCAAGGGAACGGTTCGCCCCAGGTAACAGCAAAGAAAGATGTTGCCATCGGACACTATTATCACAATACAGTACAATTTAAAAATCTACTCGCAAGCATTATGTATTTTTTATGTGTTTATTTATGGGGATACCACAAGAAGGATGCCAAAGCCTGGGGTGCCAAATACTTTAAGCACGCCTCTGCGTAATACAGCGCTTGAAAGATAGATACAAATATAAAACGTCTAACTCCACTCTGGTATACGTCTTGACATTTTGAACAAATTACAGCATTACATACATCTAAAGTAAAATAATATATTGTTCTATTCTCACATACAGAATATCAGAAAAAAAGCTAGTAGAAATTACGTACACAGAAAATACAAATTTCTACTTAGAGCAGACAGGAAGAGGAAAAGAGAATTGGACACTTAACAGAGATGTACACAAGTCAAAGGCCGTTGTTATGGAGGTAGATAGTCAGTTGGTTAATTATTTGAATAGTGCTTTATTGAAGGAGTATTGAGGAAGCAGGCTTTTTAGGTGGTATTTACGTCCGTTTCATATGTAAGCGGGATAGTCTAAGCTTTTTTTTATTAGGTCGAGCGTTGGTTCGGGCAGATGTAATTGATGCAAATGTAATCCCTCTTTTCTATTGGTTGAAACAATGGAGTTGGAAAAGTAAGCATAGCATGAGCTGTTTGAAGGCACGTGTTGCAAAGAGAACGAACGAACTTTATTTTGAGGCTGAAAGCTAAACTGAAAGGTAATGAAGTTCATCAGTAATGAACGTACGTAAAGAGTTAGAATCGAGGTCTGTGAATCGTATACATTTTACGGAAATAAGTAAATTGCAGACACCTGCAAGAAAGATAGAAAGTAAGTATGAAATTAAAAAAGAAAGAAAGAAGAAATACATTAGACAACAGAAAAGAAAGACAGGTAACACTCACGAGATTCAATCTAGATCCAGCTAAATGATCCTACTGGCCTGCAACGAGATATGGCAGTGTTAATACAGACGACCAGCACATCACCTCGAATGTCTACCTCACGTCGCAGAATATACAACTGACATTGAAACTTCACACTCTGTAAAATTGACATTTTAAATACCTGCAGCTGGACGAAGATGGCGTACAGAACCAGTGAGGCTCTCACAAAATTCAAAGTCAACAAAGTTCAATTTAATACGGCATGCGAGGTCAAGAAAAAGCTAATCTAAGCAAAATCAGAGCGTCAGCTGTCCTTTGTAGGTAGGCATACATTCACTCCCAGTTCTAAATTATGGGTTTTTTAATATAATAATTATTTTTATGTGAAGATGGCCGTGGTCTGATACAACTGTATATTCCTCTGTTGTCGAGAATGAATATAATTCAGCAACAGGCAACCCAGGAGCTGTTGAGATCTACTTTGGAAAGACTGAGCTCTCTAAAGAACTACATTGATAACATCAAGTATGTTTTCAGGACTCAGAGTATTCAAAATTTGGAATGAGTCCAACTTAAATGTAACGTTTATGCCTCCCGGACAATCTCCTCCATATCACTCTAATTAAATGATATTATTTAACGAATGTTAACTTTACTACCTCCAAGAAAAAATTGCTTTTCTGTCTGGTGCAGTTTATGTAAAAAGAAAATCTTAGTAAGCTTCCTGATGGGTTTTCACGGGAACGACAAAAAAAGTACACTTAAATCATGGGGATACTTCACTTTTAAGTGTCGCCTGAAAATGATCAGTCCTATATTTCCCTAGTTGCACATTTGTCACGGAAACGCCTCCCCTGCTTTGCAGTAGTGGTCCAACAGTGGCCAAAACTCCAGAGTATCTAATATAGGTCTTCTTCGCACAATATTACTCTTGGCAGAGTTGTAGATAGAAGGATAATGATGCTTCTATCTCAAGGGTGTGTTCATAAGATATTTCAGAAGTCAAGAACAATGCTGCGTTGGGCAGGGCAATTGTTAACTTATATCTGATCCGCCGCCTTTTATGAAGAATTAAGCAATTATTAATTTCAGCTCGTTCAACCCCCATCCTGATTTACTCAGTGGAATTCTTATTACATAGGTATAGCTCTCTTTCAAAGCCTTTTCAAAAGGCTTTTGACAGCATACACAGGGACAGCCTGTGGAAAATACTGAAGGCTTATGGAATTCCCAGCTGCATTGTTTCCATTATAAAAAGCCTCTATTCTAACTTTACATGCAGTGTTGGATTAAGTAATCTAACTTTCGAAGTGAAAATAGGAGTACGGCAGGGATGCCCCTTATCAAAAACATTATTTTTGACAGCCATAGATTGGAGATGCGCCAGACAACAGAGGGCAGTTCAAGAGGAATTAGATGGACAACGTTTTCTACACTGGAAGACCTGGAATATGCAGATGACATTGCACTACTTGCACATTCACATCAACACATCCAAGAAAAATCGATAGACTGAATAAGTATACCCAGCAGGTTGGTCTGAAAATCAATCTGAAGAAGACAGAGGTCATGACACTCAATGTGGGCAATCCTGAGCCAATAACAATAAGGAATCAGAAGTTAGAACGGACAGACACATTTACTTACCTCGGATGCATAGTAACACCAGACGGCGGAACAGGCAAAGACATTAACAACAGAATGAATACCGCGAGAACAGCCTTTGCTGTTATCAGCAACATCTAGAGGTCTTCCCAGTACAGCACAAACACCAAATTAAGACTGTATGAGAGCTGTGTACTTTCTGTGCTTCTCTATGGAGCGGAGTGCTGGAGAGTAACAGATAAAGGAAATGTCGAAGCTGTCTTCCTTCCACACAATCTGCCTAAGAAAAATTCTCCGAATCTTTTGGCCGAATACCATCAGCAACCAAGAACTACTCATTCGGAGCAACCAGGAGGACACGCACACCATCATAGCTGGCAGACGCTGGAGTTGGGTTGGCCACGTCCTCAGAAGGGACCCTGATACCATTACAAGAACAGCTATACTATGGACCCCCGAAGGAAAGCGAAAGAGAGGCCGACCAAAAACAACCTGGGGGAGAACTGTGGAAGCCGAGATGCAAAGAATGAACCAGAGTAGGGGCACTGTACGAAGGATGACCGCCGACCGAACAAAGTGGAATCAATTTGTTGCTACCCTGCAAGACGCCACCAGGCGTGACGGCCACTGACTGCTTTGATGGTTGGCAGCTATGGATCAAAAAAGAAGATAGCTCTGTTTAGAGTGTTCTACCTCAGAATTTACCTTCGATGAGAATTAAGCTTAATACCTCGAGAGAAAACTTTCTTTACATTTAAATTTAAAAGCTTTAAATTTACTTTACATTCAAAATGAAAGGGTTAATAGTGTAGATAGAATATGTTTGCATTTACACCTAAACTAGGTGAAAAATGTTCACAATAAAGATTGAATATGTTTTCAGTTACATCTACACTGGTTGTAAAGCTTGAAAACTTTCATTAATTTTAAAGTGAATATGTTTACATACAAATTTACACTGGTTTGAAACTGTAAATATTATAATTAGAATGTACATCATTTCTTTCATCTTTCCCTCTCTGCTCCCTATGGAACTTGGAACTACCTATGCTGTTAGTTCTCTTTAAGAAACTAGCAATAAAGCAGTCACCAGCCCTTGAAGTGGTGGTTCATGAAATTATCATTCTAAACGCTGAGGTTGCCAGCCTCAAATGAATTGGACATCCACATGTTATTATATTCACATGGCAATGTATACATATTAGTTCACATGTTAGTAATGAAAAATATAGAATGTAAAATGCAGAACTTACGCCAATCTTGGCTCACAGACTCTTTGCTCAGAAGAATAAAGTTAAGGCACGAGCAGATGCCTTTTTACACGTTTCTGAGGTGTTGTTAAGTTAACAATGGATTCCCACTATGACTCCGCGTTTTCAGTTTCCTCAGATCCCGGTTTCCCTTATTAAAATGGTTTTCCTGGGCTTCGAGGTGTTCCACAAAGTCCGGTCTGATATATATGAAATTTGATTCTAACTCTGGCAGTCTGATGGTCTTCTTGGCACGAGTGAATTTTCAAAGTGTCTTAAAACTGCAAAAAGGTCATGTTATTTTGCCTGTCCTCCCCCGCATTTGTTTGTTACGATGCTAAGCAGGGCTCCAATCGTTTCAAACATACGTGTTTAGGTGGGGTAATTTCAAAATTACTTCCGCCTGAAATAATGTGAGTGATGCAAAAGGTCACCTGTCCCATATATGGCAATAAAACATCCGATTGCCTTCTCTGCAAATGCCTACAATTACATCTTACTTTCCTCAAGGTGTGCAGGAAACGATTATGTCATTCATGTGCGCTGACAAATAAGTTATCTTCCCGTAGTGGCTATCAAACTTTCAGGGAATTACCATCTTGGCGAAGAACGCACCCTGGCCTTATCAGCGATTACACAACTGTGCTGGGCGATTTTAGTGTTAATCTGTAGTCTGATGTCGGCCATACCCGAGATTAACCAATATAGTTGTCGGTTAATATTGCATCACCTGTCTACTCTCTCAGCAGAGATGGTCAGGTAAACAGACAAGACGAATTATTACTGAAAGGAGTGAAAGAATGTTTGAAAATACAAAATATCTGCTACATAGCAGAGAAAGAAAGAGGGTGCCGACCACTGAAACACGTAATAAAGTCAGTACAACAACTGTCACAGGATACGGCCGCAGTGAACAAGAGAGCGACCCAAAAAATTATGTGACAACATTTTGCCCCCACCTCAGAACCTAGACATCTACCAAATCATCAACTATGTTCTTTCGATAGACCACCCACGATCGACTGATTTCCGACCCCTAATCTAATTGACTTTGAATATCACTTGTATACAGCTACTCTTGATCGAGCTGTGAGCATCTTCTTTACAAACACTATACGCTGTCTACAGATCTACCTTAACAAAATCATGTCTATCTTTAGGTGTCAAATTATTAGCTATTTGGAATAAGAACTGTATATATGTAACCTTTGTCTCTGCTAGACAATGTGTCTCCTGCAATTATATCTACAGAGCTGTGGAAAACTAAAACTAAATATTTTAACGAATGTTAACTTCACTTCAAAGAAATTATCGTTTTTCTGTCTTAGGCCGATCATCATCATTGTGGTCGGAGTGGCTAAGAGATATGGCGTCCGCCTCGAATTCTAAAGGTATCGGGTTTGATTCCCAGTAGAGGGAATATGATTTTTGGAAATTATTTTTTCAGAACCTGTGGTCATAATGATGTCATAATTCCCCCTTGTCTCCTAGGTAGTAAGATCGGATACCTATATAGCTTTTTCAGTTAAGGACGAAGGAAGGTCCCGTATGCAAGTAGTGCGCGTTTATTATCCAACGGAAATCGTAAAACGTAGGCCGTAAGGCCGCTGCCGTGGCAAAATTTAAAAATTAGAAACCTACCCACCACAAAAATATTTATAGAATATGTGATTCATATGTACACACATTGGTATTCTCTCCGGTCCTACGGAGTTCATAGACATTTTCCTTGTGTGATCTAAGTAGGAGATCAGAGCACTGACGGAGTTGTCCGTGTGCAATGCACATAGTCCTTCAAACAAAACCAAACAAAGCCGAGTACGAATCAAGTGAATTTTAGCAAGCTAGCTCATGTGTTTATCAGGGAACACGGGAAAGACCCTTTGGGAACCTTCTCACTATTAAGTGCGGGTGGAATAGGTACATTCCGAAATTTCCCTTACTTAAAAATGTTTTAAATTTCTTTTTTCGCCTTCATTATTCGGATCTACCAAATAGTTCCCATGAGAGCTACCGATAGATCACGTTCGACAGGTTGCCGACCAATGCCTTAAAGAATACAACTACTCTTGACTCATTCATCGTAAGAGGCGACTAATATAAGTGTGTACTTGGGGCTAGCAACCTCATAATGCAATACAAATAGCTACAAGAGGCACCGCTGCTAAAGCTAAAGAATATTTTCAGGGGCTTTCTGTAAATGGATCTGCTGCAGTTATGACTCAACGCTCAATAAGGACAGAAGGGAAGGCTTATTAAAAAACTAATATTGAAACAGTTTTTTTTTTACAACCCCACCCTTCACCACGTCTTACTGCAGTCCCCTTTATCTTTTAATTAAGAGAGAAAAGAGAAAATAATAATGATGTTTTTGCATGCAATTCAAAAACTGTGCAAGTATAATAGTACATTTTGATGACTGCTATGTTATTTATTTTTAACCTTTTGTTTCAGTTTCGTCTTGAGGAGATCCACGGATGATCAGCTAGATTTAACGCACAACAGTTAGGGTTTATTCAACCCACTCCACGCCCTTGAATGTATCCTCAGAAATTCCCGCATTTGTTTTGGATTAAATGTACAGTTTCCATGGTAACGCGGATATAATGTGTGTGATTGGTCTTCAGTGGCCACGTGATCCATAGGGTAAGTGTTTTTGTTGTTAACATGTTCATACGTTTGCTCGTCCTTAATGATTTTTTCACATACCTCATTACGTCATCATTACATCCAAGAAGATGAAGATTACGAGTCTGAGATTTGTTTAAAGTTGCCCTGCGACGCTTGTACAGTTCTTTAGTTTCTTCTTCTTCATCATGATCGCCACCATCACCATCTTCATTTCTCCCTATTCTTCTGTTTGTAGTATTTTCTTGTACTTTATTGTCTGGTTGTCTTGATCATCCCACACTTTTCCGTCTCTTCTTTGTCCTTCATTTAAAAAAATTGCCTCGTTTTGGCGAGGGGCGCCCCGTTAAACCTATGTACATAGTGCGTCGGTTATATTAAGGTGCTGTCCAAATACACAAGACCTTGTGGTCTGGTTATAATTACTCCTTCCTTCTTTGTCGTCTGTCTGAAGGATATATAACCTTTTTTAAAATAGATTTTATAACATTGGGAGCCGCGGTAGCATAGTTGTTAGTGCACTGGCTTCCTAGCTCAGTGGTCTATGGTTCGATCCCCAGATGAGGTGGGATTTTTTTTAGGCCGCAAACGGCTCCTGGGTCGAAAAAGCCCCAACTGGGTACCAGAGCAACTCTGGGAAGGTTAAGGCGGTCGACGTGATGTTGACCACGTCACCCCTAGTGTGCCGATGATCAAGAAAATATGGGCCTAACACCGTATTCCCAATATGCCTCAATGGGCGTGTAACGGGATCCTTTACCTCTTTACCTTTATAAAATAATATTATTCATTAAAAAATCACCCAGATTCTAAGTTCCTTTTCCAACCCACTACAGAATCTTCCTCATTATCGTGTGCGTTTAATTTATTGTCTTTGTGGTTTGTTTCCATTTTAAGTCACGTCTACCACTTACGTCACTTGACCAAACATAAGAATATGGCTTTTTTACATTAGGTGGCAATGATGGCTTTTTTACATTAGGTGGCAATGATGGCTTTTAGTATTTATCTTTGGTCAAGGGTCGGCAACCAGTCGATCCCGTTCTAACGGTAGATCCCAGGGGCTTTGGTGGATCTGTGTGTGACGGAGGAGAGAAAAAAAAATTGATGGCTAGAAAACTTTTGGATTAACCATTTTTGCAGGTATTTAAAACCGCGGGTATCTTTAGGATTAGTATTTTTCCCGCTGTCCCAGTGAGAACCCAGTAGCTAGCTTAATAAAGTTAACTTTATTTGTGAACTGCATATTCTTTGAAATAAAGCTAACATTCGGTGACATTTAAATTAGTTTGATTTTATCGAGGTAGTTCTTTAAACAGCTCCCTGTTTCTAAAGTAGATTCACACAGTGCCTGAGTTGCCGATCACTGTCTTAGGTATTATCTTGTATCCGTCTTTAATCGCTTGGATTTCGCTGTAACAAATTCTGCCCTCCTCACATAACATAAATCAGAATTTATTCTGCGAGTTAGTTGAGAACTTTCAGGGTTTAGTAATTTGTAATTTATATGTTATTATAATTTAACCTACAGAAATGGAATTCAGTTGAAGCTAAAAGAGCAGCGTGAGGATTTAGATTTTCCCCATGGCTTCCAAAATAATAGAAGACTCTACATTAGACTATTAAAATGGTTATTGTTACTCAGAAGCGACATCATCGCACTCATGGCAAACCCATGACTCTACCTCAGTAAATACCGAAGGATAAAAAAAGTTGTACCATATAAGATACTGTCGCAGGGGAGTAAAGTGTTAGAGACTGCACTATACTAGGCCCTGCATCGAGAGGTGGGGTGACCATTTCCCTTCCTCCCTGCCTTTTCCTTCCTTAATTCAAAAACAGAGTCAGGTGCCCATTACACTGGACAACAAATTTTGACTTTTTGTGTGTATCTGAGATTGAACTAAGTTACCTTTATGTTGTTTGGGTTGCTGAATATGAAAATGGCCGTTCAAACACCAGATTAGCTCTAGTTTTTTAAAATATCTATAAAACAAGTTTTACACACTTGCATATACATACCATATGATAATAATGCTCATAGCGGAAATGATTCACAGCGACGCCTTTTAGCCTGTCGCTTGTAATGAGTTTCTGGAGCATCTCTCACAAGGGTCCAACAATAGTCATCTAGCATTGCTGCATTCCATTTCCCTTGGTACATTTTTCGAGGGTAGTAATGTCCTGGTGAAATCGTTCCCCATGCTCGTCACTGACAGCACTGCAGTTAGCAGGGAAGACATCCAGATGAGAGTGTAAAAAGTGTAATTTCAAAGACATGTTGCACCCTAGTCTCTCGTAGCGCTGCAAGAGAGTTTCTACAAGCTCCTGGTAATTGTCGGCCTTATTGTTTCCTAGAAAGTTTGTGGCCACTTGCTGGAAAGCATTCCATGCTAACTTTTCATCACCTGTGAGGATATCATCAAAACGCTGTTCTCGGAAGAGCTGACGTATCTGTGGACCGACAAATACACCTTCCTTGATTTTAGCCTCACTAAGTCTTGGAAATTTATCACGAAGGTATAAAAATCCTGCCCCATTTCGATCCATGGCCTTTACAAAATTCTCCTTTAGTCCAAGTTTGATGTGAAGAGGAGGGAGCAAGATCTTGTGGGATTCTACAAGAGGTTCGTTAAGTACATTCTTTTTCATCGGTTCAAGTGATTGTCGTTGGGGCCAATCCTTTTTCTTGTAGTGGAAAGTCCTAGCACGGCTGTCTGACGTAGATTTTTGATAGGGGAATTAAGACTTGGGTTGGTCCCTTCTGACTAGATAAGAATAAGTGATAGCAACAGTGAGAGATAATAATAGAAATAGATTTCCACGAGTGAGATGGTAGAAATTAATAGAGTCTGTCCCTGAAATCGAGAATCTTCTCTCTTTCAGCCTATCTACTACATCAGATCTAGAGGAGTCAGACAGTCTATTATAATATATATTAATATATATCTCCACTCACATACACACACACATAAGTGACGACAGTTAGACGCACAGACGTGAAAAAACTATAACGATGGAATATAGATATTGTTGGAATGAGCTGACCGACACGCTTGAATAAAGTTTATGTAAATTTTATTAACATAAGGAAAATTTTGTCCAGAACAAATAAGTTTGCTTATCAAGCACATATAATTACACATAGGTTAATGAATTACCAAAAGAACAATAGACCCATAGGTGTAATCCTTTCCCTCTATGTAGAGCCCACGATCGCTTAGAAGAAAAAGTGATAACCTCCAAAAGAGTCAAGGTATATACGCTATGTTCTTTGATTTCTCCTCTATAGTTTAAGAACAGAATTGATACACTAATCTATCTTAAGAGGAAAATGTCATTTGCAACAATTTTTGCATAAATGAAATTACAAAATGGGTGCCTGAATATAAAAAAATGAAAAAAAAAATCACTCGTTCTGCTTTCACTCTGTTCTTTCAGCAGGAGCCCCTGATATACTTTCTTACCTACAATCGTGCTGTGGTTCGCCGTCTGGCGCAAACTTTAGGACACCCACAGACTTTAATCTGTCTTTCTCTTAATGAAGCGGATCCCAGCTCTGCAGATTTTTGTTTCATCCAATGTTCCGGGGAGCGTCCTCTTCATGCGAATATTTTTTCAGACTAAGGTTTGTGTCACTTGAATCAGTTCAGGTAAGAATTAGTTTTAAGCGGGCTCACAGTGTCAGAATCACGAGGTTTCCTTTGCTTAGGAAAAAAAAATGATCGGTTGATACTTCTCTCACCATAAAATTCTTAGTCACTGTAGTGGTTTTTGATGTTATTGCGTGGTTGCTATGTTACCTAATGTACTGGATGAGGTCAGCTGTGAAGGCTCCTGAAGATAAAAGTTTATGTGAGTACAGAATGCCTTTCTGCTACCACTTATAACCTCAAACAGACTTATTCTGCTATTATGTATGTTAGCTACGTTTAATGTCTAGGGTAATAAAATGTGATGTGTAGGTAATTAACTACACAGACACACACATGTAAACACTAAGTCTAATAATAATAAGCTCTATAATCAAATCAACTAACACTGGCGTTAGAATTTAAAGTTTATAATTTTTTTGAATTTATTTAGTCCTGAACCAAATTTTCTTCTGGTCAGGACGTATGAAACAATATGTATTTATCAATAAAAGTGCATATATATATATATATATATATATTGCATAATCAAAATGAAAATTTTGTACATAGATATATCGTTACATTGGTCAATATTAACACTAACTACAGTGTCTTTGGAAAACTAGCACTGGATGTTTAGTCAGGGTGGTGTCATCATACCCGATCTCTGTTTACAATGTTCATTGTCTTTGACATATGGAACTGAAGTATAGTTTTTATACACCAGGATTTGGTTTATTTAGTTATTTGTGGAAAAGTTTGATGAATCCACAGCAGGCCAGGTTTTCAACTTATCTGGCCTGTGACGATGCAGTAAAGAATTCAAGTGGCCCACTCCTCACAGGTGCTGGAGTAAAATGATAGGCTTCTTAGGCATCCACTCTTGGACCTCTTCAAAACATCTGGCACTAGCGTAGTGCCAGACCAGAAACGCTGAAACCAAAATTTTTGCAATGTGTCAACACACTGCCTACTGCACCATTTTTACACACAACAAAGCAAAAAGACAATTACAAAGATCGGGTCAGATCTCTCTGACCGACTCAGCACATCTCACCCAGGCGGTATTAAATAGCACCAGTTTCCAATGACTGCATTGCATCCCAAATAGTTCATTAGTCTCCTTTTCCATCCAATAAGGTGGGTGATATGATCCCACTGATCTCAAATATAGATCTGTCTTCTATAGTCTTGGATATGTTTTCCTATATTATTTGTTTGCCTCTAGGCCCTGGACTGTCGCTGGGGACCTAGAATAAATACTTACTTGTCGTAATCATTTTTCATGACATGGCAGTATCAATCACTCAAAATATTAAATGTTAAATAAAAGGGTTAATGAATTTTTCTCCTTACCACAATTCAAAATTGAAAACACAGTTACGTTGTACTAGCAAAACTCAGCTGAGCTGCTGGCTAGATTATGGCGTCCCACTGATAATATATAATATCTCCTGGAAATCACTCGTCTAGCATTAACGAACTGTGCATCTGGACAGTCTTCTACAAAATGGCAATTGCCTCTACTGTTTTTTCTACAATATGAAAGCTTCTGTCCAATCAGCGGACTTCCCCACTACTGTTCAAATATTTAAACTACAATGTCAAATTTAGGTCCAGTTTCTGTCTAGTGTGTAATATTTTTATGTCGGTCTGTCCGTCCTAACTTGGTTTTTCCCAAAATTACACTTGATTCTAGACGAAACTACAAAAACAAAACTACACAAATTTTCCCCCACTTTCTTATACGATTTCGAGACAAAGTTATTTTTAGCTTCTACCCTCCCTTTTTTGCCCCTTGTCCACATGCAGTTTGTTTTACTGCGTTAGGCTCAAGGACGCGTCAAAAGTGATTTTTGTGAGAAGTATGCACAAATAACTGTCGGCTAGTCTGTTTTGAACAATGCAGTCTTTCGTCAATATCTTCCGTGTTATCTGTCCGTCTGTGTAATTAAAAGTATATTATTTCTCTGGTAAAGATGGGCTATCAAACTAGCTATTTTTTATTCTCCTAAACTTATTACTAAGAAAAAACCTACTTTTTTCAAGGTTAGTTTTGAAATTTGTTTTTGTACCTTCGTTCACGGCGTTTTGCCGCTATATTCAAACTAAAACGACTAATTACCGTAGAACGTCCAAGATACGTCTGTTTCTGACAAGAGCTAAGGTCGTTTTTTGTCCATTTCCTTACATTGTGTCAACTAGTGGCGTAATTTTTTCTTTAAAAAAACTACAAATTGCGTCTTCTAGACTTTAGATTCAAACACGTGTTCAGACCGTCACATTTTTTTCTTTTATCTCCGCTTCCACACCGTCTAAAAGGATAGTCCGTTAATCTGCATGTTATAACTAGTTAGTTTCAATGGCGCTAGAAAACGCTGGCGTGGGCGAGAATGTATCAGCGTATCTTACCTATATTTTTATCCCTACATGTTATTTTACCTGTTTACTTTATAAATGGAGGAATTTTAACGTTGCATCACTGTAATTTCACCACAGTCACACCACAATTTGTCTAAAATGTCGGACTGTTATTGTTGGTAATTTCTCTCGCCACAGGGGCTGAATATTTCAAATGAAAAATGTTGTGAAGAATTATAATCTGGCTCAATAGGTCCAGTTATTTCATTTAGTATTAAAGTTAGTAAGATGAGTACTCTGTCTCTTTCTGGGTGCAAACACCACGTCAGACAGGAGGTCACTTGGAAACTCACTTATTTAAATTACAAAAATGTTTCTTCTATGTTTTTCTCAGATACTGTAATAAAACCGCTGGTAGAGGTTGGGCTGACCCAAACTGTATAAGGAAAAAAAAAGTACAAATTACTTAACCACGATATTATACACACATCCTATGCTCGCGTAAAATATAATATTCTATTCATAAAAAATCAATCATCATGAATTAGAAATGCATACGTATTTCGTCAATACTCAATGATGAATCAGTGCAGTTATAAGTTAGTTTAAAATATACTCTGACTGGTTACTAGCAATTTAATTAAATTTATTACAGCTGCATGAGTTCAAGCTAGAAATAATAATTTATTTGCTCTCCACTGTAACGCAGTAACTAGAGAATATTACAGACTTATAATTTAATCCCTCTGCACAGAAATCTAACTAGTGAAAATAAAATAGGCGATTTACCACTTAAATCACTCAACATTACTAGATATATAATATTACCTCCAAACAGAACTACAGGCGATCACCACGAAACTAGAATTATTCACTTATATCGGTATTCTAGAAGCTCGGCAAAATTGTCGAGGAAACTAAGAACTTCGCTATACAAGCTTATTCTCTAGCACGAAGCGATCCGTCTACTGCAACTTAGGAGTACTGAATGAATGAAATCTAAACTACTCTGGTATAATATCTGAAAACAGACAAAGGATGCACGCCATTCTCGAAAACCCGAAATTAGCGTCCCGTCTTAACACTTCACATTAACTCAGGCGCCGGCAATAAAACTGCCAGTGCTCGTTCTAACACCTGCCTCTATTTCTGGTCATTCCCGAGCGATGCCTGTTGGCGCCTCTCACACCCATCACCGAGAAACTTAACCGTAGAAGCTTCGTGTCAGATGAAAATGCTAGACGATATGTCTGCCATCATGTCTGTCGAGAACGAATTTCACACTATTCGGTCTACTCAAGAACTTAGCTTAACAGCAATAAATTGTGTTGCTAAATAAGAAAAGAGACAGGCGAAGGTTTGAATGGGAGAGTTATATTTTTCATAATCAAACGAATGCGAAAAAAAAGAAAAAGGATAAAAGAGCGATAATAAAGTAGAAGACACGGGTAGAATAAAGAAAAGATATAGAAATTTATTAATCATAAATTTCTCTGCGACACTGTCCCATAGAAACAGCAAAACTTTGTGTAACCCTGCTGTAGCCACATCAAGATGGCAATGACCTTCAGGTCTCCACAAATCTGCGACTTATACTTGTCATAGTTGGTGGTGTGTAACAGTTGTTTCATGTTGTTGTACGTTTCTTTCATGTGGACTGCATACCTGAGTGGAACAGGTGGTAAAACGTTTCCATTATGGAGCAGCACAGCTTTTAATCTCAACTTGGACGAATCAATGAACAACCTCCAATCGTCATCTTTGTAGCTGATGTGTAGTGCTGCCATCAGACCCACTTTATCAACGCAAGCAGTGAAAAGGTAAAAGGATCCCGTTACACGCCCATTGAGGCATATTGGGAATATGGTGTTAGGCCCATATTTTCTTGACCATCGGCATACTAAGGGTGATGTGGTCAGCATCACGCCGGCCCAAGCAATGAGGTTATCTGTCATTTTGAAATATGGAAGCAGATCTTTTTGCCGAGGACGAAACACAGACACATGCACATTCTCTTCTAGAAGATTCCATTGCTGCAGTCTGGACCCCAGCAGCTCTGCTTTATTTTTTGACAATTCCAGAACTCTCACTAGATCATTCAGTTCACTGTGGGTAATTTTATGTGCTTTGCAGACTCTGCAATAGGCACGAAATCAGGATCTCTTGATGTAGATGCTTTCACAGGTGACGGATGTCCACTGGCCTTATTTTCTTTTCCATCATCCAGAGTATAAGATTCTGGTGGGTCCGGAACAGAAAGCCCTTCCCCGTGAGGCACTGGCCACATACTTCTTCTTCTTCTTCCGTCCTTAGCCACCGACCGTCAAAGCAGTCAGTGGCCATTACGCCTAGTGGCGTCTTAGGGCAACAGCAGATAGGTTTTCTTTGCCATTGTTTCCCATCACGCCTATTGGCGTCTTTAGGGCAACGGCAAATCAATCCATTTGCTGTTGTTTCCGTAATCGAAGTGACTACTGGCCACATAACAGAGGGAATATTCGGATAGGTCACAGGCCGCTTTTTCTTCTTAGAAATACCATGTCCAATTGGAGGAGTCATGCAAAAGTAACAATCATTAAGATGGTTTGTGGGTTCCCTCCACACCATTGGAACTGCAAAACGCATCGATCGTCCCTTTCGGGGTTCAACCAGCAGCGCAGATTCGTTGCACAGGATTGACAACATATATGTGGGGCCCAATATCCACACCGATCTCACACCCAAAATAAAGGCTGTAAGCTTTCTTTATCATCGGTGTAATGGGTCGCCTTCACGATAGCAAAGTTTTTTGTCCGCAAATATAGCAAAAATAATCCGCACTTTTCACACATTCACGAGGCATCTTGAACGACACGTCTGCACTCACAGAATTCACAACACAAATGATGATAAGGAGGAAATGTGGTTGCAATGACTGCTTCAGATTGCGTCATCCAATTGGCGCTCAAGGCTATCCGTCTCGTGGGGAATCACGCGCCAGGTCTACAGAACGATCGAACTTTTTTTTCAAAGGGTTGAGAATTCTGCCCTTCCTTTCTCTCACCTTTCATACTTAATTCATTTATTCCCATTGTAGTAAGATCCCTGTTACCCCGATCAAATAGATAAAATATTATCGATTATAAATCCAAATACTATAGAGATAAAATAGGGAGTTGTGCTCAACGTCTTCGCCATCGCCCGCAGTCGCGCAGGTTTTGAGAAGCCTTAACGCAAAGTGTATGGTACCCTCTCTCAATATTGCAAGCTTTTCATACTCCGTCCTTGAAATTAACTATAACATTTTGACAGCCAAGACATGTTTCGTTCCAAGAAAGAGTGAGAGAGAAACGGAGGAGTGACGGAGAGAGAGGAAGTATTAATAGAACGACATGCGACAGTGGTTCTGGGCATCACTTACGGTAACGAAAGTGCGTGACTTTGCTACTAGCGTAATTTGGAAAAGCGGTGCAAATCCACTACAGACCACCTGCCCACCCCGTTCACTAGTAGCGCAGTTTGAATGTATAAACACTTAGATTGGAAGACGGTAGTAAAAACACACAGACAAGCTCGCATTTCCTGTATAGTTGTATTTTCTGATGAAATCCAAACGCGTTGCTTCATTTTGAAAAAGAACGAGAGAGGGAGGGAAACGGTGGTGGATTTAAAGAAAAGAAAAAAATTACGGCTAACTTGGACATTTGAAGATACCCACTAATGTGTAGGGCTGGAGATGGCGAAAGTGAAACTTAGAAGGATAGATAACTGGTGGCCCAAGGAACATCGATGCAGAATAAAATCTACGAAAGGACAGTTGACAAAAACAATGATAATACTTGTTCATTGGAAGATCATACTACCCATAATGTTATATTACCTCACCGTAGAGAAAAAAAAAATGTTATTTGTATAACTGAAGAGAAAAAAGGCAATAATGAAAAGTATGATAAAGAGAGAAATAAAAATATAACGACTATATGACAGACAGTCGTCTGATCAATAATTGCCTTTTCTCATTAAAAACGCTTAGATAGTAACATAAATATTGTAAAGAAAAGACAGAGAGACAGACGCATTGATGTCCTCACTCAACTTTGCCAGTCTTGGGAGAGGGGGGATGTTACTTTTTTTTTTTGAAAGTGTAATTTATTTTGAAAAAGAGGCAAGTGGGCATAACATAATTCGATTGGCTATGGTATAATAGACTAATGGTAGTAATAAAAACGATTTGAAGCCAGCGTTAGTTGCCACTTGAAGATAAAGATTTCAAAAGTAGTGTTATCATCAGACGCAAGGCATTCATGACCATTGCCTTCGCTGTTCTGCACCAGTGGCGATCTTAGTGTGACCATTGATCGCCGGTTAACCTACAAATTGTGAATTATTTCATTGATGCGGTAAGATAAACATTTATATAAACATTATTACTGAGATGTATCTGTATTATTGAATGTGTATGCAGTATTGATGGGTAGAGGCAAAACCAGAAAGGCACCAAACTCAACACTTTGTGTTATGCCACAAGTGCTATTAGGGAAGATTACCATTTCTTTTAAAAGCCAGGCAGGCTTACTTAAACTTTGGGAGAGAATGAAAAGACATAGTTGGAAATAAAATAGAACATTATTATGATTGGAAGGCCAGAAAACCACTGGCCGTCTTCAGCAAGTCACAGTGTTTTCACATGACTTCATAAAATTAACTATAATTTTCCTATGAAAGGAATGTATCAAACTGATGATTGAAATTTACCTGAGTATGAAGCTGTCACCCCATCAGATAGGAACGATAGCTATTTATGTAGCCATAGAAACTGATCTTGAAACTGTCGATAATGCTTAGTTGGTTAGGGAAGGAGAGATATGTTTGAAATACTGAGGAGGCCTTAATCCTCTTATTTTCAGGGTTCCATGTTGAAACATTCAGTGAGCCAAACAAGAATTATTGAATCTGCACGTTCGAGGCAATAAGTATCTGATTGCCCAGAACTCTGAAGAGTGCTGTAGCAGTGTCAATACTTTGCAGTCGTGAAGACTATCGTTGTGAAAGAAAGACCACAGTGCTCCAGGACTTGAAGATAAGAACCATCCAAGGGTTCATGATTTTTCACTTGACATAATCTCTCCAGTATTAAATCAACACAGCGTTCTTGAGGTGATGAACACAATCGTTCCGCATAAGAGTGACCCTTTATAGAATTTAGTGCTTTACCAGGACATTCCAAGTCATAGACATTTTCATAATATAACTAGACAAGTTGTCTTTTTTAATTCACATTACTGTAAATACATTTCCATTCTATTTTGAGTTTTAAACATTCCTGTACCCAAGAAATTGAGGTACAGGAAATTAAAATTGTAAAAAATTGTTACTCAAACTTTAACCATTGATTTGTTTAATCATTTTCATTGAGTTACATTAGTGGTTGTTGTCATTCTCTCTACATCATATTGTACATTACCCTAGACATCTAGCCAGATAACAACCAGACACCTTTACATAAAAGTAGACTCAAAATATATCGCAGATTGAGGTCGTAGGGTGGTAGCAGTCAGGTACCCTGAGAACAAGCATCATCAACTATTAGACTCAGGGACTTGCATAGCTGACCTCACTCTGTAGACAAGTAATATTTATCTCAGTAACATCAAAACCCACCACACCCATATGCATTTTACATATCAATGTCAAGGATTTCAACGTTGTAAAGTAAAATAAAAAAACACACTCACATTAACATTAACTACTTATAAACATGACATAAAATATGTTGAAAAGTACAAGCATCGTTATTAGAACCTACATTTGATATTATAAGAAAAGATAATCTGATTAGGGGGGAATGTAATCAGAACTAATAAAGTATTCGAAAAGTCTACGATTGTATGAATAGAGACTGAGGTTGTTTCTTAGGTTATGTGGAAGACATTTCCAAAGATGAGCAGCAGAGTACGCTAAGCTTTTCTTGAATAAGTCAAGCCTAGGCTTGGGCACTTGCAATTTGTTAAAGCGTTGACTGCGTCTTTCGTTGAATTTGAACATTGGCCACAGATATGCTGGAGCATTATGTGACAGGATTTTGTGAACAAATTTAGCTTTGTTAAACAGAAGGCGCTTTCTTACGGGCAGTATTTGAAGATTTGTATATAGATCTACACACTGAGTTAGGCAGTTGTCAGAGACTAGACGCACTGCACGCTTTTGTAGTGAACGGAGTCTCTTTGTGTTTGATATTGAGCATCCATCCCAGACTGTGGAGCATTAATCAAGGTTTGCTTATATGTGAGATATATAGAACAATTTTCGTGCTTCTTCATCAAGGAAATGTTTGATTTTCACTAATTGGTAAACTTTTTGTGCCGTTTGCTTGGTCAGTGCATGTACATGTGAGTTCCAATTTAGTTATTGGTCGACGATTATACCTAGAGTATTATGTGCATTAACGTTTTCAATTAGTGGGGTACCAATGTAGATCTGAAGTGTTGATTTCTCTGAATTTTGTAATTTTTGTCTAGTTGATATTAACATGCACTTTGTTTTAATGATATTTATTAACATGCGATTTCCGTTTCTCCACTTAATCAGATTATCTGTATCTTTTTGTAACAATAGTTCGAGTGTGTTACAACACTCGTGTAAACAGTACAGTCGTCTGCAAACAGGTCACAGGATGAGTGCTTGATGAGTAGTGGAAGGTCATTAATGTATATGGCAAAAAGTAAAGGACCAAGTATAGAACCCTAAGGAACGCCTGTATTTATCACTGCTTCGTTTGAATAGGAGTTATTGTAAGAAACTACATGTTTTCTGTTTGACAGTATTGATTTAATTATTGTCACTAGTTCAAAGTTTACTTTTGATGTTTCTAGTTTTCTAATTAAAATATTGTGATCTATCATATCAAATGCCTTTTTAAAGTCTACAAAGACTGTCCCACACATGTTGTCGTTGTTAATATTTAGTACCAGTTGTCTATCATCTTTGTTAGAGCAGTGTGACATGAATGTTTAGGTCTAAACCCCGATTCACTATCAATTAGCAAGTCGTTGTTAACTAGGTGTTGTAGTGTTATTTTAGACATATGTTTTTTCAGTGGTTTGGATAGCGATGATATTAGAGAGATTGGCCTATAGTTACCAAAGTTACAATTTTCGGGGGAACCAGGTTTGAAAAGAGGATTTACCTTAGCGACTTTAAAGTGGACGGAAAATAACTCTTTGCGAAACATAGATTATATATGTATGTTAGTGAATCGCTAATAACCGGCGCAGCAAAGCGCAGTATTCGATTACTGATTCTGTCAAGTCCTGATGAGTTATTCTCTTTAAGGCCTAGAAGATAGTTATATACTTCATTAACTGTCATAAACGGAATGTCGGACGGGATTGTGTTGGTGAATTTGTTCTCATAGAATGCTGACGGTTGGCCTAGGTCACAAGGGGAATCTGGTATCGTAGATTTAAAAAGTTAGTTGCTTATCCTTTGCAGGACGTGGCAATCAACCCCAGCTTTTATTGGCTGTTTGTGATTTTTCTAGGCAATTTTTTTCATTCAGTAGTTTGCCATTGCTTTCTGAACGGTACGGCGCTTATACCATTGTTTATAATCAACACAAAGCGATCTGCTGCCAAACCGCCTGCAGCAGGTTCGAACCTGGTATATCTGGATTATGAAACTGCTTTCATATCCATTAAGGCCACAGACGCCGACATCGTAGATTTAAGACTGGTTATTTCTGCCTGAAAGTAAATGTTGAAGTCTGTACAAGTAAATGAGGTATTGTGAGTCTGGCGTATGTCGTTTGTTTACTAAAGTGTTGATTGCTTTCCACAAATATTTACTGTTTGTTTTGTTCTGAACTAAGTTTTTAAAGTATGTTTTCTTTTCTCTACGTATTAAATATTGTACCTTGTTTCTTTGTGCTCTGTATGTGTTAAAGTCTTTATTTGTGTGAGCTCGATCTCGTTGCCTCATGGCTTCTAGCACTGCTTGTGTGATCCAAACTTCTTTAGCTGGTGCGTGGTTATCAAACACACAATGAAAGATACGTGTCCAATGAGCAATGACGTCATCGGGATCAGAAAGGATTTGCAGCTCGCAAATCATGTAAAAATAGTTCACGGTTGAAATTTTTGAAACTTCTAAATTTAATACTTACGAGGGGCGTTCAGAAAGTAATGCACCACATTGTTTTTTTCAGGAGCTGTTTATTCAAGAAGCATGAAATTTATACACAATATACATAGATATGTCATGTAAACATCGGTATTATTCAACATAATCCCCATCAACTTGTACGGCTTTATGCCAGCGCGAAACAAGTGCATGTATTCCTAGCCAGTACCAGATTTTGTCTTCATCATGTAGCCATTTCTTCGCTGCATGAAACACTCCTTCATCATCTTCAAACCTTGTCCCACGGAGTGCGTCTTTAAGAGGACCAAATAGATGAAAATCAGAGGGTGCCAAATCGGGACTATAGGGTGGATGGGATAGTACAGTCCAACCCAATTTGGTGATTGCTTCCCGTGTTGCCAGACTTGTGTGAGGTCGCGCATTGTCGTGAAGGAGAAGCAGGTCTACTGGATTCTTGTGCGGCCGAACTCTGCGAAAACGTTGATTGAGTTTTTTCAATGTCTTAATGTAAGCTTGCGAATTGATTGTCTCTCTTCTTGGCATAACGTCCACAAGAATCACACTTTCAATGTCCCAAAAGACAGTGATCATGATCTTTCCAGCTGAAGGAATTGTCTTGAATTTCTTTCTTCGTGGTGATTGCGGATGATGCCACTCCATTGACTGTCTTCTTGTCTCAGGTTCAAAATGATGTGCCCAGGTTTCGTCACCTGTAACGATCTTAGCCAAAAAGTTCTTTCCATCAGCACTGAAACTCTCCAACAATTCAGAAGAAAATTGCTTTCCTTTGCAATCGGTGGTCATTTGTGAGACTTCGAGGAACCCATCTTGCGCAAACCGTAGAAAATCCGAGAGTTTTTATAACTGCATTTGCACTACCAATGCTGACTGACAGCTGTAAGGCCAATTGTTGAGTAGTGAT
The DNA here is from genome assembly GCA_024509875.1 of Oreohelix idahoensis. Lineage (NCBI taxonomy): Eukaryota > Metazoa > Mollusca > Gastropoda > Stylommatophora > Oreohelicidae > Oreohelix > Oreohelix idahoensis. The sequence goes on from JAMPIV010009724.1 coordinate 441,935, forward strand.
TCGCCTATCAGTAAGAATAATGCCCTCAGCACATTTCAACATTTCTGCGTTGGTGGCTGTGACAGGATGTCCACAGCGCGGCCGATCAAGCAGCTCCGTATCTCCACTTCCTGATTCTTTGATTCTCTGAATCCAGCGACTGCAAAACTTCCATACACATCACATAGACGCTTGTGAATGTTCACAACAGTTTCCTTCTCTGCAACGAGAAATTCTATCACAATTCGCTGCTTATAACGCAAGTTGCTAACACGCTCCATTTTAACGGTTTAGGGCAGCCGTATTATTTGGCCGGGTGCAGTGCAATTTGGTGCACACAATTGGCACATGCCATATTGGAAGTGTGCAAAATTGCATGCTTCTATCTTCATTATTAGCTGAGAAAAACGATGTGGTGCATTACTTTCCGAACGCCCCTCGTATATGTTTATTTCTGGGAGCTTTATATTTATTCTTTGACCACGTGCAACATATTGGATAGTGGTCACTCATTGCGACAATAGGAACAGAGCATTCTATAATGTTTTCTGCACAGGTGACGTAGATGTGGTCAATTGTTGTGGATGATGTTTTTGATAACCTGGTAGGCTGGTTGACTATTTGTTTTAAGTTGTAAGATAGTATGATTTTTCCCACGTTTGGCTTGTGTTGTGCATGTCGATGTTGAAGTCACCTAGAAGAATAATTTCTTTGGCAGTGGTAAATACTTTGTCCATCATAGTGGTGAAATCTTCATACCAGATGGTTCCTGCACTGGGATTTCTATAAAGATACCCGACTAGAAATTGTCACTGACTCAGTGTTTTTATTTCTAACCATATAACTCTGCTGTCTCTAAATCGCTTCTGCGGCGATAACTAATAGAAGTGGAAATACAGTGTGTCCGGCAGAATCACTACCAATAACAAATGTCAATATTTCTTATACTAGTAATAGCAGACCAACCGGATTTTGATTTTCTGTTAGGCAAACTCATTAAGTTTCAGTAGCAACTCACCAAGTTTCAGTAGATCTCCACCAAGTTTCAGTAGATCTCCACATGAGCGCCTTTAGTGGCTCGAAGAATGTCAAGACGGTATTCTATCTCTCTCCACGGGTTTTGCAGCATCTGAGGTGTGACGGATGCACAAGCGTCAATTATTCGCTGCCGAAGATTATCCAGTCCCTGCACCGGAGTTTGATAGACAAAGCTTTTTACGTATCCCCATAGAAAGAAATCTAAGGGGGTCAAATCTGGTGACCAAGGTGGCCAATCAATGGGACCTAATCTTCCAATCCATCTGTCTGGAAATTGTTGATGAAGGTAGTTTCTTACTTCATTGGCATAGTGTGGAGGTGCTCCATCTTGCTGGAATATGAATCATTCTGGTATCCTAGGAACTGCAAAATTTTGTAGCATGTTTAGGTATGTTGCTCCTCTGACTGTGGCTTCGGCGAAGAAAAATGGCCCGATCACATAATTCGAGGTTAAGGCACACCACACGTTAAGTTTAGGGCTGTCTCGCTCATGCTCCATTACGACATGTGGGTTTTCATTTCTCCATATCCTACAATTATGCCGGTGAACTTTGCCACAAGTGTGAAAGGTCGCTTCATCGGAGAATACCACACGATTGAGAAATTCATTGTCATCATCGAGGTGACATAGCATTGCATTTGCGAACTCGGCCCGTCTGGGTTTATCATTTGGCTGTAACTTCTGCATGGCTTTCATTGCCTGCAATTCATTGCACAGGGCATGCTCATGAGGCTAGGCATTATTTGCACTTCAATCGGCCCGTTGCATTTGCGAACTCGGCCCGTCTGGGTTTATCATTTGGCTGTAACTTCTGCACTAGCTGGATCTTGTAGGCTCTAAGCCGCAATCTTTTGTGCACAATGTCGTGAACAGTAGATTTTGGAATACCCAATTCTCCATTTGCCCGTCGAATGGATTTCCGCGGGCTACGTTGAAAAGCTTCGCTAACTGCTTCAACTCTATCTGGAGACAACGCTTCATTGCCGCTTCAGTTCTTTCTCAACAAAGAACCTGTTTCCAACAGTTGCTTGTGCCATGTCACTATGGTATGTCGCTCTGGAGGTTTCTGTCCATATTCCTGCCTGAATCTCCTTTGCACAACAATGGGAAACTTTAATTCCGCAAGCCAATAACAGCATTGCACTTTCTGCTGCACTGTGAACTCCGCCATTTTCACTACACGCTTCATCACATTCCGCGGCTGCGCATTACGTATGCGTTATCTGCACATTATCGGACAATTTATCAATTATCCCACTGCTCTTAAAAATGTGATGGTTTCTATACGAGGTAACCATACAAAAATAATTCTAACTTACATGGATGAGGAAATATTGACATTTGTTATTAGTAGTGATTCTGGCGGACACGCTGTATATACCACTATACCTGTTTCTAGCTCCCTACTTGAGTCTCGTCGAACAGTTTTAAAGCCCTGTATGCAATATCAGCATCTGATATGTTGTCATTCAAACGACTTTCCGAAAGTCCAAAAACATGAAAACTTTGATTCAGAATTCGTGTAAGCTCAGGAAGTTTGCCTAATAGATGGTAAATGTTTAGATGACCCAGCCGTAGACAAAGAGAAGGACTGGGTCATTCGCGTCGGGAAGGTGTAGCCACCAGCCTACTTCCCCCCCCCCCCCCCCCCCCCCACCCAGCACCCCCCCCCCCCCCCCCCCCCCCCCCCCCCCCGGATCTTGAAAACTAGAGCTAATTCGCGATTTTCAAGTTCATATTCGTGATCAGCATGTCCAAATTAGTTAACAATAGCAACTTTTGTCTGGGAGACATTTTGTCTGTTGTCCAGTGACTAGGGTATACTGGAGCATGACAATTTCGTGATTCGAGGCCAGCGCCATTGCTGCCAGAGACCAGCGCTCTAACCACTTGGTCAATTGGACGTTTGAAGGGTATGAAAACGTTTCTTGTAGCGCGCTGGACACTCCTGATGCATCCGCTCATACGCCCATCCTTGCTGTCTTAAATTTGATGGCAAATTCCAGCAGTCTTAGTCTTGTTGACGCATCGATTGCAGTTTCGTTCTCTAACAAGCGATCATTAACAGTCCTTAGTCTCTCTCTCTCTCTCTCTCTCTCTCTCTCTCTCTCTCTCTCTCTCTCTCTATCTCTCTCATCTCGTTACATAAGTAACCTAGATGGTTGCGCTGATTAAAAAAGAAAAAAACTATTGTGGCCTTTATCAGGTGTACCTTTTGCATTGCTTATTGTGACGTCACCATTATATTCATTTTTCGGTAGACATTCTGTCAGAAGCCTTGATGAGCCTCAGGGCTTATTCTATAACCAAACAATAATAGATGACGAAATGACGACTCAACTACCATGGGAATACGAGACATTACCCTCGAAGTTGGAAATGGGCAGTTTGGATAATAATGTTATTCTCTATGAATAATTTATATGGTAAAGTAATTCATTCTGCATTGATTATAAGGCATTCATTCATTATCTCTGCGCTCCCTGCTGAGCACAGAACTGATCAATTCACGTCAAGCTCACCTGTCATGTGCCATTCTTTCAAGTACATTTTATGTATTCATTATCCGTTTTAAGTCAGTCTCCAATTCTCTTCTCCTATGAGTTTTTTTTTTGGGTCTCCTTCTATTTCTTTTACTATGTGGATACCAGACGGAGGTCTGCTATGTCGTGCTATGAGCGTGTTTCTTCGATGTGTGATATCAAGCGCCAACATCGTTTCCGCACTTATTGTTCTACCACACTGGTGATCTTCTGCTTTTGCTTAGTCAAGAATCGTTACAAATGAGCAATACACTTTAGCTCCCCAAGGACCATAGGCCTTCAACAAACACATGCCAAGTCCTCTGGTCACGTGTCATCAGCTCAAGTTCTTTCCACGTCTTCCTCATCCCGTGATCGTCAGATGTTACGTAGTTGACGACAATAATTTACCACAATTTGTTGAAGGTCCTTCGTGTCCAGTTGGAAACTACCAAAAACTTATATTATTATGTATCACGTCTTAACAGAAATGAACTCGCAAAGCTTTCCAGTCAATGATGCGTGACCGCATTGCTACACCTGTCCTCAATAAATAACTCGACACATTAATTTATTCTACATTATACCACTTTCAGATGTCTGAACTATACATGTACCAATTTCAGACGTCTTTGAATTAAACATTATACCAGTTTCAGACTTCTTTGAATTTAACATTATACCAGTTTCAGATGCCTATGAATTAAACAGTATACAGGGTGTCCATAAAAGAATGTACCTATTTCTTTTTTTTTTTTTTCACCTACTTGACCAGTGTGTGGAGAGACATGTAACAATTACCGGTTGCAACTCAACTGCAAAAGTTTCATTCGAAATACCCGCCGTGCGCATGCGCACTGTTTTTGCAAAATGGCGCCGACCAAACAACAGAAGGCGTTTTGTGTGGTAGAATATGCGAAAACGACGTCTGTTATCGCAGTTAAACGCAATTTTCGGCGACAGTTTGGGGTTGATCCGCCTGATAAGAATCCATTAAGCGTTGGTATACGAAATTCCTGGAGGAAGGTTGCCTGTGCAAAGGCAAATGCACCGGTCGCCCGTCATGCTCGGAGAAGGCAGTGGGTAGAGTTCGGTAAGCCTTCTAGCACAGCCCCATGAAGTCCGTTCGAAGGGCGAGTCGTGAGTTGGAAAAGCCCCGCAGTACGGTATGGACAGTGCTTCATAAGCGTTTGAGTCTTTGTAAGGTATGCTTAAAAACTTGCAGAGATTATCTTACTTTTGTGATAGAAAGCATCCCCGTACCACATCATTGGGCCGAGAATACATTTTTTGAAAAGGGTACAATCTTTTATGGACCGAAAGCCTACGAATTAAACATTATACCAATTTCAGATGTCTTTGAATTTAACATTATACCAGTTTCAGACTTCTTTGAATTAAACATTATACCAGTTGCAGATGTCTTTGAACTAAACATTATTCCAGTTTCAGACGTTTTTGAATTTAAAATTATACCAGTTTCAGACGTCTATGAATTAAACATTATAGCAGTTTCAGACATCTGTGACTTAAACATTATAGCAGTTTCAGACATCTGTGACTTAAACATTATAGCAGTTTCAAACGTCTGTGAATTAAAAATCGTAATCGGAACAGGGAGCGCCGAGTTGCCGAGTGGTTAGAAATCACAAGTAGCCGTACTTTTTGAAGCAAAATCAACGGATTCAAAATCTGGCAGAGTCACGTTCCAGTCTACCCAGCTATAAATAAGGTACCTGGCTCTGCTTTTCCGTTAGGGAAAGCTAAGGCAGCGAACCAATCTTGCCAACTCCTACCGCCCAGACATAAATTAGCGAAGTCACTAACAATTTACTTTCCTACGCAATCTGCTATAGAATTATCTTTACCTGTTATCGGAATAAGATGTTTATTAAAATGCGTTTCCACAATATGGGTTGAATGTCACGGATTTAGGATGTGAAAATCGAAACCATACAAAGACGTACAAAAATATCACGATACATTACACATTAACAATAAATAAATATTAAATATTGCGGGTTCTTATGTTAATTTGGTTTGCGCCTGAACCCACCTTTGGAAGTGCTTAGACTTGTCACGACGACCTATCTGTTCATTTAAATTTTCAATGAGCTTCAATTTTTGGGCATTACAAAGTTTGTAACTTTCAGAAAATTAATTCTTTATTCTAGATTTAATAGTCTTCAAAGGTTATTTCAAATGCAACTTTCTTCAAATATACAACACTCTCATAATGTAATGTGTGTGTTCAAACATGTTATTTTTCTCATCATTACTTTTAAGACGATTTAGCTCTGCTATATTGTGCATCTGTAATAATGCTTTATTTTCTTAAAGAGTATTTTTGTTCTATTTTAAAATTCAAGGCTTTTTTTTTTTTTTAAGAGAGAAGATTATTTTCGTAAATAACGAAAAAAGTAACGTTAATTTGGGCATACAAGTAATTTAGACTTTTGAGTAACTTAGACACGTATGTAATTCAGACACCTATGTAATGTATACACCAACGCAATTTAGACGTCAATGTTATTTAGACATCTATGAAATTTAGACACCAATGCAATTTAGACATCTATATCATTTAGACACCTATGTAGTTTAGACACCTCAACCGCTTTCAAGAATTGTATAAGAACAATAAACCTTACAAGACCAGACGCAACGAACATTGGTTCGACCCACAGAGAACCATAGACGACACGATAATTGCTATTATCAGGCTGGTTGGTGTTCCAAAGTGTCTCAAACGTGTTTGCTAAGGATAGAAGGTTCGATAGCAAAATGAGAAAAACTTCAAAGGACTAATTGTGTCAAATAACAGCTAGTACCTATTCTCGCACGCGTCCATACTGTAGTGACGCACAAGAATTGGAACAGTTAATAACAAGCCTGTCACAATAAGTTCAAAAGTAGGAACGAGGGCGTATTTGGACTACATAGATCACACGTAAATAAAATAGGTTGTGCATTTAGTCAGAATCAAGCCTGATTAACCATCATCACGTGCATTAGACGCTCGATCAGTGGAACGAAGGGATTATGAAGAACTGTTGGATGGACCAAGTTGTGTAGATGAAGCTTTCAACGTGAGGGGATACGCTGGTTATAGCCCACAGGTTATGCACAAGAACGCCAATGGCACTTCCCATGTTGCTTAGCGGAAGCTGTTGGAGAAAAGAAGACTGTAATAACTGTCATTTAATCAGTCGTCTGCTGTAAGAGCAGAATGAACCTTTTGCACAGCTAAAGTAAAAATGCCGTAGCAGATACTGCCGTAGGAGATTCACTTCTAATGGATCATTTTGGAGGAGTTCTTTACTCTGACATGACCATTTCTTATGTAATTTTGGATATTTAGGCCAAGGCCTACATTTTTAGTTTTTATAAAAAGTTATCATCACCATCATCATTAACTCCATGTTGCTGCTAATGGAGCACGGGGCCAGCACTGCAGCGAATCTCTTTGCTAGAAGCCAGCAAAAAAATCTTTCATGTGCTATTATAGTAGTGGTTAATGTTGCAATTTGTTTACATATAAAGTTAGAATGGAATATATCTGAATTGAATAATCAATTTTTAAATTGTATCTAACGTGGAGTATGTTCCCATCTCAGAACAGGCAAAAACGCCACTGTAGGTGGTCTCGTATGAAGTCTGCACAATGGAGTTATCTACTCTTGTAGCGTTGGTTTCTATGGCAAGGTGTTTTACGTGATGACATTACCTGTCCCGTGTAAAACAAATCTTGTATTATTCGTCATCTACGACATGCCTCAGTGTACAGCAGTCATATTCTTTCTTTGTCTCTTCTGAGGCCCCAGGGATTATAATGGGCTGATCACTTACCGTGGACTGATAAAAGCGTCATTAGAAAAAAAAAATGTTCTTCATAAATGGCGTGACATAGATGGGGACTAGGTTTGAGTATCTAGACGGCCTTTATTTTGTTATCACTCTTCCGTAAGTGCAAAGTAGATAAAACACTTGTGTCGGGGGAATGATTGCTGACGATAAGATTACCTCATGTTGTTGTGCTCTGTATAAAGTTTCTCATCATAGTTCGCCACTTTGAAGTTAAATAATTAATGCTTGCTAGTAGATGGTGTAGACATGGCGTATAGAAAGAAATATTCACGTGTGCAGAACAAAAAATAATCAAATTCAGTAATATATTACATACATAAACAGAATCTTAGAAGTTCCTGTATACACTTTGTATATTGACAGACGTAAGAGAAAATTACTGTGGACATAATAGAAATCACGCTGAATTTACTGTTGATCCACTTGAATAAGAGAACAAAAACTTCTTAGTAGCAAGTTTTAATTCAAAATAAGTAGATGTCTGCAGGATTACTTGGGCTATACTTACAAAATTCCAGAGGTCAGCACTCACAATAGTCAATCAATTAATTGCCTTTAGCTCCTCAAGGAACATAGACCTTCAAGAAAACATACGCCAAGTCCTCCTATCACGTGCCAAGTCCTCCTATCACGTGCCATCAGCTCAAATTCTTTCTACGTCTTTTTCATCATTTTCACTTCTGTCTTCAGTTCTCGTTTCCATGTGTTTTTGGTCTATCTCTGCCACTCTTTCCCTGGTCATTCCAGAACAAGGACTGCCTTGTAATGCTTTCAGAAGTTTTCCTCAATGTGTGTTCTATCCATCGCCAGCGTCTTCTTCTCATCTCTTGTCCCATTGGCACTTGTCTCCTTTTTGTCATCAATTACTCATTGGTGACCTTCTCCTACCATTTAAATCCTTCTATCCTACGCAAGCATCCATTTAGTCTGTGACTTTTTAATTGTCTTATTTCTAGTTCTTTATCTTTTAAAGCCATACAATAGGACTGACTTGACAGAGCCATACAATAGGACTGACTTGACAGAGCCATACAATAGGACTGACTTGACAGAGTCATACAATAGGACTGACTTGACAGAGCCATACAATAGGACTGACTTGACAGAGCCACACAATATGACTGACTGGACATTTGAGTTGAAAATTCTTAATTTGTTGGGTTGGACTTGATTTCTCTTTATTTTCATATGTTTCTCGGTGCAATGAAAGCTCCTGTTGTTTTTTTGTATTCTTATTTGATATCGTTGTATGTCCCTCAAACTTTGACTACATTACTTCCAAGATATGTATATGATTCTATATCTGGTAATGGTGTTTCTTTGTTCGACCTTATTATTGTGACGATACGGTTGTGCGATCTCAAGTCCACTCCGGCAGGATTGCATTATATTCCCGTGCGAGTGATATTTTCTTATTTTTCTCTCCCCTGTCATTATTTTGTGGCATATTTTATACACCATTATTTGCTCTCTCCGTTGGATCTAGTAGGGTGAAATTTCTAACACTCTACTCCCCTAATGACGTATCTGCTTTACACGCAGAATTGTTTACGTTCCGCAAGGTACATGCGATAATACCAGGTAATTATACCGGTCATACGCTTATCTATTCTCTCAGTCTGACCACCCTTTGAAACGCGGCGGTCCAACATTTGACCCCAGTGAAAAGCTGCTGACCGTGTTGACACAAGCTTGTATGGTGCGTATGATGAAAGAAGACAACATTGTCTGACCAGACATCTGTCTGGCGAAGACACGCAGATAAAGGCGATAATTGGATAATCGTCTCATCTGAGCCATCTTTATATCATGATTGAAGATAACATGCCAGAGTAGACATCTGACCGGAAATATTACCACAAGATTTGAAAGAGGTCACTGTTGCGTGATAAATTCTCGCAACATCGTTTTGTTTCAATATCTGTTTTATAACGCAAGGGCAACAACTGCTTGTAATTTATAGTCACTTTTCTCGGTAAGCATTTGTCTTCTCGCGTTGGTATCGAATGCAGTTAACTTTTGAGCTGTGGTCATTTTTGCGCTGGACTGCGCATGACTTGTCTTGTTGTTTGTCGATCGGTTTCCGCCCACCACTAGTGGGAGTGAGCGATTTGGAATGGCGAAAGAGATGCCTCGTTGAAGAGGGGATCTCCGCTTTCTTTTGTTCTGTCAGGGATGTGTAGTCCTCTTATGGATATTTCGTTTAGTCGAGATAATACCTCTAGTGTTTTCCCACATGTCGGGAGGCGTGATATTTCTGTGTATTTCATGAAAGCAAGGTAAATTGACTCTTTCATTAACTCTATTGATTTTGGGTCGTGAGCGATTTCGATTCATAGCCTGTCTGCGAAAGTCGTCGTCACGAGATGTTTTTTCCCAGCTCACATGTCGCTGCATTGTACTGCATCGGTTGATGCATGTACCAAGGACCATTACTTGCTACTTTGTTAAATGAACTAGGTTTAGAAAACCTTTTATTATCTAGAGGATATTCTTGAGGACATTATTTATACTTCGGCAGACGTGTCTGTCTTGCTGAAGTCAAACTAAGGAGAGTGAACTGATCTCATACATCTGGTTATCTCCTGGCTGTTATAGAAAAGGATGGAGTTTTCCACCTGACTACATTTACAGCACTATGAAATATAACATGCATCTGACTCATCATTGTAATGCTGTCTACCGTTTATTGCTGTATTGAATGTTGCTGTGATAATGACTGTTTGATGTGCCTACACATTTGCGTAACCATTTTGTCACTGTGGCGTCCACAATAAATAATGAAGAAAAACGTCAACGGCTGTTTCAAGACTCATTGACTTTATACGTCGTGAGTTTACTGACGTCCTATGTGGATTGCCCTGTTATTGTTGCATGAACATTGTTTTGACTGAACACATCTACACACTACACAAAACCAGACATGCGGATGCCATCCATCATCATATGGCATCACGCATCAGTCACGCGTGGAATATTAAAATGTAATATTTTAAAACACGCGAGAGGATATTTTAAATGAAACAACCCACATAGTGCTAGAGAGATTTGATTGGTTTGAAGTGAGATGCCGGAATATACAATGTATTTTATTGGCACACTAGTCGGATAGCTATAGACAACAGTATAATGTGGGATATCTAAGAAATCAGGAAATAAGAGAAACATTTTCAATCACGGTATCCAACAAATACAAGTACTCCAACAGCTGGAAGATGAAACAGATACGGAAGACCACTGGCAACAAGTAAAAAATATATGGAACGAGACATGTGAAGAAGTACTGAGAAAAAATGGACATCAGAACAAAGCATGGATAACAACAGAAACCATTAGTAAGATAGAAGACAGCAAAAAACAAGAAAGAAGATTTAAACAGAAGCAAAACCAGAAGCTCAAAAGCCAAGGCTCATGAAGTGTACATAGAAGCAAACAAAAAAGTAAGAAGAAACATCAAAAGAGACAAGATAAAATATATTGATGATTTGGCAAGGGAAGCAGAGGAAGCTGCAGCCAAAGGAAATACAGTTGACATTCAAAAATCCGGCCATCGATAATCCGGTTCCTTCAGATTTCCGGCATGGATTTCGGAGCGCATTTTAAAATTTACCGCGTTGGCGCGCCACTGTTTTCTGGAGCAGTTTATGTTTTGAAGCAGCTGTTGGGTCTTGCTTGCACGTGTTAACAGGCATTCCTGCTCATTCCTTCTCATTTTATCATTTATTTGCTGCTGTTTAGCCCCATTATGGATTCAGCAAATAAAAGAAGTGGTGTAAAACGTAAACATCGTGTGTTGTCGATCGCAGATAAAGTGTACAGGTAGTCATTTTCTGTTAAATATATACAGAATATATGACCATAAAAAATCCGGCATTTTCAAAAATCCGGCACTCCTCAGGTCCGGAGGTTGCCGGATTTTTGAATGTCTACTGTATGAGGGACCTGTACAACAACACAAAGAAGCTTACAGGGAAATATAAGCAAGCAAATGGCCTCATAAAAGATAAGAATGGAAAATTGCTTAGTAATATACAAGAACAAAGGAAGAGATGGACAGAACATTTTGAGGAACTTCTCAATAGACCATCTCCAACTAATCCCCCAGACATCCAGCCAGCAGAAGAGGAGCTACCAATCAGCTGTGAACGACCAAGTAGAGAAGAAATAAAGAAAGCCATAAAGCTTCTGAAAGACGGACAAGCAGCTGGTCCAGATTGCATTCCAGCAGAGGCCATCAAAACAGATATTGATACCTCTACAGAGATAATATACAAACTACTTGGCAAAGTCTGGGAGAGAGAGGAAATACCAGTAGAATGGAAGGAAGGTTATCTGGTCAAGTTGCCTAAGAAGGGAAATTTACAAGAGTGCACAAATTATAGAGGAATAATGTTACTATCAGTACCAGCAAAAGTATTAAACATAATCATCCTGGAGAGATTAAAAGATTCCATAGACAAGCAACTGAGAGATGAACAAGCAGGTTTTCGACAAAATAGATCCTGTACAGACCAGATAGCCACATTGAGAATAATAGTTGAACAAAGTCTGGAATGGAGTTCACCGCTATACATCGGATTCGTGGACTATGAAAAGGCATTTGACAGTGTAGACAGAGAATCGCTTTTGAAATTGATGAGGCATTATGGAGTTCCCATGAAGATCATTAACTTGATAAAGAAGACCTATGAAGACATGACATGCAGAGTTCTTCATGAAGGACAACTTACAGAACCGTTTAGGATTAGAACGGGAGTGAGACAGAAATGCCTCTTGTCTCCATTTCTTTTCCTACTAGCGGTAGATTGGGTTATGAAAACATCGACATCACACAACAGAAATGGAATCCAGTGGAATTTGACTGAACAACTTGATGATCTGGATTTTGCAGATGACTTGGCTCTTCTGTCCCATAACCATAATCAGATGCAAGAGAAAATGAAAATTCTCGATGAGAGGTCACAACAAGTGGGCCTGAAATACACAGGGAAAAGACAAAGATTATGAGAATAAATGCAAGAAATGAAAACAAGGTTGAACTTGAAGAAACACCATATAATACATATATCTTGGAAGTAATATAGACAAAGTTAGAGGGACAGACAGTGATATCAAAATAAGAATACAAAAAGCAAGAGGAGCTTTCATTGCATATGGAGAACAAGAAAAATCAAGTCCAACACAAAAATAAGAATCTTCAACTCAAATGTGAAGTCAGTCCTATTGTATGGCTCTGAGACATGGAGAACAACAAAAACAACAACCAAAAAGCTACAGACTTTTATAAACGGCTGCTTGCGTAGAATAGAAGGACTGAAATGGTATTACAAAGTCACAAATATGGAATTGATGACAAGAACCAGACAAGTGCCAGTGGAACAAGAGTTGAGAAGAAGACGCTGGCGATGGATAGGACACACATTGAGGAAACCTGTTGATAGCATTACAAGGCAGTCCTTGTTCTGGAATCCATAGGGAAAGAGAGGCAGAGGTAGACCAAAAAACACATGGAGAAGAGAACTGGAAACAGAGGTGAAAATTATGAGGAAAACATAGAAAGAACTTAAGCGGATGACACAGGACAGGAAGACTTGGCATGTGTTTGTTGAAGGCCTATGCTCCTTGGGGAGCTAAAGGGTATTGATTGATTGAATTGAGTCGGAAGTGCAGTCTGTGATTTACACTAAGAACTGAGAATATAGTGTGATGAAAACGCAGACACACACTGCAGCGCAAACGTCAGACTAGCGACTCCTGAAAGCCAGAAAGAAAGATGAGACATTGGACTTAGAAATTCCACAACTATAAGTAACAGATCGAGTATTGGGCAACTTCGGAATTTACAAATAAACCCTCATTTTTAACCTCTCAGAAGAATTAAATTCCCGAGCACACAGTGTAACTCGGGGAATATGATGAAAATTCACCAATATCCTTCTGGGTGGGTGTTAACTATGAAATTGCGTTTGCAGTGCGTAAATAATGATTTGCCTGAATTACAATTAAAAAAAGGTACATAAATCTCACAAGATAATATATTACACCTTAGGCACATGTGATGTAATCATTACTCATCACTACTCCCGTCGGAGTCTGGGGTCGCTCTGCTGTCGGCTTTCCCGCACGACTAGTCAAAAACAATCACCAGCTCTTGCAGTAGTGGTTCATGCATATACTGTTTTCATATATTGACGCTGCCAGCCTCATACATAACCACTTAGCAAGAAACCTGTAAAACTTACATTAGTAAATAAATTGTTTACACTTACCCCAAAATTTTGGGAATATACAATCTCCTTGCAATGATTTAGACTGAACACAGCTCTGTATTAGAAGCTTCGAAATCACTTAGGTCTGGAAATTAGAGTTAATTCCTCTGACGGTGGGTGTTCTGCAAAATCCTGGCCTGGGAAAACTTTTGTTTAATTCCTCTATGACTTGGTCTGGGAAATTAGAGTTAATTCCTCTGACAGCAGATGTTCTGTGAAAATCACTGGCCTGGGACAACTTATGTTTAATTCCTCTATGACTTGTGATCAAATTCAAAAGTTTCCAGTCTTGTATTAATTAATTAACATTGGTGGGTGGAGCGCATGACAATGGGCCTGTTAGTTTGCAGCAAACAAATGTACTTAGCAGAGGGCATTTGTTTCTCTATTTTTCTAAAGTTCGTGGTTACAAGCCATCAGACGATGTGTGGTACTAACGCCACTAGTATGAGAGAAAAGCATCCACCCTAACCGCCTACAGTAGAAGAGAATGTGGAGAAGGCTTTCGTCATCACAAAATTAATGAACCACAGCTGCAGGACTCCCTTATAAAAGTTAAGTGCTTGTACAAAGGCACCAGCAACAAGGACCTAATTTTTCTGAACTATATACTCACCATAAATCTCAGAAGAGAAAATTTGATTCCAATATAAAATCACCAGCATTTTATTTATTTTAATCTGTTAAAACTAATTGATTATTAAATGTGTTACCTGTTGTTTTAAAACTAAACAATCATAGTCGATTCAGTTTTTTTGTATGCATGAAAGCAAACGTATGAGCCAGAGTATTATATATATATATATATATATATATATATATATATATATATATATATATATATATATATATATATATATATATATACCTAGACATATATTTACCTCTAAACAGAGCTATTACGTATAAGAGGGCGTTCGTTGGATTACACCAACTGTGGGCTTGAACGGGCTAAACCGTTGCTTAAATCGTTCACAAAAGGCGACGGACCAGATATAATGCGTTAACAATTGTTAAGCCCAATGCAACATTATTCGTGACTTCTGGAAATATCTTGTGAAAGCTCCCTTAAGGTAGAAGTGTCATTAATCTTCTATCTACATCTCAACTAAGAGTAATCTTGCGCGCAGGTAGATACCTTGGAAGCCAATATTAGATACTCTTGAGTGTTGGTCACTGTTTGACCACTACTGCAAAGCAGGGGAGGCAATCGGTGACAATTATCACTTAGTGCATTTATTTTAATTATCTCAGGATGACCTCAGAATAATGCTCCACAAACTATGTCAACGATTAAAAAGTGTTGTGATCCAATGGATCCCATCTCATTGTAACATCACCGGCAATGAAGAGGCTGACAGATTGGCACAGGAAGGTGGAAATCTACCTCAGATGATACAAGCATAACTTTCGAGGAGGAAAAGAGTTTTATCAGAATCAGATACAGAAACAAATGGGATGTAGAGCATCCAGGTCACACACAAAATGATGTATACTACCAGCTTAACAGAAGAGAACAAGTGGTTATCTTCAGACTCCGCACTGGCCACAACAGATTGAGATACCATCCATTCAAAAAGCTAAAGGTAGGAACTACCGATCAGTGTAACTGTGGCACTGATAAAATGACTGCTGAACATCTGCTTCAAAGATGCCCAACATATGCGGAACAGAGAAAGCGCATATAGCCGACACCAATAACATTCGTGGAAAAGCTCTACGGATATTCAAATAGCCTCAAACTGACTACTGCTTTCTTTGAAAACATTCAAGTGGACGTCTGAGAGTGGACGAAGAAGAAGAATTGTCTTTGTCTTTTCCCTGTGTATTTTCAGACCCACTTGTTGTGACCTGTCGTCGAGTATTTTCATTCAGTCTTTCATCTGATTATAGTTATTGGACAGAACAGCCAAATAATCTGCAAAATCTAGATCATTAAATTGTTTAGTCCGATCCCACTGAATTCCATTTCTAATGTATGACGTTGCATAGCTAGGCGGGGGCTGTCGCACGGAAGGTCCTGGGTTCGAGTCCCGGGTAAGCCACTCACGTCTGTTGTTTTTCTGTTGTCTAGTTTTCTACTTCTTTATTTCTTACGAGTGCCTGAAAACATACCTTTATGTTTGTCTAATATTTATTCGATGTTCTGATAACCCAATCTATTGCTAGTAAGAAAAAAGTTGAGGCAAGAGGTAATCTTTTCACATTCAAGTTTTTATCTCAAACGATTCTGTAAGTTGTCCTTTCTGAGCAGCTCTGCATGTCATGTCTTCATTAGTTTTCTTTATAAAGTTAATGATCTTCAGGGGGACTCCATAATGCCTCATCAATTTCCAAAGTGATTCTCTGTCTACACTGTCAAATGTCTTTCATAGTCTACAAATAGATGAGTCCAGGGGGAAACTACTTATGCAAGAGTGATAACAAAATAAACTCGAACCTTGTACCGTATATACTTTAATATTAGTCGATCCGACTATAAGTCGACCTCAAGACTTTAGGACTTAAAAAGCTTTCAAAATGAATGACCCGTTTATAAGTGGAATGAGTTTTTCGTCGATTCTTAATTTCTCGCATTACATTGGCATTTCCGTGGCTGTCTGCAGATTGTATCACTTTTATTTTAGCTCATTACCGTTTAAAACGCTTGGCATCGCCCTTCCCGAAAAGTCTGAATAGTTTTGTCGGTCGTTGCCAAGTAACAAAGAGACCTCGGTATTTAGCGAGACTTGAGTTATAAATAGATTTCTTGTACATGTAAGGCTTCTGTTCCCCAATTTTTTTGTTTTTTTGTTAGAATCGATTGATATTATGATTTTCCGTGATTTGTTGTTGTTGAAAGCCACAGCTTTCCTGGAGGTCAACTACATGCATACCTCAGAGATATTGCGGTTCCAGACCACCGCAATACAGCGAATATCGCAATAAAGCGGGTCACACCCATTTTTTTGGTTGCCCAGTGCATATAAAAATCTATAATCATGTTTACACTATGTCTATTAAGTGCGGAATAGCGCCAGGTCTTAAAAAAAAAAAACAATGTACTGTAAATTTTAAAATACTTTATTGCTAAAAAAAAAAAATGCTAATCTTCATCATCTGAGCCTTCAGGGAATCGTAATCTTTTTGCCAAAATCTATCGGAAGAAGAAGGCACGTTCTAATAAATAAATATGAATAATTTGAAAAAAAAGCGCAATATCTGCGAAGCGCAATAAAGCGAAGCGCAATAACGTGAGGTATGTCTGTATTTGCTTTGGGATCTGAGAAGTGACTTTTTACTTGATCATGCCGCTAACGGCGCGTCCGAATTAGATGTGAATATTGAATACGGGCCCGATTTAGGCTTTGACAGTGACACTAACACTGCCGAAAGTGAATCTAGGGAAAAAAGTAATGGTATTGTTGATAGATTTAAAAAAGGAGGCTGGCTAACAAAGCGTACTCCACTTCAAATGTGTGACTTTGTGACATACAAACACGTATTACGTAGATATTTTGATAACATCATTTAATAAAGCAGCACGTTTATATCTGAATGATACTAGTATGCGGCGGTAAGGGCAGGGCAATACTGGCCGGCTTCATGATTTTGTTTGTGTTTCTATGACTCGACTATAAGTCGGGGGTATTTATTTAAGGTCCAGAATGGAATTATATTAATCGACTTATACTCGATTATGTACTACGATTATCTATGTGACGTCATCTAAGAATAACATGTTCTACTTCTGAATGCCTTTTTAAAAATCAAACCACAGTGAGCGATCAGCCCCGTGTAGTTTCCAGAAGTTTCTGAAGAGGTAACGAAAGAAAAGAATAACTACAGCCTCAGGCAATCGTATAAGCAGAGCCGGTGCTATCATTAGGCCAACTAGGCAGATCTCAGAAGGGTGCAGCATGACCTTTGGGGGGCACCGTTTTATACAGATTTTTTTTTAAACCTTACACATGTAGAAATGCAGCTGATAAACACCACTACAGTGTTGTGGAGTATGATTAATTATAAAGTCTTATGAGACATTTCTGCATTCTGTTTGTTTATTTAACGTTTTTATATGTTCTTTTTTTAATTTAGTGATATTTTTTACTAAGAAAAAAATATATCTTATTCTTCTTAGTTGGCAACCTGTGTTGTTTACAGCTGTTGCTTTTATGCCCTGCAATGCACACTCTTTAAACTTGGTAGTCAATGACGCCGCTAAGTGTTGTCTGGAAGCAACTTGTTTCTTCAGTTTGGTTCAACAGATCTATAATTATTTCTCTGGATCTACTCAGCTAAATTCTAACTAGCCATGTGTCAGATTTAAGCATAACTGTTGAGTGAAACAGGATCGATGCTTTGAAACCATTGAGATATCATCTTGGTAATATATGATGCTTTAAAAGAGATCTTTGATGACACAAACATAGAAGGTTCACCGGAAATACTTCACAAACTGAAGCTAAGGATTTTGCTGATACACTTTGTAAGTTCTAGTTTGTGGTATCTCTTGTTACATAGTACAACATCCTTTTTGAAGTCAATCTTCTAAGCAAGCTACTGCACATCATTCCATATGCTGAGGTTGCCAACCTCGTATGACTTAGACATCCACTAGCGATTTTCACGTGTTAATAATGCAAAATATAGAATTCTAAAATGTACAACTTACCCTATAATCTCTTTTGGGAATACCGACTTCTGGCTTAGAGAAATAGTTAGGGCAACTTGTTTAAGAGGCCTCTTACACGTGGTCTGGGGTATTACTTTGCAAATAGAATCCCACAATGACTTAGTATTCAGGTTCCTAGGATTCCAGGATTTCCGTATTAATGAAATTAGAGTTTTCCTGGAATACAAGTCCAAAATATGCTCAAACACTTTGTCCGTTCCTTTAAAGTGGAGTTCTGATCCTATTCCTTACTCCTTGTCTGGCTGTCTTTTTGACGAGTTGAATTTCACAGTGTGGTAAAATTCACAAGGCGCTAAATTATATGGCAACATTTGGCCCACACCTATATTGCTACTATAGGACAAGGCTTCAATCAGAAATGTTGTATTTTTTTACATTTCAAATGCTAAGCCAACAGCAAACAAGAAGCATATATTTCCCCTTCTCTTCACGAAAAATTCCTACATAACAAACGCACTAATAAATGTGTTGTTTACAATTGCCATATACGGTATGCAAGCATCCGTCTGTCATCGCATTTACAAGTTCACTCTTCAAATGTCTCGCCGGATGTATATAATCTGTACTTATCATCACATGTAACTTCGAGGGAAGTGATTGCATCACTAAGCAGACGCTCCTAGTCGCTTGTATTAACACTGAAGCGACACACCCCGATTGACCAGCCTGTACGGAAGTGGATTGTGCAATCGTAAACAAACAATTCCCGCCTAAAGTCAATCTGGTGCAATCACTTAAGTGATTACAATTAGTCCTTAAGGATGGTAAATGACGCCTTGACCTGACACGAATCGAAGTGTTAAAATGTAAACCGTGACTGGGGAACAGATTTCCGTGCTCTGAAAAATGAGAAATAAATAGATAATGGCAAAAGAGAGAGAGAGAAAATGCGTAAAAGAGAACGACTTATTATGTGAAAATAGCATAGCTGTTCTTGTGATGACATCAGGACCTCATCTGAGCACGTAGCCAACCAAACTCCAGCGTCTGCCACCACAAGAAGTACTTCTCTTCATACTAAAACAAACACTCCTGGATAATGTGCCTGTAGCGTAAGGGTTTTTATAAGTATGATGATAGTGTTGGAGAAGAAATAGAATAAGGTTTCTCTCCAGAAAGTGCGAAGTCCCAGTGACAGAGATGTACACTGGTATCACTCGATAGTCACGGCTGTGAAAGTATCTGGAACTGAAAATAGGTCAGTCAGAACTTACTGCGCCCTGCTGTGTGACCACACGTGATAACAATTCAACAAAACTCCACTTCAACTTTAGTGAATGAAAAAACTGTTGAATACAATTTATATATCCTTTTTATTTTCAACTGTCTAATTCTGTAATGAATGGTGAGTGTTGGAATATGGTGATTAATGGAAAAGCATATTTACATCACGTGATTGTATATATATATATATATATATATATATATATATATATATATATATATATATATATATATATATATATATATATATATATATATATATATATTATATATATATATATATATATATATATATATATATATATATATATATATATATATATATATATATATATATATATATATATATATATATATATATATATATATATATATATATATATATATATATATATATATATATATATATATATAAGAGATGATAGGAAACTCTTTACAGAGCGATACAACAGGAAGCAATCTGATCATCAGAAGAAGTCCCCCCGTCCGACAAGTATTTCGGCCCTATATACTCCTTTACACTCTAAGGGGGGCGGGCCTACTTGGGTCATGACTCCCAAGCGTCTCAGCTTCCTGTTGTCTTGCATCGAAAATGAACCCATTTCACTTATGGCAGCAACTTTAAATTCCACAACTCCGCCAGCCGTGGAGGCAATTGTGAAAGTAACAAAGAGAAGACAAATTATTCCGTTCGTTCCGTCGCACACACTGAGACACCAGCGCGAAGTCAACGAGTCGCCACTGCGCGTTCCCCACTGGACTATTGATACTGACACCCCTTATAGTATACACCGCTTGTCGCCCCTGAGTCGCAGCCCGTTCACTAGTCCACCACAAACCTCAGCGTATTGTGGACTTAGAAAAATTCCTGGTGTTTTCTGTACCGCAGCGTTTATTGTTACGATCTCCATTCCCCATTGCGGTTGTTCCACAGCCAGCCTGATGCCTTTTCGGCAGTTTCACTAAGCCTCTTCAGGGCCCTTGTTCTCGACTGTCCCCTCAGCCCCAACAGTTTCAATAGATCATACACTGATGCAGCCACAAGCCCTCTTGCGCCCACTTCAACAGCCATGACCCTTGCAGTGAACCCATCGTGTCTCAGATCCGCGGCCAGATCACTATACTTGGCCGCTTTGAACGAATGTTGCTCATCTAATCTGGATTCAAATGGCACGGTCAGTTCAATCAGTATGACCTGAAGCGTTGCTGCAGAATGAAGCACTATATCCGGCCGTCTCCGCGATTTTCGGATACTCTCTGGATATGCCCCTCGTCCAGGTAGGTCTACCGCCATCTCCCAATCATTTGCACAATCAAGAAGAGATGGTAAACTGCTACCAGGTTTATTCGGTTTGGGGTGTGCTGACTTTCCTGCCCTCAGAAAGTATGTGTTTGCGGTGTCTGGCCGGACTTTCCTATTCGCCTTCATTCTTGCCAGATCTATTGTCGCAGCAAGCTCATTTAGCACTTTGTTATGGCGCCAAGTGTATCGCCCTTGCCCTAATGACACCTTACACGCTGAGAGCACGTGTTCAAGTGTCTGCCTCCCCTGGCACAGGGGGCACTGCTCATCATCTGACTTTCCCCATTTCACAAGGTTGGTGGCCGATGGCAGCAGGTCATACAGTGATCTGACAACAAAGCTGAGCCTAAGAGGTGCCATATGCCATATATCATTCCATGTCAAGGACCTCTGCAGGGCTCCTTCCCATGTAGTCCATTGGCCTTGTTGGACCTGCTGCACTGCTTTTTGCAACCTCTTATCATTCTCAGCTTCTCGTATCTCCTGAACTACCATGTCTCTGCGCTCCCTGCTTGATGCCTTGGACCACCAGCGGATGTCTCCATGACCAAATCCCCGTCTATTCGTTTGTGTGTATCCGATTACCTCCCTCAGTTTGAGTGACTCTTGGGCAGCATCAACAGCTTCTTCCACTTTCCACTTCCTTCCCGTTTCAGTGTGGGCTGAATGGACTTAACCACGTCATATTATATATTATATATATATATATATATATATATATATATATATATATATATATATATATATATATATATATATATATATATATATATATATATATATATATATATATATATATATATATTCAAAATTGAATTAATGAAATCTGCGTTATTCCACAAAGTTTCTGGCATTAATCTTTAACTATCCTGTCATATACTGAAATTTTCTCATCATAGACTCTTTTGACTGCTCCCATAAGTCACTGGAATGAGTTCTATATTACTCATCTTTTGGAAAACAACAATGTCCGTTTACGTTGTGACACACTCGCTTGTAGCTGACATTCTTGTCCGTTAGCCCGCCCAATAACTGAGGGGGATTAAGGTCTGTTAAAGCTTCAACCACTGCGCTCCTTTGGGGTATAGGCAGCGGGATTGAATAGCCTCTGGCTTCAGCTCGAAGATTCACATACGAACCTGGAACAAGGAGTAATATGTGGCTATTCTGTGGTATGGAGCACACATATTTCCTATTGTACATGAGGCGAGGATGTCTCAGTGTATGTATATTGGATGAATGATACATGATTCAGTGTAGTAAGATGTAGTATGATAAGACAAGTGTCTACTTGTGGAACATTTTTCAAATAATACATAAAAAAATCAAATATTATGATTAAATGGGTATGATGCGACCTTTTCCTTCAACCTATACATGCAAAGTCAGTGATGTACTTGTTTTATGAGTAAAGTTCATAACATGTATTTCGATATCAATACAGATCGACATGTAGTTGATTTGTTTATGAGACCGTTGCCCTGGTTTCAGGAAGTGACGTCATTACTGTTGGTGGCCTAAAGTGCAGACGCCAGTTTTGCAGTCTGCTAACTAAAGCGTCCCTTGGCTTGGGGATTCGCTGTGTGTCTATTCAAGGCGTTTGACGTATGTGTTTTATGCTCCTGAGTGTTTGAAGATTTACTGGTCATATTCCTTTGTATTCCATCTCTGTATCCTCCATATACCTCCGTGTGAGGATGCTAGTATTTATGTAAGAGGAATGATGTGTGACCTGAAGAACGTGAGTTGAATTATTATAATAAAACTGTGTGGAAATGTCTTCGACATCTTTCCAGTACAAGACTGTACAGCGACACTAGAGACTGTCTAGTTGATGCCATAACTTTATGTGCATATTATCAAGATATATTTGGAGCTTCAAGATGTGTAATAAATGGTTATGTGAATCGTCCAACCTGGCCTTTGGAGTGTCATTCATGTTTTGAAGTATACGGCTGTTTGGGCGGGGATTGAATGGACATACCCTATCTATGCTTGGTTTGGAATCTGTGTATGATTCCTCGTGAATTAATCAAATATATATCTGAAGGACTTCTACTTCAATATAAGAATAATAGCCCATAAAAAGCATCCGTATCAACTTGCTGGTAGGTTATACTATCCCAGACAAGTACTAGCATGGTTATAGGACTGGTTAGGTTATATGGTTGGTTTCAATCTTCATCAAGCTTTACGCATATAGATTAATGATACAGACGTAACGGTCTTTTATATTTGGACACGCACCTTAATATAACCGACTGGGTTGAACGGGACGCGCCTTGCCAAAACAAGGCAAAACTTTATTTTTTTTTAAATATAGAAAGATTAATGTTAGGTCTGTTAGACTCAAAGTTCTAAACAAAACCTGAAATAAAATTGATATTATTTACACAAATATCTCTAGTAAACCTACATACCCTCTAGTATCGATATAAGCACATATTTAGACTTGATTTAGTGAAGCAGTTTGCACGGTATACATCTATGAAAGTATCAGCCTTGGCAGCTCTCTTCTTTTGTCTATCGCTCTAGCCTGTCTTCGTGTTAGTGTGTCTTTTTAAACCTAGCAATGCTTCTTCATATACTGCAAGCGCAAGCGTATCGGGGAGCTTCCTCGGTTTGGCAAAATTTTGTCCTCAAGAATCTATCGTTCTGAGTGCATATGTGCAAATATCCTGACAACTTTTCCTCCGTACCACCAAACACATCAATCCATCCCGTTCTTATCTACCTACTTTTATTTTTCTGATTAGGTACTTCCATTTTATATACATTGAATCGAAATCAGTTAGGGCATGGATTTACTAGGATTTTTTAAAGTCTATCGTCTTTATAGTCCTAGATGTGAAAATTAAGTAAAACTTTAAATTTCTCTAATACCATTTACGTCTTCGCATCTCCCCTCTAGATTTCCATTAATACATATATTCTTTCAAGAATTAAAGCACTTTTGTCAGTATTATACACTGCATGCGCTTGTAGCTTTAAATTTACTTTCCAGCAGATACGATTCCGATATAGCCTTGTTTCAGTTTCTCCTTAAAACACTTTCCCTTAACGAACAGGATCTTCTTTGGCTAATATTTGCTGCCTTGCGTTAACCTTCAAAGCAAAAAATAAAATCCACGCCGTGTCACACCCTAGTATGCGGCGTTCCGTATTGCTTTCACGAAAGAAGTCATGTGTTGATAAATTACGCCACGTAAGCCCTCAGTTTGAGCCTGTGCATGCACAGCATTCCATTTGCAACACATTATGAAGTTATTCATCCTTCGTTCCGTCTAATGTTGTAGGATGACGACTCAAAAAATCTGCGCCTACATTTTCCCTTCCCTGAATATACTCTACAGTAAATGAATATGGAGACAGAAGTAGGCTACATCTTAATAATCTGGAATTTAATTTCCTAGAAGCTGCTTAGAACATTAAAAGTTGGTGATCGCTTTGTACCATGAAGTGTTTCCCATAAAGATATGGTGAAAACTTGTTGATGGACCAAATTAAAGCCAAACATTCTTTTTCCACCGTCGAATAATTCAACTCTGCTGAATTTAGCTTTGGACTGGCATAAGCCACTAGTAGTAATTCTTCTGGCTGGGTTTTTGACCTTTGTAATAGGGTCGCCCCTATGCTTGCGTCAGTTCTTAACACAATTTCTTGTGTGATATCGGGTAGGGTAAGGATGGGTTTGCTGGTGAGTTTTTCTTTTAGCTCGGTGTAAGCTTTTTCACACTCAGCGTTCCATTTGATCCTATCAGGCTGTCCTTTCTTAGTCAAGTCTGTCAACGGTGCACACAATGAATTGAAATGGGATATATATATCTGGTAAAACCCGCATAAGGACACGAACGACCTTACATCTTTCTTCGTTTGAGGTCTTGGCGTCTTTCTCAATTTTTCTACACTTTTGGCGTCAGGAGACATGTGACCTGTAGAAATCGTGTGACCTAGGAATTCCATATCTTTACACCCAATATAACACTTTGTTGGACGTGCAGTCAATCCAGTTTCTCTCAGTCTGTCAAACAACAAAGAGAGCGCTCTTCAAATGTGTTAGTAGCAACAAGAATGTCATCCATAAAGTTGGTGACATGGGGATTTTGTGGAGGTTCCAACCATTTCCTCATCATTCTTGAAAATATACTTGGGGCATTTTCCAACTCAAATGGTAGTACATTAAATTATTATGTCCATCCGATGTACTAAATGCCAGCATTTTCCTTATTTCTGGTATCACTGGTATTTTGGTAGTATCCCTTGCTTAGATCTACTTTAGAAAAATGCCTAGCCTTACTCAGTGTAGAAAATAGCTGATTTGTATCAGGTAATGGATCGATCCACCTGAGATTCTGTGATAGCATTTTGCTTCATGTAATTAATGCATAACCTGTGTTCACCATTTGGTTTCCTTAATAGCACCACACTTGAGCTGTAGGGAGATTCTGACTTTGAGATAATCTTCTCTTTCAATACATAATCAATGTCCTCCCTGAGTTCCTGTGCTTTTCCTATCAGTCCATGTCCACAGCAATGCTTCCAGTGGACCGTGTATGGGCCGGCCAAACAGCAACGTTGCCGGAACCATACCTATTGTTAATGTAATGGGCAGTATAATGACGTGGGCCTGTTTTCATCAAATAGTTGGTACAGTCCGGTCTTCTACCACCTTTGTTTGTGGGTCTTTTTCGCAGCTTCTTTACTACTGTTTGCTGTCTAGCCACACTTTTCTGATTTTCTAGTTCATGGTGTTCCGAACATAATCTAGTCGGGGTGGAATGTCTTGAGTCCCCTCTCGGTACAATACTGAGAGTTTCCATGGTTACTGGTGTATTGGTACACTTTTTGTGGTTTGGTTTTCCTCTAACCACTATATCTACCTTCTGGTTTTTCTTCCTAGACCTACGTACGCCACAATGCTTCCCTAGGCCCTGTAACTGGTCTACTCTTCATATTTAGGTTACCTGGTTAAATCTGAACAGGATTTGATATACCGACCTATGTTTTCAGTGATACATGGACATTAATATTGCAATGCTATCCTTTAACAAATGCCCCCCTTTCCTCTGTGACCATTATCTGGTATAGCAGGCTCTTGCTCCATAACTTCCTCCCTGTATGATTTTGGCATTACCAGCTGCCCACGCCCTTTCGGTCCTGTTCCAGCTTTTTTATATAGTAGGCCATTTTCCATATAGTAGTCTTCTTTCTCCGGAGGGCTATGAGCCTTTGGCAATTTGCCAGAACAAGACTTCAATGTGCTGTGTGCTACTTGAGCCTTTTTCATCTCAATCGGATGAAATTTAAATTTATTGTCCCTCTCTTGGTTCTTGGAGCCTGACTTGATCCAGGTATCTTCCGCAACTACATGTTTTATCGGATTTCCCAAGAACACATATCTACGCCCCAACATCAGGGGGTAGAGGGAATTCTCTAGTACTGCTGCATTTATTTCCCCTTCCACATAGCGACAACTGACTAGAATCTTTGCTATGGGCAATGTTAGGGGTAATGCTCCGTTGAATTGCCCTTGAATGTCCACTGTTTCTGTGGTGATTTGTTCAGGGCGCACTAGAGATGCACAAATGACCGCATCATAAGACAAACCTGTGTCATATATCCCTGTGACTTGTTTGCCATTTACGGTCACTTCTTCCTGTATTGGTGGGTGACGGAGGCAACTCTGACTCACTGTCAGATCCTTCCTATCAGAAGTCCTCACCTGGAGACATGAAGCATAACGAGGAGGGTTTTTCCTTCTGCAGTCTGCAATGTTGTGGTTACTCATTTAACAACTTTTATACCACTTATCCTCCTTTCTTAGAGGTTTCTTATCTGATCCTAGAGGGTTCTTGTCTTTTTATTCAAATCTTGGTTTGTTCTTATAGGTATTATCCTTTTGTTCAAACTTGGTTGGGTTTTGGTTTTGTCTGAAACTATCTCCTTGTTTTCTCTTATTTCCTTGAGTCATGGGATGAGCTATTTTGTGACTTTCTGCATAGACGATTATTTCCTCTAATCTTTCTCTTTTATGTTCTACCAGGTATGTCTTTGTTTCAGGAGACATGGACTCCAGGAGTTGTTCTATCAATATCATCTCCTTGATCCCTTCAAAATCCTGATAAAATTTTCCTAGCTGACACCACTTCAGCAAGTAACTTTCCAACCTTGCTGAAAACTGCTGATATGTTTCTCCTGTCTGGAGCTTAGCAGTTCCAAATCGCCTTCTATAAGCTTCTGCGTTTTGTTTGTAACGAACCAGCAATGCTTGCTTTAAGGCTTCATAACTTTTCTGATCTTCTTTTGGCATTTTCAAGTGTAAACATTATAAGCTACTCCTCTTAATCCCCGTGACAACTTCAAATTCCACTTTTCTTTTTCTAGGCCATTAGTAGTGGCCAATCGTTCATATCTGTCAAGATAATCAGCGTTATTCCACAAAGTTTATGGGATTAGTCTTTAACTATCCTGTCATTTACTGAAATTTTCTCATCATAGGCTCTTTTGACTGCTCACATAAGTCACTGGAATGAGTTCTATATTACTCATCTTTTGGAAAACAACAATGTCCTTTTAGGTTGTGACACACTCCCTTGTCGCTGACAGTCTTGTCCGTTAGCCCGCCCAATAACTGAGGGGAATTACGGTCTGTTAAAGCTTCAACCAATGCGCTCCTTTGGGGTATAGGCAGCAGGATTAAACAGTGATGTACTTGCTGGAAGGTCATAATATGCCAGAAAAGTACTAGCTTGGTTATATAGTCCTGACAAGGACTGGATAGGTTATATGGTTGGATTCCATCTTCATCAAGCTTTACCCATATAGATCAATGTTAGGTCTGTTGGACTCAATGTTCTAAACAAAACCTGAAATAAAATTGATATTATTTACACAAATATCTCTAGTAAACCTACATACCCTCTAGTATCGATATAAGAACAGATTTTGACTTGATTTAGTGAAGCAATCTGGACGGCATACATCTATGAAAGTATCAGCCTTGGCAGCTCTCTTCTTTTGTCTATTGCTCTGGCCGCTCTTCGTGTTAGTGTGTCTTTTTAAACCTAGCGCTGTTTCTTTATATACTGCAAGCGCGGGAGTATCGGAGCGCTTCCTCGGTTTGGCACAATTTTGTCCTCAAGAATCTATCGTTCTGAGTGCATATGTGCAAATATCCTGACAACTTTTCCTCCGTACCCCTAAACACGTCAATTCATCCCGTTCTTATCTACCTACTTTTATTTTCCTGATTAGGAGCTTTCATTTTATATACTTTTAATCGAAATCAGTTAGGACATGTATTTCTTAAAGTCAATCGTCTTGATAGTCCTAGACGTGAAGACTAAGTAAAACTTCGAATTTCTCTAATACTCCCTACGTCATCGCATCTTTCCTCTAGATTCCCATTAATACATATATCCTTTTAAGAATTAAAGCACTTTTGTTAGTATTATACATCGCATGCGCTTGTAGCTTTAAATTTACTTTCCATCAGATACGATTCCGACATCGCCATGTTTCAGTCTCTCCATAAAACACTTTCCCTTAACGAACAGGATCTGCTTTGGCTAATATTTGCTGCCTTGCGTTAAACTTCAAAGCAAAAAAAAAAAAAAAAATCACGCCGTGTCACAACCTAGTATGCGGCGTTCCATCTTGCTTTCACGAAACGAGGCATGTGTTGACAAATTATGCCACAGTGCCTAATGTTTCAGTTGCTGTTATGATCCTTCTCACACTCACCGTGTCAGTGGCAAGTAGTGAACGCAGTTTATCAAAGCTCAATATGCATGGAGGCATATCTGAGTCATCCTTATATGACCACCAGCTATGCACAATGCTACAATATATGTACGTGGAATCGAACCTATGTCTGTGAGACTAATTACATCCTCATTGACTCTTGAAATCATCCACACACTTCCAGGGATTCCCCCTGTGCTGAAACGTGTTGAGAACCCAGCATTGCACACTATGCTTGGAGAAGTCACTTGAGCCCCAGGCGTAATTCTTTGGCTTTGACTTGGTTGACTGCATGCAGAAGGATCTCACTATGAACCCAGTGATAGGCAGGGGAAGCTGAGAAGTGGCTCTGTGCAGGACGTGACAATGCCTTGGGAGAGCCCAGAACCAGAGTACAGTATTTTAGCTCTGCATATTTGGAGAGCCCCCTTGGATGGCGGGGAATGCACAGTATGCCATGTATTTCTTACTCCTAGTTTGGAACCAGATGTGACGATCCTTTAACTGCAAGCCAAGCTAGAGAAACTGGAGCCCATGACTTCAACTTAACACGTTTCGGAATAACAGAAAAATCACAGGAAAAGCCTAGATCTACAGTGTAGATAATACCAATGTTGAGGATTGCTTCATGTCTGCAGCATGGCGCATTCCTCAAATGATTATATCCCCGCGACTGATGTCGATGATTGTTTCATGTCTACAGGCATTTGGATTTGTGCACGATCCGAATGACTGTATCATGGAACACCTCAAACAAACAGAGATATATCTCATCGACCGATGTCGATGATTGTTGCATGTGTGCAGGCATTTGAGTTTGGCCGACTCGAATTGCTGCACCATGGAACATCGCAATTGAATATAGTAACGACATAGTATGCATATCACTATGCATGACGCGTATGTCTTGGTAACGTCATTCGACTTGTGGGCTTCGGCCCCAACGGCAGTGTTTGAAATGCGTGGCATCGCCACTATGGATTGTGTGGCATAGCCATTATATATTCGACTTGTGGGTTTTGACCCGAACGGCAGTGTGTTTCAGAAGTGTGGCCATTGCCACTTATATTGTGTGGTATAACCACTTAGAAAGTGTGTGGCGTCGTCCACTTATTACTTGTGTGGCTGGGAAGCCAATTGAGCAGTGTATTTCGTGAATAAAACGTAAGTCGTATTGTTACTAACGCAGTTTGCATAATTATGGCAGATTAGCCAGGCATGGTATGCCAAAGGAACATTATGGTACTAGCAATAGTGTAAGACTAGTATAGATAGATATTATACAGCTAGCGGCAAGCGTAAGCCTAGTGTAATGGACATTAGACGACTAGCAGTAGACGTAAGCCTAGCGTAAGTGTATTACAAAACTAGCAGGATAATTAAGTCTAGTGCAAAAGGCTATTGTATAAACTAGCGACGGGAGTAAGTCTAGTTAGCCTCTGAATTTATGCCAAAGGACATTGGCCGTTAAAAGGAACTGACCTCTAACCAGAACTCTAGATAGAGATTGATGAACATATGTTAATGAAATAATGAGAACTCTTACATAGCGTACATGAATGTGATGTGACTTTTGTTCCCATGTAGTTGGTGTCTGCTCATGGAATGAAAATATTAATTAAATATTTTGAGTCGTCAAAATCACGGTCTTATCAACTGAAGTATTCGGAGTTGAGTTAAATGCTGTTCATCTTCAACTAATCATGACCAGTGATGATTAATGTCTTAACACACTGCATCTCACACTGCTAATATAATCAATAAGACAAGAGACTAATACAGGTCAGTCAAGGGACGAATATTTAATATGAAACATGTTCAGCAGATAATGCATCACACGGGTTAAGCAGACAAGATCGATACCAACGAACATTATTACGGAATCCTACAAAAGTGATAAGAACCCGAGGGACTTCGACTCTAGAAACAGAATACGCATATAACAACTTGGTCATCCTCAACAGACTAGGAGTCATCGAAGCACCCATAACATACTGGGGTCCCGAGTCCATAACATATTGGTGTCAGAAAGTGTCTGGATTGCGTGAATACTGGTTCCCCCCTTCAAGTATCGAAGAAAGTTAAACTGATGATGAACGCTTTGAAGCAAATTCATTCATTCAGCCAAACTGGCAATTGAATTGCGCATGTCAGTAAGTGACGTCACTATATCGATGCCGTCAACGTTAGCAGACAACATTGCCTGAGAGAATGCTATTTTCTTCCACCACAAGAGACTGATCCAAGCAGATAGAACAGTAATCTTCCACTCGAGAACCTGAACCAGTGAAGAATGTATTTCTTCAGCAAATGCACCTGAAGCTGCGACGCAGATCGATTGAAGAAGCTACGTTCGAAGACCGAAGCAATACTTTCAAACGGTTGTCCTACTGCGAAGTTCAAGGTCTTCAATCAATGGACTTCAGCTGTTGAATACACTGTTCGGAACTAGGATTAGAATTACATGCACTCATGTATTTCTCAGAGGGACAGTTAAACAGATAAGTTCTTGATTTTTACTTGTGCGCTTGAACATTATCTTACCGTCCTTGAATTAGCTTTGGTCCACAATACACGTTTCGTTTTATATTTTTAAATTCTTTTCTTTCTTTTACTGATTACTGTGTATAAGTCTCCCTTATTTACTTTATAAGTGTAAAGTGTTGTCGTATAATTGAAAAATCATTTCATTGTAACTCATTTGATTGTTTTCACTGTCTTTGTCACATGTTCTTGGAACTTGTTTGTTATTGATTAATATATTCATGTACATATTATAGTGAGTTCTATAGTCCTGGTGTATATTATAGACTACCGAAGGTACTCAGAAAACTATTATCATGTCTACACTACAGGAATTCATTGATATTGGAAAAAGTTATGGGAAATCAGGAGCGGAACTACAAAGTTTTGCAGATACGAAATATGATGAATATTTATCGCGTCTGGAAAGAATTGAACAGCGCGAAGCGACTAAACGAGCTGAGGAACTTAGGAGGTTTGAATTAACCCAAGAGAGGGAACTGAAAGAAAAGGAAATGGCTCAACGAGATAAAGAATTAGCTCAACAAGAAAAAGATAGAGAATTCGACAAGGAAAAATGGCATTAGAGAAGGAAAGAATGGAATTAAGGAGAATGGAACTGATGCAACTAGATCAGGCCCATAAAAATGCCATTGAGATGGAAACATTAAAACTTCGTGCAGAAAAAGAAAAAGCTTTAGAATTAGCTAAAGTGCAGTCTGAACAGACTAAGACTGCGGCTGGTACGAATATTTTCTATCCTAAGCTAAAAATGCCACATTTTGACCAGACTCGCGATTGCATTGACTCTTTCTTATCTAGATTCATCATCAAGGTCACAGCTCTGAACATACCCAAGGAAAGATGGAGCAGTCTTTTACTTGATTTTTTGACTGGTGACTCACTTAAATGTTTCATGAGTCTTGATGAAAAGAGTAGAAACGATTTCGAAGTCGTAAAAGAGGTATTACTAAGACGTTTCCAGTTAACTGAGTCTGGATTCAGAGATCGTTTTCATGCGGCGAAGCCAAGTAAGGATGCAGATTTTGGTGAATTCATTGCATCTATTAAACATTTTTTTAGTAGATGGATTGATCTTTCCGGTATTAATAAAACATATGAAGGTGTTATAGATCTCATGCTGCGGGATAAAGTTTTATCCGCATGCAGCACTGAATTAGAAGCATTTTTACAGGAAAGACATCCTAATTCTATCGATGAGTATGAAAAACTCGGAAGACAGTATCAAACCGCACATCAGAATAAAGATCTTCATAGATCGTCTATTCGAGATCCTATGCCTGTGTGCGCGGCACACCACGATCACAGACCTCGATCGAAGAGCTTTGATGGACGTTGTCGTTCAGATTATTATCAATCCTACAGAGGTTTTTATAACTTCCGTCGTCATCGCTCTCCTTCGAATTCATATCGACGAGGTTATAGAGGATATTCACCTCATGATCGTGGGTATCACAGAGGCAGGGATTATGATGATTCACATCATAAAGGATACTATAAACAGAGATCATCTTATGGTAGAGATGCCAAGAAGGATGACTCTACTGATTTTTATTATAGCAATAAAAAGTCAGTCAATAATAATAAAGGTAATGCCAGATCTCCATCGAGAGACAAAAGTAAACATAGACATGCAAATAATTGCAGTGTCAAAAAGGAGAAAGGTAATGATGATAATGATCATGCGAACGCATGTATGGTAATGAATGATACATGTTATGAGTGTCAATCGAAAAACAGATTTTTTTTTTTTTTTTTTTTTTTTTTTTTCGTACGCCCGCTAATACTCGAGGCGAAATCTCAGGTTATTATTATTTATGTCTAACCTGACATTGATTTTACGTGAGTATCCCTTTATTTCTTGTACAGAGACAGGTGTCCCTCGCCATTCAGGCAAATACTCTGCGATTTCGGAGGTACCCATTGCAGCTGGGTCGGCTCAGGAGCCGCCAGTCCCTGGTCGACGACACTCCTTCAAATGTACTCGCCAGGTCTCGAGTTAATCCAGTCCAAATCCCGGTCGACGAAAAATCCTCAAATGCCGTCGCCCGGGTTTGATCCTGTATCACCCGGTCGCCAGAGCGGTGTTGTAACCACTACGCTAGCGCGGCTCCCTAAAAAAAAAACAGATTAAAGTCTACAATTACACTGGATTGTGGTCATTGTATGCCTACAATGTCGGCATGTGTAAATGTCGGTTATCTTACATTTCATCCAGGAATATTGGAGGGCAAGGTAGTGAGAGTTTTGCGTGACACTGGGTCCTCAACGATAGGCATAAAGCACTCGCTTATCGAGCCTTCTGCTTTTACAGGCAAATCAGTTAAGTGTGTCACATTTGGTGGGAATATAGAAACTTTCCCTGTGGCACGAGTATACATTGATACTCCATTTTACACAGGCACTGTCTATGCCTGCGGTTTGAGAGCACCCATTACTGAAATTATAATAGGAAACATACCAGGAGTTAAGGATTGCACTCCTGAGGAGATTGCAATGTGGGTTGAATCTCACCCACAGGTGGCGAATGCTGCTGTAACGAGAGCACAACAGTTAGCTACGGACATGGCTACACCACCTCTTCCTATAATAGATACAATTATGTCTCAAGTTGGCACTGTTACACCTTCTGTTTTTGCAGAAAAACAGAAGAGTGACCCAACATTAAAAGGATTGTTTAGCCGAGCAGAACAAAAAACGATTAAATACACAGGAGTGGCTAAACAATGGTTCAAGATAAAGAAATCAATACTCACTAGATATTTTGATGATGGTAAAACAGTTATACATCAAGTGATAGTACCTAAGGAATATAGACCATTGGTCTTACAAACAGGTCATGACTCCCCTATGGCAGGTCATATGGGGATCAAAAGAACATTGTTTCGTGTTACGTCACAATTCTATTGGCCTGGGGTTAATAAAGATACAAAGTTATACTGCAAATCATGTACGACATGCCAAGGTATAGCACGTAAGGGCAGGTTCCATACGGCACCCTTACAAATTACAGACGTGCCTGAAAGACCTTTCAAAAAGATCGCAGTTGATATAGTGGGTCCTTTATCAATTACTTCAAATAATGGATTTCGTTATATTTTAACTTGCGTAGATCTTTGCACGCGTTGGCCAGAGGCCATACCATTGAAAACCATCACGACTGTATCTGTGTCTGATGCATTATTGTCGATATTTTGTCGAATCGGTTTTCCGGAGGACATTTTGTCAGATCAAGGATCACAATTTACGTCCAACATTATGATGGATTTAGAATCCATGTAACAAACTGAATAAACACATGCACAAGCTACGATTGTCTGCTTCACCACTGTGCACATGTGGATTAAACGAACAAACTGCTGAGCATGTTCTACAGGACTGTCCTCTGTATGACCAGTTAAGAAAGATATACTGGCCCAATGACTCAACAATAAACTCAAAGCTATATGGAGTTAAAGAGGAACTTCAAACAACAGTCGAATTCATCATGAGAACTCGTCTGACGGTGTAATCATCAAAGATGCGATCGCAAGAAGAAGAAGAAGAAGAATCCATGTTATCTGTTCACCACTCGTTTTGTGGTGCCTATAGGCCCCAATCAAACGGTGTGTGCGAGCGCTATAATAGCACTCTAAAACAGATGTTATCTAAGATAACTGAGGAATGCCCTCGGGAATGGGACCGGCTTCTCCCGGCGGCCCTATTCGCTTTTCGTGAAGTGTCTCACGAAAGCGCGGGATGGTCTCCGTTCGAATTGGTTTATGGTTCGAATCCTCGCGGACCAATGATGATACTCAAGGATTTGTTGGTTGGAGCATCAATTGATACAGCCACTCGAAACAGCTACGAGTTGGTTATTGATCTCCGACAACGAATCATTGATGCGTGCACTTATGCATCCCAGAGTATAAAATCAGCTACTCAACGATCAAGATTATTACATAACCAAAAGAGAATATTAAGATCCTTCAAACCAGGTGAAAAAGTTTGGTTATTGCTACCTCATAACGATAACAAATTACTAATATCATGGCAAGGTCCATTTGATATTATCAAACATGTCACAGATGTTGACTATTCTGTGAACGTTAGAAGGAAAGTCAAAACCTTCCATGTCAACATGCTAAAATTAGCAGTTGAAAGACCACAGGAATTAATTCCTGTCATTAACTCTATAGATGATTCTTCACATCATACTGCTTCTTTTGCAGTTATCCACGAGGAAGATACCACGTCGTCTATCCCTTTACAATTCCAATTACCTTCTTTGCAATCATCGGAATCTTGGAAGGACGTGACTATTTCTTCTTCACTATCTTCTTCACAACAAGATCAAGTTCGGGATATTCTTATTTCTTTCAAAGATGTCCTCACTGACCTTCCAGGTCAGACATCGCTTATATCCCATGAGATCACTCTTACTGATTATAAACCTATCAAACTTAGACCCTATCCTATTTCTTTACACCATAAAGATAGGGTAGAGAAAGAGTTAAAAGAGATGATACATTTAGGTGTAATATCTCCTTCGGAATCACCATATGCATTCCCAATGGTGATTGTTAAGAAGAAGGATGATTCTTTACGTATTTGTATTGACTTTAGACGATTGAACAAAATTACAATCACAGACGGTGAGCCTATGCCACTTTTAGAAGATCTTTTGTCAGAATTATCTAATGCTACTTTCTTTAGCAAACTAGATCTCTGTAAGGGCTACTGGCAAATTCCTCTTGCCGAAAACGCCAAACTGTTGCGTGAGAAATTCTCGCAACATCGTTTTATTACAATATCTATTTTATAACGCAAGGGCAACAACTGCTTGAAATTTATAGTCACTTTTCTCGGTAAGCATTTGTCTTCTCGCGTTGGTATTGAATGCAGTTAAGTTTTGAGCTGTGGTCATTTTGCGCTGGACTGCGCATGACTGGTCTTGCTTCTTGGTCGATCGATTTCCGCCCACCAGTGGAGTGAGCGATTTGAATGGCGAGAAAGATGCCTCGCTGAAAGAGGATCTCCGCTATTTTTTGTTCTGTCAGGAATGTGAAAGTCCTCTTATGGATATTTCGTTTATTCGAGATAATACCTCTAGTGTATTTGCACATGCCGGGAGGCATAATATTTCTGTGTATTTCCTGAAGGCAAGGTAAATTGACTTTCCATTAACTCTATCGATTTTTGGTCGTGAGCGATTTCGATTCATAGCCTGTCTTCGAAAGTCGTCGTCACGAGATGTTTTCCCAGCTCACATGTCGCTGTATTGTACTGCATCGGTTGATGCATGTCCCAAGGACCATTACTTGCTACTTTGTTAAATGAACTAGGCTTGGAAAACCTTTGTTAACTAGAGGATATTTTTGAGGACATTATTTATACTTCGGCAGACGTGTCTGTCTTGCTGAAGTCAGATTAAGGAGAGTGAACTGATCTCATACATCTGGTTACCTTCTGGCTAAGATAGAAAGGGATGGAGAATTTTCCCGACTACATTACAGCCTTATAATGTATTGACATGTCTGTGAATCACCTTTATTATGATGCTGTCTACCGTCCATTGCTATACTGACATTGTTGCTGTGATAATGACTGTCTGATGTACCTACATATTCGCGTATACATTTTGTCACTGTGGCGTCCACAATAAATGATACAGAAAAACGTCTAGCTGTTACAAGCATCATTGACTTTATACGTCGTGAGTTTACTGACGTCCTATGTGGATTGCCCTGTTATTTTGTATGAACATTGTTTGACTGAACACATCTGCACACTACACAAAACCAGACATGCGGATACCATCCATCATCATATGGCATCACGCATCATTTGGTGGCCATAAGCTGGTTTGATTCTGGTACCAGCAAACACGGGGTCCCTTACCCACTTCATTTTCAACAAGAATTCATCAGCATCCTTCAAGAAATTAACATTCTTTAAGACAGTCAACATCTTCAAAATTTTCAAAGTACTCGGCGTTGCCCGGTAAAAGTCAAAATTTCAACTTTTTGACGGAAACAAGAATTTGACAGTACCCGGCGTTGTTACATGTTGCCGGATAACTCGGACTGCTGTTATCTTTTACGCAAGTCAAGCAAGTTGCTGCTGTCAAGGTTCCAGTGCTGTCGTTTTTTGTGAAGGTCAAGTGCCGGTTGAAACGGGTTGTTTTCTGAAGAAGGCCAAGTACCGATTTCCATCAACTTACTTTTGGATTAGAAGGTCAAGTGCCGAAACAACTCAACATACAGTATGTCAGAAGCTCAAGTACCATCGTGTTAGCAGTGGAAGCAGTTCAGATGTGCCATCATCGTTGGAGCTTCGCTCTTTAGGACGTTGATTGACATCCGTTTTTTTTCTGCTGTTCTACGATTGGAAGCCTATAAGTTAAGTGGCCTGTTTGTATGTAAACTGTGCCCTTATACTTCTGCTGAGTCTTCTGTGTATCATCTCATTCTATATGTTATATGTTTATATGTTATTCGTATATTTATATGTTTATATTTCAGCGGGTTCTCGGTTGGGTGGTGTCTCCCTTAGATTATGCCACGTCATAGAGGTCGTCTATTGTGAGCGTTTTCTGTAGGGTGAGCAAATTTCCGATACTGGAATTTGCTAAGCGACTTCTGTTGCTATTTATGTTAGCTGTGATGACATGTTTTAATATTGTTTTCGTTATTATTTCGCATTCTTTAGTTTTGTTTTGATTTGTTTGTATTTGTTAGCCTACTCTTGACTACAGTTTAGTTTCATACTACATTTTTGTTTATACACTGTGGTGTCATGTATTTTGTTTAATTATATCGCAGATATCGTCACATTTTTTGTGATATTTCATTAATTTCTGCTTTATTTTTAGTTGATTTCTGCGAACGTTTTTGTATTGTTGCTGATCTTTGTTATTGTTTACATTGTTATTGTTTACATTGTTTGCATTGTTTACATTTTCAATGTTTACATTCTGCATGTGTTTACATAGTCATTGTTTACAGTTATAGTAATTAGTTAATGGGCTATGCTAATGCACTGTTACTACTACACTGATGATAAATGAATGATGAATAGTGTCGTGCACTATTGAATGAGAAGTGCACTTATGATCAAGAATTGATTGTTGATATTTCATATACAAGTTCTTTGATTGGAGACTTGTTTCCCACAGAGACTGGGATAATATAAGGTGATGTGAATATACAAGTGCTTAATTAAGACTTGTTACACTTAGGTTTGAAATAAATTAGTTAATTATTTCAGGTTTTGGACTCATATGTTAGACAACATGTCTACATTTGAGCACTTTATTGAGCAGGGTAAATTGCTTGGGAAGACTGGTGATAAGTTAGAAGAATTTGCAACTGCTCGATATGATAAAGCAATGGAAGCTGAACAAAAGAAACTGCAGATGCAGGTGGATGAAAAAAGATTCCAAATGGAAATGGAAAAACAAAAAAGGGAATCAGAAGCTGAGGAAAGAAAACTCCAGCTAGAAGCTGAAAGATTTCAAAAAGAGGCTGAGAATAAAAGACTTGAAAAAGAAGCTGAGAATAAAAGACTTGAAAAAGAAGCTGAGAATAAAAGACTTGAAAAAGAGTTTGAGAATAAAAGACTTGAGAAAGAAGCTGAAAGACTTCAAATAGAGGCTCAGGCTGAGGAGAGAAGATTACAGAGAGAGTCTGATGAGAGGAAAGAGAAAGCAAAAATGGAACATGAAGAAAAGGTCTTAGCTTTAGAGTTGGAAAAATTGAAATTGATGAACATGAGTAATGGTAATGATTCAAACAAGGGTTCATCTTCTGGTAAGGCTAATAATGATACTTTTAAGATTAAGTTGCCAACTTTTAGTCCTTCCAGTGATGACATAATGTTCTATCTGGACAGATTTGAACAAGCATGTACAGCTCATAACATAGACAAAGCAAAATATGTTTATCAGTTATCAGGGATACTGACAGGTAAAGCTCTAAGTATATTAAATATGGTGGATGAACCTGACAAGAACAATTATGAGGTTGTCAGGGCCGCTCTGTTAAAGAAATATCAGCTTAACGAAGACGGCTATCGTCTACAATTTAAAAACATGTTACCTGAAAATGGAGTTGAATTCTCCGAGTTTATTGCAAGAATACGCATTACTTTCTCACGATGGGTTGAACTATCTAAGACGGAAAAAACTTATGAAGGACTTATGGACTTAATACTTAGAGACAAAGTCATGTCGTCTGTCAATGAGTCTTTCCTTGCTTTCCTTCATGAACGTAAACCTAAAACAATAAAAGAAATGGAAGATTTCTGTTGCCAATACGTAACTGCGCACCCACACATAACCATGGGTAACTCTAAGGTGAAAGAAGGTTTACCAGTTGCTTCGGCAGCTCCGTATGGCCAAAACTTTGCTCGTAGATCCCAACAAAATTTTGATAGAAAGAGTAGCGGTAATTTCTGTCAAAATCATGGAAACCAATTTCATGGTGATTCTTCTTCGAAGAATTGGAGACAACCTGATAGTGGTCGTTACTATCACCCTAATAATTATAGGCATTTCAAAAGAGGATATGGTAATAGAGGTTATTCCTGCCGAAGACCTCAAAACCAAACAAATAGATGTTCGCATCAATGTGAACATGATAGTAATCGTGGAAACTGGAATTCGAATCAGGATAACAATTACAATAGAGACAATAATAACTGCAGAGATAATAATAACTCTGATAACTTCAGAGGTAATAATAGTCGGGGTAGATCTCAACACAAAAAAAAAGAGATATCAGCAGGCTAATTCTGTACAACAGGAAACTGAGGGAGCCTGTAATCATGTTGTTGATATAAAAACTTTGACGCTGTCACTAGTTCTGCTTTTGACTTTGAGAGAGCAAACAAATGCCCCCAATGCAGTACTTTATTCGAACCGGGTACCATAACTACTTTGAGTTGTGGTCACCCACTTCCCGCTCTTCCTGCTGCTGTTGCGCATGACGGGAGGGGTTCTTTAATCCTACATAAGGGTCTTGTTAATGATACTCCGGTCTCACTACTTTTCGATTCCGGATGCACCACTATTGGTGTTAGACAATCGCTTGTAGATCCATCTTGTGCTACAGGAAGGGTTATTAAATGTGTCACATTTGGCGGCACTCTAGAAAAATATCCTACTGCTGTAATTCGCATTGCCACTCCTTTCTTTACTGGAGATGTGCATGCTTGTCTCTTACCTAATCCTATTGCGGACCTTATTATTGGTCGTATTCACGGAGTTAGGGAGTGTACCCCACAGCAGATTGCTGCTTGGGAAGATAATAACATGCAAGCTACAAATGCAGTGGTTACAAGAGCACAAGCTCTACAAACACCCGAAACTTCACTGAATAGTGATAATGGAGTTGATAGCCAAGATAGTCACTTAGTGATTACTCGTGACTCTTTCATAAAATTGCAAGAAGAAGATCCTTCTTTAAAAAAATTCTTCATTCTTGCGAAGAAAGGTGATCCGAATCAGGATACAAATAGAAAATCTTGGATTGCAATGAGAAACGGCGTACTTGTACGTATGGTACAAGATTCGACTACGTCGGCACATTCGCAAATTCTTGTTCCCAAGAGCATGAGAGTGCAAATATTGCAACATGCTCATGACTCGCAATGTGCTGGACATATGGGTTTTGCCCGTACGAAGTCGAGAGTCCTTGCGGCTTTCTTTTGGCCTTTTGTCAATAAGGACATTCGTATTTACTGCCGATCATGCAAGGTATGTCAGGAGGTCAAATCTAGAGGACCACGACATGCTGCGCCTATCCAGGCTGCTGACATTCCTATTCGGCCGTTCCAGAAAATGGCCATAGATATTATTGGCCCTTTTAAGGTCAAGTCGGCCAGAGGACATCAGTTTATCCTTACATGTGTCGATATGTGCACACGTTGGCCAGAGGCTATTCCTCTTAAGAGCATATCTACTACAGATATCGCAGATGCTCTTTGGTTGATATTTTCTCGCTTGGGGTTCCCCAGAGAAATATTGTCAGACCATGGCACTCAACTCATATCTGACACTATGTCACAGGTAATGTCTACCTTACATATTGAACGATCTCTCAGTAGTATCTACCATCCTATGTCTAATGGGTTAGTTGAGCGTCTGAATAGAACGCTCAAGACTTTGCTTGGTAAGATAACTGAAGATCATCCTCAAGATTGGGACAGGGTTTTACCCGCGGCTCTCTTTGCCTATAGAGAAGTCCCTAATGAACACACAGGATTTTCTCCCTTCGAACTTGTCTTTGGCGCGCGTCCACGCGGCCCTATGTCTTTATTACACGACCTCATCACTGCCGATGATATTAGCGATGAAACTCAATCCTCATATGAGTATGTCATTGCTCTTAGACAAAAGATCATTGAGGCATGTAAGCTAGCAACTGCTTCATCAGAAATTGCTAAAGAGAAGGCAAGGCAGTTTGCTAACAAGAATAGATGTCTACGACAACTTTGTCCAGGTGACAAAGCATTCGTCCTACTCCCCAGTAGGGAAAATAGACTTCTTATTGCATGGAAAGGTCCGTATGCAATAGTCTCTCGGTTTCCGATGTTGACTATGTGGTCGATATTGATGGAAAGCATAAAACTTTCCACATAAACATGCTTTCGGAATTTCACGAACGTCCGGACTATTTGCTGCCTATTTTCCAGGCAACGGATGATGCTCCTGCACCTCACGGTCATTATTCATCCCTGTCTGTCATACAGGATGAGGAAGCTACCTTCTCTGATGTCAACCTTCCCCTTCCAGTGGTTCCATTACATTCCACGGAATCTTGGAAAAACGTTTCTGTTTCTCCTAATCTTTCTGGTGACGAACATCGACAAGACTCGTCGATGTTACAAACATTTCAGGATGTTCTCACTGACATTCCTGGACACACAGATGTCATAGAACATGACATAATTCTTACCGACAATAATCCAATTAGGGTTAGGCCGTATCCTATTCCTATACACTTTCAGTCGCAGGTGGAAAAGGAATTGGATGAAATGATTCAATTAAATATAATTGAACCATCGACTTCACCATATTCTTCTTCCATGGTTATTGTCCGGAAGAAGGATAAGAACATACGAATTTGCGTTGATTATCGCAAATTGAATCAGGTCACAAAGTTCGATGCTGAACCGATGCCTTTGTTAGAAGATCTACTGATTAGACTTTCTAATTCTAGATTCTTCACTAAACTTGACTTGTCTAAAGGTTATTGGCAAGTGCCTTTAGCAGAGCATGCCAAACCTCTTACTGCTTTTTCTACACCTAGGGGTCTATTTCAATGGAATGTTATGCCTTTTGGTCTCATGAACGCCCCTGCCACTTTCGTTCGCATGATGCGTCGAATTCTGTCACATCGTTCGGATGTCATCGCATACTTAGATGACATCTGTCTCTTCAGTGATACCTGGGAAGATAACTATTTAGGGTTATATGACTTACTGTCCACTCTACGTGAGAATAATTTGACAGCAAAACCTTCTAAAGCTTTTGTTGGTTTTG
Source organism: Oreohelix idahoensis (assembly GCA_024509875.1). Lineage (NCBI taxonomy): Eukaryota > Metazoa > Mollusca > Gastropoda > Stylommatophora > Oreohelicidae > Oreohelix > Oreohelix idahoensis. The sequence goes on from JAMPIV010009724.1 coordinate 484,624, forward strand.
GTGAAACCTCTTTCCTGGGTCATCGTGTTGGTCATGGTCTCTTGAAGACAGAAGACCACAATACTTCCAAAATACTGAACATCTCTGTTCCTAAAACGAAGAAACAAGTTAGGAGTCTCTTAGGTTTAATTCAATTTTATGGGAGATTTATTCCAAATTTATCTTCGATCATGGCACCTCTCTCAACATTGTTGAAGAAAGGTTCGCCTAATCTGGTCCGTTGGTCTGAAGAATGCCAATCTTCACTAGACCAAATCAAGAATATATTTTCTTCTCCTCCCATCTTAAGATTACCTACTCTTGATAGGACTTTTGTTCTTCGGAGTGATGCTTCATCCACTGGGATTGGAGCAGCACTGATGCAAGAATATGCAAATACTCTGCATCCTGTTATGTACATTTCTAGAACACTAAATGCGGCAGAGAGGAACTACTCGGTTTTAGACCGTGAGTTGTTAGCGATGGTTTGGTCAATTCTAAAACTACAAAGATTCCTCCTGGGCGCACATTTCATTCTAGAGACTGATCAGAAAGCTCTTACAGCTATTCAGACTAAGAATTTGAAGAGTTCGAGATCCACTCGATATGCTATAGCTCTTCAACCTTTTCACTTCACGGTACGAGCTATCCGTGGTGCGGATAATGTGATGGCTGACATTTTGTCTAGATGCCCACATGACTCCAACTAATACTTCTGTCCTATATATTCCTATATATTACAGAGTCATAACACACCTATATTACTACAATAGATTAGCACATCTGTACTCACTTTATATGTACACACTATCGTGCTTTGTTATCATCTTCTTCTGTTCGTTTTTTAAGATGATAGAGGAGGACTGAGTGGTTAATATAAGGGCCGTTAGTTTACTAAACAGCCACAATTATTAATAATGTATTGTACCTTATGAAGCATATTAGTTATTAATTAGCATTATAATGCTTGTACTTTCTCAGAATGTCATTGTTGAGCTGAGGACTTACCTACTAGTATCAAGCATGACGAGTTCTAGATTGTGTACTTACCCTCGGAATGCCAGAGCATATGTCCTGGATCGTCATGTAGTTTAACTTTACTATGTACTTATGTCATTACATGCCAAATAATGTACTAATTAAATTTTCCTATCAGATTTGTACATCCATTTTTAAAGACAATATTAGAGTATGCTGTTTAATGATGATTATGGTAACTTGCATACGTATATTGTGTTTACATGCTAACGTGATGTGTGTTGGTGACACCTCCCCGATCTGAATATTTTTTGAGACATATTTATTTTTCTGTTGAGGTATATCCTCACCAGACACTCTATATTTAGCCTCATGTTAGGCAATTTAATTAATTATCAGCGCATAATTCGTGCGTTTTGAGCCGCTTATCGCATGCTCTTTGATATTTAAAAAAAAAAATATGTTCCACATTTTTTTTTTATCGGGAGGAGGTGGTGATATGTTGCGTGATAAATTCTCGCAACATCGTTTTATTACAATATCTATTTTATAACGCAAGGGCAACAACTGCTTGAAATTTATAGTCACTTTTCTCGGTAAGCATTTGTCTTCTCGCGTTGGTATTGAATGCAGTTAAGTTTTGAGCTGTGGTCATTTTTGCGCTGGACTGCGCATGACTGGTCTTGCTTCTTGGTCGATCGATTTCCGCCCACCAGTGGAGTGAGCGATTTGAATGGCGAGAAAGATGCCTCGCTGAAAGAGGATCTCCGCTATTTTTTGTTCTGTCAGGAATGTGAAAGTCCTCTTATGGATATTTCGTTTATTCGAGATAATACCTCTAGTGTATTTGCACATGCCGGGAGGCATAATATTTCTGTGTATTTCCTGAAGGCAAGGTAAATTGACTTTCCATTAACTCTATCGATTTTTGGTCGTGAGCGATTTCGATTCATAGCCTGTCTTCGAAAGTCGTCGTCACGAGATGTTTTCCCGGCTCACATGTCGCTGTATTGTACTGCATCGGTTGATGCATGTCCCAAGGACCATTACTTGCTACTTTGTTAAATGAACTAGGCTTGGAAAACCTTTGTTAACTAGAGGATATTTTTGAGGACATTATTTATACTTCGGCAGACGTGTCTGTCTTGCTGAAGTCAGATTAAGGAGAGTGAACTGATCTCATACATCTGGTTACCTTCTGGCTAAGATAGAAAGGGATGGAGAATTTTCCCGACTACATTACAGCCTTATAATGTATTGACATGTCTGTGAATCACCTTTATTATGATGCTGTCTACCGTCCATTGCTATACTGACATTGTTGCTGTGATAATGACTGTCTGATGTACCTACATATTCGCGTATACATTTTGTCACTGTGGCGTCCACAATAAATGATACAGAAAAACGTCTAGCTGTTACAAGCATCATTGACTTTATACGTCGTGAGTTTACTGACGTCCTATGTGGATTGCCCTGTTATTTTGTATGAACATTGTTTGACTGAACACATCTGCACACTACACAAAACCAGACATGCGGATACCATCCATCATCATATGGCATCACGCATCACAAACCTTACACAGCTTTCACAACTCCTTTTGGTCTCTACCAATGGAATTACATGTGTTTTGGTTTGGTGAATGCACCAGCGACGTTTGTGCGCATGATGCGCCGCCTTCTTGGCGATCGTAAAGATGTCATCACGTACATCGATGACATCTGCCTATTTCATGACTCGTGGGAAGACCATATTGATGGTTTAACTTCTCTTCTACATACTTTACGTATGCATGGTTTGACTGTGCGACCTTCAAAGGTCCAAATAGGTTGTCAGGAAATTTCTTTTCTTGGTCACCGCATAGGTAACCACAAACTATATCTTGACGACAATACAGTCAAAAGAATTCTAGAAATTTCTACCCCTTCAACTAAGAAACAAGTTAGAAGCCTTTTGGGCTTGGTTAACTATTACCATAAGTTCATCTCGCATTTCGCACAGCTATCTACACCTTTGTCTGCACTGTTGACCAAAGGTAGTCCTAATAAGGTATGTTGGGACCAAGATTGCGAAAGCGCTTTAGTAACAATTAAGAAATTATTTAGTAATGCACCGATTTTGTTATTACCGAATATACGTATCCCATTCATACTCCAATCAGATGCCTTGAGTTACTCCATGGGTGGTTGCTTACTGCAATGTTACGAGGAAACACTCCATCCATGTTTCTATGTGTCAAGGAAACTCACTTCGGCTGAACAGAAGTATGCGACAGGTGAACGTGAGCTCCTGTCGATGGTCTGGTGCCTAGAGAAGCTATCAAGATATCTCATCGGCACTCACTTTTTTATCATGACAGACCACAGTCCTCTGACGTATATAACATCTAGAACAATGCGTAACTCTAGAATACATCGGTGGTACCTGTTGATTCAAGAATTTTCGTTTACGATTCTGCCTATTGCTGGATCAGACAATAACTTGGCGGATCTTCTATCTCGCAACTTCTCTGAGAAGAAAACGAATTAACTCTTTATTTACCGTTTTGAGAAGTATTGTTATTATTGTTATGAAATTTATTATGTCTACTTAATGAGTATAATAGTTATAAGTAAGTAGTACTAATATTAATATATTCGGGAGACGAGCGTCTTCTCCACCACTATCATCCGTGCCACAAGTGTCACGTTTGGAAGTGAGGGGGGATGATGTTGAGGATTGCTTCATGTCTGCAGCATGGCGCATTCCTCAAATGATTATATCTCCGCGACTGATGTCGATGATTGTTTCATGTCTACAGGCATTTGGATTTGTGCACGATCCGAATGACTGTATCATGGAACACCTCAAACAAACAGAGATATATCTCATCGACCGATGTCGATGATTGTTGCATGTGTGCAGGCATTTGAGTTTGGCCGACTCGAATTGCTGCACCATGGAACATCGCAATTGAATATAGTAACGACATAGTATGCATATCACTATGCATGACGCGTATGTCTTGGTAACGTCATTCGACTTGTGGGCTTCGGCCCCAACGGCAGTGTTTGAAATGCGTGGCATCGCCACTATGGATTGTGTGGCATAGCCACTATATATTCGACTTGTGGGTTTTGACCCGAACGGCAGTGTGTTTCAGAAGTGTGGCCATTGCCACTTATATTGTGTGGTATAACCACTTAGAAAGTGTGTGGCGTCGTCCACTTATTACTTGTGTGGCTGGGAAGCCAATTGAGCAGTGTATTTCGTGAATAAAACGTAAGTCGTATTGTTACTAACGCAGTTTGCATAATTATGGCAGATTAGCCAGGCATGGTATGCCAAAGGAACATTATGGTACTAGCAATAGTGTAAGACTAGTATAGATAGATATTATACAGCTAGCGGCAAGCGTAAGCCTAGTGTAATGGACATTAGACGACTAGCAGTAGACGTAAGCCTAGCGTAAGAAGTGTATTACAAAACTAGCAGGATAATTAAGTCTAGTGCAAAAGGCTATTGTATAAACTAGCGACGGGAGTAAGTCTAGTTAGCCTCTGAATTTATGCCAAAGGACATTGGCCGTTAAAAGGAACTGACCTCTAACCAGAACTCTAGATAGAGATTGATGAACATATGTTAATGAAATAATGAGAACTCTTACATAGCGTACATGAATGTGATGTGACTTTTGTTCCCATGTAGTTGGTGTCTGCTCATGGAATGAAAATATTAATTAAATATTTTGAGTCGTCAAAATCACGGTCTTATCAACTGAAGTATTCGGAGTTGAGTTAAATGCTGTTCATCTTCAACTAATCATGACCAGTGATGATTAATGTCTTAACACACTGCATCTCACACTGCTAATATAATCAATAAGACTGTAGTGAAATTGACAGAGATACAACGGTAAAATACTCAAAAGATAACATTTAAGGATAAAAACATAATGCGTAGGCTGCTGATGTACATGATCGCCTAGACCGCGGGTCATCACCCTCCATAAAATTGACTTGCTAGACAGGAGGGGAACGGCGGATCAAAAGAAAAAAAATATGACTGGAAAGGCTAAGGAGACGCAATGGGGGGGGGGGGGGGGGGGGGGGAAAGTAAAAATTCACGTCCCCCAAATTGACACGAGGTACGGAATTGGACGTTTTGCGATACCAAGCCTTGATTTGAATTCAGCGGCTAAAACGCAGATGTTAGGAATATTACAAAAATTTAAAAAGTAATTTTTCTTAATATTAATGTTAGGAATATAAAAATTAGCTGGCCGGATGGCCTATTCTGAGCAATGAAATAATATGATCTTAATTTTACAAACGGATAGATAATATTGAAGATAATGACAAAAGACAGTGTAGTTTACATCATCGACAGACTGCCTTGAATAAAAAGTGTCGTTATTTGCACACAAAACACGACCTTGGGGACGCAGGTGTTCAAAGTTACTTATTATGGAGGAGAGGGTTTTTGAGCGGTAGCTGTGTCTAAATATAACTTTTTACGACAAAATTTTAAGGGGAGAGAAAGGTTGCTTCAAAAATCAAGCACATTTTTTTTTTGAAACACAAGTAGAGACGGACAGACTAACAGATAACCATCCATACTTGACTGAAGCATGACTGAAATGACTTTAGTGTAGAAATTTGAAATTTAAAGTACAACTAGGCAGTGATTGGCCACAGACAATCATATCATTAGCGCTCAGAGCGCATTTGGGGTCATTCTTCAATAATTGTTCAGTGTTAGACACAGATTTTAAAGTGTGGTGTTTTCCCATATGAAAGACAGTGAGTTAAATTTAGGGACGCCATCCTATAGCCAGCAGCTCAGCTGAGTTTTGCTAGCACTTCTGTGTTAATTATTCATAATCTGAGCTGTGAGTTTCTATCGACAACAAAGCAGAGTCTATTCGGTGGGTGACTGTACTCGAGTGTATCTGTGCAGTTCTTGTGACAGAGACCACCATTATTGCCCGCCAGCACGGAGAGGTGGGACCGCAAGTTTTCAGCACCAGAGCTACAAAAAGATGAGTGAGCCTCTGGTCTGCTGGACATTCACCAACTATTGGTAGTGACTAATATCCCCGTAAAAATTCCCACCATTTTCTGGACATTGTGTAGTCAATATAGACAGGTGTGATGAGGCCACCCCAACAGCACAAACAGTAAATATCCTCCCAAAGAGATGACTACTCGAACTTTTTTTAATAAAACTAACTAGTCTAGTACTTAAATAGGTACGCTCTTGCATTTATTATGTAACATTCCATGCATTTTTTTTCATAAATTTTCAATCCTTCTTTTAAAACAAGTTCTGGTCACATAAAACTTGATCCAGAACCAATAAATGTAATATAATTATATCAAAAACTTTATACACGTGAGTTAGTTCAGTGTATTTTAACACTTGTTAATCTTATTAGTCTTCTTAAATGTCTGTGGGTGTATTTATAACTAACACACCACATTACACATCATTACCCTAGACACTTTACGTAGCCACATTCATTAAGAAAAAAAAAAATTAAGTGTGAGGTCGTAGTGGTAGCAAGAAAGGCCTTCTGATAATTCTCAACTACATTTTATCTCAGGAGCCTTCACAGCTGGCCTCATACAAGTTACATGTAGTAATAACACCATCATACAATACCATCAACACCACTACATAAATTGGGGGCTTGTCCGGGATAATTAGCCCAACAGTAAAATTAGGATCTCCTGGTGGGAGAAATAAAAGTAGGGAAATAAATTGTAAAATTTCCTTTAAAATTAAAAGTGTCCCTGCAGATAAAAGTTGGTGAATCTTCACAGCCAGTAATAATTAATTAGTTAACTGGTTAGTTAGAATTAGTTAGACTATAGTCATATAGTAATTAGAAGTACTTAGTGTATTTACTGGTTAGAGATTTATCTTGTATATTATTATATTGTCCAAAAAGTATGGCAGAGCTAGCAAAGTTTAGATCAGCTGCTGTGCTCACTGCGAAGGAGATGGGGATGGATGGTCAAATTTTAATTCAATACGTAACGACTGAATGTGATAAATATATTGAACGGGAAGAAAGGAGATTAGAAAAAGAGGCTGAAAGAAAATTAGAGGCTGACAGGTTAGCTGAAGAAAAGAGATTACAAATTGAGGCTGATAGAGAAATTAAGAGGCTGCAGATTGAGGCAGAAGAAAAACGACAGCAAAGGGAGGCAGAAGATAAAAAGGCCGAAAGGGAGGCAGAAGCTAAAAAGGCCGAAAAGGAGGCAGAAGATAGAAGGTTGCAGAGGGAGCATGAATTACGACTAAGGGAGCTGGAATTACAAGGCCCGGCTCCTGAAAATGGTGCCAGCCCTTTTGCCTCAGATGCTACGCCCAGTATGGGAGCCTCAAACTCAGCTATGGGGTTTCATTTAGACCATTTTGTTGAAAAAGACGATGACATAGAGGGGTACCTAGGACGTTTTGAGTTATTAGCTACTACATATGGGTTAGAGAGAGAGAGGTGGAGCTTAAAGCTATCACAGGGATTGAGGGGTACTTCTTACGAAGTATTTGCCAAAATGAACAGGGAAGACCAAGACAATTATGACATGTTAAAGCAGGCTTTGTTATTAAGGTACGAAAAGAATGGTGAATTTTATCGTAAGAAATTCAGAAATGCCAAACTGTTGTCTGGGGAGACATACCACCAATTTTCTGCCAGAATAGAAACCTATTTGGAGAAATGGACGGCTCTGGGGAAGACCCAAGATCTTAAAGAAATGATCATGATTGAGCAATTGAGAGAGTCCATGGCTCCAGACATGAGAAAATTTCTCATGGAACAGGGTGCAGAGAAGTTGGGGGAAATTTTAAATGTTGCTGAGAGGTATCAGGCAGCTCAGGCAGAGGTAAGTGGTGCTAAGAAGAAGCACATAGACAATTTTAAAGCTCCACAGCAATTTAATAAATTTGATAATAGAGAGCAGGGAAATAAGGGTAGGACAAACTTTGAGCGGCAAAGAAATGACTATCGCGACAGAAACTCACAGTTCAATGACCAAAAGTTCAATGAAAGAAAACCGTTGAACCAAGGAAAAAGATGGTGCAAATGGTGCAAGAAGGATAACCATAACACCGAATTTTGTAGAAGGAAACCTTCAAACATTGCTGCAATGAAGTCGGGGACGCAAAGAGTAAAGGTTAATCCTAAGGGACAACAGGAACCTTATCACCCCCCAGTTTGTGAGGATGTTATTTGTAATGGGGTCACCATAAGGTGCCTTTATGATACAGGTTTGGATTATGATTCAGTTGTGAAGTCTAGCCTAGTGGACCCAAGTCAGTATACCACAGAAACAGTGGAAATACAAGGGGCGACTAAGGACATACCACTCATGACACTTCCCATCGCAAGGATAACGGTGAAAACTCGCTATGTGGAAGGAGAAATCAGAGCAGCAGTGATAGATGAACCAATCTACCCTCTGTATTGGGGTGTAGATACGTCTTCTTGGGGAATCCCGAGAAACCTGTGATCATGGCGACAGTGCAGACCAGGTCACAGAAGAAGGAGGAAGAAGGTGAACCTATAAATGCTCATCCAGAGGAGATGAGGAAGGCGCAGGCTGAGGATAGGACACTCCAGCCATGTTTTAAAAAATTACCCAAATGCCACACACCTCCGAGCAAGGGGGAATATTTCATGAAGAACAAACTCTTATACAGGAAGACAGGAACTAGATCCACTGGTCACGGACAGTTAGTTCTTCCCAAGAGATATAGGGCAAATTTGATAAGGAGCTTACATGTTGGAAAAGATGGTGACCATGAGAAAGTCGGTACCATCTGCCAAAAGATTGCTCTAAAATACTATTGGCCCGACGTAAATGTCGATGTTGAAAACTTTGTAGAAGCATGTGGCGTATTTCATGAGGGAACACCCACAAAGGGAAAATATGTGCAGGACCTAGAACCGCCACGGGGCAACTTTAGGCCTGAAAGGAAAACTAATTATACACGGGTAGACAAAGTGGAATGGGAGCCCCCTTTTCACACCCAGTCTTCACTTGAATGGATTAACATGGCCGCTATGCGAAGAGTACAAAGAAGAAATTTAACCCAGGATAGGATGACAATCCCTCGGTCAGACTTATATAAACTGGAGGAACAGACAAGAGAGCGAAGATCTCTCATAAACAATCTTAAGTGGGGAGACAAACCCCAGAGAAAAATTGGTAGTGGTCGATTTGTGAGTGATGATTCTAGGAAGAAAAGTCCTCATTATAAAGCTTCTAATGGACGGGACCAGATGAGTTCCATGAAAAATAAGTATGATAAATTAAAGATCCAGATGTAACTTTATTAAGGACCTGGACAGATGAGAAGGCGGAAGAGACTGTTACCTCATCGTATCAATACGTGAACGAACTGACCACTCGTTTGAAAGCTGGATGGAAACTGGCAAATGATAATTTGAAACAAGCCAGGAAGAAACATGCAGCATACTTTAATAGGAAGGCAAAGGACAGGGAACTGGCAGTCGGAGAGAAGGTGCTGCTTTTACTACCCGGAAGCCAGAATAAATTACAAATTGGTTGGCAAGGTCCATATACGGTTCTAGAGAAGGTGTCTAGAACAAACTATAAAATTGACAAAAAGGGGAAGGAAAAAGTTTATCATGTAAACCTGTTAAAGAAGTATCTGGACAGACCACTCCAGGAAAGCACCCCCTTATTGACCTTAGCTATTGCAACCCAGATGCAAAAGGAACCACTCACCTCACATGAATACCCATTACATCCTTGTGAAACAGCAGCACAGGTAAAAGTCAGTAAGCACCTGACTAAAAACCAGAGGGAGAGAGTTCAAAAGGTTCTGGAGGAACATACAGATGTATTAACAGATAAACCAGGCCATACAAATTTGCTACAGTATGACATGAAACTGGTAGACTCAAACCCAATCTGTATGAGAGCCTATTCTATTCCGTTCGCGAAGGAGAAGGCATTAAAGGAAGAAATAGATTATTTATTGAAGGAGGGGATTATTTCGCACAGTGAATCATCTTTTAGTTCTAGTGTCGTTTTGTTGAGGAAACCGTCTGGGGAACACAGACTGTGCATAGATTACAGGAAACTGAATGCTGTCACAGAAGGACAAGTGGATCCATTACCAGACACAAAACAGCTATTTGCCAGACTGAACAAGGCAAAATACTTTTCAAAGGTGGATCTTAGTAAAGGCTATTACCAGATCCCAGTGAAGCCTGAAGTGAGACCTTATTTGGCTTTTAGCACTTCGGATGGACATTATGAATTCAATATGCTACCATTCGGACTGAAAAATGCTCCGAGTGTGTTTTCAAGGATGATGCGAAAATTGTTGGACCCCCTGAATAACCCATGTATCACAAATTTCATGGATGATATTCTCGTCGCCACCGAGACCTTTGAAGAACACATTGAAGCTCTGGAGATGTTGTTTGATAGACTTCGGGAGGCGAACTTAACTGCTAGGCCAACAAAATGTTGTATTGGATGCAAAGAGTTGGAATTCTTGGGACACACTGTATATCAGGGTAATATGACCCCTGATCCTAAGAACTTGGAAAAACTGCAGAGAGCACCTAGGCCGCAAACAAAAAAAGACGTGCGATCATTTGTGTCGTTATGCGGATTTTATCAGAAATACATCAAGAATTTTAACGCTATTTGTGCTCCTCTGACTGATCTGACTCGCAAGGGACTTCCAGATAAAATTATTTGGACTGCACAATGTGAACTAGCGTTCCAAGAGTTAAAGGAAAAACTCACTAGCAAGCCTATTCTCAAACTGCCTGATTTGACACAGGACTTTGTCTTAAGAACCGATGCAAGTAATGTGGGACTCGGAGGGGCTTTGTTGCAAAGATCATCTTCACCTGATGGGGAACTGAAACCAGTCGCTTATGCAAGCCGTAAATTGAATAAGGCGGAACAAGGATACTCCACAAGCGAAAAAGAATGTTTAGCATTAATCTGGGCAATAAAGAAGTTTCAAATCTATCTATATGGTAGGACATTTGTGGTGGAGACGGATCATCAGCCTCTCGTGTTCTTGTCTCAGGCTAAGCATGAAAACGCAAGATTGCTGAGGTGGTCTTTATTGCTTCAACCTTATCAGTTCAGTATCCAATATATCCCAGGCAAATTGAATGTCGGTGCAGATTTCCTCAGTCGGCACCCCTGTGATCAAAATTAGAGTAGTGGCAGACGTGAGGAGTAATTTTACCTATGTGTATCGCTGGTTTTGGAACTTGCCATAGGCATGTTTTCAAGTGGGGAGATGTGTAGTGAAATTGACAGAGATACAACGGTAAAATACTCAAAAGATAACATTTAAGGATAAAAACATAATGCGTAGGCTGCTGATGTACATGATCGCCTAGACCGCGGGTCATCACCCTCCATAAAATTGACTTGCTAGACAGGAGGGGAACGGCGGATCAAAAGAAAAAAAATATGACTGGAAAGGCTAAGGAGACGCAATGGGGGGGGGGGGTGGAGGAAAGTAAAAATTCACGTCCCCCAAATTGACACGAGGTACGGAATTGGACGTTTTGCGATACCAAGCCTTGATTTGAATTCAGCGGCTAAAACGCAGATGTTAGGAATATTACAAAAATTTAAAAAGTAATTTTTCTTAATATTAATGTTAGGAATATAAAAATTAGCTGGCCGGATGGCCTATTCTGAGCAATGAAATAATATGATCTTAATTTTACAAACGGATAGATAATATTGAAGATAATGACAAAAGACAGTGTAGTTTACATCATCGACAGACTGCCTTGAATAAAAAGTGTCGTTATTTGCACACAAAACACGACCTTGGGGACGCAGGTGTTCAAAGTTACTTATTATGGAGGAGAGGGTTTTTGAGCGGTAGCTGTGTCTAAATATAACTTTTTACGACAAAATTTTAAGGGGAGAGAAAGGTTGCTTCAAAAATCAAGCACATTTTTTTTTGAAACACAAGTAGAGACGGACAGACTAACAGATAACCATCCATACTTGACTGAAGCATGACTGAAATGACTTTAGTGTAGAAATTTGAAATTTAAAGTAAACCTCGGCAGTGATTGGCCACAGACAATCATATCATTAGCGCTCAGAGCGCATTTGGGGTCATTCTTCAATAATTGTTCAGTGTTAGACACAGATTTTAAAGTGTGGTGTTTTCCCATATGAAAGACAGTGAGTTAAATTTAGGGACGCCATCCTATAGCCAGCAGCTCAGCTGAGTTTTGCTAGCACTTCTGTGTTAATTATTCATAATCTGAGCTGTGAGTTTTCTATCGACAACAAAGCAGAGTCTATTCGGTGGGTGACTGTACTCGAGTGTATCTGTGCAGTTCTTGTGACAGAGACCACCATTATTGCCCGCCAGCACGGAGAGGTGGGACCGCAAGTTTTCAGCACCAGAGCTACAAAAAGATGAGTGAGCCTCTGGTCTGCTGGACATTCACCAACTATTGGTAGTGACTAATATCCCCGTAAAAATTCCCACCATTTTCTGGACATTGTGTAGTCAATATAGACAGGTGTGATGAGGCCACCCCAACAGCACAAACAGTAAATATCCTCCCAAAGAGATGACTACTCGAACTTTTTTTAATAAAACTAACTAGTCTAGTACTTAAATAGGTACGCTCTTGCATTTATTATGTAACATTCCATGCATTTTTTTTTTCATAAATTTTCAATCCTTCTTTTAAAACAAGTTCTGGTCACATAAAACTTGATCCAGAACCAATAAATGTAATATAATTATATCAAAAAAACTTTATACACGTGAGTTAGTTCAGTGTATTTTAACACTTGTTAATCTTATTAGTCTTCTTAAATGTCTGTGGGTGTATTTATAACTAACACACCACATTACACATCATTACCCTAGACACTTTACGTAGCCACATTCATTAAGAAAAAAAAAAAATTAAGTGTGAGGTCGTAGTGGTAGCAAGAAAGGCCTTCTGATAATTCTCAACTACATTTTATCTCAGGAGCCTTCACAGCTGGCCTCATACAAGTTACATGTAGTAATAACACCATCATACAATACCATCAACACCACTACAAAGACAAGAGACTAATACAGGTCAGTCAAGGGACGAATATTTAATATGAAACATGTTCAGCAGATAATGCATCACACGGGTTAAGCAGACAAGATCGATACCAACGAACAGTATTACGGAATCCTACAAAAGTGATAAGAACCCGAGGGACTTCGACTCTAGAAACAGAATACGCATATAACAACTTGGTCATCCTCAACAGACTAGGAGTCATCGAAGCACCCATAACATACTGGGGTCCCGAGTCCATAACAACCAAGGAGACTTCAACTTGGTAATAGCTGCTAAAGAGCGAGATGCTCAGCAGCCCTAGTTAAACAACAACAACAATCAAAGCTCAAACTTATAAAAACGTACATACTCTCAACAATGTTGGAAACAAAACGAGCTGGATTGGCAACTACATCAACTGAACTTGCCCAAACATCAACACTTGACCTGAAGGGATTCGTGAAAACATTGCCGAAGGAAAAGGGACGCACAGTGAGATTTTAATGTTACTGAAATTGACACTTTTTTTAAAAAGAGATTTAAATTTTAACATCACAATTCACAAGATTATTCAAAATGATGTGTGCGCTAAAACATTTTCTTTTGTACTTGAGAATGATAATAAAAAATTGTAGTATTACTTATAAAAAATTGTAGTATTACTTATAAAAAATTGTAGTATTACTTATAAAAAATTGTAGTATTACTTATAAAAAATTGTAGTATTACTTATAAAAAATTGTAGTATTACTTATAAAAAATTGTAGTATTACTTATAAAAAATTGTAGTATTACTTATAAAAAATTGTAGTATTACTTATTCTTGCATTTTAAAATAAATTTAGCTGTTTCACGTTTTGTACTTTTCATTTTTTTCTACAAGACATGTGTTTTTGAAAACTGAAGTTAGCAATTTTTTTAATTGCGGGGGGAGGGGGGGGGGGGAGAGTGAGGGGTGCAAGTAGTTTGCCTTGCCTAGGGCGCAAAATAACCTGGCACCGGCACTGCATACAAGGCGACAAATATGAGGCTGTAATTGGAGTTGTCACCCTCATCATGTAAAACACATCTCCACACAAACAACAGGTGCTAGAGCATGTGGCTTCTTGGTACAGGCTTCCTGCAAGAGGACTAGCTGCAGTAGTTGCTCTATTCTCCATATGGAGCAGAAATGAAAATGATGATGATGTTTGATGATGGTGATGCCTTCAGTAGCCCCATATAGCTTGCACGAGTCTCACAGATATAAAACGAAAGGATATGGCTAATAATCCTTTAACCTTATCGTAAAGGCCATTAATGTGAGACAGTGTAAGGAGCTGGCGATCTCATCATGTGAAGCGATTTGCTACAGAAATCACTACTGTAAGACCACAACATTCATTTCTTGGTTCAGACTCTTTGCAAGTAGGGCGACAGTAGCGATGGCTTCTTGCTCCATGTGGAACGGAAAGGGAAATAACGGTGATATAAAACTTAGTAAAGCTACAATATACCTGCACTCAGTCATTCACCTTACCTCCCCTTCATAAAATCACGAATTATTTCTCTCATCAAATGGCAGCATGTTTCAGGTTGCCGTCATCGCAATACAGTTTTTTTCCTTCAAAAGCCTGACTTAAGATCTTGCTGCCAATCTGCTCCTCTCATGAAACCGGGAGTCGTGCAGGAAAAGTTCTCCTGTTTATCTTTCCCACTTGCTCGTATGTCTGTTTGCTCCTTACAGAATGGTGTATTGTATAATTTAGCATTGACTGTACCGCAATTCCTACAGTTTGTCCGAGTTCGTACTATTTATAATAGTGATACAGGCAAACATTTGATACCAGGATTATACTATGTCCACATCCTTAAAATTGTCAATCAAGCATTATGCAATGTCTTATTCAAGACACGCTGCAATGTTCGTGTTTCGCTAGATTAAATTTCATAATCTTCAGGTAGGTTTTTTTTTTATTGCAGCAAGATGGAATTAATATTTACGCGTAGATTTACTGAAACGTTATGGTGCTTTTATGAGCTCATCTATGGTTCCGCGGATACAGCTTGTGTACGGCGGTGCCACATTCCTGGCAAAAGTCTTGACTGACTGGCTAAACTACATGACTGAAGGAGTAATCCTTCTTAAGGGAGTACACAAAGACTGAGACGTTGAGCGAGGCGGAGGAATCTGAACAGATCAACCGCTCATGAAGCGAAAAAGCAAAATGTGTAGCACACTAGAGGCGTATCAGGACATAGAAAAAGAAAAATGCTGGGTATCGTCGAAGAGATTAGGGCCTCACCATGTAAAACCCTATAGAATGCAATGGAGACACTACAGAAAGAAAATGTGGATATATAGAATAACGGGGCACGTCTCATGGAAAGAGAAGAAAACAAGTAAAGAGGTAACTAGATAACCTAGGAATTAAAAGCGAATGAAGGAGATCAAAATTAAACAGCTAAAAAATTTGGACATGTAAAAAGACATAACCCCTTACTGGATGACCATAATAGGAGGGAGAGTTGAAGGGAAATGTGCTAAAGGAAAACAGCGCTATAAATTGGAAGATAACATCAAGAGATGGACAGGAAACAGTGCACCATCAAGACAAGAGACAGAAGACGTAAACGTTCTATTGCCTACGACCTTCGATGGGAAGATGGCACTTGATGATGACATGGTGCTTATTCCTTACTTTCTTATTTACCTATATTTTTCTGTCAACTCTTGCTGTGAAGAGTAGCGGAGAGATAAAGTTTGCGTTCTTGAGCAAAGTGCGTAGCACTGGCTGCTGTAAGCCCGTGTTGCTGTGTGATTTATATGATGTGTTTATCCATCTACCTCTTGGTCTTTGCTCTGCTCTACAATCAGATCTTCTACTGTTGTAGCCGCGTAGTCGTAATTTGTCGGGCTCCATCTTCATGATATGGCCAAACAATTTAATTTTCTGTCTCTCTATATACTTGCTGCAGGGTGAAGTTCCTACAATTTTCTGTTGTCAACAGAAAGTTAACATTCACCATTCTGTAGTAACAAACAGACACGCAAGAAGGTGGGCAAGATTAACGTCATCGTATAAGACAAACTGCTATAGAAACGTCAAAAACAAGAGCACGTACATGCTACGGTGTTGGTTTCTTGGAAATGGACCGGCTCTAGTGATGGCCCTATGCTCAATAAGGAGTGAAAGGGGAAATAATCATCCCCAGGATTACATGTACTGTTTCCGCATTCCTAGTGAAAACTCACGAGTTATCCTAAAAACATTCACTTTAATCTTGAAATGCATCAGACAGGAACACGATCCTTTCTCTAAAGTGAACATTCCGTAAAGTATCATTTAGGTTGAATTGTTCATTGCTCAGTTGATGGCATTTCATGAAGCAGACCATCCGGCATGGATAAGCCGTACATATAAGCTGCATGTATTTCAAATACTTTATAATCTGAAAACAGACATGGTTATATCTAAGTATATCGTTAGAGAACCTGGTGTATCTAAAGTAGATTCCCCCAGCTCCTAAGTTACTTGCCGTTGCTCTACAGTGCCAAGAAGCTAAAACCGTGAAAATCTTTTCTGAAAGTAGTTCTGATGATCAGAACCTCCTTTTGCAGTATTTTATGTACAATTTCTTAATAAATATAGAGTTTTCATCAGCGTTGATCTCAGCTATTCATTTTTTATGGGTTTTTATCTTTTTTTTCCACCTGATGTTAACTCTTGTACCGTTTATTTTTCTCTGTTCCTTCTGTTGTAACCGTACAGTCACGTGGTTTCGTGTTTCTGCATTCGCCCCTGGGGAACACCAGGAGTTAATGGAAGAGTGATCAAAAACGTATAATCGTTGCTCTAGAGAATTCTACGTCGTGCTTGCTTTGTTTGGTGGTTAATCGTTTTATTCGATTGTGTTTTGTTTATTGGCTGGTTTATTTTCTAGCTGTACCGTCTAGATTGTTATAGAGAGTTCTGTCGTTTATCTCCCGGGCTTTCTTTGCTCCAGGACACGTTGTTTTCTATGCAGATCCTACTATTTTTCCCTCAGTCCAGAATCATTTTCCTCATGTCCGGACTCTCTTATCTCCAGTCCGGAATGTATTTCATCGAGCCCGGACACTCTTTCTCCCAGTCTTCCAACACTTCCTTCCATCCAGACTCTTTTATTTCTAGTCTGGAATCTATTTTCTCGTCCCTCCTCTTTTTCCTCCAGCCTGGAAACTTGTTCCTGCTGTCCGCACCATTTTTCTTTCAGTACGGAATCTCTTTTCTCTAGCACAAAGTATTTTCCCTCTAGTCTAGAATCTATTTCCCCCAGTCTGGAATCTATTTCTCCCAGTCTGGAATCTATTTTCTCCAGTCTGGAATCTATTTCCTCCAGAATGGAATCTCTATTTCCTCCAGTCTGGAATCTATTTCCTCCAGAGTTGAATCTATTTCCTCCAGTCTGGAATCTATATTCCTCCAGTCTGGAATCTATTTCCTCCAGTCTGAAATTATTTTCTCCAGAATTGAATCTATTTCCTCCAGTCTGGAATCTATTTCCTCCAGTCTGGAATCTATTTCTTCCAGTCTGGAATCTATTTCCCCCAGTCTGGAATCTATTTCCTCTAATCTGGAATCTATTTCCTCCAGTCTGGAATCTATTTCCTCCAGTTTGGAATCTATTTCCTCCAGAATGGAATCTATTTCCTCCAGTCTGAAATCTATTTCCTCCAGAATGAAATCTATTTCATCCAGTCTGGAATCTATTTCTTCCAGTCTGGAATCTATTTCCTCCAGAATGGAATCTATTTCCTCCAGTCTGGAATCTATTTCCTCCAGAATGGAATTTATTTCATGCAGTCTGAAATCTATTTCCTCCAGAGTGCAATCTATTTTCTCCAGTCCAGACTCTTTCGTCCAGCTCCTTCTCGTTTTATTTAGCCCATAGTTCATGCCGCGACACTTCTACGCCAGAAATAACTCCAGTAATAATTCTATTTACTTCAGCACCACCTTTCTTTCTTCCGGTAACTTCTCTCTGCCTCCAACTCCTGCTGTCTTTACTCCAGTGACAACGCTCTTTGAGTAGCTAATAGCTATCCTCCGTCTCACATTGTCTTTCCCCCAGTTACTACTCTCTACCCTGAGCCCTGCTCTTTTTCTTCAGTCATTACTATCTACCTCTAGCTATTGCTTTCTTTCCTCCAGTCACGACTCTTTACTTCCAGTCCCTCTCTTTCTTCCACTCACTACTGTCTTTTCTCTATTCACAACTCTCTACTTTCAGCCCCTCGCTCTATTTCCAACTCACTTCAGTTTTTCCTCCATTCACTACAATCTACTTCCATCCTGTCACTCTTTCTTCCACTACTCATGTATTTCCTCCAGTTACTAATTTCTTTCATTCAGTTAATGCTTTTTGTCCTCCAGTCACTTCTGTTTCTTCCGGTTATCACTTTCTTTCCTTCAGCTACTGCTGTTTTTCCTCCTTATACTGTCCTCTGTCATCAATGTGCAATTGCCTTCTCATATAACCAATTGTCTTCCCTCCAGACGCTGCATGCCTCTCAGATGGTTGTCTGTAAAACGTGAACAAATAACCGCTAGACATATTTTGTCTCCTTTCTCTGCCTTCCTTAGGAGCAGAGGCACACCAATAAAGTTAATCTTCTTGTAGGAAGCCTACACAGAAGCCCTTCGTTTGCTTTTGAAGTGGTGGTTTCTGCAACCATTTGTTCTATACAATGAGGTTACCAAACCCTTAATTTGTAATTATTACATGAACATAGGCACATCCGCTAGCTACGTGACCATCCAAATTTCAGGTAGGGGAAATGGCATATTCTATATTGAGCACCAATTAAAATAACTGCAGGCCTTTTAATGTTTTCCTGGAACATTGACCATAAGTTATGATAAGTTTGACCACAAAGGTTCAATAAAGTTGAAGTGGAATTGAATGGAAAGGAATAGAAATGACCACATGAGAATTAGTGCCGCCATCAGGATAGGCAGTAGAAATAATAGCACCAACCACATGAGAATTAGTGCCGCCATCAGGATAGGCAGTAGAAATAATAGCACCACAAATGTTTTCCTCCCGTCCTGGTTTAGCGGGTTACTTCCTCGCCTCGTGATAGATTTAGTTACCATAACTTTAATCCCTTATCCGGACACTAAAGGTGAGAGAGCTGTTTGTCCGCACACCTCCCCTGTTGTGAACGATCACCTCTCTCGCTTGTTAGGAAGGATGTAGGGAAACACAACAACTAAAAGCTGAGTTGAAATAAACAATCTCTTCGCGCGCTGTCATCTTCGATCCGTCTGACTCGCCTGACAAGCGAACACAGGGTGGGGCTTGCACGTTTTTTTTAAGAATGAAATCTATTGCCTCATTATTGTTAGCCGTCACCCTGTTTTATTTTCAGTCTCCAACTGGCAGTGCTCCTGCCGGACTTGACCGCAAAGACATGGAATATTACGAAGATTAGAACACCAGCGATAGGCTGAGTTCTTCATCCTCATTCAATGTATTAAGTGCTGACTCTGTGCCAAAGGCAGTGATCAAACGACTCATGTCGTACACAAGTAAGATTCTATCTTACACCGGATGTTGAGTTTTCATAGTTCAACGACAGTTCTAGGATTTAGAGACAGCGTTAACATTTGTCCATTGGTTGTTTTACGTGTGTGCCACTGCTGACAATGTAGAGCTGTTTGCTGGTAAATATATTATAGCTTGGAAAATTCACCATGTTGGTATGCTACAATGGGTGGTAAATAGATTATAATTTGGATAATTCACTATGTTCGTGTGATACTTTAGGTGGTCATTTTAGAATACTTTGGAAAATTCACCTTGTTCGTTCTACTCAGCGTGGTAAATGTATTATAGTTTGGAAAATTCACTATGTTCGTATATTACTTTGAGTAGTTAATATCTTACAGTTTGGAAAATTCACTATGTTCGTATGCTACTCTGGGTAGTAAATCTATTATAGCTTGGACAATCCACTATTTTCTCATGCTACTCTGGGTAGTAAATATATTATAGATTGGAAAATTCACCATGTTCTTATGATAGGAAACTCTTTACAGAGCGATACAACAGGAAGCAATCTGATCATCAGAAGCAGTCCCCCAGTCCGACAAGTGTTTCGGCCCGATATACTCCTTTACACTCTAAGGGGGGGGGAACTTGGGTCATGACTCCCAAGCGTCTCAGCCTCCTGTTGTCTTGTATCGAAAATGAACTCATTTCACTTATGGTAGCAACTTTAAAATCCACAACTCCGGAGGCAATTGTGAAAGTAACAAAGAGAAGACAAATTATTCCATTCGTTCCGTCGCACATCACAACTAAGGACACACACCTGTGCGAAGCCGACGAGTCTAGCCACTGCGCGCTAGCCACTGAAATTCTGTGCCTGGCACCCCTTATAATATGCGCCGCCTGTTGCCCCTCAGTCACAGCCCTTTCACTAGTACACCAGAAAACTCAGCGTATTGTGGACAGAAAAATTCCTGGTGTTTTCTGTACCGCAGCGTTTATTGTCACGATTTCCATTGCCAATTGCGGTTGTTCCACAGCCAGCCTGATGCCTTTTCGGCAGTTTCACTAAGCCTCTTCAGTGCCCTTGTTCTCGACTGTCCCCTCAGCCCCAAACGTTTCAATAAATCATACACTGATGCAGCCACAAGCCCTCTTGCGTCCACTTCAACAGCCATGACCCTTGCAGTGAACCCATCGTGTCTCAGATCCGCGGCCAGATCACTATACTTGGCCGCTTTGAACGAATGTTGCTCGTCTAATCTGGATTCAAATGACACGGTCAGTTCAATCAGTATAACCTGAAGCGTTGCTGAAGAATGAAGCACTATATCTCTCTGGATGTGCCCCTCGTCCAGATAGGTCTACCGCCATCTCCCAGTCGTTTGTACAGTCAAGAAGAGATGGTAAACTACTACCAGGTTTACTCGGTTTGGGGTGTGCTGACTTTCCTGCCCTCAGAAAGTATGTATTTGCGGTGCTCGGCCTGGGTTTGCTATTCGCCTTCATCCTTGCCAGATCTATTGTCGCAGCAAGCTCATTTAGCACTTTGTTATGGCGCCAAGTGTATCGCCCTTGCTCCAATGAGACCTTACACGCTGAGAGCACGTGTTCAAGTGTCTGCCTCCCCTGGCACTGCTCATGATCCGACTTTCCCCATTTCACAAGGTTTGTGGCCGACGGCAGCAGGTCATACATTGATCTAACAACGAAGCTGAGCCTAAGAGGTGCCATGTGCCATATATCATTCCATGTCAAGGACCTCTGCAGGGCTCCTTCCCATGTAGTCCATTGGCCTTGTTGGACCTGTTGCACTGCTTTTTGCAACCTCTTATCATTCTCAGCTCCTCGTATCTCCTGCACTACCATGTCTCTGCGCTCCCTGCTTGATGCCTATCTTATAGGCAACTGACTGATAGGCTTCTCGACTTCTCATGCTACTCTGGGTAGTAAATATATTATAGATTCGAAAATTCACCATGTTCTTATGCTAATCTGGGTAGTAAATGTAGTAGAGCTTGGGAAATTCACGGTGCTCGTATTCTGATGTCCGAATTTATTATTGTGAGTACATGATATACAGTGTACGTGGCACATAAAGCTATGTTTATTTAAATTTCGTTCTTAAAACATTCTCCGCTTAAACTGTTTTCTTATACGCCTGTAAAGATGCGATGTGTTATTGTAAACAAGCTGTAACCTTACCTGTGGCTCATAAAACGATAAGAAAGTTAAAATCTTACCTTCGCACATTCTTTCGTTTGATCTAGGTTTTTTTTTTTTGTTTTTTTTTTTAAACGAGGCTATTTTTTTTTTCTCATTCGGCAGTATAACTTTGTGTTATTTAATGAATGGTCGCTTTAATATAATTTTATATTAAGCACGTGGTATATTTAAAAACAGCAGTTCTTTTAATATAACTCCATAAGCGTGGGAGATGTACCTTTTTTAACAGTACACAACACGTGCTAAAGGGAACTGGGGACAAAAGTGAAGATGATAAGTAAGACCTGGAAATACCTTAAGCTGATGGCACGCGACAGGAGGACTTGGCATACGTTTGTTGAAGGCCTATGCTCCTTCGGTAGCTGAAGGGAAATGAATGAATGAAGTACACACTGACCGCTTGTAATGTCTGTCGCAGTTGGATTTTCAGAATAATACACGAGGCTGTCACCCTTTAGGCTACCCAGTGCCATATAAATCATTTATCAACTTTCAAATTTACACATGATTACAGCACAGGTTTTTTTTATCTGAATAACAAATATCCCATTTTCAACGCGAGTAATGATAAGAGCGGCGAAGTATAACACGATAGTTTAGATAACATTTTTATCTGATGAAACCTCACCTCATGCTTAAAGGTGAGGAAATTGTAGAGATTGGATTGTTAACAGTCCCATCTGTAAGCTGTATTAATTCAGGGTTATAGACAGTTAATCGGTGACCTACGGGACCCCTTTAAGTAATAATGAAGTATAATTGAGGCTTCTTGTAGGCCTTATAAAGATCTTCATACACTCTCAGATGTCTACTTGAATGTTTTCAAAGAAAGTAGCAGTCAGTTTGATGCTATTTGCATCTCAGTAGAGCTTTTGCCCGAATAGTACTGATGTCGGCCATATGCGCTTTCTCTGTTCCGCATATGTTGGGCACCTTTGAAGCAGATATTCAGCAGTCATTATAAAGATCTCACATGTTCTGTAAGAATTTTGTCAAGAAATAGCTCAGATGGGAAATATGTTGCAATTATATTTACACCACCAATTAACCTGCCAAAACAAGACAGGGGATATAATTATGTTATGATCTTTCTGTTGCATGCCCTGAAAACGACACTACTTCTCTTGTAGTTATTTCATTATTTTCCATTGGATGTCAACTTTCTTGGGTCCTCTGTGGTCACTTATGATGACTCCACAAATCTCTGCTCGACGAGAGGAGCAGAGTGGCAGCATGGTCTTCTCCAATCAAGTTAAGGGAGAAATAGTATGGTACCGAGAGAAGCCTGAGGCGGACTGCCAGTTTTATAAGCGAGATGGGTGTGGTTATTTGAGAGCGAACGACGGAGAAGCGCGGTCTTAATCCGATGATTTTATCCCTTTCAAGGGGTCCGCGAGGTCAAAACTATTCTCGCAATAATCTAAGATGTTATTTGCCTTTTTATTACACGCTTTTATTTAACTTCACTTGTATGTCACTTTCATGTCACTTTCAAATCTTGTAATCGATTTTTCAATCACTTCCAGATGAGCAATAGCTCTGAAACTTGGCATAGTTGTGTATTCCCGATGACAATACAAAATCAGTCAATTATTTAATAATTTAATATTGTAATTATGACATGAGTAATTAAAGTTTTTCGTAAAGAAATGTAAACAAATCATGGGCCATAATCAAGTTAACTAAAAATTCAAGAGTACGTGGTGTGCTTTATTTTTTTATATGCGTAAAACAGGGCAGTACTCAAACAAGTGTCTAGCTAAATCAATGGAAACAATCCAAATTATAAATTTATGAATCAAGGGAAAGTCGAGTTCGATCTCTAGATGGCCTTCAAATTGAAGAAATTGATTGCACCAAATTAACAGGCACAAAGCCATGTAATATTGACGCACTAAAAGAAATGGATCGCTTAAAAAATTTTAGACCAGATTTACAATAAGTAAAAATATTGTTTATGTTTTCGTATGTCATCATTTTTCTAACATTAAAAAGAAGAAGAAAAAAATAGTTTAAACACACGCTTTTAATGTACTAAAAATCCAAAAATAATTTTTCAAGGAGTTTATAGCTTGCAGCCAAAAAATGTAACATCAAATTGACAAAAAGCTTGGGCGCTGATTCTGCATGCAATTAACTTCTGCTTTATACTTCATTAGACACTAATGGACAAAATATGTGATAAGCGCTTAAGCGCCCCACGCTTTTTGTCAATTTGATGTTACATTTTTTTACTGCAAGCTATAAACTCCTTGAAAAATTATTTTTGTGTTTTTAGTGCATTAAAAGCTTTTGTTTAAAATATTTTTTAAATATATTTTATTCAATCTTGTCCTCTCACGAATGTACAGTGGAGTTTTCCAGGGGCTACAAATCGTGTGATTACGGCATCGCTGTGACGGCTAATGGAATGTGTGCTTATGTATTCGTTTGTTTTCTAGAAATTTCTAAGGTAGTAGGTTTAGGGTATAAATATGAGCGTTTTCTAAGACGGTAAACATCGATAGACATAACCCACGTAAACAAAAGCTCTTTGGGGTCCTCAATAATTTGTAAGAGTGTAAAGGGGTCCTGAGACCAAAACGTTTGAGCAACGCTGGTATAAGGGATTACAGTGTTAACTGGAAAATATATAGTTTAATTTTAACAATGCTTGCAAGTATAACATGAAAAACGTGTGTGCTATTTTCTTTGACAAAAATGAATTCACTATTCTTATGTATCCGGATTTTTTTTTAACTACAAATCTTGTCCAAACGGCTGATTTGTCAAAATTCTACCTTTTGTCAGAAAAACGGAAGCAAATCAGAAATAAAGTGTTAATGTTATGTACGTTAGGGGGCCACCGTCTACCAGGGGGTCTTATTTACAGGGTGATTGAAAAGTAAATTTCTATTTTTACAACGTTATTTCTTCACTTATATCCAACTAGTTAATATGACACAAACGTTAAAATATATTATTGTCACGGATTGTCTCCCCTGCTTTGCCGTAGTGGTCCACTTATGGCCAAAACGCAAGCGTATCTAAAGTAGGTCGTCCAAGGTATCTATCTTAACGCAAGATTACTCTTGCCAGAGATGTAAATAGAAGGTGAATGCCGCTTCTACCTTAGGAGAGAATTCACAAGATATTCCCAGAAGTCAAGAACAAAAGCTGCTTAGGGCTGAGAAATTTTTTAACCTATTATCTGGTCCGTCGCCTTTTGTAAAGGGTTTAAGCAATGGTTCTGGCCCGTTAAGCCCCCAGTTGGTGTAATCCAACGAATGCCCTCTTATACGTAATGGCTATATATATATATATATATATATATATGTGTGTGTGTGTGTGTGTGTGTGTGTGTGTGTGTGTGTGTGTGTGTAATTATTAAATAGTCTTGCTCAAACGTTTGATTTCATACTTCTAATGGCTGAATGAACAATTATTTGTTTAGTTTAAAATATCATACAACAAATTTAATAATCGATTGATTCAACAAGTTAAAATAAGGATTAAATGAGGGTGAAAGGTAAATTATATTTTTCCTCAAAGAGGTTGGATCGGGACCCTATCAATGTCTGTGTTTTGATGTTGCCTCTGACAAAATAAACTTAACTCCAGATGAGTCCTGAAGCTGTTGTTCATCAATTCTGTGATGACGGAAGCCTTCTCTTAACTCTCTTCCACTGTAGGCGGCTAAGTTGGATGCTTTTCCCTCCCAATAGCGGCGTGAATACCACAAATCGTCTGATGGCTTGTAACCACGAACTTTAGACAAATAGAAAGAAACAAATGTCTGCTAAGTACATTTGTTCACCGCAAACAGGCCCATTGTCATGCGCTCCACCCACCAATGTTAACCTCTCAGAAGAATTAAATTCCCGAGCACACAGTGTAACTCGGGGAATATGATGAAAATTCACCAATATCCTTCTGGGTGTTATCTAGGAAATTGCGTCTGGGGTGCGTGAATAATGATTTGCCTGAACTACAATTTAAAAAGGTACATAAATCTCACATGATAATATGTTACACCTTAGGCCCATGTGATGTAATCATCACTCATTACACTAGTATACACACATTTTGGTGCCTTAAATTTTATAGCTGTTCTTGTGTAATTCTGGGTTGCTGATTCCGAAAATTTAATCAGATTTTTTTCTATCAGCTCTAGATTTTGAGATAACTAAGAATGACCATATTAGTAGGGCAATTGTTATGTACAATCCTAGAGTTAGGTGCTATCAGTGGCATTTTGACTTTAGTCTGCATTCATATTATATGTAATTACTGTGCATATATTACCAAAAATGTAATAAAACTTTATCACTAGCACTTGTTTAGTCAACACGCAAAAAGGATCTTTTCGAGGACTTCCTGGAATTTGATATGCCCGGACAGTCACGCTTAAGGGTCCAACAGTAATCTGCCATCATGTGGGCATCCCAAAGTCCCTGGTATCTCTCTTCCATTGTTTTTATATCTTGGTGAAATCTTTCACCTTGCTCCTCACTAAAGTCGCCAAGATTCTCCGGATATAAATGTAAATGGTTATGGAGGTAGTGCAATTTTATGCTCATGTTGCATCCAAGATCACAAAAACTCGACAGAATTGTTTCCAACTAATTCAGAATAATCGTCTGCTTTAAAGTTACCCAGAAAGTTTTGCACAACTAAAACAAATGATGACCAGGCTGTGGACTCTGTTTTGTTCATGGAATCAATAAAATTTGGATCGTTTATTAACTTTCTAATTTGAGGTCCATAAAAAATTCCAGCTATAAGTTTGTCTATGCTCAATTCAAACAGTATAAGTCATGAATATGGACTCGACATTAATATTGAGAAAACAAAAACTATGATAATTAGCAAAACAGACGATAAACCCACATTAAAGATAAGCGTAAATGGGAAAATCCTGGAACAAGTCAAGAGCTACGTATATCTTGGTCATATAATAACAGAAGATGGCAGATGTGAAACAGAAATCAAGAAGAGAATAGGAATGGCCAAAGCTACATTCAACAACATGAAACATATACTGACATCCAAACAGTTATCGCACAAATTAAAACTGAGAATCATAATGTGTTATATATATTCTGCATTTCTGTATGGTGCAGAAACATGGACGATGAATAAGCATTTGGAAGAAATAATTGAGGCTCTTGAAATGTGGATATATAGAAGAATGGGGCGATCTCATGGAAAGAGATGAAAACAAATAAGGAGGTCCTAGAAAATCTAGGTATGAACAGAGAACTAACGAGGGAGGTCAAAGTTCGGCAGCTAAAATACTTTGGCCACATAAAAAGGCATAACACCTTGCAGAAGACCATAACAGAAGGGAGAGTTGAAGGCAAACGTGCAAGGGGAAGACAGCGCTATAAGTGGGAAGATAACCTCAAGAGATGGACAGGAAAGAGTCTATCAGAGTGCACCACCAAGACAAGAGACAGAAGACGTTGGAGATCCATTACAGCCAACCTTCGTTGTGGAGATGGCAACTGATGATGATGATGATGCTCAATTCTGGAAACTTTCTGCATAAGTAATTAAAACAGGTACCATCTTTGTTCAGTGAATTTGGTGAATCCCATTTGCTGGCCAAGCAAGAATTTCATCATTTTAAGATCTACACAAACCATCCAGTTATGTTCTAAATACTTCAATTTTTCCAGAACTGTGCTTATTGTAGCTTACTCCTCCTTCATTGTAGAGGAATGAGCAATTGGAATTGAGCCATATTTGTTACCATTGTGTAAGAGAACACCCTTCAAACTTCTTTTAGAGCTGTCAATGAAAAGTCGCCACTCATCTGGTGTATAACTTACACCCATTTTGTTAACAAGACCTCCTACATTAGTACAAAACACAAGATTGTTTTCTTTAAAAAAGAATGGAATAAAACCTTGCTCTCTGCTGCGATAATATGTAACCTTTGTTTCAGCAGTCAGTAATTTTTTTTCTTTCAATCTTGAAGCCAAAAGTTCTGAAGATTCCTTGGAGAGATATAGATCTCAGATTAGATCATTTAGTTCAAGCTGGTCGAAGCGTTGTGCATCTGAAAAATCATCTTCGAAATCACTATCACTGCCACTTGTCGTTCCACATGCCACTGCTGTCTCATCTTCTAGCAGGGAATCCGAAATCTGACTGAAAGTTGGAATTGGTATGTCATCTCCGTGTGGAACAGGTCGCCTAGCAGAATCTAAATCTGAATATTTCCCCTTTTTGTGATTTTTTTCCATTAATTCCCTTAATATTCACAACACAGAAATAACAGTCATCATAGTGGTTCTTGGGCTCTCTCCAAACCATTGGAATTCCAAATTTTAAACATTTTCTTTTCCCACAAGTCCACTGTCGCAGGTGTTCAACACATGTTTTGCAAACAATATGAGGAGCCCAAGGCTTGTCCTGGTCACCTAGTTTTACTTTAAAGTAAACAAAGTATGTCTTTTTCACAAAAACAGTAATATGCTTCCTATGTTCTTCTTTGAAAGTGTACTCTCCACAAATATAACAAAATAAATGCGGTGAACGAAAACATGCTCTTTGTCGTAAATTTATTTTGAGAGAAAAGAGTCGTAGAAATAGTGGTCCGGTTTAGAGTGGAAAATGATGATGGAAAGCTCAGTGATAGAAAATGTAGAGATTTAATAGTTGCTTCACAGCGTGCTGGAGGAGAGTAAAGACAGACTTATTTACGACAATTCGTCTCTCTCAATCTTCTCTTCCGCTCTCCTGGTCAAACAATTATTTGCCAGTTTTCCAGACACGCATCTGCGCGCACACCGATTTGGTGTTTTTCACACACACAGACGATGTAGATACAAACTATATTAAACGAATAGGGGAAAAGTTGGGCTTTGGGTATATCCAACACACAGAACTAAATGAGTTTATGTGATTTTATTCACTTTAAACATCAATTACTAACAAATATCAGGTATTACATAAATTATCATAAGTACACAAATGCAAATAACAAGTTTGGGAGGGGTGAAGAAGATTGGTATCGACTAAGCCCTTCCCGCTTATTAGACAAAGATAAACCCAGTCCAGAGATAGATAATATCAGGAACACGGGTACGTTAACCTAACAGTAAAGTTAATTGCTCTGAAAGAGGTGTTACAAAGTTAGGTATAGGTAAGAGAAAAAAAACCTGTTCTTCCCAGCTGTTCTTCCCTTTTCTAAGCAAATGGAAAGGAGGGGGGTTTTAAACAGAGTTAACCAATTATTAACTCCCCCTTAAAGGAACAATGCAGGGAATACAGAAAAATTATATTACTAGGCAAGAAAGTTAACAACAGGGTTACAAAAGGAAAGATTAAATTTCCTGTCATTCATGCACACGCGTGAGGATCCACACTCATTTACTCACACACTTACCGAATGCAGCCTCAGACGATCCATAAAAGTATATAAAAACAGCAAGTATTCTTCTGACATATGAACTGTCTATTCCTTCGATGTCCCGCCCCAGATGTTTGCGAGAGTTTGTTGGTAACAAATATTCTCACTTATCGCAAGACTTGAAGACTAAGAGTTCTCGTGTTTTATTATATATAAAAAGGAGTCTATGGGATGGCACTAACACAGTTCGGCACAGGGGTGAAAATGAAGTGGTCTCTTTTAATCCTCCGCTATGGTAAAATTCCTTCAATGCATGATGATAGTTTTATTAAATCCAATTGAGGAAAAAAAACTAGGCTCAGTCACAGTCAGGAAAATATGTACTCTCTCACAGTAAACATAATATCGCTACTGTCGATGATTACCTTCCAGTTTATCTTACAGGTTTGTAAGGGTAATTTGATGATTATTCTTTAAAATGTTCTTGGGTGGGCTTTAGTTCATTTAATTCTGACAGCTAGGTCGCAAAAAGACCGCCACAAGATTGTATTTAAAAGAAATGTTTCTTCAATATGACTGGAAGTTTATAGGATGATTTCTTTATTTCTTTATTTATTTAGCTGGGACCGCAGGTACGATCACTCTGTGTGAAAGAAAAAAAGACATGTAACATACCGAAAAATCAAGCGCGATAAATTTCCCGTTAAGCCTATAATACACTCGAGTATTTAATTATGTATTTAATAAACACTGCGCGAATTCTAGTGGTTAAAACACACATCTATAAAACTAGGACTTAACTGAATTTATTAATTATAAATTCCTTCGCGACTTTAAAAGTTAATTTAAGCATCTATTATCTTTTGAAATAATATAATAGATAGATCATTATATTTAAAACTGGAACTCTTGAGATGGTTTAATTTAATAGATTTAAATTAACACAAAATCCATTGAAATAGAATGACTGAAATAGACCACTGATCACTTTACACAATATATATTACCGCTTTGCACAGAATAGAAATCACTGCAAATATATAAAATCCAGGGGAAAATCTATAACAAGATTTCAATAAAGCTAGTGCTTCTGTAAAGGTCTGGCCAGCGAGTGATAAAAATGTCTATTCTTCATGGTCTATTTATCTAAAATGGAATGTAAGTTGAGTGGGACATGATAAACTTGACAGCTTATTTGATCTCACGAACTTTTGGGGATCTGACCGCCAAATCAAGAGAAGAAGCCGCCCCCTGGTCTTCGTATCTACGCTCGCTGCTGCCCGTTTCGGTTTTCCCCATTTCCACGGTTCTGCGATTGACACCGAGACGCGTAAATAGCGGCAAGCAACTGCGTCTCGTATCAGGGACCACTACTGTCTTTGATAGCGCCGATAGTCTCCCCTAAAATCCCTCAGTCTGTCTCTTTGATCTCGTGCCGCATACTACATGAGTTCCGCGCGGTTCGCTCTGGCGAAACGAAAGGTTACAACAAATGTTCAGGAGTTCTAATGTTATGAAAAGCTAAGGGTCCCTTTAATCATCCATCATATCAGGGAAAATTCACTTGTCAAACTAGACGTACGTCACACTCTTCTTGAAGATGATGCCATTCTCTGTTAGAAGTGTAATAAAATAAGTAGCATACTAACATGCACGCGGTGGCTTACAATCTAAAAAAGGCAATGTCGTAGATTTTTGATAGGGGAATTAAGACTTGGGTTGGTCCCTTCTGAATAGATTAGAATGAGTGATAGTCACAGTGAGAGATAGTAATAGCAATAGATTTCCACGAGTGAGATGGTAGACTGTGATAGACGCTGTCTCTGAAATCGAGAAATCTTCTCTCTTTAACCTACCTTCTACGACAGATTTAGAGGATTCAGACAGTCTAAACACATATATATATATTACACATATATATATTCTATCCACTCACGTGCACGCACATACAAGACGACAGTTAGACGTACAGACGTGGGAAAACTATAACAGATGATTATATAGATATTCTAGAACGAGATGACCAACACGCTGATTAAGTTTAAAGGCAGTTTTAATTATCATCTAAAATCCCATCAGAACACATAAAATCACATCAAAGCATATACAAATAGTCATAAAAATCAAGGAATTTCTACAAGAAATGATAGACCCACAGTTATGTTCTTCCCTCGATGTTTAGCCCACAGCCCCGTTAGGAGAACGATGATAGCCCACAGAGTCACAGGTACATATGATTTGGGTCTAATATTTTCCCCTTTTGAAGGTATGAACTGACTTTGATAGCAGTATCTATTCTAAGGAAAAATATAGTTTAGCAACAAAATCTTGCATAAGGAAAGTTACAAAGTGAGTGAATCAAACGAAGAACATCCTTCAGTCTACTTTCACTCGGTTCTTTCATCAGGGCCCTGACTCACACAACCTTACCTACAATCGTGCTGTGGTTCGCCGTCTGGCGCAAGCCTTAGTGTACACTTCGTTTAATCTCTCTATCTGTGGATGAAGCGGATACCCAGCTCTGCAGATATTGGTTTCATTCAACGTGTCCGGGGAGCGTCCTCTTCGGGCGATCGTTCTTTCGTTACAGATTTAAGTTAATGTCACTTATTCACGAGGTAAGAGTTTGGGTTTCAGCGGGCACACAGTGTCAGAACACGAGGTTTCCCTTAATTAGGAAGATGACCGGTGGACAACTTCTCTCAACAGATAATCTTGGTTCACCACACACTTGGTCAAATAATGTCGGAAAAGTTAATGTTTTTTCTGTAATTATTCTCCCCACAAGGCAGTATGTACATTAGAGTTTGTGAAGAAATATGATCTGGCTCAAAGGCCCAGTATAGCATTTATTCTTTAAAAAAAAACCCATTAGGGGGATTTGTATTCTGTCTATCTCTGAAGGCACACGCCCTGTCAGACATGTGTTACTTGAAAAACCCACGTGGTTAAAGATATAAAATGTTTATGTTTCTCACAGGTTTGTCTCTGTACTAAACGCCGGCAAAGTTGGGTTACCCCAGTATTCAATGAATAAATAAAAAAACACATATGAAATATTTTACATATTATGTCCTTAATATAACTTACGTTTTGAACTGCAAGCGTAGAGCTTGACTTGACGTTTAAACTTTCCCGTGAAATAAGTTATATATAAAAATCAATCATCATGAATTAGGAATACATACGTATTCCGTCAACACTCATGAGGCATCTAGCATTTATAAGTTAGTTTAGAAAAATTATTCTCGTCTGATTATTTAGCAGTTAAATTAAATTCATTATAGCTACATGATTTTAAGCTAGAAATTATAATTTATTCTGTTTTCCACTGTAACTCATCAGCTAGAGAATATAACAGACTTATAAATTAATCAATCTGCACAAAAAGAAACTAGTAGGATAAAATAGGCGATTTAACACTTAATCACTCGCAAAATCTAGATATATTAAATATAATATTTACCTCAACACAGAACTACGGTATCACAACGAAACTAAGAGATTTCACTTATAAGTTTAAGTATCTAGAGCGAAGTGACCACGTCTACTGCAAATGGAGAATGAGTGCAATCAAGTTTCAAACTCTGGTTAATATCTTAAACCAGACAAAGGCTCCTACTATTTCCAAAAAACCCGATCTCTCCCCTCTCCTAACACCTACGTTAGCTTAGACGCATGCCGTAACTGTCACCAGTGTGTCTTCACACCTCCGTCTAACTATCTGACCGTGAGCGCGCGTGTCAGAGGCGAAATGCCAGACACTCTGTCTGCTCTGAGCGAGCATGGCTGGTGCGATTCACACCGCCGTCTAACTATCGGACAGTGAGCGCTCATGTCAGATGCGAATGTCAGACGACCCGTCTCCACTGCAGAGGGCAATTTCACACTTTGCCGGGAGCTAGCCTGACGAAAAACTCTCGTGACAGCTGCAAATGTAGACAATTTGTCTGCCCATCATGTCTGATAGACTGAAATCCAACCTAAAATTATCTCGTGCAAGGGACTGACACGTTAGGTAATCTACTGCGTTTCTAAATGAGAAAACGAAACCAGGCGAAAGTTTGAATGGGAAAATAGTAATGTTTATAGTCGCAAACGTACGAATGCGAAAAACACAGGAAAAGGATAAAGAGTGATAATAAAATAGAGGACACGGGTAGAAAAAAGAAGAGAATATAGAAAATTTATAGATCATAAAACTCTCTGTGACAGGCAATTCTGAGAAGAGTCTTGGAAAACTGAAACTGAGAGTAAACAAGCAGTTTTCTTTTGTAAAGGACTAGACAGCAATATTTTTTTACATAGCCTTAGATAGAAAATATTGTAATAATACAAAAATGTCTGTATCTCAAAACCTAGAGCTGCTACAGACAAGTAAATGTGATATTTGGATTGAGCAGGCCTCATTTATGTACAATCAAGAGTAAAATGTCTGGCACCAAAATTTTTTTT
The DNA here is from genome assembly GCA_024509875.1 of Oreohelix idahoensis. Taxonomy (NCBI): domain Eukaryota; kingdom Metazoa; phylum Mollusca; class Gastropoda; order Stylommatophora; family Oreohelicidae; genus Oreohelix; species Oreohelix idahoensis. The sequence goes on from JAMPIV010009724.1 coordinate 518,194, forward strand.
TTTTTTGTTTTGTTTTTTTTTGGTAGGGCTGTGTTATTCATCACTACTCCCGTCGGAGTCCGGAGTCGCTCTGCTGTCGGGTTTCCCGCACGACTAGTCAGAAACAATCACCAGCTTTTGCAGTGGTGGTTCAAGTATATACTATTTTCATATGTTGAGGTTGCCAGCCTTGTATATAACCACTTAGCAAGAAAGCTGTAGAATTTACATTAGTAAATAAATTGTTTACACCGACCCCAAAATTTTGGAAATACACAATTTCCTTGCACAGATTTAGACTGGACACAGCTCTGTATTAGAAGCTTCGAAATCACTTAGTTCTGGAAATTAGAGTTAATTCCTCTGACGGCGGGTGTTCTGTGAAATCCTGGCCTGGGAAAACTTTTGTTAAATTCCGCTATGACTTGTGATCAAATTCCTAGGATTCCAGTCTTGTTAATTAAAGTCCTGGCCCCTTTAAGTTTCCAGACGTGTGTTAAAAAGGCGGGTTTACTTGTGAATTCCAAAGTTGCCCAATACTCGATCTGTTACTTATAGTTGTGGAATTTCTAAGTCCAATGTCTCTTTTTTCTTTCTGGCTTTTAGGAGTCGCTGATATGACTTGTGCGCTGTAGTCTCTCTGTGTGATCTGTGTCTGTGTTTTCATCACACTATATTCTCAATTTTTAGTGCAAATCACAGATTGCTCTTTTCCGACTAGTGTGCCAATGAAATACATTGTATATTTCAGCTCCTCAAAGTGTACCAATCGAATCAAATCTTGTTCAGCTCTACGTGGGTAGGGCCGTTTTCAAATTCGAGAAAATACCCCCACGTGTTTCACAATATTAAATGTAATATCTACGCGTGACCTCTTACAATGATGTCATATTGTTGCGTCAGACTTCCAAATGCATCCTGTGCACAACTCATAAACACCATATGTGAACTCATTTGATGTCCAGATGCTACCTATCGCCAATATGGTGTCTCCAGACAGATTGTCGTGATAATCACACACAGGGATGGTCCCGTGAAACGATAAACGCATCTACCACCTGTGTAATCTGCCCACCTCAGATAGCTATCTCAGGCAGACAATCTTGGCTTCTATAGATGTTGATCGGGCGAGACCGTCTTTTCATGATAAGAATATCGCTCGCTGACCGGTGATAATGACTGGGTATTGATACGATAATACCCCAGTTCACCTGGCGGAACGTAAATAAGTCTGAGGAGTGGTAAACAAGATAAAGACCGTCCAATAGCAAATACTTCCGCTGGGGAGTGGAGTGTTAGAGACTTTCCCCCACTAGATTCAGCATAGAGAGTAAAATAATTAATGGTAGGCCATAAAAACATGCCAAATAATAACGGAGAGTGAGAGGAAGAGAAAAATGACGAAAAAAGTGATCCTGCCGGAGTGGACGTGAGATCGCACAACCGCATCCTCACAATTAACTCTCATTTTATAACATAACATGCTATGGCACATTAACATTACAGCATGCGATCCTGTTTGTCCTGCACATGATTTCATAGCAGGTGGCGATTTCGCTATCTCTTGTAAAGTCGATTTATTGGTCATTTTAAATTTTATTTTGTTTCTTGGAATAAAAACAAACTTAATTGTCAAATGACAGTTATTGCTCCTTTTTTCCACATGTTGTTATTTTATATATATATATATCCTGTGGGTATAACAGTAGATGCATAATTGGGAATATGGTGTTAGGCCCATATTACAGCACAAGTGACTTTCCAGAGTAGCTCTGGTAATGGGTCGACCCAGGAGCCGTTTGTGGCCTAAAAATTTTCCGCCTCATCTGGGGATCGAACCATAGACCACTGCGCTAGGAAGCCAGTGCACTAACCACTATGCTACCGCGGCTCCAGGGTATAACAGTAGATGTAACAAATTAGAAACAGAAAGTGACTTTCCAATCAACTTGCACAACCCTGGTATTAACAGATCAACACGCATGTTCCAAGAACGATCAGTATTTTAGGTCAACGGAAACGTATTTTATCTGACAAAATCTGTGTCTTCGTTACTCCATCTGCGAGTTTTGTTTTAACATTATGTGATATTTAATTATAAAGTCTGCCATCACTGGTGTCAATACGTTGTCGAGGTATGGCGGCTTGCGTACCCTGATTACCCCCAGAGCGATGCCAGCGGGAGTTTTACTCCTGGAAGGTTCTACCAAGCTGGACAGGTTTGCGCGGGCAGGGGTCAGACTAAAGCAGACACCCTGGTCCTCCAGGTTGGGGGTTTTAGCATAGGGCTGACACCCCTGTCTATGTAAAAAAGAAATGAAGTTACGGAAACGACAACAAATGAACAAACTTTGCTGCGGGATGGACATCCGGAGTCTGAGGCTCGTATGACTGTCAGTGGTGAAAGCCGAAAGGAAGCCACTGACACGAAACCAGACGTCCTGACCGCAAAACGCGAAACAAGAATGGGATTTTGAAATGTCAGGACAATGAACGAGACGGGTAAACTAAAAAAGGTCACAGCAGAAATGAGAAACTATGGATTACACATTCTAGGGATAAGCGAGAGCAGATGGACAGGGGCAGGAAAAGTTAAAACAGCAACAGGAGAAACAGTACTTTACTCTGGAAGAGAGGATGGACAGCACAATGAAGGTGTAGCCATTATTCTACAGAAAGGAATAGAAAGGACATTACTGGAATGAAAACCCATCAACAATAGACTGATAAGAATAAGATTGAGAGGGAGATTCACCAACACTACAGTAATACACTGCTACGCACCAACGAATGACAGCGATGAAGAGGTCAAGGATGAATTCTATCAACAACTGCAGAAAGAAATGGAAGACACACCTAGATATGATCTTATCGTAGTAATGGGAGACCTCAATGCGAAAGTTGGAACACACAATACATATAATGAAAGAGTAATGGGGAAATGCGGCAGCGGAACAGCAAACGAAAATGGGGATAAATTAATAAGTTTCTGTAGCATTAACAACCGGGTCACTGGAGGAACACTTTTCCCACACAAAGAAATTCACAAATTAACATGGGAATCACCAAATGGTCGGGACAGAAACCAGATAGACCACATCATGATTAATGGTAGATGGAGACATGCATTACAAGATTTTAAGGTAAGAAGAGGTGCAGATGTGGAAGTGATCACCATTTAGTAGTAACAAAACTGAAAGTGAAACTAAGAACGGCTGGACCAACTGTAACTACACAGAAAAGGTTTGACATCAGCAAATTGAAGGCCCCCCCCCCCTGGACCCAAAGATGCAGCAATAGAGAATGCAGTCAGCGACCCATAGCTTGACTGCTTGCGTCAGGGTCAGCGAACCAGAGCTGACCAAGACCCTACTCCACCTCCACGTGGTGGTCCTGGAAACAGGCTGCATCACTGCAGTCTGCCTGAGAGAGTAAGGATCGAAGAGGGAAGGCAAACCCGGTCCCAATAAATGCCGTGCGGAAGTCGGATGTGTCGGCCGAAAGACGCAGATATCGCAGCTCCGGTCTAAACAGACACAACGCAACCAACGTCCTTTTCAGGACGAACGAGGAAGAAGAAGGAAGAAGGACCCCCTTACCAGAAAAGCTTTTGTGGCTGATAAAAAGAAGCGATATCAATTTGCCAAAAGTCAGGAAAAGACATTGACTGATGATATAGACCAGAAATTTAAAACCATTTCAACAATGTATAAGGAAAGCAGCAAATCATGCTTGGGATTCCAGGAAAGGAAGAAGCAAGACTGGATAACACCAGAAACATTAAACACCATAACGAGGAGAAAGGAAATGAAAAGAAAGAAAACAGAAGCGAAGTCCCCCAGGTTAAAACAACTATATAGCGAACAGTACAGTCAGCTGGACAAGAAAGTTAAACGGCAAACCCGAGCCAACAAAAGGAATTTCCTAGACGATCTTGCAAGACAGGCAGAAGAGGCAGCACTGAGAAATGAACAAAGCACAGTATACAAAATAACTAACATCATCAGTGGAAAACGAGGTGCAAACAATATTACATTAGTAAGAGATAAGCAAGGAAATCTCATCACGACAGCAGAGGGACAGGAAACAAGATGGGCCGAGCATTTCAGAGAAACTATGAACAAGGAGCCACCATAGACACAACTGAATGTTCCTGAGGCTGAAAACGATCTAGATGTTAATACAGACATTCCACGAAAAGAGGAAATCATCACAGCAATCAAAGGGTTAAAGAATGGAAAAGCTCCTGGCCATGATAACTTAAATGCAGAGCTACTTAAGGGGAGGTTAAACCCCCAAAATGAAAAACACAGAATTATAAGTTAATATCTATATCTGGTCATTTATACAAGCAAAATGACTCAAAAAAATACAAAACATTGAGGTATATACTAAAAACTTGCAATCTATGGCGGAAAAACAGTGAAAAAAAGGCAAATTTTAGCTTTTTTGGGTATTTTGTTGCCCAAGATATCTCAAATGTGAGTACAACTTGAGTTATGAAATGTGGCTGTTTCATTTGTTAATATACGATAATGATTGTATACTAAAATAATTTTCATTGGTTTGATATCTGAGTTTTTTTGGATTTTAACATACCAATCGACAAAAAGTTGAAATTTTTAAGGGGGGTATCTTAGCTATTTCTTAACAGTTTTGTAGTTTGTTAACATATATCCTTTATTTTAGTTTATTTTAATAAGCACTATGTGTACAGCATGTGGCCCAAAATTTACTGCTGTATCACTAATAGTTTTTGAAAAATCATGGGCAACGTGCCCACATTTGTGTGAAAAATGAGGTTTTGAGAAAATTACGAAAAAAGGGAGGAATTACACTTTTACACAACATTTACTCACCTCAGTATACCCCTGCTATGTAGGAATCATCTCTGGTATTTTTCTTTATTGATTCCATGGTCTGTGTCATACTTTGCAGCTTACTTTTCATTAAATTCTTCATTTCAGCAGACTGTATGCGCTTTTCGTCAGTTTCCGAAAAAATACATCCTTTCTCTGGTAGACATGTACTATGTGGGGGGAAGCGATTGCTCTACCCTCAGCAGACTCAGTACATATAGGAGAGGCTTTGCTCTCAATATTCACAAGATTAGGATACCCTTATCAGATATTACCTGCAGCTTTATTTGCGTATATGGAGGTACCTTACCACTCTACTGGAATACCTCCAGCCACGTTATTATTTCGATGACCCATCAAAGGACCCCATGGTTAATAAAAATTAGCCAGTCAAAATTATTTTTACACATGAAACTATGTTTGAAAAACTTGAATTCTGTTTGCTTCAGGGAAATGAATATGGTACCAAAAAAATTAAAATCCATGCATTAGAAGCAATCACAAATATACCAATTTGTATATTTTACATATATAATTAGGTAAAAATATACTTACCTGACATACTTTAAAAATTTATATAAAATCATCCACAAAGGTTTTAGTGAAAATAAACATACAGAAATGTGGGCAAATGAATGTACTTTCCAGTGCAATATGTATCTAAAATTTGATATTTTCAATGAAATTCTTCATTTTTGGGGGTTAAACCTCCCCTTAAGACAGACCCTGAGCTAGCAGCAGAACTATTAGAACCACTATTTGCACAAGTCTGGAAAACAGTGACAACACCAACGGAGTGGAACAAAGGAATAATTGTCAAATTGCCCAAGAAGGGAGATCTTGCAGACCGCAATAATTGGAGAGGAATCACTCTTCTCTCAGTTCCCAGCAAAATACTAGGCAGGATAATTATACAGAGAATTTCAAAAGCAGTAGACCACAAACTGAGAAAAGAACAAGCAGGATTTAGAAAGAACAGAAGATGTGTAAATCAGATATTTACCCTCAGGAACATTAAAGAGCAGTGCTCAGAATGGCAAAGACAGCTGTACATTAATTTCGTTGATTTTGAAAAGGCTTTTGACAGTATACATAGGGACAGTTTATGGAAAATACTGAGGGTTTATGGAATTCCAAGCTGCATAGTGTCAATCATAAAAAGCCTCTATGCCAACTTTACGTGTAGCGTTGGGCAGAGCAACTTAACCTTTGAGGTGAAGACAGGAGTACGTCAGGGATGCCCCTATCAACCACTCTATTTTTATCAGTCATAGACTGGGTGATGCGCCAGACAACAGAGGGCAGTCCAGGAGGAATAAGATGGACTACATTTTCTACATTAGAAGATCTGGAATATGCAGATGACATTGCACTACTAGCACATTCACATCAACACATCCAGGAAAAAACGGATAGACTTAATAAGTATAGTCAGCATGTGGGCTAGAACATCAATCTAAAGAAGTCAGAGGTCATGACGTTCAATGTGAGCAACCCTGAGCCCATATCAGTAAGGAATCAGCAACTGGAACAGACAGACACCTTCATGTACCTAGGATGCATAGTAACACCAGACGGCGGAGCAAGCAAAGACATCAACAACAGAATTTACAAAGCAAGAACAGCCTTTTTTAGCCTAAAGAACTTCTGGAAGTCCTCTCAGTACAGCACAAGGACAAAATTAAGATTATATCAGAGCTGTGTGCTTTCTGTGCTTTCTCTATGGTGCGGAATGCTGGAGAGTTACAGAAAAGGAAATGTCGAAATTGTCCTCTTTTCACACAACATGCCTAAGAAAAATTCTCAGAATTTTTTGGCCGAATACCATCACCAACCAAGATCTGCTTACTCGGAGCAAGCAAGAGGACATGCACACCATCATAGCTGGCAGACGCTGGAGCTGGGTTGGCCATGTCCTCAGAAGAAACCCCGATGCCATCACAAGAACAGCTATGCCATGGACCCCTGAAGGAAAACGAAAGAGAGGCCGATCAAAAACAACTTGGCGGAGGACTGTGGAGGCTGAGATGCAAAGAATGAACCAGAGTTGGGACACTGTACGAAGGATGGCCACCGACCGAGCAAAGTGGAATAAATGTGTTGTTGCCCTACAAGACGCCACCAGGCGTGAGGGCCACTGACTGCTTTGACGGTCGGCGGCTAAGGATCAAAGAAGAAGAAGAAGAAGAAGAAGAATTATAAAGTCTTTAATTATATGTCATCTGGCAGTGGTCCTATTTAGGAACCATATAATTTAATTACGTCATCTGTTCTGTTTTAATTATGAGGTTGGAGCTTCCTATTTATAAAATCTGTCTTTACTACCTGTATATCATATTTCTTTCGCCTCAGTTAATTTTTTTCCAGGTCTTGATTATTAAAGGCAGCTGCAGGCGACCCAGAAGCGTTGGGGGTCTGCTGTAGAAACACTGAGCTCCCTAAAGATCTAAGTTGATAACATCATGTTTATTTTTAACCTTTCAGAGTATTTACAATGTGGACTAAGTGGAGCCTATCTGTAACTTTAATCTCTGCTGGACGATCTGCTTTATTCAATTTCGTCAACAGAGCGGTGGAACATTCAAACTAAATGGTATTTTACCGAATGTTTCTTTACTTCAAGGAAAAGATCACTTCATATCTTATACAGTTCACGAATCAAGTGAGTTTTCATAAGCTAGCTCGTGGGTTTTTATGCGGAACGCGGTTAATCTTTAATCTTGGGGATATTGCGCTTTTGAATGCAATGGAGAGTTGACTAGGGTAAATTTCCCCCCAAAAAACATTTATTTTTTTCTCTCTGCGCCACATAAAAATCTACTACATCAGCCCCTGCGCTCTATCGATAAAACGCGATTGACTGGTTGGAGTTACAGTGATAGTTTCATAAATAAATAGGATTTCCATACAAATATACAGTCTTAACGTACAACAGTCACAGGTATGCATACCAACGCATTTGATGGTATAAATCTATTGGTTGCCATGGAAACCATCCTATATCTCAATTCACTAAAGTTTTTTTTTATTTGTTGAGTTATGAGTACCACAGTTTAAATGGAATCTCATCATTGTATTTTAAAACTTTTGTCATATTAGATTTTTGATAACTTAATGAGATTCTGAGACATAGAACTTTAAATTCGGATCTAAAAATAGTAACACATTTGTCGAAATTTTACAACATAGTGTGTGCAATAAATCATAATTTTGAAAAGATAAAATTTGAAAAAAATTGGTATGATTTACTGGAAAGTCTTTGTGCCAGATCTTATGTTGATTGACTAATAAATAAGAAAGTTGTAAAAAAATTTGTAATATAAAACATGGTTCTGAGAAATCCATTGTTTTCTTCATGAAAAAGAAAAACTTCTTTAAACAATGCTATTTGCAACATCATAATAGACCTACTTCTGACAAATGCTATCGATATATTTAAATTCAGGAGAATATACATTTTTGTACATAAACTAATTCCAATTTCCATTTTTGTCCTGCTTTTACTTAAAATGCACTGCCACTCCAACCCTTGGTAACCATTTTTAACTTGGTCGAGCCTCTATGCTTTGGTTTTTGCAGCCGTTCTGTTTCATTACTATCAGGTCTGGTATTTTACTTAAGAACCTCGTGTAGTTCCCGGGAGTCTGATGAGACAAAGAATATAAAGGCCTGCTGCTACCTCAGCCATGTCGTATGAGGCGACTACTGTCAGGTTCCAACCTCATCGTGTAAAACTAAGTACTACCGAAACCATCGCGACAAGAGCGCGTGCATGTTTTGGTGCAGACTTTCTGCAAGGGGGGTAACTGTAGTGATGGCTCCATGTTCGATAGGATTGAAAAGAAAAGTAATTGATTGATTGATTTTACTTAAGAGTTCAATGATTCTTCAATACTCGGTCTCTGTTTCTTCAATCCGTTTTCCTTGTTTTTATGTAGCGGGCGCGTAGAAATGGCGTTCATAGCCCTCAGGCACATAACAAAAGAAAAATATTGGAAAATAGTAAGAGAAAAATTCTCCCTTAAAATCAATTCTAATCCTCTGCCGTATAGGAAATGCATAGCTGTCCTTAGAAATCCCCATTGCAACTAAAAGCTTTCTACTCCGACAAGATGGCTAATCCTTCATTGTTGTTCCGTTTAAGCATTTAAAAGATCCCATCTGAATCAGTGTCATTTTATAACACGTCATCCTGCTGCCATTTCGTCACCATCACCATTATTATTCTCATCATTATAATCGTCATCATTATCTTCAGCATCGTTATCATCATAATCATCAACATCATCATCATTAACTTTCAGCTCACAGTAGGGAATATGCCTTCAACATTCATGCTTAGCCATACTGTGCCGTCCTTTCAAAGTCTTTCTATGTTGTATTTATCCTCTTCATGCATGTCTCCATTTTCCTTCTCCGACTGGTTTTCAGTATTCCTGTATTACTCTAAGGATTACTGCCGAGTAAAGCGGGCTCTGTTATAAGACATAGAATATGACGTCTGCTCCCTTCAGCATGTTGTATAGGGTGACTAATTTGAGAATTTAACAACCTCGTTATATAACACTATTTGCTACATAAACCAGTACTGGAGGAGAACTTGGTGTAGGTTTCCTGCTAGGAACCAGCGGTAAGGGTAGCTCCATGCTCCATAAGGAGCGACAAGGCACATGATGATGAGTAAAGCTATCAGCAGGTTTCCTCAAAGTCCAACCTAATATGGCAGCGTCTTCTTCTCACCTCTTTTCTCCCCAAGCACTTGTCTGATTCCTGTCATCAGTTTCGTATTGGTGATGTTTGAATGTCTTTGACACCGAACTATTTTGTGCAATTATAAAATTTTGGAATCACTGAAATCCACTCACTGTTTTAAAATTCTCGTGACCTAGATTCATTCCTACTGTTCCATCACGTGCTCAAGCTGAGGTGGTTTTTGTAGCAATTTATTTTAAAAGGCTGGCAACCTTTTATATAAAACTAGCTGCAACAGACACTCGAGCTCCAGAGAGCACTTCGAGGCTTTAGTGCAGGCTTCCTGCAACGGGATAATGTTGCCAGCCTCATAACCTTTGCATCCAGATATGTTTGACTACAACAATGAATGCAGGTCAGAAGGAACTTAAAGAAATAAGATTTAGTAATATCATCAGGAGATGTAGCAGAAAGAACGCGATATAATTCAAATCCGTCATGTTTTGTCGGGTTACTTCCTCACGTTTCCTCTAATTTTTAATGGCCCGCGCGCGCAAAAATTTCCAGTTGTGCAATTTTGTTCCCAGTGACAAAATCTAGTGAGCACTAAATTGAGTGTATGTTATTGTTATTGTTATCAAAATCGACCTCACTGCACTCCGGGCAAGCCTATAGGTGATCAGTTCCCCCATGAAAACGTGGAAGAGTATGAATGCTAACTGTTTCCGTAGCGAGAATTTGTATACATCCCGGAATCATCCTGTCCATCTTTGCTAGTCCTACGTTTTATGCCAAATTCCAGCAATCTTAGCTTTGTTGAGTTCCCACTATGGGTGCTCTTGATGCCAGACTAGCAGCTGTCTCATTGCCGCGTGCCACTGTATGTCCAGGACATAGAGGACATCCACAACAGTTCCTGAAAATTCGAGGTTTCTATGGATATTTTCCATTTATGCTGGAGCCATCCACTTGGGACCTTCTGAAGCATGGACTGAGAGTCTGAATAAGTGTATGTAAAATTGTAAACCTGAAATTATTGTTTATTTAAAAAGTCATTCTCTTAGCTGTTATTTCATTTGCACATTTTAACAGAAAATGTCTTGTGACTCTACTCCAATCATGTCTTTCACCATAGCTGTCGCCTCTAGCACATCTACTCTAATAATGTCTTCCACCATACCTGCCACACCAGCACATCTACTTCAGTCATGTCCTCCGTTGTACCTATCACCTCCATCACATCCACTGCAATCATACCCTCCACCATACCTCGCACTCCTAGCACATTCACTTCAATAATGTCCCCCATTGTCCCTCTTAACTCCAGCACATTTACTGCAGTCATGTCCTCTATTGTACCTCTATACAACTATACATCTTAACTCCAGCACATTTACTGCAGTCATGTCCTCTATTGTACCTCTATACAACTATACATCTTAACTCCAGCACATTTACTGCAGTCATGTCCTCTATTGTACCTCTATACAACTATACATCTTAACTCCAGCACATTTACTGCAGTCATGTCCTCTATTGTACCTCTATACAACTATACATCTCAACTCCAGCACATTTACTGCAGTCATGTCCTCTATTGTACCTCTATACAACTATACATCTTAACTCCAGCACATTTACTGCAGTCATGTCCTCTATTGTACCTCTATACAACTATACATCTCAACTCCAGCACATTTACTGCAGTCATGTCCTCTATTGTACCTCTATACAAACTATACATCTCAACTCCAGCACATTTACTGCAGTCATGTCCTCTATTGTACCTCTATACAACTATACATCTTAACTCCAGCACATTTACTGCAGTCATGTCCTCTATTGTACCTCTATACAACTATACATCTCAACTCCAGCACATTTACTGCAGTCATGTCCTCTATTGTACCTCTATACAACTATACATCTTAACTCCAGCACATTTACTGCAGTCATGTCCTCTATTGTAACTCTATACAACTATACATCTCAACTCCAGCACATCTACTCCAGTCATACTTCTTTTTTTTTTTTTGCAAGGGGGGGGGGGGGAGAGAGAGAGAATGGAGAGGGGGTGTTAAACAACAAAATTCTGACCCGACCTTCTTGAATCCTTTTTTCTTAAATGGGAAATCCATTGATATAATGACTCAATATTAATGTTAAGGGAGTCAATACAATTAATGCCTAACTTTCATTACCAAAACATTGTTGCGTCCCCTGTTTCTGTAGGGGACAAACCGACAGACGTTCTAAAATATAGATTAGATGGTCAATGTGCCACGAAAAATAACTGAAAGACCTGTGTGCTCTGTTAATGAGTGGTCAATTTAGCTTTCATGGTGCAATGCGCGACTTTTCCGTATTTTCACGAAAAGCTGACAGGGTTTTTTCATTGTTCGTTTCAGTGTGTTTTACTTAGACAATTAGTATGTAGGGGATGTGATGTAGACAACTATTTCCGTTATATTTTTAGCAGACGTTTTTATATAACAGCAAACTATAAAAGGATATGATTATCCAACTATCTATGTGGTTGCGTTTAACCGATTATCAGTGTAACGCTATTTAACCAACTAGCCGGACTGGATCATTTAACCAGATCTCTGGGTTATAACACTTACCCAGCTATCAGAGTTGCAGTATTTAATCAAATAAGTTACACCCTAGACCAGTCTTTACCAACCTTTTTGTCCTGGAGGAATTCTTGAAATAATTTTCAGGTCTCAGGGAACACGTACATAAAAATTATATCTACAGCTCATGGTACTTTAGCGTGATCAGTAAGTTGTAAATATAATAGTCCAATTAAAAATTGTCAGTTTTCTTTTGAGTAGAAAATGATTTTTTTTTTTTGTGGATCTGTTTATTATGGCCAACGTATCAACCTACTCTTTTAGTGTGGTATCCCCTCCCCACAAAGTCAGAAGTAAAAGTAGAAGAAACTTCAGTTTTTCTTTTTTAAATTTCCTATTTTATTTTTTTAACCTTATCCAAGTAGGCCTACACATCTTATCACAATTTTCTAATCTACGAGGTGTTAATGAAATATAGTATTTGCAAGAGTGAACAGGATCCTATTGCGCACTGTCATATGGGACTGCTCGGTCACTGTCTACCATCGCCCGGCGACCAAAGTTCAAAAAACGACGTTTATATTTTTTCAGTGACGATCTGTCGCGGAACCCCTATCGTCCTATCAAAGGTTCCGCGTAACCCCGGTTGAGAAACCTACCCCTAGAAAATGAAAGAATATGATTGCTGTACCCTCAGGCATGTCGTACAAGGCGACTAATGTGAGTTTGTGCATGAGGCTGGCAAACTCATTACGTAAATAAATTTCTACAGGAACAACCGCTACAAGAGCACATAAATGCTTGGGGCAGGTTTCCTGCAAGGAGACCAGGTGCAGTTGTGGCTCCATGCTCCGTAATGAGCGAAATAAAAAAATGATAATTATGATGATGAAGCTGCACCCTATAGCTAGTTGTTCCAATCCCATTATTGACCAAACTATCAGTTTTATATCATTTCACCAGCTTTATAGATTACATAATATTTGGCCAGTTATGTATACTACATTGTTTAGCCAACAATCTACCTTTATTATTTAGCCAGCTAAATATGTTATCATTTGGCTAAGTGCTTATAAGTTAGCTGTGTATGCGTCAACAATCGGTCATCTATATGCGTTCATTATTTAGCCAACTGTGTGTTACATGGCCCCGTAAAGTTCCCGGGAGTCACTGAAGAGGCACAGAAAGAACAAACCTACTGAACTTTCATGCATGTCGTACCAGACGACTAATGGCAGGTTTTGCATCGGGCTGGCAACCTTGTTATGTCAAAGAAGTTACCATAGAAACCACCGCTGTAACTAAATTGTGCAGACGTTTTGGGTGACCAACTACAGTTGTTACTTCATACTCCGTTTTAAGGACAAAGGAAAATAATGATGTAAATGACGATGGTTGTGATATATTTAATCATTTGGCCAATTATTTGCGTTTATTATTTAACAGCCTGAATGTGTTTCATCATTTGGCCAAGTGTTTGCGTTTATTATTTAGCTAACTGTATATATTTCAGCACTAACCATGTATATGCATTCAGTATTTAGCCAACTAATTATGTTATTCATCACTTGGCTAACTATCCTTGTTAGATCATTTAATCAACATTATATATTAAACATTTAACTTTTGTCTTACGTCGCATCAGAAAACCAAACCTTACATCAATTAACCAGCTATTTACGTAACATCATTTGACTAACAATCAAGGTTATGTAACTATCCACACTACATCACTTTACCTACATTTAACGTTACATAATTCGACAAACTGTTATTGGCACAACAAGGTCCCGACAGATGGCATGGAACCAACCAAATCAATCATCATATAGTCAAGAGGTGGATGTACCTATTTATAGTACAGTGTCTACGGCCATATCCTTGGTATTTCGTGAAAGGAGAAAGTCACCCATTTCGAGGTGCTGTCACGTGCTGGCTTTCAAAGCATGTATATACTGCTTAGACAGCGCGGAACCCCTACCGACCTATCTAAGGTTCCTATAAGATAAACATTTAACCTCAATCATCCGCGCTTCAGTTCACACATCTGTAATCGAGTATGGCCTGGGAATACTCACGCTGTCAATTTCACAATGTGAACGACTGGAAAGCATTCAAAACGAAGAGTTGCGTATAGTCTTGGGCTGCACGCGAGATACCCATATTGTGATGATGCGGCACATGCTTGGATTGCTGTCAATTAGATCCAGATATACGATGGCCCAGGTAAAAGCGTATATGCATGTAACCACAGACAAAAGGCATCCCCTGCATGGGAACATAGCTGACATCAAAGGAACGAGAATAAAGAGGGGGATATCACGGATGGCGCAGGCAGAGGAGACTATTAGACAAGTGACCCCAGTTGAAAGTATATTCAAGGCAGAAGATGGGAGGAAGTCAGATGAGAGCTGGATGAACTACCAGCAAGTCATCATCTGCCTTGTTAGAGAATGCAGAACTTGGGCCAATGGGAGAGCAGAGCTGGAAATTGATCAGCTTTTAAATAATAATACTGGGGATGATGATGCCATTGTGTACACTGATGGATCTGTAATCTGTGGTAATAAATCAGGGTGGGGCTTCTCTGCTAGAGTAAAGGGCAGAACCGTCGCTGAACATAGCGGGGCTTACATGATAACAACCTCCCGCATGAGAATGGAGGTAGAGGCAGTTACTGCTGCCTTTAGATGGCTATCTGAGACTTTATTAACAAAGGCAGGTATTGTATCAGACTCACAATCCATGCTTCGAAAGGTCCAAAATGGCTGGCTTCGACATGAATAGAAAAACCTCCATAGAAGCATTGAATCTTCAAGAACTGATACGGATCTACTGTCCTGGTCATGTCGGGAGACGTGGCAATGAAAGAGCTGACAGACTAGCTTCAAGAGCACCCATAAAAGGTGCATTGGCCATGGATAAGGAAGAAATACTGAGGGCTATTCATGTTCGTCTATTAGAGAATGACACTGCAATCGATGAATCATCAAGGCTAAGATTGCTGGAATTTGTCATCAAATGTAAGACCAGCAGTGATGGACGTCTGAGAGGACGCATCCGCCGTGTATACAACCAGTGCGCAACAGGAACAATTAGCATTCATACCCTTCGACATTTGCTGAGGGAGACTGAACACCTATGGGTTAGCTCGGAGTGCAATGATGTCGATTCTGATTAACATTAACATTGACATTAACATTAGACAGCGCGGATTACGCTGGCTTGTCCATGTCCGCCGCATGGAAGATGGTCGCATCCCTAATGACAAAACAACAGTCGGGCGACCGCAGCTGAGGTTCAAAGTTCAAAGTTGTGTGCAAGAGAGACATGAAGGCACTGGACATACATCCATCAACCTGGGAGGATGAAACTGCCGATCGCACCATGTGGCGATGCTCCCTACTGCTCCACCGCATATTAGGCGAAAAGAAGCTCTCACAACAAGCAGAAGAGAAAAGAACACGCCAAAAGGAGCACCAGGACAAAAGGTAGCTGAGGAATATCACCTCAGGGGCGAATTACTATAGTCATTCATGACTGAAGGGGCCACTATTGACCTATTTAGTTCATCGCCTTAAGGTGTTGACCTATTTCTTTCTTAGCACTATCATCATCATCCTTTAACTCCCCAAGGCCTTCAACAAACGAATGCCAAGTTTCCTGGTCCATGCCATCAGCTCTGTGTCTTTCTGTGACAGCGCCATCTTGAGGTCTGTCGTTCTCGGCGCTGGCCCCATCTGGGCAGTCATGTTGTCTATGTGGTTTAGTGCCTTTTGATCACGTTATCTTCAAGCAGATTTATTACAAGGCCATAATAAGCCTACGAATTAGTTGTGTTTTTGCTCTAGTTGTGTAAATCTGTGTTTTCATGCATTCTGGAGCAATAATCGCGTGTGTTATCTGTGTGGCGCAGATTAATGCGCGTAAGCGCGCAGTAAATTGAGTGGTTAGGCCAGGGCCTATAAAAGGGGTAGCAAGTGGCGAAACTGGGATTGTTGAGACAGCCGCCCAGTGAGAACAGACGAAGAAGACACACAAGAGCCAAGCTGTAAATGCCTTGAGCACACAGTCTATGAACACTGACTGGGTGTTCGTTTGATTTTTGTTGGATTGTTTGTTTGGTGTTCGGTTCTGTTCGGTAGAATTAAATGTTGACCTGCATAAGGCTTTGGGTTGCTTGAATTGTTAAGTCTGCTGCTGAGAGGGTTGCAAGCAACCAATAATTGCAACCCCTGTCAAACGATCCTTTATAAATTTTCTTGGTGCACGGGTCTGGGGTGTATTCTTTCCATACTTGTTTTTCCTGTATTTTTCGCATCACTCGGTTGCGAAAAATATTTTCTTCAGTATTTTTAAACTTTACCTGTTTCTTTCTCAAAACTGAGAATCGCGCTAGGACGATATTACGTAGATGTCAGGGCTGCAGGGCGTCAGAAGGCGTGATAAGTCGGTTCGCTGAACATAGGACGTAGACAATAGTCTACATTCTCACCGAGCGCGCGAGCTTCTTCTCGGCATAAGTCCCGGTGAGGTGTGATACTTTACATCTGCACCGGTCAGTATTCAGACATTTGTCTGAAAAATCCCCAAACTGACACGGCGCTCACTGTGGGCCATGGTCAGCTGTGGTGTGAAAACTGCCCTGCATTGGAGACAGGTTGTCTGAGATTTGAAACTGACACGCGTACATCTTGGTCAGTGGTGGCAGTTACGACATGTTAGGTGTGAAACGTATCGTTTAAGCCGGAAAGGGGAGAGCATTTCGTTCTACGAAATAATAGTTCATCCTTTGTCTGGTTTAAAATATTAACCCACGTTTGAAACTATTTCATTTCACTCAGTAACTTTGCAGTTAGACTAGAACAACCTTCGTTCGATTTCTAGAAATCTCTGTAAATAGAGATGGCCTTAGTTTGGTCGAAGTCGTTTAACGTTCTTAGTAATTCTGTGGTTGAGGTATATTAATATTATATATAATAGATATCTAGTTTTGTGAAGTGATTTAGTGTTAAATCGCCGATTCCATTTTAAACTAGTTCTGTGTGCAGAGTGAATATTTTGATAGTTTGTTATTTCTTTAAATCGTCGAGTTGCAGTGGAAATACAAAAAAATTATATTTTTAGCTTACCCCAGTCTTAGAAATAAGCACTGGTGTATTGTTATCATAAAAATAGTCAGACTGTGAAAACCCTGGCCCAGTTGGTAAGAAGTAGTACCAGGATTTAAGGTGTCTCCTCCCTGTGACTATCTTATGATTACTTATATTCTAGGGGATAATAAAATGAACATACACTGAAACCACAAATGGAAGAAGTGAATAAATCCTCAGGTACAGTTAAAATAGTTTAATAATTACACTAATATTCTATTTCTACTAGTTGGAACAGAGCATATACATATATATATATATATATATATATATATATATATATATATATATATATATATATATATATATATTATATATATATATATATATATATATATATATACATATATATATATATATATATATATATATATATATATATATATAAGTATTCACACAATTACTATTATGGTCTGTTTATACTTCAAGATCTTAAATAATAAAGTTACTGAAATCACTGTTATTAGTCCTTTGAATTGAATGATAACTGTCATCAGTTGACTGAGTTTCTGTATGGTTACTTATTGTTTTCAACTATTGGCTGTTTCACATGTATAGGTGGTCAGTGTCAAACAGGACACTTATCTTTCCAACTTGATACTGCTGAAACTGTCCTTTGCTGATATCAGACTTGGTAGGCCCAACAGTAGGGATGCCAATGACCAGTTGAAGTTCACTCTTTGGGGTCCTGCACTTTGGTGGGATTGCCTCGGATGAACTACACCGGCTTCTGATACTGGACAGTCTGGTTTGAGTTATTTCATGGAACCCTCAGACTTCAGATACTGGACTTAAAAATGTTTCTGGCGATCCGCTCACAATTCATGGGTCGTGGCGAAACTCTGCCTCCAGTCTGTCTGAACCCTCTTTCGTTGTCTCTAGCTCAGTTTACCGATACGCTTTAAATACGTATAGCGCGGACGTATCGGAGAGTACCGACGTCACAGCTTAAACCTAAGCCTGAAAAATCCTTCACGAACAGTGATTTCGGCCGAACTGTGCGTCGACTGAAATTTTGCCTTTATCATTCTCGGCATATATAATATCCATATAGTTCCATCTTATCTAGTTTTATACAGCTGATAAAACTCTATCTTCCTATCCATGTAATTTCCCAAACTGTTATTTGTTGATTTTAATATTTAGAACAGAAGTGGGTTTACATGCTTTTAGCGTAACTGTGGGCAGCCGAAATACGCATATATCTCCGTAAATGAGAACTTCCTACCGTTCCATCTTATATGCAGTTATACACCATCCTTCCCTGTACTGAAATGTAAAATCCTTTTCATACGGATTCCCTTCTGTTTTTATTTATCGTTGGCGATTTCCTCTGTCCGATACACATTTCGCTGATACGCCGCCATTTTGA
The DNA here is from genome assembly GCA_024509875.1 of Oreohelix idahoensis. NCBI lineage: Eukaryota > Metazoa > Mollusca > Gastropoda > Stylommatophora > Oreohelicidae > Oreohelix > Oreohelix idahoensis. The sequence goes on from JAMPIV010009724.1 coordinate 536,825, forward strand.
AAGCGGTCACTCGATCGTAGATGGGTTTATAAATCTAACTGAACCCATTTGCAATGACTTGAAACCAATTTTGCGACATAGCTCCCCCATATTTTAAGCTGGATGATATCTAGCTTAACTATTGGGTACAAGACAATTGCAAATCGACCATTCCGAGGTTAGTTTTCCTTCTTTCTATCCTCCTCAAGCTCTGTGGGATGGCGACTAAGAAAATCTGCGCCCACATTCTGTTTTCCAATAATATATTCATCCTTTACTATCTCTCTCCTTCCGGTTCGGCTTTTCATCCAGGCTCTTACTGCTGGTGAAACGGGGTCGGTAGGTTTCCCATGAAGTTTACCGCCCTCTTTTCGATGATAGTTGGATGTGGTTTTCCCTCGCAAATCCGTAGGTTTTTGATGTTCGCTACATGATTTGTTCCTTTTTTCCAGCGCATGGGGTTCAGACTGCAATTGAACCTGTGTGGGTGTCATGAAATATTCTAATCCACATATATAAATTATTAGGTAAATATGAAGCCTAACAAATAAAATTAATAAAGAGAAGAGCAATGGTAAAATGACAGTGCTGTCCCAAAGAATGTACTCGAAATCCCCCTTGTTTTCTGCTTCGTCTGCAAATTGTAACGCTTTCACGTTGATAGTAAAGCTTACTGTATTATTACCCGCCTTCTTCAATGAAACGTGTGCTGTATTTCTTGGAAAAGCATTGAGACGTACTGCGTAATGACCTAAATTAACCCTAACATTAATTATACTGCGTTACCAAAACGAACGAACAGATGGACTAAAGGGATAAAAAGAGAAGGGAGAGGCAGAAAGCCGAACACTAAACCCGCTTCGCGCGATACACAATTACTACCATCACGCGTGTAAGTCTACATGCACTAATTTTTTTTCAGACGGACAGTGATAAAATACACTACCCTTTCCCAGAGTTAGGTTTATAAATCATAACAGACTCTTATTAGAAAAGACAACATTATATGGGTTTACGTTTGAACACATAACAGTACCCAGACAGCACATCTTCTAAACAGGAGATAGAAGAAATTGCATATTTTGAACGCAGCCACGTAGCTCCTTTAAATTAGTATTTTTGGGTTCCTTAGGGTTTGCTGACAAATAATATGTAAAACGTTACGCAAATAGTCCAGGAATTAATAAATTATACCCAAAATAAAATATTGGGGGTGCCTGACAGCATAAAATCATTTCTGCTCATAAAATTTTTTTTATAACGTGTTTGAAAAAACCTTACGTTACATAAATAGCCTACCATGTAAACTCCAAATTGATTGGAGCGCAACAAATGAAAGCCTAACCACGATTGGTCGGGCTATAAATACTATCTTGGTTGTTGGGGGAGACGGGAAAAGATAACATTTTTTCAAACACTTGTCGAAACGTGGCTCATTGGCCAGTCTCGCTGATATACACACTTGGGAGCGTTAGTTCGAGACCACTAATTCAAATAAGCTTGATAAAGCGACAGTACGTTGAAGCCAGCTCACATTTTTGCTAAAATAAAAGCCTGGAACATAGGCAGAACGGAATTTGTGCCAGTTTGTGCCAGAATTCATTGCTAATCAACGTATCTGTGTTTATTTCCATGAAATTGTGGTAAGCTTGAACCATTCAGTATCTTTTAATGAAAAATTGAATGTGAATTGTTGATTTATGCCTGTATATATATGTGTAGTTCAGTGGCAAACGTGAGGTAAAGCCTATAATGCTCCAGCCTGAACAGAGGGTGTCGGAGAGAAGTAAAACGGCATGGAATGGCCAAGTAGTACACTGACACCTGGATGATGGACTAGAAAGAAATAATGCTGGAAGTGCAGAGGCGTAGTACCATTAAGAAGGGTAATACTGGAATAAAGTATTTCAAATGAAGCTGACTGTTGGCCTAACGCTCTGAACGCAATGTTTGTGCTGTATTGTGATCAGTGTAAAAGAGAATATAAATTAGTTATGAAGTAGAAGGTACATCCTTCTTGATTTCAGGGACAGTGGTCTTGATGGTAGTGAGCAGCACCTGGTCAGAGATTTGCTGAATCCAGAGTCGGACAGCATACTCCTTGGTCTTTTTAGCTATCAGTGAGGTGTCTCCTGAGCCCAGAGGAGAATTCGAGCAGAGGAGTCCTTTCCTGCCGCCATCACTAAAGATAAGCAGAGTTGGCCAGCTGAGCTCAACATTATGTCCCCTCATCTTGAAATAATTTTTTAAAAATTAACATTAAGAGGGGAATTTACTTGTCTTAAAATCAGGAACTGTGAACATCTACAATAATGGTCCCTAAAGACAAACTATTGAAGTCATGATGACAAATACCAACAGAGCTTGAACAAAACAAAACCAGTATTACCTCATTTTACCACTACACAATTGACACACATAGAACATTGGTAATAATATATGTCACTACAATATTCATATTAAATACATTCTGTACATAACTTGTAATTTAAATTGATTGTGATTCCTGGTTCCCTTGTAGTTGAATCAGGACACATATTCATTCATGCCAGTAATGAATACATATTGTTATTTGAAACGTTACTAGTGACTTCTTTAAGATATTCTCATAGAGTGTTATATGTATGTGAGTGTCACAGTGTTGTTAAGAGTAGTGGATTAAATTAAATTGTTTATCTGTCTGTTGTTGTGACTTACACTTCACCATACTCATACCCTAGACACATAACGTAGCATCACACTATTCCAGAATAATTCTGACTGAGATAAAGAGATATGTGGTAGCAAGTAAGGTTATCTATAATACACTACTTTTAATAGATATAGATACCTTCACAGCTGATCTCAGTCAGTACACTAAGTCCCCTATAAATATTTATAACATCCCACTTCACCACATATATTGGGGGTCTCGCTCTTGGGATTTTGAATCTTTAACTATTAAAAAATATTGGGGATAATTCACTTCAGGGAATATAAGAATTAAAAGGTATCCTTGGGTGGAATTAAATAAGGTTGAGCTCACGGTGCCTGTGTTGTCCATTAGAGATTGAATTGTTGGTTAGACATTGTATTAAGTTACCTGATAGACAATGGCGGACCTGGCCAAATTTCGATCTGCTGCGGTTCAGACTGCAAAAGAGTTAGGATTAGATGGGCAAGTTATGGTTGCCTATGTTACTACGGAATGTGACAAATTTATTGAACGCGAAGAAAGAAGGTTTGAAGCCGAAAGAAGGTTAGAGGCTGAAAGGGAAATTAAGAAGTTACAATTTGAAGCTGAGGCTGAGACTAAGAGGTTGCAGATTGAGGCTGAGGCTAAGAAATTGGAAGCAGAAAGAGAAGACAAAAGATTAGCAGCAGAAGAGAAGAAATTAGCTGCAGAAAGGGAAGCCGAGGAAAGAAGAAAAGCTGCAGAAGAAAGAAGATTGACTGCAGAGAGGGAAGCAGAAAAGGAGGAGAAAAGATTACAAAGGGAACATGAATTACGACTAAGGGAGTTTGAGTTTCAAGGCCATGCTCCTGAAAATGGTGCCAGTCCCTTTGCCTCTGATGCTACGGTTACTCAAGGAGCCTCAATCTCAGCTATGAATTTTCATTTAGATCATTTTGTTGAGAAAGACGATGATATTGAGAGCTATATAAATAGGTACGAACTATTAGCTACCACGTATGGGTTGGAGAGAGAAAGGTGGAGCTTAAAGTTATCTCAGGGACTTCGTGGGGCAGCTTATGAAGTTTTTGCAAAAATGAGCAGAGGTGATCAGGAAAATTATGACATGCTAAAGCAGGCTCTTTTGTTAAGGTATGAAAAGAATGCAGAGTTTTACAGGAAAAAATTTAGGAATGCTAAACTACTGTCAGGTGAAACCTATCACCAGTTCTCTGCACGAATAGAGACATACTTGGAGAAATGGACTTCTCTGGGGAAAACCCAAGATCTTAAGGAAATGGTCCTTATAGAGCAACTAAGAGAGTCCATGGCTCCAGACCTGAGAAAGTTTCTCATGGAACAAGGTGCAGAGAGGCTGGGTGAGTTGCTAAATGTTGCTGAAAGGTATCAAGCAGCTCAAGCAGAGGTAACAGGTAATAAAAAGAAACAGGTGGACAACTTTAGGGCACCACAGAACTTTAATAAATTTGATCCTAAGGATCAAAATAAAGGTAAGCACCAATTTGATAGGCCACGGTATGACAATAAAAATAAATTCCCACAATTCGATGAAAGGAAATATGATGAAAGAAAATCTTTCAACCAAGGAAAAAGGTGGTGTAAGAATTGTCAGATGGACAATCATGACACTGACCGTTGCAGAAGGAAACCTGTGTATATGGCAACCCTTCAGGTCAGGTCGACCTCAAGACAGGAGGAGGATATTATGTTAGATACCACTCCAGAAGAGATGAGGAAGGCACAGGCTGGAGATAAAACACTCAAGCCTTGTTTCAGAAAATTGTCAACTTGTCATACAACTCCAGGCAAGGGAGATTTTTACATGAAAAACAAGTTGATGTATAGGAAGGCCGGAACTAGATCCCATGGTCACGGACAGCTGGTTCTTCCAAAAAGATATAGGGCAGACTTAATAAGGAGCCTACATGTGAAACCAGATGGGGACCATGAGAAGATAGGTACCATCATTCAAAAGGTGGCTCACAATTATTATTGGCCCAAAGCAAGATGGGACATTGAGAACTTTGTAGAAAGGTGTAGTATAGCACATGAGGGAACACCCACAAGTGGGAACATGGATCAGGACCTGGACACGCCCCGGAGCAAAATTAGGCCTGATAATAGAAAGAAATATAGATTTGATAAAGTGGACCAAATGGAATGGGAAGCCCCTTTTCACGGACAAGCTTCACTTAACTGTTTTACAATGGCCACTATGCGGAGAGTGCAAAAGGATGTCTTACCCCAGGATAAGCCGACAATCCCTCAATCGGACTTAAACAAACTGGAGGAAGAAGATGTAGAGAGGAAATCTCTCATCAAGAATTTTAAGAGGGGAGACAGCCCCAAAAGAAAAATTGGTAGCGGTCGTTTTGTGAATGATAATTCTGGGAGGAAAAATCATCACTATAAAGCTTCAAGTGGAAGAGACCATACCGGTGCATGGACAAATAGGTCCACACAATAAAAGGTCCACTTGAAGTTATGTTAAGAACGTGGACTGATGAAAAGGCAGAGGAAAACATTACATCTTCATACCAGTATGTGAATGAGCTGACCACTCGGTTAAAAACTGGCTGGAAACTTGCCAATGAAAATTTGAAACAAGCCAGGAAGAAACATGCTGCCTATTATAACAGGAAGGCGAAAGACAGAAATTTGGCTGTGGGAGAGAAGGTACTGCTTCTTTTGCCCGGGAGTCAGAATAAGTTACAAATTGGATGGCAGGGTCCATATACAGTTCTAGAGAAGGTGTCTAGAACAAATTATAAGATAGATAAGAAGGGGAAAGAAAAAATCTATCATGTTAATCTCCTGAAGAAATATTTGGAAAGAGAACATCAGGAAGAGACACACTTGTTGACCTTGTCCATCGCCATGGAGATGAAAAAGGAACCACTTTCATCATTTGAATATCCATTACACCCCTGTGAGACAGCAGCACAGGTGAAAATCAGTACACATTTAACGAAAACTCAGAAAGAGAGAGTGCAACAGGTTCTAAATAATCATGCAGAGGTGTTAACAGACCGACCAGGGCATACAAACCTATTGGAATATGATATGAAATTAATAGACTCCACACCTGTCTGTATGAAACCATATTCGATTCCGTTTGCTAAGGAAAAAGCTTTGAAGGAAGAGATAGACTATCTGTTGAAGGAAGGAATTATTTCGCACAGTGAGTCTTCGTATAGTTCCGGTGTTGTACTTTTAAGGAAGCCCTCTGGAGAACATAGACTCTGTATAGATTACAGGAGACTGAATGCTATTACAGAAGGACAGGTGGATCCATTGCCGGATACAAATCAGCTGTTTGCCAGACTAAATAAAGCTAAATATTTCTCAAAAGTGGATCTGAGTAAAGGATACTATCAGATTCCAGTAAAGCCTGAGGTTAGACCATACCTAGCTTTTAGTACCTCAGAAGGACACTATGAGTTTAATAGATTGCCATTTGGATTGAAGAATGCGCCTAGTGTCTTCTCTAGAATGATGAGAAAATTATTGGATCCTCTGAATAATCCCTGTATAACAAATTTTATGGATGATATCCTTATAGCAACAGAAACATTTGAGGAACACATTGACTCTCTGAACATGCTGTTTGATCGACTTAGGGAGGCAAATTTAACAGCCCGACCAACCAAATGTTGCGTTGGATGTAAAGAATTGGAATTTTTGGGACACACAGTTTATCAGGGAAACATGACCCCTGACCCAAAGAATTTAGAGAAACTACAGAAAGCCCCGAGACCACAAACCAAGAAGGACGTGAGATCCTTTGTCTCATTATGTGGTTTCTACCAGAAGTATATCAAAAACTTTAATTCCATATGTGCACCTTTAACGGAATTGACACGTAAAGGACTTCCAGATCGCATTACATGGACACCACAATGTGAAATGACTTACCAAGAATTGAAGGAAAAGCTCACAAGTAAACCCATTTTGAAATTACCTGACTTAAGTCAAGAATTCATAGTAAGGACGGATGCAAGTAATATTGGGCTAGGTGCAACTTTACTACAGAAATCAGATGCATTGGATGGGGAATTAAGCCCAGTGGCATATGCTAGCAGAAAGTTGAATAAAGCTGAAATCAACTACTCAACTAGCGAAAAAGAATGTCTTGCAGTAATATGGGCAATAAAGAAATTCAATATTTATCTATATGGGAAGGCATTTAAGTTGCAAACTGACCACAAACCTTTATCGTTTTTAGCACAGGCTAAGCATGAGAACTCTAGGTTACTCCGATGGTCTTTGCTTCTGGCTCCATATAATTTTAGCATTGAATATATATCTGGAAAAACAAATCTGGGAGCGGATTTTTTAAGCCGCCATCCGTGTGATGAGAATCACCGTAAACCCCAGAAATAATAATAAATTTCTCTATGTGTATATAGAATAAAGGACTGACATATAATGTCTGTTTTAAGAGGGGAAGTGTCATGAAATATTCTAATCCACATATATAAATTATTAGGTAAATATGAAGCCTAACAAATAAAATTAATAAAGAGAAGAGCAATGGTAAAATGACAGTGCTGTCCCAAAGAATGTACTCGAAATCCCCCTTGTTTTCTGCTTCGTCTGCAAATTGTAACGCTTTCACGTTGATAGTAAAGCTTACTGTATTATTACCCGCCTTCTTCAATGAAACGTGTGCTGTATTTCTTGGAAAAGCATTGAGACGTACTGCGTAATGACCTAAATTAACCCTAACATTAATTATACTGCGTTACCAAAACGAACGAACAGATGGACTAAAGGGATAAAAAGAGAAGGGAGAGGCAGAAAGCCGAACACTAAACCCGCTTCGCGCGATACACAATTACTACCATCACGCGTGTAAGTCTACATGCACTAATTTTTTTTCAGACGGACAGTGATAAAATACACTACCCTTTCCCAGAGTTAGGTTTATAAATCATAACAGACTCTTATTAGAAAAGACAACATTATATGGGTTTACGTTTGAACACATAACAGTACCCAGACAGCACATCTTCTAAACAGGAGATAGAAGAAATTGCATATTTTGAACGCAGCCACGTAGCTCCTTTAAATTAGTATTTTTGGGTTCCTTAGGGTTTGCTGACAAATAATATGTAAAACGTTACGCAAATAGTCCAGGAATTAATAAATTATACCCAAAATAAAATATTGGGGGTGCCTGACAGCATAAAATCATTTCTGCTCATAAAATTTTTTTTATAACGTGTTTGAAAAAACCTTACGTTACATAAATAGCCTACCATGTAAACTCCAAATTGATTGGAGCGCAACAAATGAAAGCCTAACCACGATTGGTCGGGCTATAAATACTACCTTGGTTGTTGGGGGAGACGGGAAAAGATAACATTTTTTCAAACACTTGTCGAAACGTGGCTCATTGGCCAGTCTCGCTGATATACACACTTGGGAGCGTTAGTTCGAGACCACTAATTCAAATAAGCTTGATAAAGCGACAGTACGTTGAAGCCAGCTCACATTTTTGCTAAAATAAAAGCCTGGAACATAGGCAGAACGGAATTTGTGCCAGTTTGTGCCAGAATTCATTGCTAATCAACGTATCTGTGTTTATTTCCATGAAATTGTGGTAAGCTTGAACCATTCAGTATCTTTTAATGAAAAATTGAATGTGAATTGTTGATTTATGCCTGTATATATATGTGTAGTTCAGTGGCAAACGTGAGGTAAAGCCTATAATGCTCCAGCCTGAACAGAGGGTGTCGGAGAGAAGTAAAACGGCATGGAATGGCCAAGTAGTACACTGACACCTGGATGATGGACTAGAAAGAAATAATGCTGGAAGTGCAGAGGCGTAGTAACCATTAAGAAGGGTAATACTGGAATAAAGTATTTCAAATGAAGCTGACTGTTGGCCTAACGCTCTGAACGCAATGTTTGTGCTGTATTGTGATCAGTGTAAAAGAGAATATAAATTAGTTATGAAGTAGAAGGTACATCCTTCTTGATTTCAGGGACAGTGGTCTTGATGGTAGTGAGCAGCACCTGGTCAGAGATTTGCTGAATCCAGAGTCGGACAGCATACTCCTTGGTCTTTTTAGCTATCAGTGAGGTGTCTCCTGAGCCCAGAGGAGAATTCGAGCAGAGGAGTCTTTTCCTGCCGCCATCACTAAAGATAAGCAGAGTTGGCCAGCTGAGCTCAACATTATGTCCCCTCATCTTGAAATAACTTTATAAAAATTAACATTAAGAGGGGAATTTACTTGTCTTAAAATCAGGAACTGTGAACATCTACAATAATGGTCCCTAAAGACAAACTATTGAAGTCATGATGACAAATACCAACAGAGCTTGAACAAAACAAAACCAGTATTACCTCATTTTACCACTACACAATTGACACACATAGAACATTGGTAATAATATATGTCACTACAATATTCATATTAAATACATTCTGTACATAACTTGTAATTTAAATTGATTGTGATTCCTGGTTCCCTTGTAGTTGAATCAGGACACATATTCATTCATGCCAGTAATGAATACATATTGTTATTTGAAACGTTACTAGTGACTTCTTTAAGCTATTCTCACAGAGTGTTATATGTATGTGAGTGTCACAGTGTTGTTAAGAGTAGTGGATTAAATTAAATTGTTTATCTGTCTGTTGTTGTGACTTACACTTCACCATACTCATACCCTAGACACATAACGTAGCATCACACTATTCCAGAATAATTCTGACTGAGATAAAGAGATATGTGGTAGCAAGTAAGGTTATCTATAATACACTACTTTTAATAGATATAGATACCTTCACAGCTGATCTCAGTCAGTACACTAAGTCCCCTATAAATATTTATAACATCCCACTTCACCACAGTGGGATGTTTCCTTTCCCCTCCCGTGCAAATCTCGGGAGACCCCTGATTGCTGGTTTGCTTGTAGATTTTTGATGAAGACTCTTCCGTCGACTTTCTGAATCTACATAGGTGCACTCTGGACAGGAATGTACATACTGATTTATGTCTTCCGTAATACCTGGCCAGTAGAACTGGGTGGCTATTCTTTGTTTTGTGGCACCATTACCCAGGTGTTCACTCAAAGTTGATATGTGTCCCCAGCCTATAACCTTATTCCTATAGGTGGATGGTACAACAATTTGACCATGACTTTTCGTCCCTCTGCCAGCTTTCCTGTACCAGAGTCCATGTTCCCTATAGAAGTGTCCTTTCCTTGGTGTGTTATGTGTCTTTGACAATTTGCCAAAACAAGGCTTCAAGCAGCAACAGCCGAAACAGTAGAACACCCAGTTCAGTGCAAGGCGAGGGACGGGATCATCCAGTTTGTCAAGATTTCTAGTCAACTCTACTAGCAACAAGATGGCGGCACGCAACACACGCGCTGCTAGTAGAACTGATAACGAAGATGTGGCTGAGGTGGATGACCCTGTGGTAGTGCTGGATCGTCAACAAGAACGAGTGCAGTACATCGTGGTACCTACTCACAAGAGAGTGCGGTGCTTTGGGGAGCGCACGGGTCCTACGGCCGAGGAATATGTCAGAGAGGTGAGAGCTGCCTGGAGAGTAGGGATGATGAGTAAAGAGGACCAGCCAGATGTTATTCTTGACAGTGTGACCCCAAGTGTCCGTAGGGAGCTGAGGATTCAGGCTGATGACGGTGACCCAGAAGCAATGCTACATTCCATTCTTAGGGTGTATGGGGAGCGTCGGAGCATCCCAGAAGTAATGGCCGCGTTCTACTCTACCCGGCAAGGTGCAAGGGAGTCTCTTTGGGAATTCTCCCATCGCATTCACGAGGTGTTTGAAAGTGTTGTAAGGGCACAAAAGCAGAACAACGTCACTCCTTTGGCGCCATCCTTTCTTCGTGACCAGTTTGCTGCTTGTCTGAGAGATGACCTACTAAGAAAGCTTGCAAAGGAACTGATCATCAAGGAGCCAACAGCATCGCTCACGTCGGTGAGGGACTATGCCCTACGGTTTTTGGAGACTGAGCCCACTTCTGGGGCTGGTGTTGCCAGTGTCGAAGCAGCTTCGGGGGCTGGTGTTGCCAGTGTTGAAGTGGCAAGAACAGAGACTGTGTCAGATACGCATGCATTAAACGCAGAAGTAGAGCGGCTGAGAGCACAGGTGGCTCAATTAGAGGCTAAAATTGATGCGATGTCTCAGGAGCAGGGGAGACGTACCAGGACAGTTCGTTGTTTTAGATGCAGAGAACTAGGCCACGTACAGAATCGATGTCCACAGGCATTAAACTAGACCCCTCTGCGGCTGGGAGTCAGGTTACAGAAGGGGAGCAGAATGGCTCAAAGATAAAGAGGGTTGGTGGTCGACCGGAGTGTGAGGTGCTTATTGCAGGGAAGAAAGTCAAAGGCGGCCAGGGATGTAAGGGTAGCAGGAGGCGACCCAGGGCACCAAGGAAGCCTAGGAAAATAAGATGCTTCAACTGTGGAGACCTTTCGAACCACATGGCAGCCAAGTGTCCCCTGGGCCCGCTTCCTAAGCGATGTTTCCATTGTAGGTCCCCGGACCATTTGATATCGGTTTGCCCATCAAAGAGCGCCCTCTCTAAGCGTACCAACACATCTACATTGCCGTCACAGTGCAAGCCAAGAGATGGCCGTGGCAACTGTCGCCATAAGGGCGCCAGGAAAAGTGGTCGGCATTTAGAGGAGGAGACTCATCTAAAACTCGTTGAAGGACACGTTTCCAGGCTACGAGGGGCGCACGTAAGAGCAGAGCCACCGTTGCAGAGTTTTGCAGCAGTCCGGAAAGAGAGATGTGACAAGCTGTCGTGTTCTACTCCACTACAGGTCGGAGAATTGGTGAAGAAGAGAATGCACGACGCTGAGAGATCCGAGATTCGTGATATGTGGTCAGAAGACGAGTACGTTGTAGTTCGTGCTCCCACAATGACAGGGGGTCCATATATCATCCAACGAATGGACAGAGCGAGTCCGAGCATTAGAGTAACCAGCAATGACCTGAGACGAAGTGAAGGAAAAGGTGATCCTCCAGATTTGGAGAATACGACTGAAGCGCCTGATTTAGTGCAGTTGTCGGGACGACAACAAAATCAGGCGGGGAATATGTGACAGCGCCATCTTGAGGTCTGTCGTTCTCGGCGCTGGCCCCATCTGGGCAGTCATGTTGTCTATGTGGTTTAGTGCCTTTTGATCACGTTATCTTCAAGCAGATTTATTACAAGGCCATAATAAGCCTACGAATTAGTTGTGTTTTTGCTCTAGTTGTGTAAATCTGTGTTTTCATGCATTCTGGAGCAATAATCGCGTGTGTTATCTGTGTGGCGCAGATTAATGCGCGTAAGCGCGCAGTAAATTGAGTGGTTAGGCCAGGGCCTATAAAAGGGGTAGCAAGTGGCGAAACTGGGATTGTTGAGACAGCCGCCCAGTGAGAACAGACGAAGAAGACACACAAGAGCCAAGCTGTAAATGCCTTGAGCACGTGAGTTAATTTAAATTAGCATTAGTTTTCTAGGATTCTGAAATTATATCGATGTGGCTATTTTAATGTTTAATGGAATAGATAGATAGATGTGAAAGTTTAAGAGCGATTATTTCATTCTTCAGAAAGGCAGACATAGTGTGAGGCTATTTCACTGGAGTCTGAGCAAACACGCTCCGCGTGTTAAACCTATAATATGTTATGCCGAGCGACACGCGGTGTATTTAGTTCCAGTTTTTGGTTAAAGCCAAGAATATTATTCTTTAATGTAAGAGTAATTTTATTTTATCCTTTAATGTAAAAGTAATTAAGTGTATTTCACGATTATTGATTATTCTACTGTTTATCTTTAGTGGTTACTTAGAAGGGAGAATAGTCATTTAGATTTCTGGTGCGTAAGGCAAGTTGAGACAGGTGTTTCTCTGTTTGCTCCCGGTGGAGCATGGAAACACCAATGCGGCTGGTGTCCACCACAAGTCAACAGAAGCATTTTTATGCTGTTACAAGTGGTTGTTCCTGTAATAATGTGTTTCATGTGATGAGTTCCCAATCTCGTCAGGGGTCACATATGACACGTTTGTGGCCAGGCGCACCAGTCGTCACTTACGACATGTTCAGAGTGCGGGAACGAGTATTGATGTGGGTTGGTTGAGAGGTAGTAGTTAATTCTCATTATTGAGATTATTTGTTGTACATGTATTGAAGAATATTATTTTATGTCCAGTTGATTATTATTGTTATGTGAACATGGTTTGTGAGAGCACGTGGGCGTACTTAGAGTTGTATATTTCTCTCCTCCGCTCCTGAGGGAGCATGGGGCCACCGGTGTGGTTTGTCTCAGCATGAAACATTCAGATGCTCTTGCAGTAGTGGTTTCGGTAGCAACCTATGTTACCCGGTGCGATTGCCAGCCTCATGCACAACACCATACTAGTCGCATTGGACGACACGCATGAGTGTGTGAGATAGTTGATGATATCAGGATGGGCGCATGTTTTCTTTATGGTAAGTGTTATTATCCATGCTATTAATGTTCACTTAGACATTGTTTTATTTATTGTTTTTCAGACAGTCTATGAACACTGACTGGGTGTTCGTTTGATTGTTTGTTGGATTGTTTGTTTGGTGTTCGGTTCTGTTCGGTAGAATTAAATGTTGATCTGCATAAGGCTTTGGGTTGCTTGAATTGTTAAGTCTGCTGCTGAGAGGGTTGCAAGCAACCAATAATTGCAACCCCTGTCAAACGATCCTTTATAAATTTTCTTGGTGCACGGGTCTGGGGTGTGAGGTAACACCTAGCCCCTGTCACATTTCCATGTCATCATCATTGTCATTTCCATCTCCAGTTCTCTTCTCAGTGAGTTTTTTCAGTCTACATCTTTTGGTTTCCCTGGGATTCCAGAACAATTACTGACTTGTAATGCTATCAACAAGTTTCCTCAGTGTGTGTCCTATCCATCGCCAGTGTCTTCTTCTTATCTCTTCCTCCTTAACAGAGGATTTTCTAACAGGTTGCAAAATTGCAATTCTTTGATCACCTTTCTGGTCCCGAAAAGACGGTGGTGATTAAATAGGAACCAATGATTTCAATTCAGACCTGTCTTGTGAGAAGCCGCTCACTCCTTGTCATGTTCTTCCAGCATATGCCTCTAAAATAGTCTAAATTAATTCCCAATAGGGGTGGTCAGCTGACCTTTTTGCCTACGATGTGCCATTCTTGCAGCAAAATCCAAGCGCTACCTAGAAGGACATAGTTCAAATCTCTGGAGTGTCCATCAGTTCTCTTTCCTGTTTATTTGCCGGACATGCCTGTATTCTTTCTTTTTTTCTTTCCTTCTTTTTTTTATTTCAAGCACTTTAAGATAACATTTTATCTTTTCAGTGCTTGTTTACAATTCACAAGACTTGAACTCTTTACTTCCACCATGTATACTTGCTAAGTCTTTAAGGTTTTCTTTATCAATAACTCCCTACGCGATAAGCTATTTTATCCTCTGCTCACAGTATGGCTCCATCTTTGAGACATACCTGGGTTGTCGTTTATGCATTCTTAACATGTGACATACGTGTTTCTAACTTCTGTCTGTTCATGTCTGCCCCATTAAAAAGAAAAGGAAATATAATTTATGTTTCCTTAACGAAGTTTCGCTTTCAACATTAAAACAATGTTCAAATGTTAATTGAATGAATAATACATAATTTGTAGAATCACTGACAGATCGAAGCCTGTTGTTTTGTTAATTGTATTTAACATTGATGAGGCATTATGGAGTTCCCCTGAAGATCATTAATTTAATAAAGAAAACATATGAAGACATGACATGCAGAGTTCTTCATGAAGGACAGCTTACAGAACCGTTTGGGATAAGAACATGAGTGCGACAAGGATGCCTCTTGTCTCCATTTCTTTTCTTACTAGCGATAGACTGGGTTACGAGAACATCGACAACACACAACAGAAATGGAATCCAGTGGACTCTGACTAAGCAGTTGGATGATCTGGATTTTGCTGATGACTTAGCTCTTCTGTCCCATAACCGTAATCAGATGCAGGACAAATTGAAAACACTCGATGAGAGGTCACAGCAATTGGGTCTGAAAATACACAGGGAAAAGACAAAGATAATGAGAATAAATGCAGGTAATGATAACAGGGTTGAACTTGAAGAAGCACCAATACAAGATGTAGAATCGTACACATATCTTGGCAGCAATATAGACAAAGTTGGAGGGACAGACAGCGATATCAAAATAAGAATACAAAAAGCAAGAGGAGCTTTCATTGCATTGGGAAATATATGGAGATCAAGAGAAATCGGATCCAACACGAAAATAAAAATCTTCAACTCAAATGTGAAGTCTGTCCTATTGTATGGCTCTGAGACATGCAGAACAACAAAGACAACTACCAAAAAGCTACAGACTTTCATAAATGGGTGCTTGCGTAGAATAGAGGGATTAAAATGGTATGACAAGGTTACAAACGTGGAACTGATGACAAGAACTAGACAAGTGCCAGTGGAACAAGAGATGAGAAGAAGACGATGGCGATGGATAGGACACACACTGGGGAAACCTGTTGATAGCATTACAAGGCAGTCCTTGTTCTGGAATCCCCAGGGCAAGAGAAGCAGAGGTAGACCAAGAAGCACATGGAGAAGAGAGCTGGAAACAGAGGTGAAAATGATAAGGAGAACGTGAAAAGAACTTGAGATGATAGCACGTGACAAGAGGACTTGGCATGTGTTTGTTGAAGGCCTATGCTCCTTTGGCAGTGGGAGGTTATGAATGAATGAATTTAACATTGCAGTAATTTGAAATGTCTACAACTCTCAATATTATTTTCGATTTGCTTCACCGAAAGTGCATTTAACCTCATCGAAAAAAAGTCTCTGATAATTTAAGCCTTGGGCCACGTTCTTCAGGATTTCATCACGTGTTCAGTGTGTTTCTAGAATCAGCTGTGTTAAAATAGAAGTGTCTAAAATGGGCGTTGAAAAAGCGGTTGGAATAAAGAATTGAGGGCCTTGGATTCTGGATATAAAAAGTATAGGCGCTCTGGTTATAAAGATATATGGGGCGCTCTGGCTATATAGAAGTATGGGGCGCTCTGGATATAAAGAAGTATTGGGCGCATCTCATGCACATAGAAGAAACCAAATGAAAGAACCATGCCAAAAATAAGGATGCAAAAAAGAATTAATGAAAGCTATCAACCTTTTACAAATAAAGTAATCTTCACGTGTACAGATATATGAAGTTTTGCTGAAGATCGGGTAAGAAGGAAAAGTTTAAGGTAATCGGGAAATGGACGAACTATGATGAAAGTGAGAACGAAAAAGAGTCCAGAAATTGACAGGAAACAGCGTATAAGTGTGTACTGTTAAAAAAAAAAACAACATAAGAAATGACTTATCTTAGTGTACTATCCAAAAATAGACGGGGAAAAGCCTATCAAGAGTGTACCATCCAAAAATAGACGGGGAAAAGTCTATCAAGAGTGTACCATCCAAAAATAGACGGGAAAAAGCCTTTCAAGAGTGTACCATCCAAAAATAGACGGGAAAAAGCCTATCAAGAGTATATCATCCAAAAAAATAGACAGGAAAAAGCCTATCAAGAGTGTACCATCCAAAAATAGACAGGAAAAAGCCTATCAAGAGTGTACCATCCAAAAATAGACAGGAAAAAGCCTATCAAAAGTGCACCATCCAAAATATAGACAGGAAAAAATTTCTCAAGAGTGTACCATCAAAAAATAGACATAAAAAAGCCTATCACGAGTGTATCCAAAAATAGGAAAAAGCCTTTCAAGAGGGTACTATCCAAAAATAGACAGGAAAATGTTTATGACAGTGCACTCCAAAAATACACAGAAATAGCCTATCAGGGTGTACTATCCACAGATAGGAAGGAAATGACCTGTCAAAGTGTACCATCAAGTCAGAGTGTCCCATCATGGTAGAAGATAGGAAACGTTGATGACCTATTACAGCCAACTCTTCGATACAGATGTCGTACGGAAGGTTAATTGTGTTATTTTTTTGGCCGTCTGAGTATATAGAGTGGATGTCGACAGATACGCGAGAATGTATAGAAATAGATTTTGTTTCACAGGTGGTAGAATTGAGGACAAAAAAGATCTCTAGAGTGATTAGGTAATTTCTTCCAGCCTATCCGACCGACTGTACTTTTAGTGCAAGACAGCTTTTATCTCCCTATCAAGAATAGGTAAGTTAATCTACACACACACCGCTATGTGACACAAGACACACAAATGTGAAAACTAAGGATAAATTGGTATGGGTCTGACCAACACACAAAGGTAAGTTTCTTTTGTAGTTTATGATCATTAAACTCGACAACATCAAAATATCTAAAGGAAAAAGATCAAAGAGTCATTTACAGGCATATGAAATAAAGCAGAAAAAAACGTGCACCCTCCCCAAATGGAGAAAAGAACCCTAAAATTATTAACCCAAAGGTTGAAGGTTAGCGCTCTGTTACAGAATGAACAGTAGGGGTACTCTCTGAGACCCAGTAAAATAAACAAACTTTTAGACAAATCAGATATATGGATAGTTTTCCCTCAAACAAGAAAATACTCGCACTCTCTTGCAAACAGTGGCCACTCTCATACTCTTACCTAAATGCCTGGTATGGCAGGTCTGTAATATCCCTCGGTAACAGATTTACTCCGTGAACATTATTCAATTCAATTAATATTCTGTCACCCCAGTTGTCGCAGCTCCAAATTGGCCCCAGTCCATCCTCCGAAATTAGTTCATCAGGTGAACGCCTAATATGGTTGCGTCTCCTATAAGTGTTATTACAACTTGTTAAAAAAAAACTGAGAGAGTTCTTGAGGTTCACTCTTTAGCGGGAAAAATACTTCCAGTATTGGGAAACATCTGGTTGCTAAAAATTAATGTTCATATGATGATGATGGTTCTTCTATCGGCCAACTTGTGGCTGGTAAAAATATGTATATATATCTTTCGGGGTTTGGTAAGTCCAGTTATAAAAAAATATTTGTTGTCCTCCAATACTCTCTGGCGTGTGCCCGTTCACGAATGAAATTGGTGATGCACCGCCAAGAAAAGGAGAAAATAACAAATCCATAAAAATGGAAAAAGAAAAAGAAAGCCAAAGAGAAAAAGACCGCTTGCCGCTCTTGTGATCAGGTCTGCGAAGAATACAAGAACATTTATATAAAAATATGCTAAACCTATATCTACACACACTGACAGGTACAAGACGATCTCTTCTCTACTTCGTCAGTTCTGATTAAATTTAAACGGCACACGGTGGTTCCTTACTCCTATCAGTTAACAAATTCCACTGGCAGCTGAGTTCAGACGGGTCTGAGTTATGTAAGCTCGCCCGCCACTGCTCGCCGGCGTCGGCGTACAATGAAACTCATTATTTAATCTGTCCATTCGCGCTGCCTAAACAATGATCGCATGTCATTAAATAGATATTAAATGTCGGCATCTGTTGGCTTTGCCGTATATGATTAAAATAATAGACACTCTAACAAATATGCACAAATGAAATTTAACGTTTTATTCTATCCTTCACTATCAGTTTACTGTCTATACGGGTGGCGTGATTTAACATTTTAATAGAATATCAGGTAAGAAATCGCTACTCGCTACTTTATTTCACTCGTTTTACTAGCGAGAAAAATCTAAGTGAAGACTAAATGTTAAGAGCTACCAATTCTTAAAACATTAGCACTTTTATCCTTTTTTACCAGAATATTCAGAAATGAAAATCTCCACGAAAACTAGTAACAAATCCACACAAGATAATCTGGTTTCTAGGACTGCGCATAGACTATTTAAAATTCTAACTGACAGCTGATGATGGGGTTAAGAAAACAACAGTATATAAATATCATTAGGATTCTCTGATCTCTGAATGCGTTAATTTCGCGTTCCGGTGTTATCCAGAATTTCAGAAACTAAGCGTATCAAGATAAAGGCTTTACGGTCGGTCTTCGTCGAGGTTTCAACCGTCATCAAAAGACTTACTGTTCCCTACCGGGTTTTCTCTGTACGAATGCCCGCTTCTGAAGATCAAAAAGCCCAGGGGTTTCTAACTCCCCTGAGTACGAACTTCAAAGGTTCTGTTTTTGTCTTCCCCCCGTGCCAGCCTGTCTGAGAACTACTATGATTGACGGATGCTCGCGTGAGGGCGAGGTAAACACAGCTTGATTTGCTTACCTGTTATGACTGACAGGTCACGCAGTTTGTAAACATTGAGTTAGCTCGTGTTGAAACAGAGAGGCGGGACAAGAGAGTAAGCTGCAGAAATAGACATTGGGTATAGATACATGGTTTCTAGCTAGCAAATCAGAGGGCAGCTATTAGGTTGCGATAGGCTGTCGAATTACTGTAGACTCTTTTTCCATTACACGTCCCAACGATATGCTGTTTGATCTGTCCTGTGTAGTGACTAATCATTATCATACTCATCTTTTGTTTCGCTTCTTATCGAGCATAGATTGACTACTGTAGCTGGTCCCCTTGCAGGAAGCCCGCATCAGGCATTCATATGCTCCTGCAGAGATGGCTTATCTGGCCATTTGTTTTACATAATGAGTTGGCCAGCATGCACACCCTCATATGTGGAACAGAGAAAGCACTTATGGCCGTCACCAGTACCATGCCTGGTAAAGCTCTATGGAGATAAAAATAACCTCAATATGACCACTGTTTCTTTGAACATATTCAAGCTGACGTCTGAGAGTATACGAAGAAGATATTAGTCTAGTACGACACGCCTGAGGGTGCAGTAGCTGTATTATTTCTTTCGTTTAAGAGTATTGAAGAGACGATATTGAAGAGACGATAATGAAGAGACGATATTGAACAGACGATATTGAAGAGACGATATTGAAGAGACGATACTGAAGAGACGATATTGAAGAGACAATATTGAAGAGACGAAATGCCATTTGGCTTCGCTATACATGTATGTTCATATAACTCTTGTTATTTTCATTGGAGATAATTCGAAGGATTTAAACATTTGAAGCTTACCATGAAAAAACGACAAGGCCTTATACCTTCTTTCACCCTCCCCTTTCCTCCTCTCCGGAAAACCCTCCTCTTTACGGTGATTGCCGTTTTAAGTCCGTTGGGAGGACACCATTAGACAATCTCTGAATGACCGAGAACTAGATTGGAGCCAGGCCAGAAGGAAGACAGCCGTTAGGATAATATGGCGCTCCTTACTCCAAACCTCTACACCTCACAGTGGAAGAGGAATGACTAAGTAAGTAAGCCTTCTTTTATGTCAAACAGAATTTTAGATCGCCGAAAACTGACTTACTACAGAAGAACTTAAACACCTTATAGTTACCGAAATCCATGGGTGTTCAGTTCACGATGCAGATATCGTGCTTTTTCTGACTTCATCAAGTACTGAAATGGGGACAAGAATCGTGCGACAACGATCCTAAAAGTACTGTGTGCATGACCCAAATTAACGATGTTAAAAACTGTAAAGTTGTCATTCTGTGACGTAAATTTACCACGAGCCAAGCATGTTTCGCTTGACTTATTATCGTCGTCATGCTTGCAGGCAATTTCAACCTTCAGTCTTGAATCTTCCGTCTTGATAAAAATGCCGAAAGCAGGTTCCATAATTTACCACGCTTTTCAATTTTCGTGCTCTCCTGGTCACGATTCTGCGGAATTCGCCCTAGATCTGTCAAAATCGTTCTCCGGTGAGCTTCATTGATTTTTCTACCCTTCCCCGAGTTTTGTTATCATTTACCGCATATTAGTGTTGGTTCGTGCGTGGATGAGTTTCTGCGACAAAGTTTGTACACAAGATGGAATTCATGTACATTATAGTAAACTTGTCATGTGATGCGCAGGCTGTTGCTATATTTGATCACACCCATTGTGCAAACTTTGTACTCAGGCAAATATATAAACACGTGGGCATTAGTAATGAAAACAAGTATTTTTTTTTTACCTTTTTTATCCGTGTCTTTATTGTTAATTTTGTTTGTATTCCTCATCATGTTATTTTCTTCCTTTTTGTTGTTCATTATTTTCCTTCCTCTTCTTCATTGTCGTCTTGTTGTAGCTAAATTTGTTTCTCCTTCTATCTCACTCTTGTCTTTGTTCATAATCTTAGGTACTTATTATTTTTCTCCTAATGGTTTACTTCAACTTGCTCATTTCTTATCTGGTAATAACCGTCTTCTTACTTCAACTTGCTCATTTCTTATCTGGTAATAACCGTCTTCTTACTTCAACTTGCTCATTTCTTATCTGGTAATAACCGTCTTCTTACTTCAACTTGCTCATTTCTTATCTGGTAATAACCGTCTTCTTCCTTGTGCTTTTCTTCTTGTTTTTTTTTTTTTTTCATGTCCTGCTCTTCTTGGTCTTGTTCTTTTTCCTTTCTTCACTTCTTCTTTTTTCTTCATCATAATCTTCTTCCTGTTTGTCTTTTTGTTTTCTTGTTTTTTATTGTTGTTCTTTTTCTTCAGGTTCCTCTTCCCTTTGTTCTTTTTTTTTTGTTGTTCTTTAGCTTCAGGTTCTTCTTCCTCTTGTTCTTTTTTGTTGTTGTTCTTTTTCTTCAGGTTCTTCTTCCCTTTGTTCTTTTTCTTCAGGCTCTTCCCCTTGTTCTTTTTCTTCACGTACTTCTTCCCCTTGTTCTTTTTTGTTGTTCTTTTTCTTCAGGTTCTTCTTCTTCTTCTTGTTCTTTTTTGTTCTTCTTACATGTCTTCTTATTGCTTAGCTTTTTTCCTAGTTTCTTCGTTATGTTCTTGTATTTATTCTTCTTGCTAAATTTTACTTCCATCTCCTCTTGGTCTTTTTTTTTCTAATCGTCTTTGTACTTCTTCTTCCTGTACTTCTTCTTCCTGTACTTCTTCCTCTTTCTCTGTACCTACAGATACATCTATTTGCTATCCCAGACTGTCAACGTCGTCTCCTAGTTCGTCTTTTTTCTGCTGCTGCTGCTTTTTCTGCTGCTTCCTTTTTTATTTCTTCTACTCACTCGTCATTTTCACTCACATGTTATCACAGCAATTGTCTCATGTGCAGCTTGTTATCCATTCACCTGTCTACAGAACACGCGCAAAACACACGTATTCTAATAGAAGCACCAAAGTGAACTAATTTGAATCTAATTTACACCTGTTATAATCACGTATTATCTACAACAGCGGTAGGCAGCCCAAGAGCTGTTGGAATCTACTTTAGAAACACTGCTCTTTCTCGAGATCTACCTTGATAAAATCAAAGTAAATTATATTTTACCCAATGTGAACTTCATATCCAAGAATAGATTTTGAGATAACTGCGGCGCGGTTACAGTGTACTTCCTACCAGGATTGTGGAGTCGGTCAAAATATTTTCGTACTCAGACTCCTTAAATATTAGAACCCCGACTGCTGTATTGTTTTTAGTCAAATGGCGTCAAATTTGGACTCCGGAGCTGGAAATTTTTTTTACCGACTCCGATCCACACAAAAACGACCGACTCCCCGACTTCGATTCCACAGTCCTACTTCCTACCTGAACTTTCCAGAATTTCAATGTCCACTTGTGGTGGAATATACTCATATATTATAACTGGTTTCACTATAGACTTGTAAGTAACAAGAAAAATCGAGCTGCAGAACAAATGCATTGGATAATTTCCACGGTTAAATGAAGGTTTTAAAATGCTTCCAAAAATAAGTTGTTCGGGGGGGGGGGGGGGGGGGGGGGGGGGTGGGGTGGGGGGGGGGGGCGGGGGGGGGGGGGGGGTGGGGGGGTTGGGGGGGGGGGGTAATGGGGGGGGTGGGGGGGGGGGGGGGGGCGGGGGGGGGGGGGGAGGGGAATTAGCTAAATTTCGCCACACTCCGCAGGAATTACGGCTAGTTGTCAATCCAATGTTTGAGATAGTCATCGCGGAGTCTTCCTACAACATAACCACGTGCTTATTTTCGACATTTTCCTATAACACCCTTCCACACAGATAGTCATCATCATCATCATCATCATTTTCCGCTTTGCTGCGTATTGAGCTACCACTGTAGCTGGTTCTCTTACAGGAAACCTGCCCCAAACATGTTCATGCTCTAGCAGTCATGGTTTATGTAGCAATGTGTTTTTATAGTCAGAGACCTTTCTTATAGTCAGTGACCTTTTTATAGTCAGAGACCTTTCTTATAGTCAGTGACCTTTTTATAGTCAGAGACCTTTCTTATTATCAGTGACCTTTTTATAGTCAGAGACATTTCATATAGTCAGTTACCTTTTTATAGTCAGTGACCTTTTTATAGGCAGTGAATTTTATAGTCAGAAACCTTTCTTATAGTCAGTGACCTTTCTTTAGACAGAGACCATTTTACAGCCAATGACCTTTTTATAACCAGAGACCTTTTTATAGTCAGTGAACTTTTTATAGCCACAGACCTTTCTTATGTGCATGTGTTCTTATATATATATATATATATATATATATATATATATATATATATATATGGTAAAGTCTGGGAAAAGGAAGAGATACCAGCAGAATGGAAGGAAGGATATCTGGTTAAGTTGCCTAAGAAGGGAAATTTACAAGAGTGCACAAATTATAGAGGAATAATGTTACTATCAGTGCCAGGAAAAGTATTAAACAGGATTATCCTTGAGAGATTAAAAGAGTCCATAGACAAGAAACTGAGAGATGAACAAGCAGGTTTTCGACAAAACAGATCATGTACAGACCAGATAGCCACTTTGAGAATAATAGTTGAACAAAGTCTGGAATGGAATTCACCACTATACATCGGATTTGTGGACTACGAAAAGGCATTTGACAGTGTAGACAGAGAATCACTTTGGAAATTGTTGAGGCATTATGGAGTTCCCCTGAAGATCATTAATTTAATAAAGAAAACATATGAAGACATGACATGCAGAGTTCTTCACGAAGGACAGCTTACAGAACCGTTTGGGATAAGAACAGGAGTGCGACAGGGATGCCTCTTGTCTCCATTTCTTTTCTTGCTGGCAATAGATTGGGTTATGAGATCATCAGCAACACACAACAGAAATGGAATCCAGTGGACTCTGACTAAGCAGTTGGATGATCTGGATTTTGCTGATGACTTGGCTCTTCTGTCCCATAGCCGTAATCAGATGCAGGACAAATTGAAAACACTCGATGAGAGGTCACAGCAATTGGGTCTGAAAATACACAGGGAAAAGACAAAAATAATGCGAATAAATGCAGGTAATGATAACAGGGTTGAACTTGAAGAAACACCAATACAAGATGTAGAATCATACACATATCTTGGCAGTAATATAGACAAAGTTGGAGGGACAGACAGCGATATCAAAATAAGAATACAAAAGGCAAGAGGAGCTTTCATTGCATTGGGAAATATATGGAGATCAAGAGAAATCGGATCCAACACGAAAATAAGAATCTTCAACTCAAATGTGAAGTCAGTCCTATTGTATGGCTCAGAGACATGGAGAACAACAAAGACAACAACCAAAAAGCTACAGAATTTCATAAATGGGTGCTTGCGTAGAATAGAGGGATTAAAATGGTATGACAAGGTTACCAACGTGGAACTGATGACAAGAACTAGACAAGTGCCAGTGGAACAAGAAATGAGAAGAAGACGATGGCGATGGATAGGACACACACTGAGGAAACCTGTTGATAGCATTACAAGGCAGTCCTTGTTCTGGAACCCCCAGGGCAAGAGAGGCAGAGGAAGACCAAGAACTACATGGAGAAGAGAGTTGGAAACAGAGGTGAAAATGATGAGGAGAACATGGAAAGAACTTGAGATGATGGCACGTGACAGGAGGACTTGGCATGTGTTTGTTGAAGGCCTATGCTCCTTTGGGAGTGGAGGGTTATGAATGAATATATATATATATATATATATATATATATATATTATATATATATATATATATATATATATATATATATATATATATATATATATATATATATATATATATATACCAGTTGTATTTTTGTTGATCGTATGTGCTCTTGTATTATCTATTCTCTTGTATGGGTGTGAGAGCTGGACACTCACTGCAGATACGGAGCGAAGGATTCAGGCTTTCGAGCATAAATGTTATAGAAGAATTTTGCGCATTTGCTATAAAGAGCACAAAACAAATGTCTATGTTAGAGAGAAGATAAACACCTATGCAGGCCACCAAGAACCACTTGTGTCAGTAGTGAAACGTCGAAAGCTTGCCTGGTTTGGGCATGTAACTCGTCATGACTCCCTTTCGAAAACGATCCTCTAGGGAACAGTCGAAGGTAAACGGAAAAGAGGAAGGCAAAGAAAATCCTGGGCTGATAACATCAAAGAATGGGCAGGACACGGTTTTTTCCACACTTGTACGCATTGCTGAGGATAGAGAGCAGTGGAGGACCCTGTCTGCTGATGCTTCCACCATGGCACCCCTACGACCCATGACGGGTTATGGGTTGAGATGATGATGATGATGTGCTCTTGTGGTTTCTGTAGCAAATTATTTTATACGATAAGGTTTATTGCACAAGCATCTTGTAATTTCATACACCTTTATAAGTGACTTAACTAGCTTACAAAAGGTAATCAGATCATCAGACGTGCTCTCTTCTGTTAGACGTGGGTTGTGTTCAGGTTTTAAAAATTCTTGACTTCTTAGAAAGTCAACTTCGTTCATTATTCAGAAGTATTATTTTACTACTGTTTTGGAATAATTAGGTTGGAACCTGTGACATTCACACCCTCCCTGCTCTTCCTTCAAAAAGTTTAACAATTTATAATTGCATATAATTAAAAAGGTGTAAGCAATCGACCTCACATGAAGCATAAATTCTCTGTATTTTTTTAAATCCTCATTTAGCAGCTGCAACATTTTTCATTCGTCAAGTTAAGATCACACCACTCACTGCATGAGGTCCGGATCGTTTGCTGTATCTTTCCTAGTCACGATTAACGGAACCGTGAACATAGAACTACTTAGAGCAGCAGCGATTCGTTTTCTATTTTAGTAGCGACACAAACTAACGGTGGTGTTATTACTTAGTAATCGATTATTCACAATGTGGTAGTCGTAAAAAAAGGTTTGTTATAGATACAGTTCATGGAGCGTCAA
The DNA here is from genome assembly GCA_024509875.1 of Oreohelix idahoensis. NCBI lineage: Eukaryota > Metazoa > Mollusca > Gastropoda > Stylommatophora > Oreohelicidae > Oreohelix > Oreohelix idahoensis. Next base: position 562,573 of record JAMPIV010009724.1, read on the forward strand.
TATGCACAGACCGTTTGCTTCTTGACGCAATTTTACCGGGTTCGAAACCTGGTATCGTCACTCTCCAGTTGCAGTAAATGGGCATCTGACTCTCCTTTTGAGCTAGATAACGAACGAACGAACGAACTTTATTTTCAAAGGGTTGAGAATTGGGCACGCAGGCCCGTCTGACATTCTGCCCTTCCTTTCTCTCACCTTTCATACTGAATTCATTTATTCTCACATGCATTTTACTTATCAATTTCAATGAATTCAACGTTGTAAAGTAAAATAAAATAACACACTCATATTAACATTAACTACTTATAAGCATGACATAACAAATATTGAAAAGTACAAACATCGTCATTAGAACCTACAGTCGATATTATAAGAAAAGATAATCCGATTGGGGGGGGGGGGGGGGGGGGGGGCATTGTAATCAGAACTCATAAAGTATTCGAAAAGTCTACGATTGTATGAATAGGGACTGAGGTTGTTTCTTAGGTTATGTGGAAGACAATTCCAAAGATGAGCAGCAGAGTAGGCTAAACTTTTCTTGAATAAGTCAAGCCTAGGCTTGGGCACTTGCAATTTGTTAAAGCGTTGACTGCGTCTTTCATTGTATTTGAACATTGGCCACATATATGAAGGCAAAGGCAGAAATGAAAGTAACAAGTCACCCATGTCATGAAAAAATAAACTTTGACTTCATATAGTAAAGTCTCTAACCCTTCCCTCCCCAAGGACAGTATGTGCTATGCGACTACCTTTACTATGACGTTAAATGTAGTCTCACATCTCACACACATATATTCTTACTGTCTAAGTGTATGTACTACTGCTGTGAGTGTGCGTGCATGTGGATATAAGTGCATGTTTGTGACAGCATGTTTTAATTTAAGCCGGGTAAAGTAGCAGGTATCAAAAAGGATATAAATCTTCTTTGTTATTGCTCTGAAATATGTGTATTGTGTATATTAAAACTGTGATGAAAGACTTTATGTTAATTCAAATTTTGACGTTTTATGTTTTTTTTTTGGCTTCAAGCAAGCCAAAAGGGGAAAAATCCAGGACTTTCACCAATATCCGTCTGCCTCTGGATTTTAATGCATTTGTGTGTGTGTGTGCTTTATAAATATAATTGATGCTTCTGTATCGTGTTTCAGAAGAAGAAGGTTTGGATTATCGTTCGTGGCCGTTAAACACTCTACATTCTGCTCAGAGACAAGAGAGCCAATTCTTATCACAATATATTTATCAGTTAAATCACTTAATCGATTTGATCTTATCTATCTATCTATCTATCTATCTATCTATCTATCTATCTATCTATCTATCTATCTATCTATCTATCTATCTATCTATCTATCTATCTATCTATCTATCTGCCTGTCGGTGTCTGTCTGCCTGCCTGTCTGTCTGTCCGCCCGTCCGCCCGTCCTTCTGTCTGTCTATCTGTCCGTCTGCCTCTCTATCTATATTTCTATCTATCTGTCTGTCTACCTGCCTGTCTGTCTACCTGCCTGTCTGTTTGACTGTTTGTCTGTTTAATATATATGTCTCTCTATCAGTCGATCTAATGTGTGTCTGTCTTATTTTTTTTAACATACGCTCGCTATTACTCGAGGCGAAATCTCAGGTTAGTATAACTAACGTGAGACTAATTTTACGCGAGTATCCTAATTTCCCTGTACGCTGACAAGTGTCCTCTCGCCATTCAGGCAGATACTCGCCGTCTTCGGAGAGTACCCATTAGAGCTGGGTCGGCTCAGGAGCCGTTCAGGTTATTCCAGTCCCTGGTCTACGACACCTCTTCAAATGTTCTCGCCAGAGCTCGAATTAATCCAGTCCAAATCCCGGTCGACGACACTCTTTCAAATGTTCTCGCCCGGGCTTGAACCCGGATCACCCGATCACCAGCACAGTGTGGTAACCATTACACCAGCGCGTCTCCCTGTCTGTTTGTCTACTTGCTGCTTGTGTGTCTGTCTACCTGCAACTTTCTATGTTCGTTTCTGCCTGTACATATGTTCATCTATCGCCACGCCCATACACATAATTTGGGTTATGTGTCTCTGTCCGCTTGTCAAATCTGTCTACATATCTAATTTTCAGCTCATCTGCCTGCACGTCCATTCCTCCTCATATCCATCCAGATCTATCCGTCTGCTGTATCTAAACTTATCCATAAAAAAAAATCGTTCCCTGACTTCTGGAAGACAACGCTATCTGCTATATTCCTGCACCGCCGTTCAGTAACAAGCCTCGTTAAATTTGTATCACTGATCTGTTTTATCGATTTTTCCCCGGTCACAAACTATTTGTCAGTTTCAGGTTTACTTTGATATAGACAACACAAATAAGAAGCAAAAGATGTTATTAGTGATGGATTATGGTGCCGGGATCGATCAGCCACTAAATTACTAGGTATTCATATGTATGGGGGTTATTATTTGTTGCCAAATATTTTGTTATAATACTGGCACGAAATTTTCTGTTTCAAATGGCGCGCAGTTTGCATTTATAGCAAGACAACAATTTAGTTGACTAATTGCTCCGCTTACATTGACTTTAAAACCGTAGTGAGACAAGGATATATATTGTCCCCTCAGCCTACGTACCATCTCCACAGAAAGAAAAGAATATTCGAACAGATACAAGAAATACCAGGACTAAAGATCGGTGGGAGATCAATAAACAACCTGAGATAAACAGATAATACAGTTTTGTTAGCTGAAAGTGAACATGGCTTATAAGAACAAGTGAAGCAAGTAAACAAGATACGTCATGAATATGGACTGGACATTGACACAGAGAAAACAAAAACAATTATAATTAGCAGAAGAGAATACCAGCTTACTTTAAATACCAGAATAAATGGGGAGATACTCCAACAGGTCAAAAGATTATTACCTTTAGGACACAGAATAACAGAGGCTGACAGTTGTCAAACAGAAATCAACAAGGCAACAAGGATGACCAATGCAATTCCACTAAACAGATATTATGGCGCAGTAAACAAAATAGGTCATGCGTTTTCCTAAGACAAAGAGAATGGCTTACATTACGACGACGAGGTCTCCGCCAGAGACAAGTGTAAAGAAGTTATTTCTTACTACACCTGTAGTACACCACTGTAAAGTATCAGTCTGTCTGCTCTGTAAGGAAGAGTGGTGTGTTGTTGAGATCAGGCATGCTCCAGTCTACCCAGCTGTAAATGGGTAACTCACCCTAGTCCTGAGTTAGGGAAGGCAAAGGCTCCAGGGGAAGCAGGCCCTAAACTTGGTCACTTCAGCCGACGCAGGATGGTGTATGTATGAAGTAGAAGTGTAGAGTGTGATTACCGCGAATGGTGTACTGTTCGTGTGCTGACCAATATAACCACTCATACACATGTGTCTACAAGGCACCAATGCAGACTGCTGGAATCTTAGTTTACTCAATTTATTCAGACGTACACACTGGGACATACGAGTACATCATGGTTCGTTGACATATCAATTTGTAGGTATACATAGCAGATCTGAAGTCATGACACATTCAGAAATAATGGCAGTACATCAAAGTTCAATGTCATGATACATTATGGCCGCATTCCCCTATCTGACTAAACGCGTCAGTGAAGGCGAATCGATCAATAACTAAAGTTACTTGACGTCCATAGTTTGTAGTATAGATTATGAAACCACGAAGGGGTTTCTAGCAGGATTGAGATCTCCCTGTCACTGTCCGATAATAAGATAAATAATCTGTTCTCTTGGCAGTGATCAAAACATATGATGACCGAAATCCAACATGGCTACCTCCCTGAGTTGTCGTTCACTCATTCATAGGAAGGAGAATATAAGCCAGAGTCAATTTACAATGGGTATATAAAGGATTTCGTAAATGTTTCCATACAGCTCTACGGTGATCAGGTTAATTCACGTAGCCATAACCGCTGCAGGAAAATCTGTCATCTTCGTCGATACAAAACACGGCACTAGCATAGCGAAGCACAAAAGTCAAGCTAGGCCTAACCGACGAGAGATCATCAAAAATAGGAGCTGGGTTTACCTGGAGTCCGAATCATCTATATACTGACATAAGGAGAGTCTCTAACACAAACTATCGTAGAGACACCATCTCCTTCAGAAGAAATACCACTTCGTAAGACATTTTTTTCTGACGAAAGGACCAGCTCTAGAAAAACGTACCCCGCCATTTGTAAGCAGTACATCGGAACTCATCACGACTTGTCAAGACAACTCATTCTTCCGCTAGACCGGAATACAAGAATCTAGTCCCTCCTACCAATCCAAAATATACAATATAGGACTGATTCTACTTGTACTAATAATATGTAATACATATGAATTCAGGCCATAAACACAATAAGCAAATTAATATATTTTCTGGCCCTAAAAAATAAGTACAAACGCAAGCGCACTATCCTTGCGCCGGATCAATATCCAGAACGATTACTCCTATAATCAAAAGTGTGAATCAAACATGGATTATCTCGCTTTTACCATAGACAGCATTTTCATACACAAATGAATGAATGTCTATTTTTTTCCCATATTAAATAGCCATATCGATTTTTGTAAAATGTGCGTCAAAATATGCACGCAACAGATTACCACACCCCTCGGGAAAAAAAAATGGTACATTTTTTTTTTTTGAAATACATCTAGGAGCAACATACAATAGGCTCACAACGCACCAATAACAATGCGCAGATGATAAGCATAAGTTTTATGACCTTAGAGAAAGTACTTCTCTAAGTATAAATATTTCCAGAGAGGTGTCACCAACGCATACTACAATATTAGCAATGACACAATTTCCACATTAGTTTATACATAAATTTCATCTAAGATATCTTAACATCATGATCATCAAAGACGAAAAAACATTGAAAGATCAGCGGTGAATACATATCAATGAACCGCTAAGTAGTGTTACAATCAATATATGATATATTACATATGTATACACATTTCAACATAGAAACAACTGTATCAAAGTTGTATAACAGTTATGAATCATGTGGGCATCTAGACAAAATATCTGCCATCACATTTTCTGACCCACGGATAGCTCGCACCGAAAAATGAAATGGCTGTAGAGCAATCGCGTATCGCGTTGATCTCGCGCTCTTCAGATTTTTACTCTGAATGGCCGTAAGAGCTTTCTGGTCAGTTTCCACAATGAAATGCGCGCCCAGAAGAAATCTTTGCAGTTTAAGGATTGACCAAACCATAGCCAATAATTCACGGTCTAGGACCGAGTAATTCTTCTCTGCGGCATTTAATTTCCGAGAAAAATATACATCACCGGATGCAGAGTTCCAGAGTACTCTTGCATTAGTGCAGCTCCAATCCCGGTGGATGAAGCGTCACTACGAAGAATAAATGTCTTATCCTTAGAAGGTAATACTAGGATAGGTGAAGTAGAAAACATAGTTTTAACCTTATCCAAAGAGGATTGACATTCTTGAGTCCAATGGACTACATTAGGAGACCCTTTCTTTAGCAAGGAAGAAAGAGGTGACATAATGGAGGACAGATTCGGGATGAATCGTCCATAAAATTGTATTAGACCTAAGAGACTTCGTACTTGCTTTTTAGTCTTAGGAATAGAAATGTTAAGTATCTTACTTGTATTATGGTCTTCTGTTTTTAGGAACCCATGACCAACACGGTGTCCTAAGAAAGATATTTCGCTAAAACCAATACATGCTTTCGATGGTTTCGCTGTCAGGTTATGCTCGCGTAAGATAGACAATAGTTCATTTATACCATTATAGTGATCGTTCCAAGTATCACTGAAAAGACAGATGTCATCAAGATACGCAATGACATCTGAGCGATGAGATAGGATTCGACGCATCATGCGTACAAATGTTGCAGGGGCGTTCATAAGACCGAAAGGCATGAAATTCCATTGGAATAGACCCCTAGGCGTCGAAAAAGCAGTAAACGGTTTGGCGTGTTCGGATAGTGGAACTTGCCAATATCCCTTAGACAAATCGAGTTTAGTAAAGAAGTGAGAATTCGATAGTCTCGTAAGTAGCTCTTCTAGTAAAGGCATAGGTTCAGCATCGAATTTAGTCACTTGATTCAATTTGCGATAATCCACGCAAAGACGTATGTTATTGTCTTTTTTTCGTACTATAACCATCGGCGAAGAATATGCTGATGTGGATGGTTCAATAATTTTTAACTCTATCATCTCATCTAACTCTTTCTCTACCTGTGCTTGAAAATGTATCGGGATAGGATACGGTCTGACTCTTATAGGACTATGGTCAGTAAGAATAATGTCATGTTGAATGACATCCGTTTGACCAGGAATGTCAGTAAGGACATCCTGAAATTGTTCTAACATAGTAGAAACTTGTTTCTGCTCTCCTGGAGATAAATCTGGAGAAATTGCAACATCTTTCCATGATTCATTAGAGTGAAGAGGAATCAGTGGAAAAGGTAAATTTACATCCGAGAAACTCGTTTCCTCATCCTGTATTACTGACAGAGATGAGTACTGTCCATGTTGGACTGGAAAATCGTCCGTTGCCTGGAAAACAGGTTGTAAATAATCAGGACGTTCATGGAATTCCGTGAGCATGTTGATGTGGAAGGTTTTACGCTTCCCGTCAATATCGACGATATAGTCAACATCGGAAACTTTTGATATTATATCGTACGGACCTTTCCAAGAAATGAGAAGTCTATTTTCCCTACAAGGTAGCAAGACAAATGCTTTGTCACCTGGACAAAGTTGACGCAAACATCTCTTTTTATTGGCAAATTCCCTTGCCTTCTGTTTCGCAAATTCAGAAGAAGCAGTTGCCAATTTGCATGCTTCAATAATCTTGTGTCTAAGTGCGATGACATATTCATAAGAGGATTTTGTGTCATCGACAATATTATCAGCAGTTATAAGATCATGAAGTAAGGACATAGGACCTCGCGGTTTCGCGCCAAAGACAAGTTCAAAGGGAGAAAATCCTGTATGTTCGTTGGCGACCTCTCTATATGCAAAGAGAGCCGCGGGTAAAACCCTATCCCAATCCTGAGGATGATCTTCTGTTATCTTACCTAGTAGGTTTTTCAGAGTTCTATTCAAACGTTCCACCATCCCATTGGACATAGGATGATAAATACTACTCAGCGATCTCTCTATCTTCAGAGTCGACATTACTTGAGACATGGTATCCGATATGAGTTGGGTACCATGGTCGGATAATATTTCTGCTGGAAAACCCAGACGAGAAAATATTAACCAAAGAGCATCTGCGATATCAGCAGTAGTTATGCTCTTTAGAGGAACAGCCTCCGGCCAACGTGTGCACATATCAACACACGTCAAAATAAATTGGTGTCCTCTAGCAGACTTTATCTTAAATGGACCAATGATGTCTATCGCCATTTTTTGAAATGGCCGAATGGGAATGTCTGCAGCCTGAATAGGTGCATCATGGCGTGGACCTCTGGATTTAATCTCTTGACATACCTTACAAGATCGACAATAGATTCGTATGTCCTTATTCACAGCAGGCCAAAAGAAAGATTGAAGAACTCTAGCTTTAGTACGGGAAAAACCCATATGTCCAGCACACTGCGAATCATGAGCGTGCTGTAAGATTTTAACTCTCATATTTTTAGGCACAAGGATTTGAGAATGAATGGACTTAGCGGAGTCTTGTACCATACGTACAAGTACGCCATTCTTCATCGTAATCCAAGATTTACGATTTGTATCCTTATTCGGATCACCTTTTGTTGCCAGAGTAAAGAATTTCTTTAGAGTAGGATCATCTTCCTGCTGTTTGATAAAGGAATCGTGGGAAATCTCCAAGGGATCATCTTGGATCTGCGCATCATTATCTTCAGAATGTGAAGATTGTGGCATATTAAGAGCTTGAGCCCTAGTGATTACTGCATTAGCAGATTGCATATTAACATTTTCCCAATTAGAAATTTGCTGTGGAGTGCATTCTTTCACTCCATGAATGCGACCGATGATAAGATCAGCGATCGGATTCGGCAAGAGACATGCTTGCACCTCTCCTGTAAAGAAAGGCGTAGCAATATTGATAATGGCAGTGGAGTACTTCTCCAATGTGCCACCAAATGTTACACATTTGACTATATTGCCTGTAGCTCGAGAAGGATTTACGAGTGATTGCCTCACTCCAATGGTAGTGCACCCCGAGTCGAAAAGAATTGATACCGGAGTACCATCTATTAGGCCCCTATTAAAGACAAGAGCACCCCTTCCATTATGCGCAATTGACGCATGAAGAGCGGGAAGTGGGTGACCGCAGCTTAAAGTAGACACTGTGGTTGGATCGAATAATGTTTTGCATTGCGAACACTCAGATGCTCTAGCAAAATCGAAAGCGGAATTTGCTACACTATTGGAGTCTTTTTTATCATTATTCTGATTATCGGTGTCGTGGAACTCCTGTTGTGCAGAGTTAGCCTGGTAATAAGATTTACCATGTCTTTTGTGTTGTGATCTACCTCGGTTATAATTGTCTCTATAATTATTATTGCCTCTGTTATAACCCCTATTTGGGTTTGAATCATAATATTCATGATCATAATCATCATGCTCATTATATTGAGTATCCCTGTAATATTGTTTCTTTTGTCTCCATGAAGCACTTGGGTAGTTCCTATAGCTACTCCCTTTCCGAGAATTTCTAACATTATGGGTACCCCTCGCGTGTCGAGGACTATCAGACCGATTCCAGTTCTTCAAAGAAGAACTCTGATTTGAGCGGTTATCTTGGTTTTGATACTTATCCCAATTAACCTTTTTATCAAATTTATTTTTAGCTCCTTGGAATTTGTGTGAGTAATTCTGATTATATTCTGTTGCCGAAGCAACTGGCATACTCTCTTTAATGTTAGAGTTACTAAGAATCATGTCAGGGTGTGCCGTGGCATACTGGTCACAATATTCTTCCATTTGCTTTATTGTACTAGGTTTACGCTCATGTAAGAACTCTAGGAATGATTTATTTACAGAAGACATGACCTTGTCTCTTAGCAATAAATCTGTAAGACCATCAAATGTTTTCTCTGTTTTGGATAATTCAATCCATCGTGAAAGTGTAATTCGTGCTTTTGAGATGAATTCTGAGAATTCTACCCCTACCTCAGGTCTCATTGTTTTAAACAAAAGACGGTAACCTTCCTCAGACAGCTGATATCTCTTTATCAAAGCTGCCCTAACAGCATCATAATTGTCTTTGTCGGCCTCTTCAACAAAATATAACTTACTCAGAGACTCCCCTTTTAGATTTTCAGACAACTGATTCACATACTGTGATTTGTCAACATTATGAGATCGACAAGCCCGTTCAAATCTAGAAAGCCAAAATGTTATGTCATCACTGGTAGGGTTAAACGCTGGTACCTTGACCTTGTATACAAAGGGTTTACCATTACCACCAGATGCCTGATTAACATTACTCATACATGTCAATTTTAATTTCTCTAATTCAAACTCATGTTCTCTTATTGCTTTTCTCTCTTCAGCTTCTCTATCTAATTTTTTTTGTTCTGCAGCAGCAGCAGCTTCTAATTTTTTCTGTTCTGCAGCAGCAGCAACTTCTAGTTTTTTCTGTTCTGCAGCAGCTTCTAATTTCTTCTGTTCTGCAGCAACTTCTAATTTTTTCTGCTCTGCATCAGCTTCTAATTTCTTCTGTTCTGCCTCAAATCTCCTTTCCTCCACTTGCATCTGCAATTTCTTAAGTTCAGCAGCAGTATCAGCTTCTTTTTCTAATCTTTTTTCTTCAGCTAAGGCTTTCCTTTCTTCTGCAGCAGCTTTTTTTTCTTCTATTTGAAGTTTTCTCTCCTCAGCCGCAGCTTTTTTTTTCCTCAGCAGCAGCTTTTTTTTTTCTTCTACAGCTAATGCTTTGTCATATTGAGCAACAGCCCATTGTTCTAAGTCTTTTCCAGTCTTATCAAGAGATTTTCCTTGTGTAATGAAATAATCTAATGTAGACATATTGTCTTCTTAAATCAGAAACCTGAAAAAGTAAATAAATTACCCTCTTTCAAGTTAATGGGAGACAAGTCTATACCTTAGACTTAGTCTTAGTCCAAACTTGTATGGTTTATAATAACCAATGATAACTTGAGTACCTGTGGACAACAATAACTGTATCTCAAATACTGTGGGGACAAGCCTTACAAAGGTCTGGTATACCTCAATGTAATCAAAGATCACTTGAGTACCTGTGGAAAAAAATATTTCCCTTTACCAATCACTTTGAGAGACAAGCCTTACAAAGGTCTTGTACATTTTGTTTTATAACAATAACAATCAGAGAGTACTGATCTGTACTATACTATCAGTGTATACCACTATACGTCATATGTCAACTAAAGACATTACAAAGGACAAACAAGAAAAGACAATCTGAAAACATTTGCAGAGATCAAATTAAATTAAATAGGAGAAATGAAAAAAATGATCACAGAAACCGTGATGATAACTGCAATAATAAAATGACAAGACAAATAACGCCACAGTGTATAAACATAAGGGTGTAAAAAACTGAAAAGAAAGAAAAGATGAGACCTACAATTATACAAACAAATCAAACAAAACTAAGGAACACAAAAAATGTTACAAATACAAATATGAAACAGTCGTCACAACTAACCAAATATTTGCAAACTATGTTGCATGCAAATTTCAATTAAGAAATTGCTCCCTATCGAACGCCAGAACAAGACCAATATCATTCGGTATTTCCTGTTCTAGTCACCTCCCATCCAGGCCCGCAAAATATAAACACCTACACATATAAACAAATAACATGTAAGCATAAATAGCATATAGCATACAATATAATTTATGTCATGAATGGAATGTGTTGCAGGTATAGTGTTGTAAAGCAGGCACAGTTTATTTTAATTCTAATAACTTGCCACTTTATTGAGTAACAGATTTAATTCTAAACTATTACACTGTCAATTTTTTCTCTTTTGAGCATATGAAGATCCAACGATGAACTATGCACTTTATGTTCAACAACACTGTGATTCTTCTGTACGTTGAGAAATGTCAACAATATTGCTCCAGATATTTTCTACACTTGAAACCACTGTCCTGTGTAATACTGTCTGTACAGCGAAAAACTGTCAACAAGCGCTGACCTAGATACAGCATCCTATCGGTAATACAGGTCAAGCTGACATCGACTGTATAGCTGTCCTACTGGTGTTGATGTGTTCAAACAAATGTTCTTTCAGCTGTAAACTGTGATTCTCAACACAAAACTGCGTAAGCTGGACCCAGGAATCTGGCTCGCCACTGTAAAGAAGTTATTTCTTACTACACCTGTAGTACACCACTGTAAAGTATCAGTCTGTCTGCTCTGTAAGGAAGAGTGGTGTGTTGTTGAGATCAGGCATGCTCCAGTCTACCCAGCTGTAAATGGGTAACTCACCCTAGTCCTGAGTTAGGGAAGGCAAAGGCTCCGGGGGAAGCAGGCCCTAAACTTGGTCACTTCAGCCGACGCAGGATGGTGTATGTATGAAGTAGAAGTGTAGAGTGTGATTACCGCGAATGGTGTACTGTTCGTGTGCTGACCAATATAACCACTCATACACATGTGTCTACAAGGCACCAATGCAGACTGCTGGAATCTTAGTTTACTCAATTTATTCAGACGTACACACTGGGACATACGAGTACATCATGGTTCGTTGACATATCAATTTGTAGGTATACATAGCAGATCTGAAGTCATGACACATTCAGAAATAATGGCAGTACATCAAAGTTCAATGTCATGATACATTATGGCCGCATTCCCCTATCTGACTAAACGCGTCAGTGAAGGCGAATCGATCAATAACTAAAGTTACTTGACGTCCATAGTTTGTAGTATAGATTATGAAACCACGAAGGGGTTTCTAGCAGGATTGAGATCTCCCTGTCACTGTCCGATAATAAGATAAATAATCTGTTCTCTTGGCAGTGATCAAAACATATGATGACCGAAATCCAACATGGCTACCTCCCTGAGTTGTCGTTCACTCATTCATAGGAAGGAGAATATAAGCCAGAGTCAATTTACAATGGGTATATAAAGGATTTCGTAAATGTTTCCATACAGCTCTACGGTGATCAGGTTAATTCACGTAGCCATAACCGCTGCAGGAAAATCTGTCATCTTCGTCGATACAAAACACGGCACTAGCATAGCGAAGCACAAAAGTCAAGCTAGGCCTAACCGACGAGAGATCATCAAAAATAGGAGCTGGGTTTACCTGGAGTCCGAATCATCTATATACTGACATAAGGAGAGTCTCTAACACAAACTATCGTAGAGACACCATCTCCTTCAGAAGAAATACCACTTCGTAAGACATTTTTTTCTGACGAAAGGACCAGCTCTAGAAAAACGTACCCCGCCATTTGTAAGCAGTACATCGGAACTCATCACGACTTGTCAAGACAACTCATTCTTCCGCTAGACCGGAATACAAGAATCTAGTCCCTCCTACCAATCCAAAATATACAATATAGGACTGATTCTACTTGTACTAATAATATGTAATACATATGAATTCAGGCCATAAACACAATAAGCAAATTAATATATTTTCTGGCCCTAAAAAATAAGTACAAACGCAAGCGCACTATCCTTGCGCCGGATCAATATCCAGAACGATTACTCCTATAATCAAAAGTGTTAATCAAACATGGATTATCTCGCTTTTACCATAGACAGCATTTTCATACACAAATGAATGAATGTCTATTTTTTTCCCATATTAAATAGCCATATCGATTTTTGTAAAATGTGCGTCAAAATATGCACGCAACAACAAGCAAACACAAACAGAAGAGGAAGAAAACGAGAACAAAGTGAACTACATAAAACACTAAATAAAAAATGAAACGACCGAAAGACCACTATTCTTAAGAACATTTTTTAATAATGTAAAAAAAAAGGGGGGGGGGTGGGGGGGGGGGCTTGGAGATAAGTTTAGGAGTTTAGTGGGCCAAGGGGTTGTGGTAAGAAAAAAGTTTGGGATCCACTGGTCAAGAGACACGAACAAGAAAGCAACAATTAAAATTATAAATTCAGAATTGAAGCGGAGTAAATTGATATTTAATTGAAAATTACTACCACCAGTTGCTGTCTCCATCAAATCATCCACATTTGTGCAGTCAGCCAACCAGACTACGGTCAGCCAGCCAGACCACGGTCAGCTAGCCAGACCACCTTCAGCCAACCAAACAACAGTAAGCCAACCAGACCATGGTCAGCCAACTGTAAGTCAACGACCAGATTCAAGACTGAAAGTTGGCATGGACAGGGCATACTTTCAGGAAAAATCCAACCAGTATAACAAAACATGCTTTTTACTGGAACCCGCTGAGAAATAGGAGAATGAAAACGCTAAAGAAAATTGGAAGAAAAAAATCCAGAAGGGATAAACAATGAACAAACAGTTGCAAGGAGGCGTTGAATTTCTATAATTGCATAGAAGGATGGGAATATCTCGAGAAAACAGAAGACAAAATTATAAAGCAGTACTACACTAAAAAGGGAATGAATAGAGAATTCATACATGAAAAAATTATATAAAAACATTACAATACATTAATAACATTATAATAAAATAATAATTCTAACAAGAAAGTTTAAGATCAACAGGCAGGGCGACAGCGCTTCATGTGAAAGGTTACATCTAGACTTGGAAATGACAAATGAATGAGTCGGACATGAAATAATCTATAAGCTGGACGTGAAATAATCTATGAACCGAGCGTGAAATAATCTATGACCTGCGTATGAAATAATCTATGAGCTGGACATTAAATAATATATGACCTGGACGTGAAATAATCTTTGACCTGACATTAAATAATCTATGACCTGGACGTAAAATAATCCATGACCTGGCCTTTAATCTATGACATGGACAAGATATAATCTATGACCTGGACGTGAAATAATCTATGACCTGACATTCAATAATCAATGACCTGGACATAACATAATTTATTACCTGGACTTTAAATAATTTATGACTTGGGCAAGATATAATCTATGACCTTTACGTGCAATAATCTATAACCTGACATTAAATAATCTATGACATGGACAAGATATAATCTGTAACCTGGAAGTGAAATAATCTATAACTTGACATTAAATAATCTATGACCTGGAAGTAAAATAATCTATGATTTTGGCATGAAATAATAAATGATCTGATATGAAATAATCTATGACCTGGGCATGAAATAATCTATGTCGTGGACATGAAATAATCTGTGACCTGGGCATGAAATAATCTATGAGATAGGCGTGAAATAATCTATGACACGGATACGACATAATCTATGACCTGGACGTGAAATAATCTATGATCTGAACGTAAAATAATCTATGACCTGCGTATGAAATAATCTATGACCTGGACATGAAATAATCTATTACCTATGCATGAAATAATCTATGTGATAGGCGTGAAATGACCTATGACATCGGCTGAAATAATCTATGACCTGGATGTGAAATAATCGATGACCTGTATATGAAATAATCTATGACATTGGACAAGATGTAATATATGACCTGGGCATGAAATAATCTGTGGCGTGGCATTAAATAACATATTCCCTGGGCATAAAATAACATGTAAGTTGGGCATGACATAATCTATGACTTGGAGGTTAAATAATCTATGACCTGGACGTGAAATAATCTATGACCTATGCATGAACTAATCTATGTGATAGGCGTGAAATGATCTATGACATCGGCGTGAAATAATCTATGACCTGGAGGTTAAATAATCTATAACTTGGACATGAAATAATCTATGACCTGGACTTTAAATAATCTATGACATGGACAAGATGTAATCTATGACCTGGGCATGAAATAATCTGTGACATGACATTAAATAATGTATTCCCTGGGCATGAAATGACATGTGAGTTGGGCATGACATAATCTATGACCTGGAGATTCAATAATCTATGACCTGGACGTGCAATAATCTTTGACCTGGACATGT
Organism: Oreohelix idahoensis; assembly: GCA_024509875.1. NCBI lineage: Eukaryota > Metazoa > Mollusca > Gastropoda > Stylommatophora > Oreohelicidae > Oreohelix > Oreohelix idahoensis. Next base: position 577,605 of record JAMPIV010009724.1, read on the forward strand.
AATAATCTATAAGCTGGACATAAAATAACCTATGAGATTTAATAATCTATTTGATGGACATAATATGACATATCACAGTGTACCATATATATATATATATATATATATATATATATATATATATATATATATATATATATATATATATATATATATATATATATATATATATATATATATATATATATATATATATATATATTCGTCGCGTTTCAAATTTTTGACGCTCAAAATATCATCAGCTACTGAGGTTTTCGCCCTAACTAAAGTTTAACAATATGAGTCCATTAAGAGTATAAATACTTCAGTCCCTTTTAAATATTTTTTTTTAAATTAGTGATGATATGAAGGGCTGGAGTAAACTGAAATGCTGACCTGAAATAGTCCACGGGCTTTAAGTAGGTTGCTCTTAATTGGTCTAAAGCAATGTTTGTGCTTTTGATGTACCCATTGTTGCATATTTCATATACATCTTTCTCAACTTTTTTTTTTGGGGGGGGGGGGGGGGGGGGGGGGGGGGGGAGAGGGGGGGGGGGGGCACGTGTGGCAATAATTTTCTTGGCGCCAGCAGTGGCTACCATTTCTGAAAATCTTGAACCAAGGCTTTAAATTTACCCTCTTTTTAATGGTCTATGATCGCAAACTGCTGGCCACTCGAGGTAAAGGAACTAGGTTCGGAACACTGTGGCCCCACGATCCAGTCTTTCCAGCTAAAATGTGATGCCTGACTCTGCTCTTGAATTAGAGAAGGCACAGGCTGCGACTAAGGGAACAGATCACCCCCACCTCTCGAAGCTGGACCTAATGTACATAAATCTCTAACCCTTCACTGCCCTACGTTAATTATGCAATGGGACTACTTTTAGCTTAACGATGGCAACATTTCTGTCGTCTGTGAAACAAGTTCTTCTCTACTATTTGTTGTTGTTATTGTTAATCAGAATCGACGTCATTGCACTCCGGGCAAACCCATAGGTGCTCAGTCTCCCGCAGCAAATGTCGAAGGGTATGAATGCTAATATTTTTATTAACATGTTGAAAACAATTATGAAATATTGTGATGTTTCTCAACCCATTTTATTCTTACGCGTAAACCCATTTCCGAAATCGTTGAAGCAAGTCCTTCCGAGCCCTTTTTGTTTCTTCAAATGCTACAAAATATTTTTTCAACACTTATCTCTTCAGTCATTCATTTACTTCAATGGTGCAACATCTTAAACTTTTATTTTCTACAATGTTTTCGAAGAAGCTTTAAGTACGCCTATATGTCTTCAAACTTTAACATTGTTATGATAAATATTGCGTCAAAACTACATCGCATTACGTATTATATCAACATTACACTGTATCCACCATTGCCTCAAATTTACGACAAAAATAAACAGGATCGGTTTTTAAATCAGATTAAGAAAGCATCAGTTCTTTCATTCTCATTTATCATCAAAATTAAGCTGCGTTAGTTTTTCAAATCAATATTATATATTACATTAACAGTGCACATTATCCTTTCATTAGCTGTTGTAAGTTTCCTTTAAAAAAAAGAAAAACCCCCAAAAAACTTCATTCTAATGAAAATGTTTTAGAGAAGAGTTCATTTGTGGGAGTTGGGGGGTGTACAACGACGCTCTATCTATATCTTACTGCAGAAGAAGCTTGGTTATGAAAGTATAGATAATGATATATTAAATGTAATAATTGTATTCTTCTTGTCAATTTTCACTTGTTAAGGACCATACAGCCACCATTGTAGTCTGATCCCTTTGCAGTAAACCTGAATCAAAGAATTCACGTGCTCTTGCAGTGTGTGGTTTCTACAGCAACTTCTTTTATATAATGAGTTTGGCAAAAACTCATATTAGTCACCTCTTCATGCAGTAGGACTATCCTTTATTTGTCTCCCGAAAGACCCCAGGGAACTAACTACAAGAGGCCAATGTGGTGATAACTGCACCAATACAAGAGTGGCAAGAAACATGACACAGAATACACCGCAGTCAAATATGCCGTTACGCTTCAGTTCCATAGAACAGCTTAAAACTGATTAATCGATTCTGCTATTTTGCACAATATGAACAGTGAACAAGCGATTCTAATATACAAGAAAACTTAAGTAATGAATAACTTATTACAACACCCTGCAAGGCCGAATCAGGTATTTATTGATTTAGATGCGATATTCATCCATAACAAAGGTTATTTAATTTCGTTTTTTGCTTCTTTATGTGAAAACAGTTATTGATTTCTGCATGCTAACACGTGAGACAAGTTGAAACTTTTGTAGCGTGATTCCTGTGTGTTAGAAATTGAGAGGGTTTGATTAATGTATTCTGACATATAACACAGCGAACACTTTATCTGTTTCTGCCAGACGTAATTTGCAAAGGAGAACGAACGAACGAATGAACTTTATTTTCAAAGGGTTTAGAATTGGGTACTCAGGCCCGTCTAACATTCTGCCCTTCTTTTCCTTATTGTTCTTACGGTATCCATCTATTCTCTCTTGCACTTTAAATAGTAACGTTAAAAGAACTAGTGTAATAGTACAGTAAAAGTAACAAATATTTACTGTATATAATTATAATCAAGAAATGAGGTACTGAAAAAAAGCGAAATTATTGGTAAATATTAGATACGCAACTAATATAACTGGGTGACCGCATTATAGCAATACGCCAAAGAAGTGACACGCAAGTTTATAATAAATAATTTATAACTATGCGGTAAAAGGTTATTATTGGTAACAATTCGTGCATTACGTTTATCAAAGTCTCTATCACGTGATAACATAGATGGCGTGGGGAGTTCTGATTGGTGACGTTTCCTGTTCCCGGTTAACAATATTACATTGTCTATTATTAGAAGTACCGCCATAATCTGAGATAATGTTCAAGTTCCCGGACTGTACTAGGGCAGGGACAAGGAAATCAGGTGAATAGATCTGGAAAATTGAGCTCTATTTTTATAAACTATTACCAAATACAGATGTATTTAGGTATGATTAATGCCTGTTGAAAATAACAATGTTTCTCAAAGTAAGTTCCAAGCATTTATACCTTCTACACATTGTACCTAGTCTTCGTTGGTGTCACGTGTGTCATATCACATGATCCAATATACGTCTATGACATAAGGACAAAAAGTCGTAACATTCAAATTGAACGGAGACTTTAAATTATCTAAGAAGCGGAGTAAGTGTCCATTTAACCCGATACAGTATAAAGAGATAACACAGAAATATAAAACGGATGTAAACAGAAAAAAAAACCAAAGGTGTTTGGTAAAGAAATGTGAAGAAAGAGAAAATTCCAGTTACAGTCAAGACAACAATATCTTTGCATAAAAGAATGGAAAGACCTGACACGTAAAGGAGCATGTAGACATTGGCAGCTATTTTATTTTAAAAACCACAGACGACAGCATCGTCAACCAAAGAGAAAATAATGTAAAGAAGATGAAAGTATGTGAAGTAATGCTCAAAGCGATCAGTATTTTACTGTTAGAAAACAATAAACAACAACAAGTTACCACAAACTAAGATGGTTTGGCCATGTCTGCAGAATGGGAGAAGATCGGATACCACGACAAGCATGGGAAACAAAGAGCCAGGGATCCAGACCTCCAGGACGACCCAGAGTCCGCTGGGAGGACAACATTAGACAATCTTTGAAGGACCGAGGACTAGAATGGAACCAGGCCAGGAAGAAGACAGCTGATAGAATGGTCTGGCGCTCTCTCTTCCAAACCTCTACACCTCACGGTAGAAGGGGAACGACTAAGTAAGTAAGTAAGTAAGTTACCACAAATAATAAAATAAATTATGAATGACCCGTGACGTAAGAATCCTGGACAAGTTCCAAGGCAGGAGTAACATCACAAGTAAAATGATTATAATCTGAGCTGAGTTTGAAGTTGACAAAGTTACTTGTCGTCTGAGTACCATCAGTAACGCCAGCATGAATCTAGAAGAGTTATTTCAGTCAATATCCACTGCTTTGCCAAAAGGTCACAAAACCATTTGATTGTGTACCACATGTAAGCAAGTAGCTCTCAAACGTTGGGTAACAAAGATATTATTATGGATTATCGAGGTAAGGATGTGAAACAGGACGAAGACAGAAATTTGAGAGCAACAATGCGGATTTGATGAAGAAACAGGAACTGCAAATAATTTTTTTTATTTTGAGAGTATTTGTTGTTGTTGTTTAATTAGAACTGCAAAGCTTCTCGCTCTTTTGCAGCCAATACCACGCTGAAGACTGCTTGGTATTATCTACACTGTAGATCTAGGCTTTCCCTGTGGCCTTTCTGCCATTCCGAAACATGTTGAGTTGAAGTCATGAGCTCCAATGTATCCAACTTGGCTGGCATTTAAAGGATCATTACATCTGGTCGCAAGCTAGGCTGAAGAAGCGAGTGGCATACTGTGTATTCCGCGCCATCCAAGGGGGCTCTCCAACTATGCAGAGCTAAAATACTGTGCTCTGGTTCTGGGCTCTCGCAAAGAATTATAACATATTTGTAGTGGTTTTTTATGTTATTGTATGGTTGTTATGTTACCTAGTGTACTGGATGAGGTCAGCTGTGAAGGCTCCTGAGATAAAAGTTTCTGTGAGTTACAGGAGGCCTTTCTGCTACCACTTACGACCTCAAACAGACCTATTCTACTATAATGAATGTTAGCTACGTTAAAAGTCTAGGGTACTGAAATGTAATGTGTAGGTAATAAATTACACAGACACACACATGTAAATAATAGTCTAATAATGATAATAAACTCTATGATACACTGAACTAACACTGGCTGTTATAGTTAAAGTTTGAAAATTTTTAAAATTTATTTGTCCTGAACCAATTGTTTCTTTTGGTCAGAACATATGAAATAATAGGTATTTATCAATGAAATGCATAAATATATTGCATAATCAAATGAAATTTTTGTACGTAGGTATATTATTACAATGGTTAATATTAATAATATCTATAATGTCTTGGGAAAAACTAGCACTGGATGTTTAGTTGGGGTGGCGTCATCATGCCCAATCTATGGTTACAAAGTACAGTTTCCTTGACAGATGGATTGATGTTAATGTTTATATAACAAGATTTTATTTCTTTATTGATGGTGGACCCTGTTGATGAATTTTCAGCAGGCCAGGTTTGCACTTAACTGGCCTGTGACGATGTAGTACAGAATTCTTGTGGCCCACTCCTCTCAGTAGCTGGAGTAAAATGTTAGGCTGCACAGACACCCGCTCTTGTACTTCTACAAAAGCATCTGGCACAATCGTAGTGCCAGATCAGAAACTCTGAAACCAAAATGTGTGCCATGTGTCAACACTCTGTTTACTGTGTTACTCTTACACACAACACCACAAAACAACAGCACATAGATCGAGTCAGATCTCTCTGACCAACTTAGCACATCTCACCCAGTTGTTATCAAATAGTACCAGTTTCCCAAGACTGCATTGCATCCGAAATATGTTCAATAGTTTCCTCCTCCATTCCATAAGGTGGGTGTTATGTTCCCACTGATCTCAATTATAGATCCTCCTTCCATAGTCTTAGATAGGTTTCCATATATTATGTGTTTGTCTCTAGGCCCTGGCTGTCTCTGGGGACCTAGAATAAGCACTCACTTGTCGTAATCATTTTTCATGATATGGCAGTATCAATCACTCAAAATATTAAAATAAACAAGATAAATGCTTTTTCCCTTACCACAATTCAGAATTGAGAACACAGTTACTTAGTACTAGCAAAACTCAGCTGAGCTGCTGGCTAGATTAGGGCGTCCCACTGATTTTTATTTAGTAATTCCTGGAAATCACCTCTAGCAGTAACGTACTGTGTCAATGGACAGTCTTCTTTAAAAATGGCACAAGCGTGCGTCTCTCATTCAATAATATAAATGTTTTTGTCCAATCAGCGGACTTCCCCTCTAACTTTTTTCAAATATTCAAACTAAAAGTCAAATTTCAGTCCAGTCTCAGTCTAGTATGTAGTATTTTTCCCAAAATTACACTTGTTTTTTTGGACTACTACATGAAAAAACTACACAAATCTGCCCCACTAAGTTATTTTTAGCTACTATCCTCCGACTTTGCCCCTCGTTCAATTGCAGTTTGATTGTATGCGTTTTGCTCAAGGACGCGTCAAAATGTAACTTTAGTGAAATATGCACAAAAAACTGTCTGCTAGTCTGATTTGAACAATACAGTCTTTCGTCAATATCTTCCGTGTTATCTGTCCGTCTGTGTAATTAAAAGTATATTATTTCTCTGCTCAAGATGGGCTATCAAACTAGCTAGGTTTTATTTTCATAACTTTATTATTAAAGAAAACCCTACTTTTCTCAAGGTTAGTTTTTGAAATTTGTTTTTGAACCTTCGTCCACGCGTTTGCTTCTATATTCAAATAAAACAACCAAGTACCGTAAAACGTCCAAGATACGACTGTTTCTAACAAGAGCTAAGGTCGTTTTTCTACCAATTCCTTACATTGTGTCAAATAGTGGCGTGAATTTTTTTCCTTAAACTACAAATTGCGTCTTTTTGCCTTTTAGATTCAAACACGTGTTCCGACCGTCATAATTTCTTTTATCTCCGTTTCCCTCCCGTCTAAAAGGGTAAACCGTTTAGTCTGCATGTTCCAACTAGTTAGTTTCAATGGCGGTAGAAAGCGCTGGCGTAGGTGATGAAGCCTCGGCATATCTTGCCTATATTTTTATCCCTACGTGTTATTTTACCCGTTATCCTTATAATTGGAGATATTTTAACGTTGTATCACTGTAATATCACCACAGTCCTACACAGAGCCACTTCTCAGCTCCCCCTGCCCATCATGGGACCATAGCGAGATCCTCCTGCCTGCAGCCAATCAGGTAAAAAGCCAGAGTTACGTCTGGGGCTCAATTGACTCCTCGAGGCATTGTGTGAAATGCTGGGTTCTCAACATGTTTTATCACAGGGGGAATCCATGTAAGTATATAGATTATTACAATGAGAGTGTAATTAACTTCACAGGCAGAGGTTTACTTCCACATTTGAATACTGTAGCACTGTGCTTTGCTGGTGGTCATATAAGGATGACTCCAGAAATGCCTCTGTGTTTATGTTCAGAATAATGATAGAGTTCTCACTAGAAGTGAATAATTGTCCATTCTTATACTTCCTTTACTTCACGACGGCATTTAATCAAGCTAAACATATTATCATTACCATTTATCTGTTCATCCTTTATGGGGCATAGAGCCACCATAGCACGAGCCCTTACAGAAAACCTGCAGCATTCATGTGCCTCTGCAGCTGGTGTTTTCAGTGGCGATTTGTTCTACATGATGAGATTGCCAGTACCACTTCAGGTATACGACATGCCTGAAAAAAACAGTAGTCTCTTTTTTTTTTCTTTATTTTTTTTTTTTGTTTTTTGTTTTGTTTTGTTTTGTTTTCTATGCTATGATACCCGTGGGGAAGTACACGGAACATCATTATATACATTGATATTATTACACAAATGTTAGGCGGATATGTTGCCATCTGTCAGTTATATTCTATTGTATTCCATTAAAAATTAGAATTGTAACCCAGTAATTTTCAGAAACAAAATCTGTGCAGAAGAATTCTTACCAAGAAAAATAAAACAACTATCACTGGCAATGAGTGTTCCGATGTTATATACACCCTATATTACTTCATGCACGTAAGGCATGGATAATAATATAACGGATGGAAAGAAAAAATTGGTGACTGCAGAGATGTTCCTACGAAGGGTGAAAAATGCTGGACAACCTAAAAATCAAATGGCGAAGCTCTCAGAAAAACATAATAAAGTCGTCAAGTAATCAACATACAAAATGCACGACATTCTTTGCACACGTCATGAGAAGAGAGAAATTAAATAACATGGTTACAACTGGTAAATTAAACTCACAAAGAAGAAGATGAAGACTAGAGATAGAAATCCAACGGTAAAATGTTCACATGGCAGGGGAGACAAGATTAAAGACACGTCTGATTCAAAACACCTAGAGAGATATTGCTAACGCCAGAGGCATGGCACGCGATGAATTAATCAGGTCAGGGTGTTTTGGTTTTTTTTTTCTTTTGTTTAAGATGTTTGCTACTTTCTTTTGTGTAGCACGCCTTTTCAACCATTTACCATATACCTAGAACTGTTGGTTATATCAGGACGTTGTTTTTTTTCATTTAGTGTGCTATTTTCTTGATTATACGTTCTGTACTCTTACGACACACTTCCATTTAAATAATGGGTCATTTTAAAAGCGTACCTACAGGAGACGCGTCCTATTGGTTTAGCGGTTAGAGCACTGGCTTTTTGGTGGCGAAGCTATCGGTGTTTTCGGAACGAGACCTGGTAGCGTCACGTTCCAGTCTACCCTTCTGTAAATTGGTACTTAACTTCGCTCTTGAGTTAGGAAAGACTAAAGCAGCGAAGAAGGAAACTGGACATGGCAGTTGGGTCTAGTATAGTAAAGTCTCTAACACTTCACTCTCCTACGGCAGTGTCTGCTATGGGACTACCTTTATCTTTTTATCTATGTGATGGTTTTACCTCCCCCCCCCCCTGCTTTGCAGTGGGGGTCCAACAGTGGCCAAATCTCAAGAGTATCTAATATGGGCTTCACATGGGTCTACCTTCGCACAAGATTACTCTTGGCAGAACTAACGAACGAACGAACGAACTAACTTTATTTTCAAAGGGTTTAGAATTGGGCACGCAGGCCCGTCTAACATTCTGCCCTTCCTTTCTGTCGTCTTTCATACTGAATCCATTTATTCTCACATGTATCTTAAATGATACTTAAATAATAAAATAACAATAAAATACAATAAAATAAAATAATAACATTGTAACAGTACAATAACAGTTACACAGATTTACAGTACCTTATCATAATTAATATTAAACAGGACAAAATTATCTTTAAAACCTACATATGATGTTATGTAATTATTTAAGAACATAACTAAATTAGGGTGACATATAATCTGCACTCATGATGTATTTGAAAAGTCTGTGGTTGAATGAATATGGACTAAGCGTGTTTTTTAAGTCGTGTGGAAGATTATTCCACAGATGAGCAGCAGAAAAAGCTAAACTTTTCTTGAATAAGTCGAGCCTAGGCTTGGGCATGTATAATTTATTTAAGCGTTGACTGCGTCTTCCGCTGTATTTGAAAATAGGCCACAGATACGTTGGAGCATTCTGTGATATGATTTTGTGAATAAATTTGGCTTTGTTGAAGAGAAGGCGCTTTCTTAGTGGTAATTTGTTAAGATATGTGTGTGAGGTTTTTGTCTGGAATTAGACGCACTGCACGTTTTTGTAATGAATAGAGTCTTTTAGTCTTGGACATGGTGCAGCCATCCCAAATTGTGGAACAATAGTCTAGATGTGTTTGTATTTGGGATGTATAGAACATTTTTCGTGTCTCCTCATCTAGGAAATGTTTGATTTTAGCTAACTGGTAAACATTTTGTGCCGTTTTTTTGGTCAGTGCTTGTACATGCAAATTCCAACTTAAATGTTGGTCAATTATGAGTCCTAGTGTTTTATTTTCATTTACATTTTCAATTAAAGAGGTTCCAATGTAGAGCTGAAGTGTTGCTTTCTGTGAGTTTTGTAATTTTTGTCTAGTTGATATTATCATACATTTTGTTTTAATGATATTTATTTGCATGCAATTTTCATTGCTCCACTTAATAAGATTGTCTGTGTCGCTTTGTAATAATCTTTCTAGCGTGTTGCAACTTTTATTACTGGTATAAATGGTACAGTCATCGGCAAATAGGTCGCAGGATGAGTGCTTGATGTGTAGTGGAAGATCATTTATGTAAATGGAAAAAAGTAGAGGGCCGAGAATAGAACCCTGAGGAACACCGATGTCAATAATAGTTGGGCTTGACAAAGAGTTATTGTACCACACTACTTGCTGTCTGTCGGACAGGAATGATTTAAGTAATGTCACCAGTTTAAAGTTAACTTTCATTGTTTCTAATTTTCTTATTAAAACAGCGTGATCTAACATGTCAAATGCTTTCCTAAAGTCTACAAATATTGCTCCACATATGTTATCGTTATTGATGTTTAGGTGCAAGTTGTCTATCATCTTAGTTAGAGCTGTGTGGCATGAATGCTTTAGTCTACACCCTGACTGACTGTCAATTAGCAAGTCATTACTAACTAGGTACTGTAGTGTTGCTTTATGTATGGGTTTTTCTAGTGGTTTAGAAAGCGATGACAAAAGAGAAATTGGTCTATAGTTACCAAGATTACTGTTATCTGACGAGCCAGGTTTGAAAAGAGGATATACTTTGGCAATCTTAAAGGCCGAAGGAAAATAACTTTTAGCGATACATTGATTATATATATAAGTTAGTGAATCACGAATAGCTGGTGCGGAGTAACGCAGTATTCGATTACTAATTCCGTCAAGCCCTGATGAGCTATTATCTTTAAGGCCATGAAGATAGTTATACACTTCATTAACTGTCATAAAAGGAATGTCGGGTGGAACTGAGTTTGTACATTTCTTCTCACAGAATGCTGAAAGTTGGTCTAAGTCACTAGGGGAATGTGGTATTGTGGATTTCAGACTGCTTATTTCTGCTTGAAAGTGATTGCTGAAGTCGGTGCAAGTAAATGAAGTTTTGGAAGAGAATGAGTCTGGTGCATTACGTTTTTTTTCGCTAAGGTGTTAATTGCCTTCCATATTTCCTTACTATTTGATTTGTTCTGAACCATATTTCTAAAGTGATTTTTCTTTTCTTTGTGAATTAAATATTGAACTTTGTTCTTCTATACCCTGTATGTGTTGAGGTCCTTAATTTTGTGCGCTTGATCTCTCTGCCTCATAGCCTCCAACACTTTCTGCGTGATCCACGGAGATTTTAATTGTCGTTTGACGCGAATTTCCTTAGCTGGTACGTGCGTGTCAAAAACACTATAAAAATTTTTTGTCCAGTATGCAATAGCGTCATCCGGATCAGGAAGTTGGTAAACATGGGTGAGAGGTTCAGTTAGCAAGTCATTTAAACATAATTCCCAACTGAAATGTTTGAAACTTCTAAATTTAATACTTACATGTTTATTTTTGGGAACTTTACATTTATTCTTTGACCATGTACAGCATACTGGATAGTGGTCACTCATTGCAATATTAGGGACAGAGCATTCTATGATGTTTTCTGTGCAACTTACGTAGATGTGGTCGATTAGTGTGGATGATGCTTGTGTAACTCTTGTAGGCTGGTTAACTATTTGTTTTAAGTTGTACGAAAGTACAGTATTATATTTTTCCATGTTAGATTTGAATTGTGTGCATCGATATTGAAATCACCAAGAAGAACAACCTCCTTGACTGTGGCAAATACATTGTCCATCATTATTGTGAAATCTTTGTACCAGATAGGTCCTGCACTAGGATTTCGATAAAGATATCCCACCAGAAATGGGCCTTGATTTGGTTGCTTTATTTCCAACCATACACATTCTATCTCTGCTGTCTCTAAGTCGTTTCTGCGGCGAAAATTAAGGGAAGTGGAAATATAAACTATTATACCTGTCTCTTGTTTTTTGCTTGCGTTTCGCCGAACAGTTTTAAAACCATTTAACGCAATGTCATCGTCTGTTATTCTGTCATTTAGGCGACTTTCTGAAAGTCCAAAAATGTGAAAATTCTTATTTAGAATGTGTGTAAGTTCGTGGAGTTTCCCTAGAAGATGGTAAATATTCAGATGACCAAGTCGTAGACCATCCTTGTGAAGCCACGGTACATAATTACCAGCCATGTTTGTATAGTAAAAAAGAAATATATATTTTTAAAAAAATTACAAGTTAAAAAGCAGTTATGCACACACAAAAAACGCAAAGTATTTTTACGAATTAATGCTTCAAGGAAGTGGAATTCAAGGAACGAGAAATTGCAGGAAATAAATATTAAAATAATTAGTACAACTAATAAAAACAATTTCAACTGAGTATATGAAAATTGTCACAAAACAATCAGGCATACAACATATCACACCAGAACTGCTCAACGCAACAAATTGAAGTTAAACGAGAGATGGAAGAAATTAATAATTGTCACAATTCAGACAAGTAAACAACACTTCGCACCTTAACGCCGTTAATTCTAACAAATTAAAGCTGTGCGTGATAACAAGAAATTGAAATTGTAACAAAATACGCAATCGAAGAAAAATCTTAGAGGACATTAACCGATAAATTGAGAATGATCCGAACTAGTAAAAGTCCTGATTATTTTTACTGTTGTATTAAAATATCAACAAATGCTCAAAGAGTGAAGGCTTTAGTCACAGAGATGTAGTGAGGCAAAGTGTTTGTTCGTCAATAACTGATGTCTCTGCCGGGTATTGTGGCCGGGTAGGGTAGTGGGGGTTGCTGTTTAAATCGAGAGTATTAGATTTTGATGACTAGCTATCCTGCTAGAGGTGATGATTGCTCTCTACAGACTTACAGGAATTTACCAGGTTCGGGGACAATCCTCTATGATGTTGTATTTTTTTAGAGCAGATGGTTTTTTATTTGTTTTGTACCTGCAGCGATTAGCTTTAGTATGATACCTTAATAATTTGTAGATTGGTCAACTGCAAGTATATGATTCGTCAACAGCATTTGTATTCAATGTAATAACTGTTTTATTCAACTTTCAACAAGAACTGGGTTAAGTCAAATGGTAACCAAATCAAATTTTCATAATAGCGTGTCGACATTTATAAACCAGCATGAAGGTTCAATATATTATTTCTAGGATGCAACATTCCTTTTTCCCAACATCAGGATCTTCCTTTGTAAGCATATCTGTCAATTATATGCCTAGTTTTTTTCTATTGTTGCACACCTTCGAACATAGCCCTACTTGGGTTATGACCGTCAGCTCTATCTTTTTTTTAAGTATGTTATGTTTTTCCTACTTACAAAGTTTTGGAATCCATAAACACTTCCAAGAATTAATTAAATATACACAACTGTGTCTGAAGTTGATGTCCTCAACTGAAATCTACACTGATTAGACAAAGCATGTCCTTGCTTTCACGCTCTCAGTTCAATACTGCCTAAAAACATGGCTTCGTCTCCCGTTCATTTCTGGGAAAAAGAAAACTGAGCTTAACCATTGGTTAGAAATCACGTGACTAACGCAACTCTGCAAGCGAAGCTTGGCCTAAAATAATGCGTGGCGTTTCGAAGCTAAAACTGGCCTAATTGAACATCTGCGTTAAGATTTTCTTTTATCTTCTGTTTCTATAAAAATTTATTTTATGTTAATATAGTCTATATCTGAAAACTCACGGTATACGCGGTTACATACAGATCCCGGGGCCCTGCAAATGTATCCCGTAGGGAGACATTTGAGTATTATCAAATCTTAAAAAATTTATCCCTAAAAATTTCTTAAGTTCAAAAAATTGTTCAGAAAAATTTAAAGTTCAAAAAAAATTTTCTAAGTCCAAAAATAATTCGGAAAAATTTAAACTAATTCCTAAACTAGGTTCCTATATCTATGTGCGATCAACTTCTCTATAAAAACTTAGGGATGGACATCAACTCCAAAAAAAATTTTAACTATCCAGCATTTTTCATCACATTTTTAAATTGGCAACCCTGACCAACAAAAATATTCATTAAGTCATCACTCAAAAATATGGGGAGTGGCAACATTGGGAACATGAACAATAATATCCTATTTCATTATCATAATCCACATGCATGTTATTCTAACAATATAGTTGACACACTGTATTGGACATTGTGGGGGAAAACCTAATTCTATCTCTGTGTCCTCCGAGTGGTTCAAAATTTTATGTTATTTTCACTCCTGGTGTTTAAATAAGTTTTGGTACTAACTTATTTATTGAGTAAGCACTCCATGTATATTGCAGTAGAAAGTATTCCTGTTTTTTTTTTTTTTTAAATATCCACATCATCTTTGCAAATGACGATCCAATTGTATAAGTCAGTTAATTTATCCGTGGTGATCCATCATGCTTTCTTTTGTTATTTATTATTGCATATGGGAAACAATTTCAGATCTGTACATAATCATTTTCAAACTTTAATGTAACAATTTATTCTGATAAGCAATTACAATGTACCAAATAAAATGATTAAAAATCTCATTACTTGTACTTGTTCATTTATTTTTGAAATAACCTGGTATCCTTGACAATATGTATCTGTTATCACTTGTTTATCCTTGTATACCATTTTGTATTTCCTTTATTTTTTTTTTTTTATAAATCCCATATTCTCCATATATATATGGTGCTCCAATATTTTATAGGTGTGGACCTTTCCTGGTCCTCTTGTTTATACTGGGAATTCATCAGTATTGACTTTCAATGTATGACTTCTAACAATATATTTATCAACAACACATCGACTAATCATTTGTAAACATCAACAAAACTTTCATAATTTTATCGCAATATGAGGTAAAATACTTTTGTACATATTTTCAGGATTTCAACACCAACTCTGCCTTCGCAGGTCGAAGGTTAGTCAGAGTTATGTGGTGCCTGTAACATCCGCTGACTACAGCCAGATGGGTGACTTATGGTACTTATAATTCAAAAATCTCGTCCGTCAGTTATCTTAAGTGTGGGGCGGGGTCTATTTCATGGTGTCGGTGGCAAAGTTTGCAGCATTTCCAATCTAGGTATTCTTTTCTTATGTCATAATATCTCCATGATATATCTGTGACATGTCTGTCCTTGGGATAACATTATTTTCTTATCCAATATCCTCGGGGTGAGCAAATCTCAGTACGTCCAATTTCATCAATCATTTATTTATTTTCTCTCCTGTAATTCTGGGTATGTTATGAGTATAGCACATTGTCAATTTATTCCAACTATCTTACAACATTCTGTAATTCGTGATAAGGAATAGTGATTTGTTATACAACAATGTTCATATTACAAAGGCAATGAGCAAAAATCACAGAGATATCTTCTCCAAAAATGCGGATGTATCTCTATTTCCTTTACCTCTGGGCGTAGCAATTATTCAGTCATTATTTTTTTTTCTCCATTATTTAATCTCCATTTTGTTTCCTTAGTACCTGTGGTTCCATGGGATTATCATAATTCATTTGGTCCTTATCTACTGATAATCCTTCAATAATGACTTCAAATATGGTCCTCATATGTGTAACAATCATCTGCTCTGATTTGTTCCATGTCCATGGTATTCATAAAATATTCCATTATCTCTTTGTCTTATCTCGTAACCACGAAAGACTAAGATTATTCCTCCAATGTTAATGTGGGGGATTTTGTGCATAAACATTACAACAAAATCTCAGTTATGACGACATAAAGTTTCACCTTAATATAAAATGGCATTTTCATCATACATAACCTGTTGCTTCTTCATCTCATGTGTCATTAGTGGTTATCATCCGGTAATGGGGTGTTCAATGTGGGTTCAGCATATACAAATGCTGTAAAGGGTATTTCATTTGCTAGGTCAGCATGTGCAAATGCTATTTCTTTAACATGGGCAAAGGCATCATCAACAAATAGGTGCAATTTGTTCAATCTGGGGTTAGCATATACTAATGCTCTCAAGGGATTCTTCATTTGCAGAAAATCAGCATGCGCAAATGTCATTGGGGTACTTGTGATATCAACAAAGTATTGTTGGAGTATCAGGGATCAAGCTGGTGGGGTATGACTGGTATAGGGTGATTTATTTTCTCTTTTTCTTTTCTTTTATGTCGGCTGCTAACCTCAGGGCAGTCAATGTTTTACAATATTGGCTTCTTTTCTTCTTCTTCTTCCGTCCTTAGTCAAAGACCGACCAAGCAGTCAGAGGCCATCACGCCTTGTGGCGTCTTAAGGGCAACAGCAGATTGACTTTCTCTGTTGTAGTTTCCCATCACGCCTAGCGGCGTCTTTAGGGCAACAACAGATTAATCCATCTGCCGCTGTTTCCGTAATCAGTGTGACAAGCCAACGGGTGATCAGCCCATTGGGCAATATTGGCTTATCATCATCAAAATGTGTGAGGGTGGCATATACACACAATACATTTTATAAAAAAATTCCAATTGTTTTTTTTCTTCTCATTTTTCTGTTATGTTGTGTCTCTTTTCATTTTTTTTTTTTTGTGTTTGTATCACAAGTACTAAAGAATGATAAAAATCAATTCACTAAACACTAGATATACTATCAACATTTCTAATGGTAAATCCTAACCAATAGGGCTGCAAGTAATAGTTTAGGTTAGAATAGAATGAATGTTGTAGCAGTATCTGTTGTTAATTAGTGGCGAGGAAAGGGTACATCAAGGATCTCCTGATTACAACATGATTGTAATTCCAAGGAATGAATATGATTGGGATTTAAAAAATCACAAGTCTAGAATGTCGTCTCAATATAGTGGAATGGAAAAATAGTAAGTTAAAGATGTTGTAACAGTGGAGTGAAGAAAATCTTACTATAGAGAGTCAAGGTTGGGATATGAAATCTCTTTAGGAGAATGTTTAAAATTTTTGACAGTACTAATATACATCTGGGTCTAAAATAATGATGTACATTTGACAAATAAATAATCCTGTGGAGAAAAATAGCATAACATACAATACTAGTTTTGGGTATGAATTAATATGCTGTTAAGAGATGTCATAGTAGGAACAGTATGATTGATCAAGGTGATAGATATAAGGAGTTTAGCATAATATAGATCAAAGAAATATTAGTATGGGGTAAGAAAAAGTACTGGTGTAAAGTGTCTGCCTGAAAATGCACTAAGATGCGAAAGTACAGGACTCTGGATCTGCAAGGACAAGAAGTCTGGTGAATGAAGCGTGGAATATGATCAGTTTCAAAAGTAGAGATCAATGTTACAACAGAATAGTGTGACACATGTGCTATAGGTAAGGTTGTGTAACATTCTAAATATTAAGAAAATGTCTGTAACTAAATAATGTCTGTAAACTCGTAACACCGTGTGTTATCAATTGTTTTGTTATTTTTATTTCACAACACTATGCTTTCTAATGAAAATCCTCCGTGGGCTGGTCTCGATGCATCAGTATTCTAAGGCTGGAAAAAAGTTTCTCAGTGGGGCTTTTGACATCTTAGTCTGGAAGCAAGTCATTTGAACTGTCAGAAACTGAAAATAAAGTACATGGGAAGGTTAGTACATTGTTAAAAAGGTTTTTTTCACATATGCGTTGACCGTACATGGGATGGCATGTACATTGAAGACTCGAGGGGCGTGTCTCAGCAAAGCTTTAGTAGTTCCTTCAGTTTCTCTGCCATCTCTAACCTTGCAATGTCCCGACTGCTTAGGCGAGCATCATACTGAGTAGCAGTGGTGACGGGTGTGATAGGCAACACTGCATTTGCTGATTGTTGGGGCACTGAGGATATTGACGAATGCGGTGATGGCTTAACATCATTTGATTGCGGTGATGGTTTCACTGTGGTTGGGGTTTGTATGGCTGGAACATCTGTTAGTTTTGAGGCAGGTATATGTTTCGCCTTGATTTTTCTTCTGACTTGGGTCTGTGGTACGTTAGCACCGGTTACAGTGGGCACAGTAATTTGCACACTGTTGTTTTTGACTAGTAGAGCTGAGGCTATTGCTTCTCGGCTTGGTTTTGGAACATTATAGCGTTTCTTCAGAATCTTTCTTCTGATATAGTTGTGCTGTATACGCGGAATTTTGTTGCTAGGGATTGAGTCATCTGATTCTGTTTTATAGGCGCGTTTGACGCTGGAGCTGACTGGTACAAATAATGTACTATCCGCATCACTGGTTTCAATAGAACTAGCTGTATCAATGTCTGTTTCTTGTTCGTATAATTCTACCATTTCTCTGTCATTATGTTCGTTGGGGTCTGACAAAGCTGTGCCGGGGTTGACACTGTAGTTTCTCATTTCTTTTTGCGTTTCGTCTTCATAAAGATTGCTGGTATATGGTTCAACAATCTGCTTGGGTATAGTTTCTTCAGGATCTGATTGTTCTGAACGAGCAATCTTGTTCTTGTGGTATAGCAGTGTTTGTCCGTCGCTGGTATTCCAACTGGAACTGCCTGAACTGGGGGTGTGATAGGTATCAGCTGACGATTTTTCACCGCGGGAGTAAGTTTGAGTGTGAATATAAGTTGTTTGGTTGTTGTCATCGTGTGACGTCTGAGGCATTATTTCTTCATTTCTAATGCGCAGGTCTCTGTCTTGGAGTCGATTACGCAATTCAAGTGGTGGGATATCTTCTTCGCTTTCGGACGAGTCTCGTTGTTGTCTTGCTCGATGTAGTGCATCGGTGGGTGGTCTGGGTATGCGGTCGTCTTGGTAAAATTCAGAGTCTGTCGTCTCTGACTCTGATATGTCAGACGGATCTGTACTGGATGGATTGTAATTTAGGGTGGCCTTTCTGACTGGTCTTGTATTTGTCGTCAGAGGCGGAATGGGCCGGTGATTATCAATTTTGATTTGTTTTACGTGAGCTTTTGTTTGGTGTTGTTTCTCTTCATTCCAAATAATGAAGTTTACAGGCGTAGTTTGTTTCATGATTTTGTAGCCATCTAACCATCGGTCATCGAATTTTGAACTGCGTACATGTTTCTTGTAGTATACTCTGTCTCCTATTTTGTACGTTGGTAGCTTGGCTGATTTATCATGTTGTTTCTGTTTCTTGTGAAATGCCTTCTGCGTATTTCGTTGTGCAATCTGGTGAGCTTTATACTTTTCTTGAAGGATTATTTCGATGGGGTCTTCTCCCATGTATTTTCTTTGTGGGCGAAGTAGGTTGTCTAACGGAAAGTTTGGTTCTCTTCCGTATAGCATGAGAAAGGGTGACATTCCTGTGGTATCGTTGACGTTTACTCGGATGGCTTCAAGAGCTTGGTTAATGTATAGGTCCCAGTATTGGTGGTTCCCCTTGATATATTTGCTAATAATATCATGTAGGGTGGCATGCATGCGCTCATTTCTGCCATTTGCATTTGGGCAATAATAAGTGGTTGTAGTATGCTCAATATTCAGCTGGTGTAAGGTGGCTTTAAATGGGTTACCGATAAACTGTTTACCGTTGTCTGAAATGATTCGTTTTGGACAGCCATGCCTGGGAATAAATTCTTGTAAAAAAATTTGCGTGATGGACTGCGATGTGGCATCACTGAGTGGGTAACTTTCTGGCCAAACAGAGTATTGGTCAACTATGTGCAGGAGGTATTTGTTGCCTGATTGGGTGAGTGGGTAAGGACCTGATAAGTCAATGCTTACTGTTTGCATGGGGTAATGGGAAGGTTGCATTTCTTGAAGGGGAATTAAATGTGGCTTCATGTTCCGCAATTTACATGTTTTGCAGGTGGCCACGTACTCTGTAATGTCTTTGTAGAAGGTTTGCCAATAATACCTTTTCTTTATGACATCAATTGTTTTGTCTCTTCCCATGTGCCCGTTGTTATCATGAAACTGTAGCAATACTTCTGGGATTAGATGTGCTGGAATGACTTTTCTTAGTGTACCTTCTTGTTTACTATCAATATAGTATAGAGCTCCATCCGTTGGGTGTACTGTAAATCTTTACTTTTTGTTGGGTTTTCCTTCACGTATGTGAGCAGCTTGACAATTTCTGCATCTTTTGCTTGTTCTACTCTCATGTCAAACATATCTTGACTTTCTTCTTCTACTTGAGTGGCGGAATCTGAGGTACTTCTTCGACTTGATGAAGTAATTTCATTAATTTCTTTAGCATTATCGTCAATCTCTGAGGATGTGCCATCATTTTTGACTCTATTTGTTTTCACTTCAGTTTCATCATCATATTTGATCCTGGATAAGAGGTCTGCACAGGTGTTCATTTCGCCTGGGATATGTTCGATAGTGGTGTCGTAGGACTGCAAATTCATTGCCCATGTCTGTAACTTCTTTGGCTGTTCTTGTGTTTTGGTGAGCCAGTTAACCAAAGGTTGATGATCAGTTCTTATAATGAGTTTAGTTCCTCTGACATAAAATTCAAACTTTTGTACTGCATAGTGAATAGCATATGCTTCTTTCTCAGTGGTGGTCCACCGTTTTTTGTGACTTTGACAATGCGTGGGATAGGAATGCAATGGGTTTCTCATTGGGAATGTTTGGTAGGATGGGTGTTTCATCTTCTAGTACTGGTTGTACCAAACATGCACCAATTGCGTTATCTGAGGCATCGGCGTATAGTATCATGGGCTGAGAAATATCTGGATGTCCAAGCAGTGGGATGGTGGTTAGGGCATTTTTTAGATACTCAAAGGATCTCTGGCAGTCTTCTGTCCATTTGAAGCGTGCATACTTGCGGGTAAGGGCTATCAAAGGCTCTGCTGCTCTGGAGAAATTGATGATGTGGCGCCTATAGTAACCTATTGTACCAATAAATGAGCGTGTTTGTCTCACCGTCTTGGGGCTAGGCATTTCTCTTATGGCTTTGACTTTATCTTCATCAGGTCTGACGCCATGTCTATTGATGACAAAGCCTAAATATTTTGTTTCTGTCTTTAGAAACTCACACTTCGACAGTTTTAACTTTATTTGGTGATGCCTGAGTCTATCAAACACTGTTTCAACCTTGCAGAGGTGGTCTTCCATCGTGCCTGCGGTATGTATCAGGATATCGTCTATGTATGCCAGGGCAAATGGATGTAGACCCTTTAACACTTCATCCATGAGTGACATATATGTTGCTGGAGATCCTTTTAGACCAAATAGCATAACATTCCAAAAAAAACTTCCTATATGTGAACAGAATGTGGATTTCTGTTTTGCCTCAGGTGTCATGGGGATGCACCAAAAGCCTGACCTTGCATCAAGTGTGGTAAAGTATGTAGACTTTCCTAACGTCGCAAGTAGATCGTCTATCCTGGGGAGGGGGTAGGAAATGACTTTTGTGATTTTGTTAAGGGCACGGTAGTCGCAGCAAAAGCGACTGGAGCCGTCTTTCTTTGTTACGATCACTATGGGTGAGGACCATTGGGAACGGGATCTTTCGATGATTCCTGCCTGTAGCATTTCATTTATAGACCTTTCCACGAGTTCTCTGTTTTTCAAGGGCGTATGATAGGGTTTCATATGTATTGGCTCCTCTGTGGTTGTTTGAATGTCCATTGTGACAGTGTTAGTTCTGCCTAATTCCATGTCATTGAGTGCGAATACATCCTGGTGCTTTTCTACAAACGTTTTCAAACGTTGCTTATTATCTTCTGTGGCATTCAGGGTTGCAAGTAACTGAGCTATTCTCTCTCTGTATGTATGATCTGCTATGATATCTCTGGTCTGTCTTGATGCCTCCGTTTCATTCCCATAATCTTGGGAAATTTTTCTTGCATCTTGTGAAAATATCTGCTCTTGGTATGTGGTTTTCTTTTGCGTATTTCTTTGCCGTTCATTGGGCTGTGCTTGGTACTGTCTCCTCTGCCATGTGCTGTGTGTATTTCCATTTGTCACTGCATTTACTGTATATACGTTTCTAGTATTATTTTTGGGGTAGTCGTTATTGTGCCATTGTTTCTGATTATTTCTGCCGTAACTGCGCTTATCCGCGTACGTTACTGTATTTCTTGCGTTTTGCTATAGTGCTGTCTTCTTTCCCTGGGCGAAAATTTTTCATTCTTTCTGTTTCCAACTTTGCTGCTATAGTATCCTCCTGTGGTATAGTCATATAAAAATTCTTCCTTTTCTTCGTGACATTCAATTTGTTTTGGGACTTTATCATATCCACCTGTTTTTGAGTTATATTGATACTCCATGGGGCATGTATCACTGTCTTGTCGCTTTGGATATCCTCCTGGCAAGACAATTTCTGTTTCTCTGTTACTCTGTGATATACAGCACTTCATCTTTTCTCGTGGTGTGCTAGGGCGCAAGAATGAGTAATTATAGTCATTTTCATACTGTGGCCTTTCTCTTCTTATGTATGGACTGGTTCGTTTCTGCCATCTGGGTAGGGTATGCTGTGGTGTAACATAACTGTGACTGATATTGCTACCTTTTTCTGCATAAGCCTTATAACTGTTTACTTTCAGTGTACTATGGTTATTTGTGCTGCGATTTCGTGCATTATGTCCAGTGGGAGTGGTTGAGACAATTTGTGGATGGTCTCTATTGGTTTTGGTTTGTCTTAACGTTGACGTATCCACTTGTGCTACAATTGTGCCTCTATTTATAGTGGTAGTTTTTCCTGACATATTCAATATCATGATGGGGAAATCTCTAGCCTTCGAGACTTCAGCGATTCCCTCTGTAATTTGCAACAATGGGTCATCAATAATGCTTTCTTCTGCTAGGGGCTGTATTTGAATTGATTGCCCTGGTGTTATGTACTCAGAATTTTTTACTCTGCCTTTTGCTATGACCAGGGAGTTTGGCGCCACCGTTATGGGAGCTGTAAGCCTTACCAAAGACGCTATGTGGATATCGTCCTGGAGATCTATGTATGTATTGTTGACTTTGATTTTCTGGAGGTCATAGTATATTCGAACTTTGTGTTTGTTAAAAAAATCTCTCCCTAGGATAAAATTTCTAGACATGTCCTTTGTAATAATAAATGGGTGTTCAAAGTTTGTTTCGCCTAAGGAAAATTTTAGCCATGCTGTCCCAACTGAATTTAGTCTTTGTCCCGTGACTGAAGCTAGGTGTGTTTTGGACGGTTGAAATCGTACTAAGTGTTGGATCCTCTTGAACAGCTGGAACCTAATAAGGCTGATGGATGCTCCTGTATCTACCAGTGCCCTATATTGTTGGCCCTGTATAGACATGATGCAGGAACTGGGGTCCGGATGTATTTTAGTTCCATCATGCAGCATTTCTTCATATTGTATTTTACTGGATGGGCCCACTTGACAATTTCTGTTCTGTGTTGTTTCTTTTGTTTTGGACCATTTTCTGTGATTGTTGCCCTCACTAACGGTCCTGTTTAGTGAGTGGCGCGGCCGTTTCCCTGACGCATGAGGGGTTGAGGTGTGCCTCTGGTATACTGATTTCTGGTGTAATCACGTGGGGGTGATGCGGGTTGTTGTGGTTGATAACCTCCTCTTCTGAATGGTGCATGATTGTAATTTGCTCTACAGGACTTGTAACCATGTCCGAGCCTACCGCATGTGAAGCATTCGTTTGTACTGACATTATTGACGTCGTTTTGCCTCTGTGTGGGGGGTCTATAATTGCGGGGCCTATTATCTCGTTGTCGTGGGCGACTCCATTGCCTCCTGGCATGGTCAACTTCCATAGGCTCATGCTCATCATAGTCCCTATATTCCGGTCTGGGTACCCTAACTGCTCTTTGTTGGAACCTTCGGTGAAGATTTTCCTCCTGTATTGCTGCTTGGATTGTTTCAGCAATGGTCTTGGTGTCTTTTCTAATGATATGCCTTCTGATATTTTCTGCCCTAAGGCCATCGGCAAATATCCCTACTAACTGTATTTCTACCTCCGGTGTGGTAGGGATTTCTCCACAAAACGCCTCTTCTGCCATATTGAGGAATCTATCTCCAAAGAGTTGTACTGATTCGTCCCTTTTCTGTTTCATGCTTCTAAGGACTGACCAAGCATGCATTTTGTCTATTATTTCCCCATATCTCTGGGTGAGCTCTTTCTTTAGGGACTCGTAGGTCTCTGTGGGGTACTGCTGGGACCTCCTTCTTAAAAAATCATTTACAAACGAATCAGAGCTCAACAGAGCGATTTTCTTTTTCTCTTCATCATTTGTTGTTTCTGCTATTGCCGCAAATTTTTTCTATGTCGGCCAACCATCTCCTGAATTTCTTCTTATCTCCCTCGAATGGTTGTACTATGGACCTAACTTGGGATAATTTTGCATAATTGCTATTCTTTTCTAAGTTCTCAGTAAGGCGCTGTAGCGCTATCAATGTGGGTTCCTCCATATTTGGATTGACTGGGGGCTGCAACGGTTGTGCATTTACAGGTTGGTTCTGTGGTTGTTGTTGTTGTTGGTCCACACCAAGCTGTTGAAAATTATGTAGTAAATTTTCCATGGTCTGTGATCTCTAGTTATTCGCTTTATCAAAGAGAAGTGGTCACGGGCACCACTTTGAGATGTGTTTTCCTGCTCAATACCTTTTTAATGAGGACTGATCACGGGCACCAAGTTGAGATGTGTGGCCGGGTAGGGTAGTGGGGGTTGCTGTTTAAATCGAGAGTATTAGATTTTGATGACTAGCTAGCCTGCTAGAGGTGATGATTGCTCTCTACAGACTTACAGGAATTTACCAGGTTCGGGGACAATCCTCTATGATGTTGTATTTTTTTAGAGCAGATGGTTTTTTATTTGTTTTGTACCTGCAGCGATTAGCTTTAGTATGATACCTTAATAATTTGTAGATTGGTCAACTGCAAGTATATGATTCGTCAACAGCATTTGTATTCAATGTAATAACTGTTTTATTCAACTTTCAACAAGAACTGGGTTAAGTCAAATGGTAACCAAATCAAATTTTCATAATAGCGTGTCGACATTTATAAACCAGCATGAAGGTTCAATATATTATTTCTAGGATGCAACATTCCTTTTTCCCAACATCAGGATCTTCCTTTGTAAGCATATCTGTCAATTATATGCCTAGTTTTTTTCTATTTTTGCACACCTTCGAACATAGCCCTACTTGGGTTATGACCGTCAGCTCTATCTTTTTTTTAAGTATGTTATGTTTTTCCTACTTACAAAGTTTTGGAATCCATAAACACTTCCAAGAATTAATTAAATATACACAACTGTGTCTGAAGTTGATGTCCTCAACTGAAATCTACACTGATTAGACAAAGCATGTCCTTGCTTTCACGCTCTCAGTTCAATACTGCCTAAAAACATGGCTTCGTCTCCCGTTCATTTCTGGGAAAAAGAAAACTGAGCTTAACCATTGGTTAGAAATCACGTGACTAACGCAACTCTGCAAGCGAAGCTTGGCCTAAAATAATGCGTGGCGTTTCGAAGCTAAAACTGGCCTAATTGAACATCTGCGTTAAGATTTTCTTTTATCTTCTGTTTCTATAAAAATTTATTTTATGTTAATATAGTCTATATCTGAAAACTCACGGTATACGCGGTTACAGTATATAATAGGGGTGACGTTGGGCAGACATCATTAATGCTTGTCTAAGTGACGCAGGGCTGAATTGCATCAGATAGACAAGTTCAGGGTTCCACTGAGGACGATGATAAGAAATAGGGGAGGAAGCATGGTGATCTCTGATTCTTCCGTCCTTGTTTTAGCGTTGGTAGGACTATTCTGAACCTGGGACATTGGAATACTGTTGGTAGAGGTATCTGAGTGGGGCTGCCTTGTGACTAATGGGGGAAACATGGTATCATAAGATTCGGCTTCCTGATTGAAAGTTGCGTTGTGATAGCCGGAAGGCTGTCTGCTTGCAATAGGTGTGCTTCTTTGAGGGGCAGGTAGGGTGTGTGATGTATTGTGAATATAGGTTGATATCACAGTAGATTTTTTAGCATTCTCTATGTAGGTTGAGCTGTCTTGTTGCGTCCTTTCTGGATATTTTATGTTTTTGGCCAGGATGCTGCTTCCCAGTGTGGATGTGTGAATTTGATCTCTGTAGAGTGTTTTCTTAGGTGCTCCTGAGTTAGATATAAAAAATGGAGTATTGTTGATGAAGCTGAGGCCGTTTTGTTTACAATAGTTCTGTAGTTTTGTGTTGTAAGTGTCCGCTATGCGACGTTGAAACCCATAGCATGGTGGTATGATTGATGAAATAAAGATGGAGGCTTTGGGACATTTTTGTTTTACTGTAGTCACCAATCCTGAAGGGTATAGGCTCTGCTCATTCATGATATCATTAATTCCTACGTGTAATGTTGTTTTTGTTATCTTGTGATTAATATCGAACTTATTAATTATGTCCAGTAGTCTTTTAATACCAGCCCCCGGCAATGTCATAAATGAAACGATGTCTTCTCTTGTAGTGGACATTCTTTCACAATAAATACCCTTCAAGAGGGAGTCACCAATTACAATATGTGTAACGTCACTACGTATTTCTTCACTTTGTTTTCTATTAGATTGATGCTGCTGCCTTTTGTGTTCTTTTTGTGGACTGTCGTGATGGGTCTGAGATTTGTGAATTGGGTTTTCGGACACTGGAACGTTGTCTGGTAAGGATGCTGATACCTGCTCATTTTCTGTTGAATAATCCTCAAGAACTTGAAATCTGTTGGTAATTTTGACTCCAATAGGATATGTTGTGTTTGTGAGTGTCTCTTCGTGTTGTTTGTGTACAGTTTGGTGGTGACCTTTTTGTTGACTTGGCGTATGTTTATTTATGGATTCTTCGCAATCTTCTACCAATGTTTTAGGATGATCTGATTGTCTTATCTTATAGAGTGAGAAGTCTCTCTGCAGTTTGTCGATGATGTCTTTCATGCTAGAATTTTCTTCCCTCAGAGATACTATCTCACTTTTAAGAAGTTCGTTTTCGGCCTTGAGCGATGTCTGTATACTAGACATGAGATCACCAATTAAACTTCGTAAAGTGTCCTCCATATTTTGCATTAGCTCCCGGCAGCACGGCACAGGTAACTTCATGGTGTCTTCTTTCTGTTGCTCAAGAGATACAGTTTCGGCTTTTCGTATATTTTCATGGTCCATGAGGTATTCGATGGCCAACATAGGTTTACAAATTGTAGGGGTGTCTGTTATTTTATCGAATACTGCAGAAGGTAGAATTTCTGATTCTGTGTGAGAAATTGGGTTTCAGCTGATGTTGAGGATGTCGTTGTCGGTAGTAAAGTCATTTATGCCTGAAATCGTAGTGTCTACTGCCAAGTGGGGCAAAGATACAACAGAGTCCATTTTAGTGTTTTGTAACTCAACATCAGTTACAATTTTTGCAGATTCTTTTAATTCTACAAATTCTGTTTCTAACCATGATTCAATTGCTGCGGCAGTCCCCTGGGCCATTAATTTGTTCTTAGTGTGATAAAGGTGAACTTTGAGATGTGGTGTTGTTATAACATCTACTAGTGCACCATTTATGTCTGTTCTTGACTCTACAAGTCCTGTTTCGTAGCATTTAATGACAATTATACGAAATGCCTCGTACTGAAAGGTGCTCTGGAATGTTATAGTTACACATTTTTCATTACTTGAGAGCTTCAAGGTTATACCGGACCCAGTTCTACAACCTTTAAGTTTTATGTGAATAGCCCTCTCTTTGTTCAGAGCGTAGTTTTTTATGGTTGTTGGTCTTAAACGAGCGTCCCTGGAGCCCACTGCTAAATGCGAACTAACGCCTTCCTCCAAGCATGACATGGTTACATTCCACGGGAGGCGTTATTACCGGTGAGGAACATTGTATACCGGGACAATTTTATGATGCTCGACAGCAACGCTTGACCAACAACTGACCTCTTGCTTTGGCGAAGGTCACAATCGGATGAGTCATGTAGTCATTGTTGCAAATATCCTCAAATAACATAGAGAAAAAACTGATACATATTTCAACGGTATTCTATAAAATGTTACACATTAAATTAACATAATATCATGTTTAAAAAAACCAATACACGGATAAAAAAATCCACGAAATGTGACTTAAACTTCCTGCGTTAATACTGCGAAATGTGAGAGCTGATCGAAACACGTCCGTCCATGTTGAAGACAGAGAGATAGCAGAGATGTAGATAGAAGGGTAATGACACTTCTATCACAAAGGTAGTCTTCACAAGATATTTAGATAAGCGAAAACAATGCGGCTTTGGCTTAGCACGTTAATTCTAGAATCTGCCGACCACTTTTGTGAAGAATTAAGCAATGATTTATGTTAGCTCGTTTAAGACCCCACCTCTGATTAACTCAAGGGAATTCTTTTTATTCTGGTATAGCTTAGTTTAGAGTGTTTGTAGTAAATTGACTGAGACAAACATGCAGTAAATTTAAAATGATCAAATCGAAGTTACATTTGTAAAACTTTAAATAACAAAATTTAACAATCACTTAAGTCTTAACAGTTTGAAAATAATTGAACAGTGCAGAAGAAACGTTTCATCATTGATGAAAAAAAGTTCTTTTTGGCAGCTTATATATGGAACTTAGCTGCCAATGACGGTTCTGCTCCTTCTGATGGGTTGGTTATTTTTACACTGCTCACGCTCGTCGCTGGTCAAGGTTGTCGGGTGTAGCTCGTTTCCCAGAAATGTCAGGGAGAGTCTACAAAGTTAGTCCTTCGTCTTAAAGCGTAGGCCACTTGTCCCTTCTTGTTCCAGAGATAGTACTTTCTGCTGGTACCACCAATAACTATGATAAAGAATAGAAACGAAACGCCCTTCTGAGTATTGCGTTTCCCGACACAAACTTATGTGTGCCCTTTCTTCTGTTCTACCATCCCATTTATCTCAGAATTAACCGTTGATGAGAATAAAATTTAATCCATCGAGATAAAACTTTTTTTTACATTTAAATTGAATAGCTTTAGCTTCACATTACATTTGAACGAAAAGTTAATAGCTCATTTCCACTGTTTGAAAAGTGTTCACAATATAAATTGAATATGTTTTTCATTTATGTTTCCACTGATTTGAAAAGTTTGAAACTTCCATTAATTTTACAGTGCATATGTTAACATCGACATTTACACTGGTTTCAAACTGTAAGTATTATACTTAGAATGCACATCATTTATTTCATCTTTCCCTCCCTGCTCCGTATGGAACCTGGAACTCTTTATGCGTTTAGTTATCTTTAAGAAACTAGCAATAAAGCAGTCACCAGCTCGTGCAGTGGTGGTTAATGAATCATCATTCTATACGCTGAGGTTGCCAGCCCCAACTGACTGGAACACCCACTAGCGATTTTCACATATTAAAATTCACATGGTAATATACATATATATGTTAGTAATAAAATATAGAATGTAAAATCACAACTTACGCCAATTCTGGCTCACAGACTTTTTGCTCAGATGAATAAAAGGCAATGGCAGTTGCCTTATTACACGTGTACTTGGGGTCGTTAATTTGAACTTTATTTCCCTTTCTGACTCCGTGTGTTTCCTTCAGTTTCCTCAGACAGCGGCGTTCCTTATTAAAATTATAGAGATTTCCTAGGCTGATTTGTAAGTCCTGATGAATACTCCAATACAAAGGTGTCCGGTCTGATAAATGGAAATTCTGAATTCTAACTGGCACGTCTGGTGTCTTTGGCAAGCGTGAATCTCACAGTGAAAAAAACTACTGAAATGTGTCAGGTTATATTCACTGTCTTACCCCACTTTTTTTTTATCAAGCTCAAAAGATCAGCCAATCTGCTTTAAATATTTTGCACGACTCATCTAGTGCATAATTTTCAAACATTACTTTTCTGAAAATGGGCTGTAAACATCCGATTGCCCTGTGTATCAACTCACAAACAGGCCGGTAACCTCACACGACAATGTGTGTAAGATGTAACATTTTATTACTTTCGCTAAAGTAATGTCTTATCTGTTGATCGAGCACACACAAAATCCGTCTCTTTACAACCTTGGCGGAGACGCACCCGTGCCTTATCAGTGACTAAGCAGATTGCCCTGGGGCGATGTACGTGTGAATCTGTGTACTGATATCGGCCGCGCCTGCAAATATTTAGTATTATCATCCACCAGGAGTGTCAGATAAACAGACAAGACACAATATACTGATAGTGGCGAAAGAATGTAGATAGAAAATATCTGCTACACATAGTAGAGAAAGAAAGATAGAAAGTGCGACAATTGAAAGCACACAATAAAATCCGTACCACAAATGTACCGATTCCTGCCGTAGGGAAACAGAGATCGAGAGGAGCCGCCCCGTTCTGTTACAATATACAGGTCATTGTTCTAGCAGAGAGTCACTCTAAGTACAGACACAAGTCAGTTACTTGAGATAAGGTACAAACAAGAGAAAAATAATAGCAGTTCTAAAAGACAGTTTTCCCGTGTGTACTTAATAACAGCGCCACGACTACTTTTGTTCACAACTAGTTCTGCCCCCGCAACTAGTTCTGCCCCCACAACTAATTCTGCCGTCCCAAACTAGTTCAGCCCCCGCAACTAGTTCTGCCCCCGCAACTAGCTCTGCCCCCACAACTAATTCTGCCCCCACAACTAGTTCTGTCCCACAACTAGTTCTGCCGCACAACTAGTTCTGCTCCCACAACTAATTCTGCGCCCACAACTAATTCTGGTCCCAAAACTAGTTCAGTCCCCACAACTAGTTCTGCCCCATAACTAGTTCTGCCCCCACAACTAGTTCTGCCTCAACAACTAGTTCAGCCCCAAGCAACTAGTTCTGCCCCCGCAACTAGTTCTGCCCTCACGACTAATTCTGCC
Source organism: Oreohelix idahoensis (assembly GCA_024509875.1). Lineage (NCBI taxonomy): Eukaryota > Metazoa > Mollusca > Gastropoda > Stylommatophora > Oreohelicidae > Oreohelix > Oreohelix idahoensis. The sequence continues at coordinate 607,952 of JAMPIV010009724.1, forward strand.
CCCACGACTAGTTCTGCCCCCACAACTAGTTCTGCCCCCATAACTAGTTCTGACCTCACAACTATTTCTGCCCTCACAACTAGTTCTGCTCCCACAACTAGTTCAGCTCTCGCAACTAGTTCTGCCCCCGCAACTAGTTCTGCCCCCGTAAGTAGTTCTGCCCCCACAATCAGTTCTGCCCTCACAACTAGTTCTGCTCCGGCAACTAGTTCTGCCCCCACAGCTAATTCTGTCCCCACAACTAGTTCTGCCCCCACAACGAGTTCAGCCCCCGCAACTAGTTCTGCCCCCACAACTAGCTCTGCCTCCACAACTAGTTCTGACCCCACAACTAGCTCTGCCACCACAACTAGTTCTGCCCCCACAACTAGCTCTGCCCCCACAACTAGCTCTGCCCCCACAACTAGCTCTGCCCCCACAACTAGCTCTGCCCCCACAGCTAGCTCTGGCCACAACGAGTATTACTTCTGCTTGTTGGTATTCTGGATTGCCCATTTGTTCTCTGTGAGCGAGAGTCCAAGAAACGGTAAGAAAAATGTTTTATATGAGGATGGGCAGTAAAATGTGCTTCCTGACCTACTAATGGTATATGAATGTCTTTACACACACACACACACACACGCACGCACACACACACTCACACACACACGCACGCACACACACTCACACACATTTATTAACGCAGGGATTGATTTTTATAAATCTTAATAAATAAAGTCGTTAGTAATAAAAACAAAATGTTAAAAATGTATAATTTATGAAATTTTCTAAATTAATCGATTAATCTTCGATTAATTTAAAATAAATTTGATTAGTCGATCAATTTCGAAAAATTTCATAAATTATACAAAATTTTCAATAAATATTTTATCTTTTTATTATTAAGTACTTTATTTATTGTACTTGTTATAAGGAAACAACGTCCTGAAAATATAATGAAAATACTGGAAAGTTACAACCAAACAATTTAGTATTGTTGACCATACTTGCCAAATTTCATATCACAAACTCTCGCATTTAAGCAAAATGTTAAAAATGGAATAATGAATTAAATTTTGTTTAATCAAATTAATCAATTTTAAAAAATGTGTTAACCCATTAATCGATATGTATATATATGCGTGTATATCTGCGAGTGTGTGTGCAGTCACACGTATGTTTAGTCCCTGAGCTATTGAAATTATGGAATAATAGGACAGAAAGAAAGAAATAGGGAAAGAAAGATAGAAAGAAAGCCAGATGTAAAGGAGGAAGAAATAGACAACGATAGCTTTACCAAGCTCTCATGTCTTACCCAAAATATTGATTCTTCTTGCGTTTGTTTGTTCTCCTATTGTTAGTAAAACGGTCCGAAATATAGGCCCGTTACACGTCTGTAGAACTACCGTCACGGTTGGGAAGTCACATTACCGTAACCCTCACATTTTAATCGCGTACTGTATATTTTGATTTAAGTATTAAGTAATATAGTAAAATAAACTACTTTGACTGTTATATCAAAATGAACACTACTTTGATAAATGCATTAACTAGGACAGCACGCACTTCCATAACGTTCGTGAGTGGCAGCAGTTGGTTGATCGCTACTACTTGACTACTTCTGACTTTACCCAATCCTGATATAATGAACACAAATACTGTATGCCCTTCTTTACAAATGAACACTAACTGACATTTGAGTTTGTGAGTTCTTGCTTCAACTAAGCGAACGCATGCAGTACGACATCCGACATTGCTGTTGGTGTGAACAAGAATATCTTCTGATCGCAAACTTTGACATTGATTCAAGTACTATGTTCGTCAGCAGTGGCGGATCTTCTATGAAGCTAATGAAGCTTGAGCTTCAGGACCCACACGACGAGTTTCTCTATATTACGTTCCTTTCCCATCCCCAAACACGTTTTTTTAATATAAAAGTGGCCTCTCCAAGAGTTCCAGCTTCAGGGCCCCCCAAATGTAGATGTGCCTCTGTTCATCAGGTTCATCAGTGTCGCCGTAGACCCTTTTATAATAAATGAAATGGAATTTCACGCAAATTTGCCAATGTATGTACTATAAGTACTCTTTTTTTCTTGGCATCTTGGAATGCTGGTATGCACCCAGACTTCGATCGGGTATCAAAGGTAGTGAATTAATCAAAGAAGCTAAGTGTCATGAGTTTACTTAAATTTCCTGTCGATCAGCTGGTCTAAACGCGTCCTTTCATATCTCTGATTTGTTGTCAGCGCCCTCTTCCATTTTGCCTTCAGTTTAACGTAATATTCCAGACTCCGGCGGTGTCAGTCTTAAATTAGACATCCCCATATTCCTTCCCTCACGTACCTTTGCTTCGTCTACACAGATGCTACTGAAATTCTTTTATGCTGTTAACTGCGTATCTTAGACGTCTGTTGTTTCAGGTGACAACTACAAGTATTTACTTAGCATGCCTTTTCACTAAGTTATGATTTACATTTTCGCTAGTGACGGTGAAAGCCTAAACGGCGCCTGGTCCTTCCTTTTGATCATTTTCATTTCACTGGTCTGCTCGTCTTCCGGAATCCTTTTTACCGGGACACTGTTGGGCATGTCTCTAGCAACTTCCCTGGTCAACTGAGCTAAGAACTCATCTCCGGTGGCAGGGGAAATTTCCTCGTTTCCCGACGTCTTTGTCCCCAGTCTTCCTCGCCGCTTGTCCAACCAGGCGCCCGCCAGATATGGGGTAACCTAATTCAGAACTTAACTATTTAATATCAGCTCAAGCATTGTTTGTCGCTTGTGTCCCAGAGTACCAGCGGTCTCCTAATAGCAGAGTGGAATCAGTGTTACTAAGCCTGATATCAGTTGCATATTAGGAAGGAATATTTCATGTAATTTCGGTAAGACACTTAGTTATAAAAATAACTGCGCTAGATTTAAACCTGTAAATGACCACGAGTTAATTTTCTTAAAGTTAATTTTCTTTATGACGGTGTATTTTAATCCTAATAATGTTTCCTACCAGTCTGTGGTAAAGTGGGATGTTATAAATAGTTATGGGGGACTTAGTGTACTGACTGAGATCATTTGTGAAGGTATCTGTATCTAATAGGTGTAGTGTTTTACAGATAACCTTACTTGCTACCACATTTATACCTCAGTCAGAATTATTCTGGAATATTGTGATGACTACGTTGAATGTCTAGGGTTATGAAAATGATGAAGTGTAAGTCACAACAACAACAGACAGATAAACAATTTAATTTATTCCACAACACTTTACACCACTGTGACACTCACATACATATAACACTCTATAAGACTATCTTAAATGAGTCAAGTGTAAAGTTTCAAATAGATATGTATTAATTTCTTTCAAAGATTTGATATCCTGATTCAACAACAAAGTGAACCAGGAATCACAATCACATGTAATCACAGGTTATATGCACACAATTATAAATAGAATCTTTGGATTGATATATTTTATTAGTATTATCCTATGTGTGTAAGTTGTGAAGTAGTACTATGAGGTAATACTGGTTTTGTTTTTCAAGCTACGTTGTTGTTTGTCATCATGACTTCAAGTGTTTGATTTTCGTGGAAATAGTATTGGGAAAAGTTCACAGTTCCTGTCCTTTGAAACAATTTATTGTCCCTCTGTTTAATATAATGTCAATTTTAGGGGGGGGGGGGGGGCACATAATGTTGAGCTGCTCTGGCCACAGAAGCTTATCTTTCGTGATGGCGGCAGGAAAAGGTCTCCTCTGCTCGATTGCTTCACTGCGTTCTTGAGACACCTCACTTGTCGCTATCTGGACCAAGGAGTATGCTGTCAGCCTCTAGATTCAGCAAAACTCAGACCAGGTGCTGCTTCAATAACTTAGGACCACGGTCCCTGAAACAAAAAGGTTGTACCTCCTACTTCAGAACTAATTTATAATCTATTTCCACACTGAGCACAATACATAACAAACACTGAGTTCAGAGCGGTAGGCCAACTGCTATCTTCATCTGAAACAATTTACACCAGTATTCTCCTCCCTAATGGTTACTACGCCTCTGCAATTTCAGCAGTAAGTCCTTCTATACAATAAGATAGGTGTCAGTGTACTATTTGGTAATTCCATGTAGTTTTTACTTTTCTCCGACACGTTCTGTTCCGGTTGGAGCAATATCCAGGTTTTGCCTCATGTCTGCTACTGAACCACACACATATATACAGACACAAATTATCAATTCACATTCAATTTTCATCAAAAAGATATCAGATATGTCAAGCTTACCACAATTCATGGAAATAATAAACAATTACGTTGAATGGCGATGAATATGGCACAATTTCGATCTGCCTATGTCCCAGGCTTTTATTTAGAAAAATATGAGCTGGATCTCAACGCACTGTTTCTTTAGTAAGTTTATTTGAAAATGTGGCACTGAACTGACGCTCCTAATTGACTATATTGGCGGGTCTAACCAATCGGGCCATGTTTACACCGCTTTTCAAAAAAAGTACCCCCACTACCGTTTCTCTTAACAACAAAAAATTAGTATTTGTAGTCCGACTAATCGTGTTTCGCCTTACATTTACTTCTATCCAATCAAATAGGATTTAACATGGTGGCCTATTTCCCGTAAAATGGTGGTTGGGACGTACATTTTATATGCTGTTACTTATGTTCTTATATCTAGCTATTAAATAGCTTCGTCCACAAGTTTTTATTACCGTCCGTCGCATTGCGGCAGAGACGACGTCACTAATCAGTATGCAAGAGAGGTCAAAAGGTGGGCGGATGATAGCGAAGGGTTCAGGGGGCATTAGTGGATGTGTCGTGGAAGAGTGAGGAGGTTGTGTGAATTGCTCGGAGATATTTCAGATGTCGGTGTGTTTGATAGATATGTTCTGAAGTAAGTCTGTTCATCCTGGAATGACAGAGTGCCTGATTCATTCACAGGATAGGTAGAGGAGTGAATAGAAATGATATAGTGATGTTTAAAGACTGAAGACGGGCGATGTTCCCGGTTCTTATATATTCGTATGTTCATAGAGATACAGCTGATTACAGGACTGGATCTCGACATTTACTGACAGACTGTTATATGCCAGAATCTGTGTTTACCCTATGCCATGGGAGTTATGTGTAGTGAAAGAGGTCTTACAAGTAATACTTCACTGGAGCATACGTTTTATCCATAATAAACATGTTCGTGATGTGCATAAGCTGGACGTTTCTTCAATTCTTGTGCGGATGTTTATGTAGCAAGTTTAAGAACTCTTGTATGACCACTTGGCTACTGCAAATATGTTTTACTCTTCCATGAATTAAATCATTAAACCTAAGAGCAATTTGGAGAACGCCACAGTGGTTTCAAAACATGCCACTGTGCAATTCTAATTTGGTGCTGTCAGACAACCTCACTATTTTCTTTTGGCTATAATTTGTTAATTCCTAGACTATTTGCGTAACACTTAACATATTCTTTGTCAGCAAGTCCTAAGGAACCCAAATATATAAATTTAATGGAGCTATGTGGCTGCGTTCAAAATATGCATTTTCTTCTACCTCCCGTTCACTTCGATACGATTTGGTGTCCGGGTACTGTCAGGTTTTCAGACATAAAACAGTGTAATGTCATGTTTACTAATAAGCATTTAACAGGTTTTTAAACCTAACTCTCGTATGGGTAGTGTTTTTTTTTGTCCCTGTTTATTTGAAAAAAAATCAAGCCTGCATGGGGTGGCATTAATTTTATATCGCGAGACGCGTGTTAGTGTTGCATGCGTTCCTTCGTACATCGCTCTCTCTCTCTCTTTCTATCCTAAGTCCATTTTTTCATTACGCAGTGTATAAAATGAAATTAATGGAAGTATTAATTTAGGTCATTAATCAGCTTGCGTATCTCAAGGTTTTCTAAGAAATACAGTACACGTTGTATTGTTTTTTTGAAACGCGTGTATGCTGCTGTAGGCTGTACTATCAAACGTGAAAGCGTTACAATTTTGCAGACGGAGCATAAAAAGGGGGATCTCGAGTACAGTCATTGTGACAGCACTGGTCTTTTACCATTCTTCTTTCCTTTGATTGAATTTATTCGTTAGGCTTTTACCTTTACTTTTTAATTTATATATGTGGATTTAGAATGTTTCACGACAAATTCTCCCCTCTTAAAACAGACGTTATATGTCAGTCTATAATTCTATATACACATAGAGAAATTTATTATTATTTCTGGGGTTTACGGTGATTCTCATCACACGGAAGGCGGCTTAAAAAATCCGCTCCCAGATTTGTTTTTCCAGAAATATACTCTATGCTAAAATCAAATGGCTGCATAAGTAAGGACCATCTGAGTAACCTAGAATTTTCATGCCTAGCCTGCGCTAGAAACGACAAGGGTTTGTGATCCGTTTGCAACTTAAATGCCTTCCCATACAGATAAATATTGAATTTCTTTATCGCCCATATTACTGCAAGACATTCTTTTTCGCTAGTTGAGTAATTGGTTTCAGCTTTATTCAACTTTCTGCTAGCATATGCCACTGGGCTTAATTCCCCATCTAGTGCATCTGATTTCTGTAACAGGGTCGCACCTAACCCTATATTACTGGCATCCGTCCTTACAATGAATTCTTGACTTAAGTCCGGTAATTTCAAAATAGGTTTGCTTGTGAGCTTTTCCTTCAATTCCTGGTAAGCCAATTCACATTGTGGTGTCCAGGTAATTCGATCTGGATGTCCTTTACGTGTCAAATCAGTTAACGGTGCACATATGGAATTAAAGTTTTTGATATACTTTTGGTAGAAACCACATAATGAGACAAAGGATCTCACGTCTTTCTTGGTTTGTGGTCTCGGGGCTTTCTTTAGTTTCTCTAAATTCTTGGGGTCAGGGGTCATGTTTCCCTGATGGACTGTGTGTCCCAAGAATTCTAATTCTTTACATCCAACGCAACATTTGGTTGGTCGGGCTGTTAAATTCGCTTCCCTAAGTCGATTAAACAGCATGTTCAGAGAGTCAATGTGTTCCTCAAATGTTTCTGTTGCTATAAGGATATCATCCATGAAATTTGTGATGCATGGATTATTCAGAGGGTCCAATAATTTTCTCATCATTCTAGAGAAGACACTAGGCGCATTCTTCAATCCAAATGGCAATCTGTTAAACTCATAGTGTCCCTCTGAGGTACTAAAAGCTAGGTATGGTCTAACCTCATGCTTTACTGGAATCTGATAGTATCCTTTACTCAGATCCACTTTAGAGAAATATTTAGCTTTATTTAGCCTGGCAAACAACTGGTTTGTATCCGGCAATGGATCCACCTGTCCTTCTGTGATAGCATTCAGTCTCCTGTAATCTATACAGAGTCTATGTTCTCCAGAGGGTTTCCTTAAGAGTACCACACTGTAACTATACGAAGATTCACTGTGTGAAATTATTCCCTCCTTCAACAAATAGTCTATCTCTTCCTTCAAAGCTTTCTCCTTAGCAAAAGGAATCGAATAGGGTTTCATACAGACAGGTGTGGGGTCTATCAGTTTCATATCATATTCCAATAAGTTTGTATGCCCCGGTCGGTCTGTTAACACCTCTGTATGATTATCTAGAACCTGTTGCACTCTCTTCTTCTGATCTTTCGTTAAATGTGTACTGATTTTCACCTGTGTCGCTGTCTCACAGGGATGTAATGGATATTCTAATGATGAAAGTGGTTCCTTTTTCATCTCCATGGCAATGGACAAGGTCAACAAGTGTGTCTCTTCCTGATTTTCTCTTTCCAAGTATTTCTTCAGGAGATTCACATGATAGATTTTTTCTTTCCCCTTCTTATCTATCTTATAATTGGTTCTAGACACCTTCTCTAGAACTGTATATGGACCTTGCCATCCAATTTGTAATTTATTTTGACTACCGGGTAGAAGAAGCAGTACCTTCTCTCCCACAGCCAAATCTCTGTCTTTAGCTTTCCTGTTGTAATAGGCAGCATGTTTCTTCCTTGCTTGTCTCAAATTTTCATTGGCAAGTTTCCAGCCAGTTTTTAAACGAGTGGTCAGCTCATTCACATATTGGTATAAGGATGTAATATTTTCCTCTGCCTTTTCATCAGTCCACGTTCTTAACAGCGTTACATATGGACCTTTAATTTTGTCCATGCACCGGTATGGTCTCTTCCACTCGAAGCGCTAGAGTGATGATTTTTCTTCCTAGAATTATCATGCACAAAACGACCGCTACCAATTTTTTTCTTGGGACTTTCTCCCCACTTAGAATTCTTGATGAGAAAGTTCCTCTCTACATCCTCTTCCTCCGATTGAGGGATTTTCGGCTTATCCTGGGGTAAGACATATTTTTGCACTCTCTGCATAGTGGCCATTGTAAAACAGTTAATTGAAGCTTGTCCGTGAAAAGGGGCTTCCCATTCCATTTAGTCCACTTTATTAAATCTATTTTTCTTCCTATTGTCAGGCCTACGTTTGCTCCGTGGCGTGTCCAGGTCCTGATCAATGTTCCCACTTGTGGGTGTTCCCTCATGTGCTATGCTACACCTCTCTACAAAATTCACAATGTCAATCATTGCCTTGGGCCAATAATAATTTTGAGCTACCTTTTGGATGATGGTACCTATTTTCTCATGGTCCCCTTCTTCTCTCACATGTAAGCTCCTTATTAATTCTGCCCTATATGTCTTTGGAAGAACCAACTGTCCGTGACCGTTGGATTCAGTTCCGGCCTTCCTGTACATCAACTTGTTTTTCATGTAAAAATCTCCCTTGCCTGGAGTTGTATGACAAGTTGACAATTTCCTAAAACAAGGCTTGAGGGTCTTATCCCCAGCCTGTGCCTTCCTCAACTCTTCTGGAGTGGTATTTAACATAATATCCTCCCCCTTTCTTGAGGTCGACCTGACCTGAAGGGTGGCCATATACACAGGTTTCCTTCTGCAATGGTCAGTGTCATGATTGTTCATCTTACAATTTTTACACCACCTCCTTCCTTGGTTGAAAGATTTTCTTTCATCATATTTCCTTTCATCGAATTGTGGGGTTTTATTTTTATTGTCATACCGTGGCCTATCAAACTGGTGCTTACCTTTGTTCTGATCTCTAGGATCAAATTTATTAAAGTTCTGTGGTGCCTTAAAATTTTCTACCTGTTTCTTTTTATTACCTGATACCTCTGCCTGAGCTGCTTGATACCTTTCGGCGACATTTAGTAACTCACCCAGCCTCTCTGCACCTTGTTCCATGAGAAACTTTCTCAGGTCTGGAGCCATGGACTCTCTTAGTTGTTCTATAAGGATCATTTCCTTAAGATCTTGGGTTTTCCCCAGAGAAGTCCATTTCTCCAAGTATGTCTCTAACCGTGCAGAGAACTGGTGATAGGTTTCACCTGACAGTAGTTTAGCATTCCTAAGTTTTTTTCTATAAAATTCAGCATTCTTTTCATATCTTAACAAAAGAGCCTGCTTTAGCATGTCATAATTTTCTTGATCATCTCTGCTCATTTTGGCAAAAACTTCATAAGCTGCCCCACGAAGCCCTTGTGATAACTTTAAGCTCCACCTTTCTCTCTCTAACCCATACGTGGTAGCTAACAGTTCATATCTATTTAGATAGCTCTCGATATCATCTTCTTTCTCAACAAAATGATCTAAATGAAAATTCATAGCTGAGGTTGAGGTTCCCTGACTAGCAGTGGCATCAGAGGTAAAGGGACTGGCACCATTTTCAGGAGCATGGCTTTGAAACTCAAACTCCCTTAGTCGTAACTCATGTTCCCTTTGTAATCTCTTCTCCTCCTTTTCTGCTTCCCTTTCTGCAGCCAATCGCTTGTCTTCCCTTTCTGCAGCCAATCTCCTTTCTTCAGCTTCCCTTTCTGCCTTTTTTTCTTCTCTTTCTGCCTCCAATTTCTTAGCCTCAGACTCAATCTGCAACCTCTTAATTTCTTTTTCAGCCTCTATTCTCTTATCTTAGGCCAATCTATCAGATTCTAATTTTCTTTCAGCCTCTTTTTCTAATCTTCTTTCTTCACGTTCAATATATTTGTCACATTCCGTAGTGACATAAGCAATCATAACTTGCCCGTCCATTCCTAACTCTTTTGCAGTCTGCACAGCAGCAGATCGAAATTTTGCCAAGTCGGCCATTTTCTAACAGATATATGTATAAAATATTTAACCAAACAATTTTATCTATGTCTAATTAACTACTGACAACCACAGGCACTGAGAGCTCAACCTTATTTCTTTCCACCCAAGGATACCTTTTAAATCTTTATTATTCCCAATATATCTAATAGGAGAAAGTTCAATATCCCGGACGAGCCCCCAATATATGTGGTAAAGTGGGATGTTATAAATAGTTATGGGGGACTTAGTGTACTGACTGAGATCAGCTGTGAAGGTATCTGTATCTAATAGGTGTAGTGTTTTACAGATAACCTTACTTGCTACCACATTTATATCTTAGTCAGAATTATTCTGGAATATTGTGATGACTACGTTGAATGTCTAGGGTTATGAAAATGATGAAGTGTAAGTCACAACAACAACAGACAGATAAACAATTTAATTTATTCCACAACACTTTACACCACTGTGACACTCACATACATATAACACTCTATAAGACTATCTTAAATGAGTCAAGTGTAAAGTTTCAAATAGATATGTATTAATTTCTTTCAAAGATTTGATATCCTGATTCAACAACAAAGTGAACCAGGAATCACAATCACATGTAATCACAGGTTATATGCACACAATTATAAATAGAATCTTTGGATTGACATATTTTATTAGTATTATCCTATGTGTGTAAGTTGTGAAGTAGTACTATGAGGTAATACTGGTTTTGTTTTTCAAGCTACGTTGTTGTTTGTCATCATGACTTCAAGTGTTTGATTTTCGTGGAAATAGTATTGGGAAAAGTTCACAGTTCCTGTCCTTTGAAACAATTTATTGTCCCTCTGTTTAATATAATGTCAATTTTAGAATGGAAGAAGATCGGCTACCACGATAAATATGGAAAACTAAGAGCCAGGGATCCAGACCTCCAGAATGACCCAGAGTTCGCTAGGAGGACAACATTAGACAGTCTCTGAAGGACCAAGGACCAGATTGGAACCAGGCCGGGAAGAAGACAGTCGATAGTATAGTATGGCGCTCTTTCTTCTAAATACCTACATCTTATGGTAAAAGAGGATTGACTAAGTAAATACAGGGTGTCCATAAAAGATTATACCCTTTTCAAACTATTTATTCTCGGCCCCATAATATGGTACGAGGATGCTTTCTATCACTGTCGTACGGAAGGGTAATTGTTTTGTTTGACCCCTCTGAGTATATAGAGTGGATGTCGACAGATACGCGAGAAGGTATAGAAATAGGTTTTTTTCACAGGTGGTAGAATTGAGGAAAAAAAAGTCTGTCTCTGGAATGATTATATAATCTCTTCCAGCCTATCCGTACGACTGTACTTTAGTGCAAGACAGCTTTTCCCTCCCTATCAAGAATAGATAAGTTTACCTACACACACTTACAGCTATGTGACAACAAGACACTCAAACGTGAAAAACTACGGTTAAATGGGTATGGGTCTGAGCAACACACAAAGGTAAGTTTCTTTGTAGTTTATTATCATTTAAACTCGACAACACCAAATATCTAAAGACAGATCAAATAAAATCAGATTTACATACATATGAAATAGCAGAATAGATGCGCCCTTCCCCTATGGAGAAAAGAACCCAATGTTAATAACCCAAAGGGCGAAGGTTAGCACTATTTTACAGAGTAGACAGTAAAGTAAACAAGTTCCTACTATATGCTACCCAGTAAAGTAAACAAGTTTAAGCAAAACTAATGTTGGTAAATTCCCTGAAACAAAGAAAAATACTCCCACACTCTTTCAAACAGTGGCCACTCACTCACTCTTACCTACTCTTGGTGATATCCCTTGGAAATACAATTATCCCTAAATATATATATATTATCCGGTTCACTTCCCAAACTGGCCACAGTTCATCCTCTAACTAACAAAGACTAGTGAGGTGAACGCCGAATCTGGTGTTTTTTGTTTTCCGGGTGAACAAAATGTCACGGCCAATAGTTGATGTAGGAACGTGCTCTTGGGATTCACAGTTAAAAGAGGAAAATACTGCAAGTATTAGGAAACCTCTAATTGCTAAAAAATGTTACAAATGATGATGATGATAATCCTATCTGACAACTCTATGTTATAGCTCCGATTCTTCACTGCGTAAAATCTGGATAAATCCGCTTGAATACGACGGTCAGAAGTCGGAAACAATAATATTATTGTGTACACCCCAGTGGGCTGGTAAAATTGGAAAAAATATCTGGGTTTTGTAAGTCCAGTTAAACTTATAAGTTAAAATGTTTTCTCGTGTATCTTTGGCGAGTACACATTTTATAAATGAAAAATCGGTACTGCTCAAACCAAGTAGAGGAACAAGTAACCGAGAAAAAACCAAAAGTGAAAAACAAAAACGCTGGACGCTCTTGTGATCAGGTCTGCGAGGAATATAAGAAACATTCATGGAGGAAAAAATGCTACTATCCTATGAAACTATATACACACACAGACGGGGACAAGACGATCTCTCCTCCACTCCATTAGTCCTGATTAAACTTAAAAGGCACACGGTGTTTTACTTTACGCCTACACGGTCAGACTTCGCTGGCGCTGAGTTTAGGTCAGATGGAGTTATGCAACTCTTCCGCCCCTGCTCGCGCCGGCAGTCAGCGTACAATGTTAATTATTATTTAATTATCCATATGCGCACTTAACACAAAATATCGCCTGTCGTTAAATACCTATTAAATTGTTGGCGGCTGTTAGTCATCGTATGGTATTAAATAATAGGCACTTTTAATAAATACAGAAAATGAAATATAGCGTGAATTCTTTACTATCCCTATCAGACATTTTATCATATAAGTCCGGTCACCTAAAACTGTCTCTTTTCGTGTGAGAAAGCGTGTGGCGAAAACTAACAGTTTAATTCTCTGGCATTAAATCGCTACACGTTATTTTATTTTACTAGGTTTTAACAGCGAGAAAAATCTAAGTGAATTATAATGGTAAAATCTAACACTTAAAAAAAAAAAAAAATTAGCCTATTTCTATTACCAGACAATCAGAATGAAAAATCCCCACGAATGCTAATAACACATTTTCCACATTAATGGTTCTAGAACTGCGTGCTTAGAGTATTCAAACATTCTGAGTGACACTGATTGCAGGTTTAAGAAAATACAGTTTATATATCATTATATTTCTCTGATCTATAGATGTTGTTAATTTTCGCGCTACTGTGTGTAACGGAGAATTAGAAACAGAGTTACAAGATAAAGGCTTACGGTCGGTCTTCCGTCGGGCGTTTTCGACCGGCATCAAAAGACTTATTACGTGTAACGGGTTTCTCGAAGGTTTTGCCCGCGACTCGACATCAAAGCGTACTCGGGGAATTTTGGATTTCCCTTCGTAGACTTCAAACAGATTCTTTGTTTTTCACGTGCGGTCTGTCAGGTATCGTATGATTGACAGATAAGCTCGCGTGAGAAGACGAGGTAAACAAACCTGATTCGCTACCTGTTATGACGGGCAGGTCACGAAAGTTTGTAAACACTTCGTTTGCTTGTGTTCAAAGAAAAGAGGCGGGGACGAAAAATAAGCTTGAGTGAGTACAGACAGGCAGTAAATGCATGGTTTTAAGTAGCAAATCATAGAGCGCTACGAGGTTACAAAGATTGTCAGATTACTGTAGGCTCTTTTTCCATTATACGTCACAATCACAAAAGTAAGATAATCTTTGCAAGTTTTAAAGCATACCTTACAAAGACTCAAAAAGAATGTACCTATTTATGTTTTTTTCCACCTGCTTGACCAGTGTGTTGAGAGACGTAACAATTACCTGTTGCAACTCAACTGCGAAAGTTTCACTTGAAATACCCGCTGCGCGCATGCGCACGTTTTTGAGTCTTTGTAAGGTATGCTTACAAACTTGCAGAGATTATCTTACTTTTGTGACAGAAAGCATCCTCGTACCACGCCATGGGGCCGAGAATAATTTTTTTGAAAAGGGTAAAAATTTTTATGGACACACTGTATAATTGCGTAGCGAATTATCTACGTATTTTACTACAATGAATACATGCGTGTTGATAGTTAAATGGTAAAAAAAGACTCTATCTATCTTAGTTGTGGATCTAGACAATATTCTGACAGAGAAAAATCGATGAAAAAGATTAAAGAGATATACTTTTCGCCTTTTCATTTCTATGTGTAACGTATGTCGCCTATTCGCCGCGAAAACAAAATTACAACAACGACAATATGCACTGAAATCCTTGAAGAGTCTTACAGTACTGTGGAAATTCCAGAACTTTCCTTAATAGTATGCATAACCTAGATTCAGTTATTCACCCCCCACAGCCCTCTCTCTCTCTATTTCTCTCTCTCTCTATCTCTCTCTCTCTCTCTCTTTCTCTCTCTCTCTCTCTCTCTCTCTCTCTCTCTCTCTCTCTCTCTCTCTCTCTCTCTCGCAGAACAATTCTTACGTCTTCTATCTTTATTAACTGGAAGTAGATATTCTAAAAACCGAAATATTATGTCCTTATACTGTAGAAAGCGCGTGGGAAATACCCGAGGGTCTCTGAAGAGACGAAGAAAGCAAAATAGATCTACTGCACTCTCAGGTAGTCGTGACTATTATGAGGTTGTGGATGTGGATGTGGATGGGGTTGGCAACCTCATCACGTAAAACAAACTAGCACAGAAACCACTGCTGCCATAGCACGTGCAAGCTTGATGTAGATTTCCTGCCAGCAGCAGTGGTGGCTCCATGCATTGTAAGGAGCCCAAAGAAGAAAATAATGATGCTGATGTTTGATGATGTTGTTGATAATGATGATGTTTGATGATGTTGTTGATAATGATGATGTTTGATGATGTTGTTGATGATGATGATGTTTGATGATGTTGTTGATAATGATGATATTTGATGATGTTGTTGAAAATGATGATATTTGATGATGTTGTTGAAAATGATGATGTTTGATGATGTTGTTGATAATGATGATGTTTGATGATGTTGTTGATAATGATGATATTTGATGATGTTGTTGAAAATGATGATGTTTGATGATGTTGTTGATAATGATGATGTTTGATGATGTTGTTGATAATGATGATATTTGATGATGTTGTTGAAAATGATGATGTTTGATGATGTTTGATGATGTTGTTGATAATGATGATGTTTGATGATGTTGTTGATAATGATGATGTTGTTGGTAATGATGATGATTGATGATGTTGTTGATAATGATGATGTTTGATGATGTTGTTGATAATGATGATGTTTGATGATGTTGTTGATAATGATGATGTTTGATGATGTTGTTGATAATGATGATGTTTGATGATGATGTTGATAATGATGATGTTTGATGATGATGTTGATAATGATGATGTTTGATGATGTTGTTGATAATGATGATGCTGATGATGTTTAATGATGATGTTTGATGATGATGTTGTAACGATGATGTTTGATTATGATGTTGATGATGTTGATAATGATAATGCTGATGATGTTAAGTAAAACATTCTTTTGAATTTCACGTAAGCGCCATAAAAATTCCATAGACCTATAAGTCACAATACTTCGATGTACCGCATACCTCCACCTCGTCATAAAAACTGAAAAATTCGTTTTTATAAGATGTCAAATTAGGACATACTGTACTGTTTTATTAGTGTACGTATCTCTTTTGAGGTTAGTTAAGGAATGTCCGTATCCTCGTCTGCTAGCAGGGTTAATCGACGGTTGCAATGTTTGTTTGTGCTACCTTTGTTCCCGATGGCTGTAATCGTGTTTGTTCGGTCGATTAAACAGCAGTGGTGACATGCAATCTTCTATTTGTGCTTCTGTGTGACAAGTTATAGTTCCCGCTCATTTACTAGTAGTTGTGCTAGGGGAATAATTCCTTTACCTTACCGCATTTACTCCTGATGGAACATGGGGCTTCAAGTCGTGCAATGCTTTGGCTAACGTCAGACTGTGTTTCTACAGGATTTATTTAACAAAGTCTGTTCATCTTTATCTCAAGAATACCTTATGACTGACATACGTGAGTGGTGAACATTAAAGTTTTTTTTTTTTTTTAAACTGCCAGTATTCGAATTCAAAATATTCCTCGGGACACAGTACGTGTGTGATTAAAATTACAGTATATGAGGTAGTGTATCACACCCCTAACTAGAGCTGGTTATTGGGCGGTGTGACTGGTGCGGCTTTATCGTATTCTGGAGGGAGGGGAGCGCTCCAAAATAATAAAAAAACAGTGGAAATTAAAGTATGACACAACTCAATAGTATAAAACTGACCATTATAAGAGAACAATACATTACAGCACGAGGAGGTGGGGGAGGGAGGGGGGGGACGAGACTTCCCACCACCTTGACAAATCCCTAGGGTCGACTCTGTCACTAACCTACATTAGAAAGGTGCACTCAGTTCGGTTTTCTTTGAAGGAGAGTGGCATTTTTCACATAAAGCAGTTCGTAAATGCAACTTCTGCGAAGTTGTGCATTGGGCTAGCAAACTCATTGTTTAAAACAAGGTGTTACAGAAGCCACCACTGTGAGAGTGCACGAAATGCTTGACATAGATTTCCTTCATGTGAGCCAACAGCGTTATCCAACGTTAGAATGGTGGTTACTTTGAGTGTTTGGTTCTCAGAGTTCCTATTGTCATTTGTCAGTATTGTTGTTTAAATCTTGGTATCTGAGCTTATTGTGTATTTTCACATTATTGAGTACATACGTGTATTAACTTATGATTATCCCTATATTTTCCCTCTCTATTTCGCTGCTCAAAGTTATTAACTTGATATCCGTATTTTTAAAAGGAGGGACACTTGTTTCTGCCGTAAGAGAGTGACATGTTATAGACTTAACCAAACTAGGTCAAGATTTTATTATTATTTAGGGGGACCAGTTCACTTCCTCGCTGCCTTTTGCTTTCCCTAACTAAAGGACAGAGTCAGGTACCCAATTACAGCAGGGGTAAGTGGAGCTGGGTGCTACCATGTTTCGATTCCGAAACCAGGTTACTTCGTTGCGAGAGGAACGCGTCGAACACTTAACATATCCGACTTCATAAATCTTAGTTTGTGTCGGAAGTGTGCAAAACACATACCTACCTCCAAGAAGTAAATTGTTTGTCGTACTAGTGACAAAGTTCTTGTGCAGCGTTACCTGTGCGTGTAAAGGTAAAGGTAAAGGCCGTCCTGTAGCAGATACTGCCGTAGTGAAGTAAAGTTTTAGAGACTTCACTATATTAGATCCAGTATCGAGAGGTGGGGTGACTAATTCCCTCTCGCGCTGCCTTTTCCTTCCCAAACCCAAGAACAAAGTCAGGTCCTCATTAACAGCTGGGTAGACTAGAATGTGCTAATCCCGTGAATCGAACCCAGTACCTTTGCCACGAGAGACCAGCGCTCTAACAAGTCTGTCATGTACGTAACCTAAAAACTGAAATGTTGCTTTCACCATTTTGGCTCAGAAAATTATTGTAGACTTTTGCATTTAAATAAATGTATTCTGTTTTCATGTTGCCGTTGTATTTCAGTATGACTGTACCTGAGCTTTAACGATTTTTCTTTGTAATAAAATATTTAATTTGTATGCGAAAATTTTAAATACGAGTCTATGCGCAATTTCTTTTAAGGAATGGGCCCGTAGCCTTTACTGGACAATCAAAGGCGTCCGTAGATTTCACTGGACAATCAAAGGGATCCGTAGCCTTCACTGGATAATCAAAGGGGTCTGTAGCCATCACTGGACAATCAAAGGGGTCCATGACGCAAAAAAGGATAAGAACCCCTGCTTTATGGTTTCTAAGTTCTTGCCTTATATATAATCATGAATGTGTTAGTATTGCGTGTCAGTGTGTAGAAGAGCGTCCTACGACATCTGGGAATAAAGAAGTGGCGAGAAACCACACATAATATATCGCATAGTTCTGGAAACTGTTTGTCTCTTTGCTGATGTTACAGCTAACGTATGTAGATTATCACTTTCTTACTATTTATTTCATTTGCTTCCTTGCCGTAATAACTTCGTATTTGCCGCCTACTTTATTGTTTGTTGTGTTACTGTGTTTGCCTCTGGCCATAGCTGTCGTAAGTTTATCTGTATTCAGCGTCAAATGATGAATTTCTTGGACTTAGTCATTTTCTTTCCAACATACTTTGATTATTTCCCTGTTGCACTTCAACTCGTATGCTCCCATTGTATTTTCGTTCTCTAAGCTGGAAGTTCCTTATTGGCACCTCGTCATTATCATCATCAACATCATCATCATCATCAGCGTCATCGTCG
This sequence comes from Oreohelix idahoensis, assembly GCA_024509875.1. Classification (NCBI taxonomy): domain Eukaryota; kingdom Metazoa; phylum Mollusca; class Gastropoda; order Stylommatophora; family Oreohelicidae; genus Oreohelix; species Oreohelix idahoensis. The sequence continues at coordinate 626,323 of JAMPIV010009724.1, forward strand.
TCGTCATCATCATCATAATTTCCATTTCCGCCCTATAAGGATGCTTTTAGCCACAGTTTCACTTCTTACTGGCTAGATACTGGGTTATAACAATAATATCAACAATCAGAAATGGAATACAGTGAACTGGGACAAAACAGCTCAGCGATCTAGATTATGCCGTTTGCCTTGCCCTACTGCGCAGTAACCAAAACGAGATTATGCTCTTACCCTGGTCGCCCTGCCCTCAGACGGCTCTGCTCATACGTATAGCTTGACAACAATATAGATCTTTTGCATTTCTCTGAAACAGGGAGGGAAAAAACATTCAACTCGAAGTTAGACATTTCATAAACAGGGGCATGGCTGAATTGAAGTATTAAATTAGTATGATCAGATCACAAATGTAGAACTAATGAAGAGAACCAGGAAATACCCAGTGAAACAAGAGATGAGAAAATACTTTGACTTAAAGACAGGATTGCTGATAGCTGACAACAATCTGATAGCATAACATTTCAGTTCTGGTTTTGGAATTCCCATAGTAACAGGAGCAGAGAAAGACCCATAAAATACACGAAGAAGAGACACAGGTAAAAAAAAAAAGATAAGGAAGACGATAAGAGAACTTCAGCGGATGACATAAGACAAAAGGATATAGTGTGAATTGAACGAACGTCCATGCTCCGCGGGATCTAAGAGATAGTGCTGATAATGATGTGCAAGAGACCTCTTTCGTTTCCTCTTCTTAAAGTTGTGTCAGCACGTAAAGTTGGAATTAACTTGGAACAATAAAAACAATAAATTAGACAGCCTGGCAGAATCACTAGTGGAAACCTAGATGAATTCAAACAAGTTAAAATACCGTGCCCACAGCAAGATTTATGGAAATGAGAAGGTAGATAAACTTGCCAAAGAGCGAGGAAGGAAAGCCAAAACAGAAGAAAGGACTACATATGACGAGATTGTAGCAAAGTTAGATTTTGCTGGGGAGGTTATGATGGTATCCTAAAAAGAATGAAATCCGTGTATGTATTAACCGTGTGAGGTCAAGCACATGTAGGCCCCTGACTCTATAAATGATGATGATGAATTATGTGCAGGGAACCTAACGCTACCTCCCTAGATCTCACACGGTCACTATTTTGGCTCTAGTGTTTGGTGTATGATGTACCTAGTGTCTAGGGGAGAAATGAAATGATGGTACACAACACAAAAACATTTTAAGTTTCTATGAGGAAGTGAATAAAACCTGTGGTTAAGTTTTTCTTTAAATTTGATAATTTTTTGTACAATTTATTTTGCCTGTCCAGTCATATCTTTTGGACAGGTCTTTGAAAATGAGGACAAGATAGTTTACAGAAAAGATCAACTAAAAATGTGTGTGGGCAATCTGCCCAATAACTATAAAGTTAATGTATGTCTTTCCTGTTGGAATGTTCACAGCTTACACTTTATTCATCTAAGAGGGAGAGTCCCTGTGTATGAGGGGCTGTATTATCATCATACCCCATCAACTTCCTGAGTATGATTTGAAATACCAGTGTTTATTTAAAACGAAACTGTCAGATATACCCAGGTCCTTAACATATCACCTGGGGTTTCTTGTTGAATGCTAAGATAGTGTATAGTTGCAGAGATATCGATATCACATCACACGCCCAAGCTCCTGCTGTTATCTCTTGACAGCATACATGAATTTTCGGAGACTTCTTGGCGTTTTCGTCACTCCTCAGGTTTCCTGTTACCAGCTGGCAACAGGAAACAAAACCTCTGCAACAAAAGGACACCCTGGCCTTTTATATCTGATCACTTTTGATATTATTTATTTCCCTACTGTGATATGGGGTCATCCTCGCGTGCATTTCAGGTGCACTCGCCCCTAGTTTTTCATGACTTCCACCTTGCTGTGACCACACCTCAGGTGCCTATGGCAGATACGCCACTGTACATTTACATAGTTTTCCTCAATAATATAATATGGGGTAACCACATTTCCTTTTATATATTTTTCTCTTCCTTTTCTTTTTAAATATAAATGCTTCAGGCATGTTGAACAGTGTTCATGGAACACGGAGGCTTACTAATATACTCTAATACAATAATATTCAAACATAATCATGACAACGTACATCAGTTAGATACATTTCAACGTGAAGACTCAACAATATCTGCTCCCGGCACGTCCTTCACTTTTTCCCAATAGCAGTATCTAACTTTGGTAATGGGATTAAACATATTAAATTCATAAAGCATTCTTAACACAAATCAAGAAATATAAACAAATGACGCTGACTTGCAAAGAAGTGACCTCAGTTTCTTCTGCTCCGTCCAGACTGTGAAATACTTATTTAGTTATTTAATTTACTTTTAAATTTATCACAGCTGTTCTCAGCGTATCTGAATAAAAGTTTTGTTCAACTGGCAATGAATAATGAAAGCTTTTTGCTAATATTTAGTAGCACTGGCCAATCGAAAGCTTGCGACTACCAGAATTCAAATGCAGTTTTTGAAAAACAAAACAATTCCAAACATACTCTGCGTCTGGTAGTCGATTGGCCAGTCTGCTTTAGTTATGCCAATACAAAAAGATGTTTCGTTTTAGATTACATTTTTCCTACCGCTCCCCTTTCCCTATTATACTCTTTTTACCCAAGCGAATTTGAATTTCCTCAATGCCTCTCTTCTAAGCTCGCGTCCCCACTACCGTTATAAAAAAAACAAGCAGGAACGACAGTCTGTCTGGTCGAGCGTCCGTAGACATTTAGTATTTTCTCAATAACTTGGCTAATACTTGGACTAACATATTATTTAAAACAGATTCTTGCTCAGTGAACTCTAAGCTATACTGCCATATGATTTTTATGGTCAGATTCATATTGGGTTAGATTTTCAATTTTTGTCATAGTCAAAGGTCAAATAAAATTTTTACACAAGACGGCCATCTTCCCTTCTCGCCAGCATATATTTTTCAAATAACTAACTTGTTTTTGTGACGTCAGAAACATTACCGCGAGGAGGCAATAAAATTGTCTGCGTGTTTTGCCTCTGTTGGCTTTGTCGCAGCGTGTATATATGCATGGCAGAATGTGTCAAGCGAAGCGGGGTTTTGCGTGGCGGGTTAAGAATTGGCGTTAATTATTTGTATTGTATCGTGTAACACTACCAAAAAATGTAAGGATTGCTACTGATTACCAGCGTTAGTCAAAATTTTACGTTAATTCAGATAGTTATTTTGCGGCACACTTCCGCAAAATCGTTAATTATAAGGCTAGCCTGCAGAATGTATGCAGCAGATCTGGCAAAATGTTAAATGTTGGTAGTACGTTTTCGAAACCGAAACTAAAACTCGTGTTAGATTTTTACCGTGGGATCGTTCTATAGGCTTTAGCACTGCACAAAATTCAGCGCTATGCTGGCGTGTGAGAGGATCACCGTCAGACACAATAGGGCGGGTTTATTTATTATCATTTTATGACTAAAATCTTACTGAAATGAGCGATTATTCTCGCAGATTTTACTACAGAGATGAAAGCAATAATCTGAAATAACTATAGAGAAAGATGGCAAAAGAACACCCAGAGTCCAGTAATGCCGAACCATACTTTGATTTACCAAGAACAGATCAAGTGATAATTTTCAGAATGAGAACCGGCTATTGCAGACTCTGATACCATCTGTTTAACAAACTCAAAATCGGACAGACAGATATGTAGCCATGTGGAGAGGACAAACAAACAGATATGTGGCCATGTGGGGAGGACAAACAGACAGTAGAACATATTCTCTAAAACTGTCGGTTCCACGAGAGGAACAGAGTAGCAGCGTGGCCTTCTCAAACCCAGTTGAGGGAGAAACTGTATGGTGATGAGGGAAGCCTGAGACAGACTGCCCGCTTTATAGGAGAGATAGATGTGGCTATTTGAGAACAAACGACGAAGGAGAATATTTTATTTTAAAAAAAAGGTATTTCCTGTGAAGCTGTATAGCAATCGTTAAAAATTACACAGGAAAGTATAAAACTGAATCACGCGATGAGAAATACATTTATAACTAACGTTGTAGCTAGTTAATTTTCATCGTACATACACAAATAATGCAATCAAACAAACAAAACTAAGTAAAAATGGATCTGCTAAAAGATGCGCCAAGAAACCGGGCAACAAAGTATTTAGATAAGTTTGACAAAATATGAAATAGATCAGTTTGACACACAATGAAAATAGATAAGTCTGTCACTAAATAAAGATAGATTAATTTGGCACCGTGGAACAAGAGATGAGGAAAAAGAAGCTGGTGTTGGATAGGGCACGCATTGAGGAAACCTGCTGATAGCATTATAAGGCAGTACTTGTACTGGAACCCTCAGGGTAAGAGAGGCAGAGGTAAACCAAAAAAAAAAAACACATATGGAGAAGATAGCTGGAGACAGAAGTGAAAATTATGAGGAAGACGTGCAAAGAACTTGAACTGATGGCACGTGACCAGAGGACTTGGCACGTTACAGGAGGACTTGGCATGTGTTTGTTGATTTCTTATTCTCCTTGGGGAGATAACTGGTATTGACTGATTGCTTGACTGAATTTGACACATAATAAGAACAAGAACTAGGAACACAGATTCGTTGCTGTAGTTTTTTCCACGTGGTCATTTAACATTTACCACTATCAAGGATTTCACCAAGATGTTATCTTTCATTTGGGTTTTCAAGACAGTTATGTCTACGCCACCATTATGGTTTTCAGTAAAGTGTTTTGTTTCGTTGCCTCCGTTATGGTTTTGAAGACTTGATGAAGTATTATGTTTGGTTACATATTTTCTTCAGCATCGCTTTCAATAAGGTACGGTGTCTTTATTCTCCACCCATTACGGTTATCATTAACGTGCTAAGTGTATATATATATATATATATATATCACTAAATTTGTTTATCTCTTAATGTTTTCTCCATCATAACTTTAATACTAAGTTTTATGTCTCTTTATATATCTAGTCCATTATAGTTTTTATTAAAGCGTGATCTTTCTTAACTTCCATTATGGTTTTTGCTAAGGTGTTATAATAATAATAAATTCTTTAAGCACCAAACACGGCGCATAAGGCAGAAACCAGTGCTCTCCAGGTTGTTCGTTGTGACGCCACTCCTCTTAGCTCTTGCACATTATTTAGGCCCAACGTTCTTCCTTCTCTTATTATTGTTCTTCTGAGTGTTTCTTTTGGTCTTCCTTTTTTCCTCTTACCCTCAGGAACCCAAGTGAGCGCCTGTAGTGGTATTCTGTTGTTTTGCATTCGTAGGACATGACCGATATATGACCATCGTCTTTTCCTTATATAGTCGGAGACATATTTCTGCCTAGAGTCTTCTCTTATTTGTCGATTAGTCTTGAATTCTTTCCAACTGATGTTCATGAGTTTTCTAAGACATTTGTTCTCGAATGTATTCAGCTTGTTCTCCAATGATTTTGTTATTTTCTAACTCTCACAGCCGTATGTTAACACTGAGATAACATTTGAATTAAACAGACGAAGCTTGGTATGTATATTCAATGATCGTAATTTCCAAATGTTAGATAATCTATTGAAGGCGCTAGCTGCCAAAGCAATTCTAGTATGGATTTCTCTTGTTGTGTCACCATCCTAAGGTGTTACGGCTCCATTATAGTTTTCAGTAAGTTGTGATGTTTCTTTTTCTCCATTATGATTTTAGTGGTTATACCTATTTGTCTACATTATTGTTTTTGGTGAAGTGTTATGTATCCTTGCCTCCATTATTTTAATTATTATTTTTGTGTGTGTGTGAGTGGTTATGTCTCTTTGCCTCCATTATGGTTTTCAGTAAAGTTTAATATCTCTTTATATAGTAAGTCCCCCCCCCCCCCCCCCCGTAAAGTGGTTTGTTCCTTCACGTGACTGGCATATATTATTTCTGTCCTATCACCGTTAGTTATAATTATTGTGTCTCCTTTACACTGTGCCTGGTAAAAATCATAAACTTTGAAAAGATCCACGTGACGAGATCACATGACATAGGGAGCACAGTGTGCTGTAGTTGTTACCCGATCGCAAATATGCCGAAAGAGAAATAAAATAACAAGGACATGAACAGAGACAAAAAGGAACAGACGTGATTTGTTCCAGGAAACGCACGTTTAAATAAATGTAACAGCGGAGTCGGTATCATTAATCTCAAAATCTACCCTAAATTATAACCAACTGGTTAAACAGGGTATCATAAGGAAAATATTCAAACATAAGTGAAGTTAAAGTCGGTATCATTAATCTCAAAATCTACCCTAAATTATAACCAACTGGTTGAACAGGGTATTATAAGGACAATATTCAAACATAAGTAAAGTTAAAGTCGGTATCATAAGGCCAATATTGAAACATAAGTCAAGTTAAAGTCGGTATCATAAGGACAATATTCAAACATAAGTGAAGTTAATGTCGGCATCATGAGGGCAATATTCAGACATAAGTCAAGTTAAAGTCGGTATCATAAGGACAATATTCAAACATAAGTCAAATTAAAGTCGGTATCATCAACTTCTTCTTTCTTCCTTTTCGATCCTTATGGAGCATGGAGACACCACAGCAGCTGGTCCCCTTGCAGGAAGCCTTCACTAAACATTCACATGCCCTTACAGCGGTTGTCTCACTAGCAACTTGCTTTACGTTGTGAAGTAGCCAGCCTCACGCACAAGCTGATATTAGTCGCCGTGTACGACATGCCCCTGAGTAATCAGTAGCCATATTCTTTCTTTGTCTCATCAGAAACCCTTCATTAACCCGTGGCGGAGAACAGAAATATATATATATATATATAGATGTAACGTAGTAAATCAACTTTGAATCATAAATACAATAGATAGAGAGATATATAGTTTTTACGACTTGCAAATCCACACTTAATACTTGCTGGCTACAAGGACACCAGCAAACGTTGCCATGACAACCGCGTTCAATAGTGAAGGCTGTCAGACACGATTTGTACAGTTACAACAACTGTTTGTACCGCTCAGCTCTCAAATACACGATCTCTTGTGTTCATTTGCATTTTGTGTCCTGGATTTAAGAGCAAAAACGATAAATGGGTTTTGGAATTAAATTGTGTCCCATTAGTTAAATTAAAGGGAGACTATTTGATATTAACTTTGCACTAACATGCGCGAACATTGGAAGATCAGGAAATGACATTATCAAATGATGTTTGGTTTTTTTGTTTCTTGTTGTTGTATCTACTGTATTTTGTATAATGATACTGCACTTCTTTGTTATATTTAAGACTATTATTGTTCTTGCCCCGTGACGTCTCTGGATAGACAAAGGTAGAATAGTCCTACCACTCCTTCAGGCATGTTGTATAAAGCTACTTGTGACGTGAAAAATCTGTGTAGTGTAGGGTATGAATAATAATGTAGGTCCCAAGTCTCGCTGAAGCTATCTCAAAACTTTCTCAAACGCATAACTGGCCAACTGTGCCAACGACATCAAAATATCCAAATTCATCGATCCATTTATACAAGTTTAATATGATTCCACATGAACATTGATATCTTTACACATTGAATGATTCCTATATCGACTGATAATATTGATCCCTTATCTCACACTTTATCTCCCATAAGGACACAATTATTATATCATATATTTAACTATACATACTCCATGACTTCAAAACATGCAGCGTTCACTTCGACTATACACTGCGGAATAAACAATATCTCTAGGCCAAACAAAGGCTCGTCATCTGCGACTTACGCACAGCGACGACAAAATGTGCCAACACTTATGAGCACTACATTTACTTCAATTATGAAACTCACATGTGGTGTGCAAAAGACAATCACCATACTACTAATATGCGGTTGTGCATAATTCTGGCATCCTAAAACATATTGTCACAAATACAACAGCTACAACAGCAAGTGTCTATTTCATGCAAGGGGACCGGCTCATTGGTTGCTCCATGCTCCATAGTAATGAGCGCAAATAAATTAATTATGATGATGATTATTATTTGCTCTTGAGTTAGGGAAGGAAAAGGCAGCGAGGAAGGGAACTGGTCACCTTACCTCATGATGCTAGACCTAGTATAGGGAAGTCTCTAACACTTTACTCCCATGCGGCAGTATCTGTTATGGGACTACCTCCTCGTGAAGCACAGGTCATCAACAAATACACGCCAAGGCTATTCGTTAAATGTCTATGTCTACTTTATCAACATCGTGTCTATGTCTACTTTATCCACATCGTGTCTATGTCTACTTTATCAACATGGTGTCTATGTCTACTTTATCAACATCGTGTCTATGTCTACTTTATCCACATCGTGTCTATGTCTACTTTATCCACATCGTCTCTATGTCTACTTTATCCACATCGTGTCTATGTCTACTTTATCCACACCGTGTCTATGTCTACCTTATCCACATTGTCTCTATGTCTACTTTATCCACATCGCGTTTATGTCTACTTTATCCACATCGTGTCTATGTCTACATTATCCACATCGTGTCTTTGTCTACTTTATCCACATCGCGTCTATGTCTACTTTATCCACATCGTGGCTATGTCTACCTTATCTACATCGTGTCCATGTCTACTTTATCCACATCGTATCTGTGTCTACTTTATCCACATCGCGTTTATGTCTACCTTATCCACATCGTGTCTATGTCTACTTTAACCACATCGTGTCTATGTCTACTTTATCCACATCGTATCTATGTCTACTTTATCCACATCGTGTCTTTGTCTACTTTATCCACATCGTGTCTATGTTTACTTTCCTTCTCCCTATGATTTTTTAGTCTCTTATCCTGGACATATCTGATCAAGGACTGCCATGTAACGCTATCAGCAGGTCGTCTCAGTGTATGTCCTATCCCAACTCCAGCGTCATCTTCTTACATTTCATTCCGCTCGTATTTATCTGGTTCTTTCCATCACAGCGTCCGATAGGCTGGGCGGTTAGAGCTTATGTTTCTCGCGGTGAAGTTGTCGGGTTCCAGGATTGAAACCTTGTGGTGTCATTCTCCAGTTTACTCAGCTGTAAATGGGAACATAACTTTGCTCTTGAGTTAGGGACGGTAGAGGTTGCAAGGAAAGAAAACTAGTCACTCCTCCTCGTAAAGTTGGGCTTAATATATTGAAGTATGTAAAACTTCACTCCCCTACGACAGTATCCGGTACGGGATTACCTTCACCTCCTTTTTTTCTTTCCATCAATTCTATGTTGGAGATTCTATGACAAGATCATGTTATTATAAGACAATATTAGGGAATGCCAAATGTCTGATGTTACACCATTACTTACGCAGTAGCTTTAAGTGTTAGAGACTTAACTAGCCTTCTTTAGTCAAAACTGACTGTGGGGATTAAGCGTACTTAAGGTGATAGCCTTCATCTGCGTTTCGCCTGCGTGTTACAGCATTTGATAAAAACAATAACACTAGTCCATAACGCGTGTTTTTCCTATACCCGTCTTGAACACGCAGAGACACCTGGGAGTCGCGAGAGTAAGAGCAAGCACTAATCAACACCTAATAGAACAGTGTTTCTCAACATTTTTCCCAAGGCAAACCCCCTCAAATAACTTTCTGCAACCATCGGAAGTCCTACTGCGCAGTTTTTTTTTTTACTGCTAAATTATTACCAAGAACATGTATTTCTAAAGTGGTGTTATCAATACAAATACACGAACGCTCATGCGCACAAACATAAACACACATATACACAAATGTTATGTCGTACGAAAAAAGTATTGACACTTTTTACCCCGTCATTTTTGTTTTGAATGTGTCAAAACGAGCTGTGTTAAAGCACATTGAACGAATGGCCCAAGAAATAAAAGCAAGACAGAAATAACGCTGCATCTAATAAATGTCAAAACATTATGAAAGATCAAGATCAATGAAGTGACACATAGAGAAACTGGCGGTAAACCAGTTGTCTTTGTTTGTTTGTTTGTTTATTTTGGTTTTTGGGAATAATGTACGTACATACAGCGTCTGTTTACGCACATCTCCGATATAATGTACTATTTCATGCGCTATAATGTTGTAACAGTATTTTGCATTTATCATAAATCGTTTAAATATATATCTCATAGCTAATATTATTACTGACATGGAAACCTGTCTATTTAATATTAAATAAATCAGAAGAGTGTTACAGGTCTTACAGAAGCTTAAAGCGTTATATGCGTATGATGTTTATTGACACAATGCGAAAGAAACATAGACGGATCCAACAAAGTATTACCCCATATAAAAACGATATTTGGAATTAGCAGCGGTATTTTAAAACGTGTAATTATTTATTCCACAATTTATAGCGGAACCATTGCGGAACACTTGAAAAACACTGAGATATCTAGTATAATTTTTGGTCTGTATTTATTCATTTTAGATGTCAATTTCTTTCCAGGTTTATATTATATAGTTTAATTTTTTAATTCTTTAGCATTGTGTTCTGATATTGCAAAACAAAATAAATAAATGAAAAAATCCTCAATCACATTATCCATTTTTAAACTTTCATCTCAATAGCGACGTTTTTTTAGGACAACATACACAAGCACTCACATACACGAAATGTACACACATACACAAATGAGAAAAATAGAGAAAAATGTTTCCAAATTAGAAGAAAGACGTGTGAGAAGTACGTATTTAAACCTTTGTCTTTTGATGTTAATTTTAATGTGGTTTAACCGTTTGGGGTTTATACAGTAATGTATTCGAGAACATTTTGATTAACAGTGTCCTTGAGGCTACACAAATGGCAAATCCATGACTGCTGATTATTAAATGAAGTTGTAACATTGTCACATTCTGATCTCCGATTACACTGACTAACAAAAAAAAACTTTTTTTTTCTTTCTCTAACATTTCTTGTTTTTCTGGTCAATTTTAATGCGCTGTTTTTAAATCTCTTGAATTTCTTTGCAGTCGACTTTCGTCGGTGAATGGCATGTGGTACATCGCGATGAAGCATCCAACAATAATCGGCAAGCATGGTCACACTCCACCGTCCTTGATAACGTGACTCCATTACGGCGATATCTTGATGGAATCGTTCTCCATGTTCATCGCTGACTTCGCCAAGGTTGTCAGGGAAAAAGTCAAGATGCGAATCGAGCAAATGGATTTTGAGGGACATGTTACAGCCCATAATTATGTATGCATCTATGCACTGCTTAACAATATGCAACATAGTCGACAGATTTGTGATTTTCCAGAAAGTTATCAACGATCGATTTGAATGCCATCCATGCGCGAAGTTCCCTACCATGTAACAAGTTCTCGAATTGTTTGTCTGCAATAACTTTCCTAATCTGAGGTCCTACAAAGATACCTTCCTTTATCTTTGCATCGCTAACTTGCGGAAACTTTTCTCGAAGATAAGTGAAAGCTTTGCTCGTTTTATCTAACGCTTTTACAAAATTCTTCATGAGCCCCAACTTTATATGTAACAGTGGTAAAATGAAGGTGTCTTTGTTAACTAATGGCTCGCGTATTACATTTTTATGCCCGAGCTGCATACGATCCCGGATAGGCCACACCTTTCTTGCATAATGTTCCTGTCTGTTGCGGCTGTCCCATTCACATCGGAAGCAACAAAATTTTGTATACCCAGTCTGCATGCCCGTGAGAATTGCAATGACCTTTAGGTCTCCACAAATCCGCCATTGCTAGTCATTGTACTTTATTTTTTCCAAACGTATAGCCATATTGTCATAAGTTTCTTTCATATGAACAGAGTAGGCGACTGGAATTGATGAAAAAAATTTTCTGTTATGCAATAACACGGCTTTTAGACTAGTTTTGGAAGAATCGATGAAAAATCGCCATTCGTTGACTATGTGCTCATGACCGTTTACATCTTTGCAATAGCAAATGTCATCATCCATCTCAAAGTATTGAACAAGTTCTCTGTGTCTATGACGAAATTTAGATATCGGAGTATTGGGCGCTAAAAGATTCCATTCTTTGAGTCGCGAACCGAGTAATTCCGCTTGTCCTTTGGTAAAAGCGAGATCACGTATTAGATCTGAAAGTTCTGAATGGTTAATTAAGTAAACACCATCATTCACCGGTATGTAAGCTGAGTCAGAATTAGTTTCTAAAGCAGGTAAACTATCACTTTCTGATGGTTCATTTACGTCCAACGGATATTGTTCTGGTGGTACTTGGATCGGACACGTGATTGGATCATGAGGCACTGGTTTCGAAACCGATTCAATATTTGGATAAACCACAGACTTTCTAGTTTTAAAAGTGAAACCATGGATATTTGTCAAGCAGAAGTAACAATCAGTAGTGTGATTTGTATGTTCACGCCATATTACTGGCACGCCAAAAGGCATCGACTTCGGCGATTTTCGTAACCAACCTGCCAATGTATCGAACAAACCGCATTTGGCTTCCAAGATTTATTTGCATCATCAACTTTCGAATCGAAATAAAGTTCATATGCTATCTTTAGTAATGGTGTAAAGTTTTTCTGGTCAACACGATCGGTAAAATATCCGCACACGTAACAGAACAGATCAGCCGAATTTCTACAACTTCTAGAAGCCATATTTTGCTCAGAATTATTTCAAAATACAGTAACTATTTGAAAAATCGCGTAACTTATGTCATGCATCTTTTAACAGTATAAAAAGTAGAATTATGTTGCTTTTTATTAATTTTTAATAAGTTATATAGTAAAAATGAAACGGAGCAAATAACGGTTTCCCAAAAATATATTTATTCACAAATATCTTAAGAACCCGACGTGATAGAGATAAACGGATTTCAGATTTGAAATCAGCGCAAGAAACTGACCCAAGAACACTTATTCTTATATAAGAAAGAAAAATGTTGTTTGTCAGTGTTATTGAATTAGGTTATAACAATGTGTCATTTTGATCTGGCATTGTTGAATTAGGTTAAAGCAGTGCCACATTCTGATCTGGGATTGTTTAATCAGGCCATAATAACGTCACATTCCGATCTGGGATTATTTAATTAGGCCATAGCAGTGTGACATTCTGATCTGCGATTATTATATTAGTCTATACCATTGTCACATTCACATTCTGATCTGCAATTATTGAATAAAGATGCATTAGTATCACATTCTGATCTACGATTATTGAATAAAGCTGCATTAGTGTCACATTCTGATCTGCGACTATTGAATAAGGTTGCATTAGTGTCACATTCTGATAATCGATTATTGAATAAACTGCATTAGTGTCACATTCTGATCTGCTACTATTGAATAAGGCTGCATTAGTGTCACATTCTGATCTGCGATTATGGAATTAGGCTGCATTAGTGTCACATTCTGATCTGCGACAATTGAATAAAGCTGCATTAGTGTCACATTCTGATCTGCGACTATTGAATAAGGCTGCACTAGTGTCCCATTCTGATCTGCGATTATGGAATTAGACTATAAAAGTGTCAAATTTTGACAATTTGTGATTTTTTAATTAGGGTGCAGCAGTGTCACACTGTGACGGTATTGCATCCCCTGCTTTGCAGTAGTGGTGCAACAGTTGCCAAAACTCAAGAGTATCTAATATGGGCCTTCAAAGGTGTCTACCTTCGCACAAAATTACTCTTGGCAGAGATTTAGATAGAAGGGTAATGACACTTCTATCACAAAGGGAGTCTTCACAGGATATTCAGATAAGCGAAAAAATGCTGCTTTGGCTGAGCACGTTAATTCTAGAATCTGCCGACCACTTTTGAGAAGAATTAAGCAATGAGTAGTTTTAACTCTTAAGCCCCCACCTCTGATTTACTCAGTGAAATCCTTATTATTCTGGTATAGCTCTGTTTAGAATTTGTTTACATCTGTAAACCGTGTTTCAGATGTAACAAAGTATTACTTTATCAGAAAGTAATATATTCGCAGACGGGCAATCTCGTTATCTGTCCTGTACTCTGGCCTTTATCAGTGATTAGCAAATACGCTGGCCTTTCCGTGGGGCTAATCTGTCGAGGCCAAGATTTGGTACAAAGGAATTTTACCGACCTGCCTGTCGTTAATATTGTTTCTGCCGCTCCTTGCAAAGCTTAGCGAAGGTACGGGAAACAAACAGACGTAATAACTTATCCGTGAGAGGAGTGTAAGAAGGAAAATACATAATATCTGCTACACATTGCAGAGAAAGAAAGTGCGACAATTGAAAGCATGCAATAAAAATCAGTACAAAAGTGTAACTGATACTGCCGTAATGAAACAGAGATCGAGAGGGGTCACCCCATTCTGTCACATACCCCCTCTCCTAAGAGATTTGTAGAATATCTAGCTTTGGGGCGGTCACTTCTCGATGCGTTCTATTGTGCACTGGGTTCTCTCTCTCGTAGAGTTATCCTCTCTTATCTTATCTCGATGGCGAGTGATTAAGTTTCTCGCTTGGCAGTGTGTGCAGTTTTGAATGTACTCACGCACATCTGCCCACCGTCTAGGCCAAAAGTAAACCTCCTTAAGGTTACTCATGGTGAGTCCCACTGAAACATGTTCTCCCGTTCTGGATATATGAGCCGCATTCATAACGGAGGTGTCTTAAGGGTAGAGGCACCACGAGTTGCTTTCCCTGTCTCGTCCGTCGATAAATAATTACATCCTCTTTGTGGAAAGTTCCAGCTGAAGCATGGGTTATCTTGATCTGACTCTATTCATAGTATGGCGCTAGAGTAATGTCTGCCATCTGCGCTTGTTGCAACTCTGCTTTACTACACAGAAATGTCGAGTTGAGGTACGAGTTATCCAATGTTGAGTGTTGGGTACTCTGCTCAAACTCTTTCTTGGTAATTTCATCCTTCTGGTTGTTCGGGTGATGGCGAAAAGAGCAATCTTTCACAAATTGTCTAACATCCTGTCGCAAACCTGACCAGAAGTAATTGGGGGAAATATGCCTTACCAGGGCATATGAACCTTTAAGGGGTGGGGCATGGTTAAATGCATTTGCGTCATTAGGCTAGTGCGATAAAGTAATGGGACAATTAACTGTCTCTTATTCCCCACCCGTCTATAGACTAATCTTTTCTCGCTGTAAAATGCTCCTTGTGGAGTATGGGAATAATTGCAATACAACTTTGAAAAGCAAGGTTTTTGGATTTGATCGGCCCTGTGTGCTTGCTTCAGCTCCGAAATATTCGGGCTGTTTAACGATAAGAGCTCAGGGGTCGCTTGGGCGTTTCCTGTGTTCTCTCTCTGTTGTGTCGGCCTGGAGTCACGTGAGGGATCTCCAAGGAACACATATTTTCTCCCTAATATGAAAGGATAGTCTAAATTGTCTAAAACTGCGGCATTGATTTTTCCCCAAACATATCAGGTTGAGACATCAATTTCCGCAACCGGAAGAAGCATTGGCTTTACACTCTTCCTGAATTTCTACAGTTTCACCAGTATATTGGTGGACTTTCACCAAAGGTAGAGAAACTAAAGCCGAGTATTCTAAGCCACTATCATATAAGCACCGTATGGTGTGGGTACCAACAGGTACTTGCTCGGTAATAGAAGGGTAACTAGGATTTTGTTCATTTGCCTGGGGGTCATGTTTCCTTATCGGCCCCCTGATCAGGCAAGCGACTCTATAAGGGACGGATGTTGGCCTCTTACAATCCGATGTGAAGTGCGTGTCAGATTTGCACGCCTTACAATATCGTCGTCCAGTTCCCTGGGCTGAATTGCTCTGTTTCTGCCTTTGGTGATCTTGTTGTTGTCGTTGCTGTTGGTGGGCTGTTTTGTGTGTTTTGTTGTCCGTACTTTTGAAGTTATCATCTGGGTGATCCTTTTGTTTGGGGTGACGACCGTGGTGACGCTTTTTAGACTGATTTATTTCCGAGTGGGCGTTCTGGTGCCGATCAGCAAACGGTACCACATATTAAGAGTTTCGGCCCTGTGTTCCGCCAGGAACCTTCTCATGTCAGGGGGAGCGAGTTTCTGACCTGCTCCAAGAGAATCATCTCCTTCAGCCCTTAATAAGATTCATCGAAGGTGCTGAGAGATCCCCACTTTTCCAAGTACGTTTCTAGTCATGTAGCAAATTGACTAAAAAATTCCTCTTTCTATCTTTTAGAACGAAAAGTCTCTGCGTTAAGCATAACACGCTGAAGCAGAGCCTTCTTCAACATGTGGTAGTTGTTCTGTTCTTCCACGGGCATCTTGAGAAATACATCATAAGCAGATCCCCTAAGATTCTGGGATAGCTTCATGTTGTATCTCTCCCTCTCCAAGCCATATGTAGCTGCTAAGAATTCAAACCGAGAGAGATAAATGTCTATTTCCTCTGAAGCCTCAGAATATACATCTAATTGGAAGGATATTGCACTAGGTGCCACCACATGAGAAATGTTTTTCTTCCCCCCCCCCCCCCCATCGCTACTTTGAGAACTGCCAGACCCGCCATTGTTAGAACTAGAGTCCACTCTTCTTCCTTCTATTTCCAATTCCTTCAATCTAATGGCGTGGGCTCTGTCGGCCTGTTCCTTCTTTTCTTAGAATGCCTTGTCCTGTTCCTTTTCCGCTCTTTCGGCCTGTTCCTTCTTTTCTTGGAATGCCCTTTCCTTTTCTCTCTCCGCTCTTTAATTTTCTGCTTTGGCTTTTTCGTGCTCTCTGGCCATCCTTCTCTCTTCCCTTTCAGTCGCTTTCTCTGCTTTCTCTTGTTCGGATTTAACCGAATTAATCACGAAATCTATTAGAGTTTGACCAGTCATGCCCAGTTCCTTCGCGACATTCAGATAAAAAGTGTGGAGATTTTGGGTCTCTGCCATACTGAGTTACACAAAATTACAACAGCTACTAACTAGAAAAATACTGGTTTACAACACTTAATTAGCCACACCAAGTGAACTTCGTATTTAACTTTCACTTTAACTTTTGTTACAAAAAGTTTTGTTTCTTTCTGATTATTCAATTATTCTTTACAAAGTTACTTTTACTGTTATTTATGAATGCAGTGTATGCTCAGTCTTACAATTAAACACACTCTTGACACTATTCTTTCAGTAAATCTGAAATTTATGTCAGTCGTCTGGGGGAATTACTAGACACGTTTTATAATCCCGGCGCGAGTCGCCCAATTGTGACTTATTACACTTGTGCGACCGCGTTCAATCCCAAGTCGAGACTACAATTGTGACGGTATTGCCTCCCCTGCTTTGCTGTAGTGGTCCAACAGTGGCCAAAACTCAAGAGTATCTAATATGGGCCTTCAAAGGTGTCTACCTTCGCACAAGATTACTCTTGGCAGAGATGTAGATAGAAGGATAATGACACTTCACAAGAAAAGGCAGTCTTCACAAGATATTCAGATAAGCTAAAACAATGCTGCTTTGGCTGAGCACGTTAATTCTAGAATCTGCCGACCACTATTGTGAATAATTAAGCAATGATTAGTTTTATTTCGTTAAGCCCCCACCTCTGATTTACTCCGTGGATTTCTTATTATTCTGTTATAGCTCTGTTTAGAGTGTGTATAGTAAATTGACTGAGACAAACATGCAGTACATTTAAAAGGATTAAATCGAAGTTAAATTTGTAAAATTACAAATAACAAAATTTTATAATCACTTAAGGTTTAACAGGTTGAAAATAATTGAATAGTTTAGAAGACAAGTTTCATCATTGATTGATGATAGAATTCTTATGTAGGAAGTTCACTTTGGCAGCTTATATTTTGCACTTAGCTGCCAATAGTAGTTTCTGCTCCCGCTGATGGGTTCTTTTTACTATGCTCACGCTCGTCGCTGGTCAAGGTTGTCGGGTGTAGCTCGTTTCCCAGAAATGTCAAGAAGAGTCTACAAAGTTGGTCCCTCGTCTTAAAGCTTACGCCACTGTTCCCTTCTTGTTTCAGAGATAGAACTTTCTGCTGGTACCACCAATAACTATGATAAAGAGTAGAAATGAAACGCTGTTCTGAGTATTGCGATTCACGACACATACTTATGTGTAATCCTTCTTCTATTCTACCATCCCATTTATTTCAGAATTTACCCTCGATGAGAATTAAATTTAATCCCTCGGGATAAAACTTTCTTTACATTTAAACTGGATAGCTTTAGCTGTACATTACATTTAAATGAAAAGGTTAATAGTACAGATAGAATATGTTTACATTTACATTTGCACTGATTGAAAAGTGTTCACAATATAAATTGAATATGTTTTCATTTATGTTTACACTGATTTGAAACGTTTGAAACTTCCATTAATTTTAAAGTGCATTGACATTTACACTGGTTTGAAACTGTAAGTATTATAATTAGAATGTACATAATTTCTTCATCTATTCCTCCCTTCTCTCTATGGAACCTGGGGCTACTTTATGCTTTTAGTTCTCTTTACGACACTAGCAATAAAGCAATCACCAGCCCTTGGCAGTGGGGTTCATGAAATCATCATTCTGTGCGCTGAGGTTGCCAGGATCAAATGACTTTGACATCCACTAGCTATTTTCACACATTAATCTTCACATGGTAATATATACGTATTAGTTTACATGTTAGTAATGAAAAAATATTATGTAAAATGACAACTTACGTCAATCCTGTCTCACATACTTTTTGCTCAGATGAATAAAAGAGACTTGAATCGGCCTCTTACACGCGTTTTGGGTGTCGTTTATTTAGTAAGTTCCCTCTCTGACTTTGTGTGTTTCCTTCAGTTTCCTCAGACAGCGGCGTTCCTTATTAAAATGCCAGAGATTTCCTGGGTTGTTTTTGTAAGTCCTGATAAACATTCAAATAAAAGGTGCCCGGTCTGATAAAATGGATTTCTGAATTCTAGGCTTTACTCTGGCAAGGTCTGGTGTCTTGGCAAGCGATCTTCACAGTAGTTTTGACGGACTGAAGCGTCAGGTTATGTTCACTGCCTGTCCTACCCCCGCTCTGTTTGTTATGGAGCTCAAATGATCAGTCAATCTGATATGAATATTTGCATCACTCATATAGTGCAAAATTTCAAACATTACTTTTCTGAAAATGGGCTGTAAACATCCGATTGCCTGGCAAACGAACTCACAGACACATCTGTAAACCGTGTTTCAGATGTAACAAATTATTACTTTATCAGAAAGTAATCTATTCGCAGACGGGCAATCTCGTTATCTGTCCCGTACTCTGGCCTTTATCAGCGATTAGCAAATACGCTGGCCTTTTCGTGGGGCTAATCTGTCGAGGCCAAGATTTGGTACAGTTGAATTTTACCGACCTGCCTGTCGTTAATATTGTTTCTGCCGCTCCTTGCAAAGCTTAGCGAAGGTACGGGAAACAAAGAGACGTAATAACCTATCCCTGAGAGGAGTGTAAGAAGGAAAGTACATAGTATCTGCTACACATAGCAGAGAAAGAAAGAAAGTGCGACAATTGAAAGCACGCAATAAAAATGAGTACAAAAATGTAACTGATACTGTCGTAGTGAAACAGAGATCGAGAGGGGTCGCCCCATTCTGTCACACACACTCTGACCTGTAACCATTCAATAAAGCTATAAAGGTGTCACATTTCGACGAATTGTGATAACTTCATTGTGACACAACAGTGTCACAATCTGATCAGTGATAGTTCAACGAAGCAATAAATTTGTCAAATTGTATCTGGTTATTTTACAGTGAAATAAATCAGTATCACATTTATATACTCTGGTTATAACAGGTTACTGCAATAAGTAAGAAAGGGGTATAAAGTATCACATTTTTAACTTGCTGTTGTCGAATACGAGTCTGTAATCAGACTTTCGCAGTATCACATTTAGAGCTGTGCATATTCAATAATGCTATAATATTATGAGTATATAAACCAATAAAACGGTATTGAATCAGTTCTACAAATAACGGTTCACATGAAACAAGGGACGTTTCGGGTTTTACCCTTCGTCAGCCACAGTTACAAACAGGTGACAAGGACAAGAATTACATATAGGTACTACAAAAACATACGATGATGAGAAACATACACCAAATGAAAAAAGAATGAACAAAACATCGTAACAAGTAAAAGGTCACTTAGCTAGATCCGTAGATCTTGGAATAGAACACTGAGGTACCGGTACTCATAATATTATGAGATTTCTCATCTACGATTATAGAATAAGGCTACAGCATTGCCACAGTCTGACTGTAGATTATAGAGACCAGATAAATACTGAAATACAGGGTGTCCATAAAGTCTCTTTACAATTTAACAAATTTATTACAAAGGCAATTGATGAGATATCTTAATCAGATTTGTTCTATGTACTCAGTGGTTATCAAAGTTTTTAATCACATACCTTTATCGTATTTCAGGTACCCTGTTGACGAAAGAGGTACTGTTAAATGAACCCCTACAAAAATGGCTACTCCTCAAGAGAAGGCACAATGTGTATCATGGTTTATTGAAACAAAATCGGATAGGCAGACTCAGCGAAACTACAGAACTAAGTATGGAAGAGATCCACCGTCACGTCCGTCAATTCGTGCATGGCACAAGAAATTTATGGAGACAGGGACAGTGTTGGATAAAGGGAGGAGTGGACGACCAAGAACATCTTACACGCTCGATGTTTTCCTCAGATGTTCTTGGTCGTCCACTCCTCCCTTTATCCAACACTGTCCCTGTCTCCATAAATTTCTTGTGCCATGCACGAATTGACGGACGTGACGGTGGATCTCTTCCATACTTAGTTCTGTAGTTTCGCTGAGTCTGCCTATCCGATTTTGTTTCAATAAACCATGATACACATTGTGCCTTCTCTTGAGGAGTAGCCATTTTTGTAGGGGTTCATTTAACAGTACCTCTTTCGTCAACAGGGTACCTGAAATACGATAAAGGTATGTGATTAAAAACTTTGATAACCACTGAGTACATAGAACAAATCTGATTAAGATATCTCATCAATTGCCTTTGTAATAAATTTGTTAAATTGTAAAGAGACTTTATGGACACCCTGTATATTCAGTTTGCTGTTATTTCTACAATGGTAGTTCTGAATATAACAGGAACCTTTAATTCACGATTAGTATTTCTTACAATAGATCTCAGTGTAACACGGACATTTACTTCACTGCTTAGAATTTCCTGCGATAGCTCCTATTATAACGCGGACACTTAATTCACTGCTTTTTTTTCCCATGACAGCTCTGTATATAAAACGGAACTCATAGGAAATAAAGAAGTAGAACACTAGACAACAGAAAAACAACAGACATGAGTGGCTTACCCAAGATTCAAACCCTGGACCTTCCGTGCGACAACCCCGCCTAGTTATGCAAGCGAATCACACTATCCTCCCTGCCATCTACGCATCACCAAAAAATGATGCTTCGATGACTGATAACATACCTTTATGTTTGTCTCATATTAATTTACTGTTTACAGGCCTCGAGTTTCCCTTCCTTTGTGTTATAAATATAAAACGGACATTTGATGCACTTCTTAGCTTTTGCCGTGATAACTCTAGATAAAACACGGAAGTTTAATTCACTGTTATGTTTTTCCTGTGTTAGGTCTTAATATAGCACCGACATTTAAAACACTCATTATTTTTTTCCTGTGATAGCTGTGAATATCATTGAATCTACCGCCTCGTGTGTCCAGTGATCCGTGCAATATGCAACTTCTTACGTGAATCGTTATTAATTACCCAAATGAAGTGTATAAATACCCTGGTGGAAGGAAGATTTGTTTTCAGGAATAAACATGTTCATCGTTATAAACACTGACTATAAATGTCAGCCATTAACAAAAATATCCACAGTTTGACAAGCAAACAAGAAAGTTGATCGGATATGTGGTATATTTAACTACAACATTACTGCCAAGACGGTTCAGTTCGTACAAGATCAAGGATATTATTTTTAAATTCAAGAAAACAGGTTTGTGGCTTTGCGTGCCCAACGACTACCAGATATGATCAACGCTGCTGTGGTTGCCCTGTCAATTGTGGGGCAGGAGGTTAGTACATGTCATGTGTCTGTCATCTGTGTGTCATTTGTCGTGGGGGTACGAATTTGTGTTTTGTGGTCTGCGCGAGAGATTGTTACAGGAGCAGCTGCGTGCAAGTGAGGTCTCTAATTATTCATTTTGTGTGACTGTGAGGTGTGTGAGTTTTCGTAACACATATTTTTTTAAGGTGAGAATGCCGTGAAATTTATTTACATGTATGTGGGTTCTAGAACACGTGATTCTGAGTAAAAACTACGTATATGTGTGTTACTGCCGTTTGAGGTAGCGGATAAATGCCTTCCAGGGCCCTACGCGCTGAAGATATTAGGGTACCCCTTTCCTCCATAATGTGAAAGAGAGAGAGACAGAGACAGAGAGACAGAGGGAATACGTTCTTATTATTTGAATTCAAATAAAAATGAGATTAAATATTTGCATTTAAAATAGCTTCTTTTTCTAATTTCTGATTGCGAAATCCATGATTAGGCCTGAGAAGTTAACAAACTGTAACTAATATTACTTTTTTTTTATAATAAATGTCCTATATTTTACATTTCCTCATTCAGCATAGTTCTCCTTCAATTACAGACGCCCCTGGACGGGACAATGAGCAGCTGCACGCTTAGTGTGCTTAAAAGAAAATCCGGCTCTGGACGATTGTTTAGCGTTGTCTGTGCCATTGAAGGTGCAAGAGGGTGTGAGTGTGTGTGTGCATCTCTGTGTACTGTATTTGTGTGCGTGCTTAGGTACGATTGTTTAGCTCTAGTGTATCACGAGCAAGTGTAAAGATGAGTTCATGCTCCCCAGATGTCAAGGCTCTGAAAGTGAGCTGTAAATTCTGGGAATAATTTTCTTATAGCATCTGTGTTTCAGTGACATTGGCCTTCGAACTGTCTGGGTCTCTGGGACTGGTATTGGGATGTCCCTTATTTATTTCTTCAAGGTAAAAAAACACCACCTGTAGTTCCCGGGGGTCTCTAAGGACACACAGAAAGATTAGGATTACCGCACCCTCAATCATGTCGTGTTAGGAGTAGCCCCCTTTCAGTCATAACTGATTATGGGAATTCGCCCCTGAGTCAGTTTGAGGCTATTTGTATCTCCGTAGAGCATTTCCACGAATGGTACTGGTGTCGGCCATACGCGCTTTTTCTGTTCCACATATGGTGAGCAACTTTGAAGCAGATGTTCAGCAGTCATTTCATCAGTGCCACAGTTACACTCATCGGTAGTTCCTATCTTTAGCTTGTTGAATAGATGGTATCTCAATCTGTTGTGGCCAGTGCGGAGTTTGAAGATTACCACTTGTTCTCTTCTGTTGAACTGGTAGTATGCATCATTTTGTGTGTGACCTGGATGCTCTACATCCCATTTGTATCTGTATCTGATTCTGATAAAACTCCTTGCCTCTTGAGTTATTCTTGCATCAGGCTAAGGTTTTTGGTATGTATGCACCCATGTGCTACCGGGGCCTGAAAGGAGAGCAAAGTATAGTAACACTGTTCCCTACCAGGCGTATCATAAAAATTGACTAATGAGGGTTGGGCATGCGGCGGTTCCCCCATCCTGTAAAAAAAATGTTAAAACACAGATACTTGACGAAGTATGGACAGGTTAACTAAGGAAAATAATGGTATGACAATATCACTAATGTGGAACTGATGACAAGAACCAGTGTAACAAGAGAGACGGTGGCGATGCA
Source organism: Oreohelix idahoensis (assembly GCA_024509875.1). Classification (NCBI taxonomy): domain Eukaryota; kingdom Metazoa; phylum Mollusca; class Gastropoda; order Stylommatophora; family Oreohelicidae; genus Oreohelix; species Oreohelix idahoensis. The sequence continues at coordinate 649,939 of JAMPIV010009724.1, forward strand.
TTGAGGAAACCTGTGAGTAGTATTACAAATCAGTTCTTGTTCTAGAACTCACAGGGTAAGAGAGGCAGCGATAGGCTAAGATAACACGGAGAAGAGAATTGGAGGCAGAAGTGAAAATGATGAGGAAAACGTGGAAAGAACTTGAGCTGATGGCATGTGACAGGAGGACTTGGCATGCGTTTTGTTGCAGACCCATAGGACTGTTCACAAATTATGTAACGCAAAGAGAAATAAGGGGGGTGCTGAGATGTTACGATTTGTTGCAGGGGATTCTGAAATGTTGTGGGCTTTTGTTACGCACACGTTACAGGGGGGGGGGGGGGGGGGGGGCCACTAAAAATATCAAAAACTGTGTTACGTAATTTGTGAACGGCTTCTATGCTAATTGAGGAGCTAAAGGGTATTAACGATAATGTAAAGGCCTGAACATTGGATATGTGATATAATTCGTGAATGAGTATCCGTGAAATCGACGATCATATGTGAGAGTATGTGCACCATTAACATATGCATAATTCACGTAAGCACGTACTACAAAAACACAGTGTAAATGAAAATATATGTCAGCGAGATAGACAGAAAACAGGGGACACTACTGGCAGAATCTAATCAATAATGGGACATAATTTCTCTCAAAGTGACAAAGTTGATTTCTCTGGATGGCTTGCCCTTAGCACATCCATTGCATTCTGGTAACTATGTGTCACCTAAGACAGCTCATCTATCTATCTATCTATCTATCTATCTATCTATCTATCTATCTATCTATCTATCTATCTATCTATCTATCTATCTATCTATCTATCTATCTATCTATCTATCTATCTATCTATCTATCTATCAACTATCTATCTATCTATCTATCTATCTATCTATCTATCTATCTATCTATCTATCTATCTATAAGTCTGTCTTTCTGTCGATCGGTATTGTCTTATCTTATCTTTTCTTATCTTATCTATGTGTCAGTCTGTCCGTCTGTCTGTCTGTCCGTCTCCCTGCCTGTCTGTTCTGCCTGCCTGTCTATCTATCCCTGATTTCATATGTTTATCTCTCTGTTATTGTAAAAATCGCTCTACACGTCAGCGTGCATGCCTATATTATTGCGTTTATAAATCTATGTGTGTGTCAGACTTTTTTAAAGTAAAATTTTGCTTCGTTTTAGCGAAGCATGACCCGTTTAACCTAGACACATGGTCCGTCGTTTATAATAGGACCGTAGGAGTCATCTTTGGAGTCGTGGTGTCTTGATAGTGATGGTGTATGGATGACTACTATATATGTGCTGATTACGCGAATGTTATTTTTGAACAAGTGGCGATCAGGCAAAACGTAATATGAACAGGGATAACGTCAAAATAAGGCCTGTGCCAAATGAAGTACTCTGGAACTCTTGAGTTAAATTGATACAGTTTATTGGACGATTACGTTGAACGAGACAAGACGTCTGACATTGACGTTTTGACACATTAATAAACTTTGTATTTACGTTTATGTAATACAATTTCTTCAAAATAATAGGCTGGATTTCAATGACTTCGCTTTATATATTATCCATTTCAATACATCCAGATGAAGGGTCAACGATTTCCATGGAATGTACTGACTAGATGCAGTATGACGAAAAGACGTAGAATAAATTTACATTATTATAAATGAACTTACGGTCAACTCTTCACGGCGATGGCTTCCGTCTGGAAGGCCGTATACAATTGACTTTACCAATCAATAACCCGCCATATGGGTTTTAAACGAACAGACCAATGTTTGACTTTCATACCAGCCATCTCTCTCTGAGGTCACTACGTCATCTACTGTTTAGCAACCAAAACGCGAAAATACTTATGCACAAATATGTGCGCTTCCGTGCGCGATGAATTTAAATTACCAATATATTCTTACCACATATGTTGATGCGTACCCTCTTAACAGAAGTAGGACCCATGACTACTTTATTACTGTTAAGGACCCAAAAAAGACGCAACAAGGACACTAGTTCAAATATAAAAGACCTTGTGGACTAGTGTGTGAATTATTTCCAGTAATGTGTCATATCTGTTTATGTTCTATATCAAAAAGAAAAAAATATTTTAATGAACAATGTCAGTGGGATGAGTGTTACGAATAAACAATACAACAGAAACAAGGGCATTTCAGAATTACCCTTCCTCAACAACAGACACAAACATGAAACAACGGTGAGAAATGTGCAAAGGCTAAGAGAAGATAATATAGACCACAGTCAGACACGTGGAAGTAATTAATTGAACATGATTTTCCTCTGAGCTCCTTAAGGAGCATGGAGCCACAACTGTAACTAGTCCTCTCACAGGAAGTCTGTATCAAGCAGTCACATGATCTTGCTGCTATGGTATCTCTGGCAATTTGTTTTACATCATGAAGTTGTTAGCCCCATGAACAACCTTATATTAGTCGCCTAGTATGACATGCCTAAGGGGGCAGCAGTCCTATTATTTCTTTGTCTCTTCTGAGAACCTCTGAAACTAAACATGGGTAAATAATTAATTAGTCAACACACAAACACTAACTGCAACAAGACAGTAAAGAAGATCACATAAAACAAAAGACACGTTTTTTTCCGGGCCTCTAATGAGAGAAAGAATAGGACTATGATACGATATGACAGAAGTACTAAATGACAGCACTAGTATCACACCCTACCGCTATTCGTGCTGGATTTAAACTTAAGATAGACACATGACTCGTACACGCTAGGAGTCCACGCGAACAGCGGCTGCCACACGAAATAATCAAAGCTTCAAACAACTTTTATCCCTTTATTGCGGAAACAACAAATTGGCCAAACATCGCAATAGTGAATAACACAATATATAATGCTACCACTGCGAAACAGCGTACGATAAATAGGCACTATCGAAGACCTATCGGTCACAGTGACCACCGCTCACTCTAGTGGAAATGGTACAAACTACATCAAAGTACCAGGGATCATACAAATGCAGTACATACAAAACGTGAATCAGCTAGCAGCTTGCAAAACTGACAACCTGAGAAAATATTCTATCTCTCTATAACGTATACTCCAGGACTCAATACTAATGGCAAACGCTGTCTCACTAAGGAGGCACAAAAACTACGGCAACATTGCCGGCACAATACGCCCGATCTGGCGGCTGAAAATATCTCAAGGGACGCTAGTCCACTCTTTGCGTCAAATGTCGAGTTCCTCACATGACCACACTCGATAGTACAATTACGTCCTTCCCTCGGAAGGTTTCGTATATGGACCCGAACGATTCGCTCGTCTTGCTATCGAGCCTGCTAAATGCACGGCGAAAATGCACCGTGAAAAACTACCGTTTCATCAGGCATGTCGTAAGAGTTGACTGACATGAGGTTGTACATGCAACGACCACTGCTAGAAAATATGCACGCTTTGATTGTGAGCTTACTATAAGGGTACGCGGTTGTGGCTCCATGCTCAATAAGGAGCAACAAGCGAAATGATGATGATGGTAATGATGATGGTGGTGATGATCACGATGGACAGCTTTTCGCTCTTTTGAAGCCAATACCACATTGAAGACTCCTTGGTATTATCTACACTGTAGATCTAGGCTTTTCCTGCATCATCACATCTGGTCTTAAGCAAGGAGGAAGAAGCATGTGGCATACTGTGCATTTCCCACCATTCAAGGGGGCTCTCCAAATATGCAGAGCTAAACTATTGTGCTCTGGTTCTGGGCTCTCCCGAGGAATTGTCACGTCCTACACAGAGCCACTTCCCAGCTCCCCCTGCCCAGCATGGGCCCATAGTAAGATCCTCCTGCATGCAGGCAACCAGGTAAAAATCCCGAGTTACGTCTGGGGTCAAAGTGACCGCTCTAAGCTTAGTGTGTAATGCTGGGTTCTCAACATATTTCATCACAGGAGGAATCCCTAGAAGTGTGTGGTTGAGTTCAAGAGTAAACGAGAGTGTAATTAGCCTTACAGACAGACGTTTACATCCACATCCAAAATACTATAGCATCGTGCCTAACTGGTGGTCATATAAGGGTGACTTCAGATATGCCTCCATGCATGATGATGATGATGATGATAACGATAACGTCATGACTTTCAGAAGTTCCAGAACAATCAGGACCATTAAACTAATCAGCAACAGGTTTATTAGTCTAGTAACAAATGCACTTTAAATGTTCCCTAAATCTATAAGATAAACAATACAGGTAAGGCGACACGGGATCGTACTTAAATTATTTGTCTCCCCGGGGCGGATCGGATCCTTGCTTTGGCACTTCCCCCCCCCCCCTTTCCGTCCTTTTCCAGAAAACACATAGACAGATACATTATGCTTGCAAGCAGACATTTTAACAGTGCAGTACTGTCATAATAGTGTCCCATGACACCCTACTCCTGGCTGACACCCGGGGCAGACCACCCTTCGCACCCCCCTTTAGAACACCACTGACGCCACACATTTCACAAGCAAAAGCCTATGTACGATTCCTAGACTCACAAGTAATTAATACTCTTTTTTCTTTTTCTTGTTACTTTCTACAATGAGATGTACAGCAGCTTTCTCCGTATTAATTACATTAATCATGTTCTAATGACATGTTGCAACACTATCCTGTTAAGTTTTGATTCATTACTCAGCATGACACAGACAAACTAGGAAGAAGAAGCGAGAGTGAGAAATAGGCATAGAGGTAAAGAAATGGAAAGTTTCTCTCTCTCTCTCTCTTTCTCTCTCTCTCTCTCTCTCTCTCTCTCTCTCTCTCTCTCCACACTCTTATGTCAAACGTAGTGACTATGCTACCACAAGGATACAGATATGTGTTGCCATGGCAACGGCGTTCTGTAATGAAAAGCTACCAGACGAGATTTCTACACTCGAAGATTAGCGTCTGACCGCTATACTCTCAGCCATGCTGTCGGGTATCTGATGTTCATGTCCGTGTTATCATCATCACCATCATCATCATCATCATCAATATTGTCCTTCAGCATAAGCTGTCAACAAATTCATACAAGGACTTCCTCTCCCGTGCCGTCCGTTCAAGGTCATCCATGTCTTCTTTATCCCTTTCCTGACGCCATTCTCAATATGTTTGTGGTCTCCCTATTCCTCTCTTACCCTGGGCCTTATAAAACAAGGACTGCCTCCTAATGCTATCAGTGGGTATCCCTGTCCAACTCCAGCGTCTTGTTCTCTTCACTTGATCCACTGACACAAATTGTTTGGTTTTTGTCATCAGTTCATCATTGGTGATCTTGTCATACCATTTCAATGACTGTACTTTACACAAGCATCAATTTATGAAAGTTTGTAAGTTCTTGTTTATCGTTTGTGTTGTTCCTCTTGTCTCAGAGCCGTGAATTAGGCATGCCTTGACTTGAAGTTCAATATTCTTAATTTTGTTATGGACTTGATTTTCGTTAATTTTCATGCATTTCTCAGTGCAGTAAAGTGCCTTTGGTCTTTCTATTCCTTTTCAGATATGACTATACACTTGACACTGGTGCACAGTAGCGGCAGTGTGACTATTTACTTGACACTGATGCACAGTAGTGGCGATGTGACTATATACTTGACACTGGTACACAGTAGCGGCGGTGTGACTATATACTTGACACTGGTACATAGTAGCGGCGGTGTGACTATTTACTTGACACTGATACACAGTAGCGGCGGTGTGACTATTTACTTGACACTGGTACACAGTAGCGGCGGTGTGACTATATACTTGACACTGGTACACACTAGCGGCGGTGTGACTATATACTTGACACTGATACACAGTAGCGGCGGTGTGACTATATACTTGACCCGGGTACACAGTAGCGGCGGTGTGACTAAATACTTGACACTGGTACACAATTTTGGCCGAATACCATCACCAACCAAGATCTGCTTTCTCGGAGCAAGCAAGAGGACATGCACACCATCATAGCTGGCAGACGCTGGAGCTGGCTTGGCCATGTCCTCAGAAGAGACCCCGATGCCATGACAAGAACAGCTAGGCTATGGACCCCTGAAGGAAAACGAAAGAGAGGCCGACCAAAAACAACTTGGCGGAGGATTGTGGAGGCTGAGATGCAAAGAATGAACCAGAGCTGAGGCACTGTACGAAGGATGGCCACCGACCGAGCAAAGTGGAATCAATTTGTTGCTGCTCTGCAAGACGCCACCAGGCGTGATGACCACTGACTTCTTTGACGGTCGATGGCTGAGGATCAAAGAAAGAAGAAGAAGAAGGTACACAATAGCGGCGGTGGGACTATATACGTGACACGGGTACACAGAAATTTAAAATAATTATTTAGGATGTTCAATTCAGCAGACACACTGCACTCTGATTTATTAGGACTGTTCAAATGTACTCTCTTTTGTTTTGTTTGGTTTTTTTTTTAAATTTTGCCTCGTTTTGGCGAGTTCAACCAAATCGGTTATATTAGAGAGTGCATGTCCAAATATAAAATACCTTTAGGTCTGATGATTTGAGTGTATGTACTCTCAATTTCGTCCACAGTCTCTTCATTTACTCGGCGTCTCCCAGATCTAGGCTTGTCGTGAATTGAGCCAGTTTCTTTGAATTTTTCTTCATCCAGTTGTTAATTCAATTTCCATGGGTAGCCTCCTTCTTATAATGGGAAGCCAATGTTCTTACTGCAGTTGTGGACTTGAGTTCAGCTAACCAGAGAAAGCAGTTCATCATTTTTTCACAATGTGCCATCTTCAATCAGAGGGACTGAAATAAACAATTAAAAGCCAATAACGTATTATTCAGAATATACAAAGCTAAATAACTAACAATTTTACATAATTAAACTTTCAAATGATGTTTATTGTGAGTTTGTAACATTTATACTTGTGAAGTTTTTAAAGCTTAAGACTGCATCAAATCTTCTGGGATACCCTGTACAAACAGGATATGAAACAGTGACACGGAAACAACAATCGCGTGGGGGAAAAAATGCAGATTAGTGGACTTTTAAAAAGTATATAAAATGTGTGTGCATTAGACGGGACAAGTCATCTTGACATGGGCATTTTGCTCATGCCCAGAATCTCTGTCTGGCACTGTGGTTCAATAAATTGGACGTGGTTCTGTCATCTGCCAATTTTTTTCTTCAAAGAAGAACTGATCCAGTAGACATTATTTGCTTTTCGTCTTTGTATTTATTAGAATGTCTTTTCAAGTACAATCCCAATAGATTTTGTGAAGTATCGATTTCTTCTTTGCGCGGACTATATGTACTTTTCACTATCGATCTTTCTATAGCAAGGAGACGTATAAGAAAACATGGCTGCAAGTCTTAGCAAGTATTAGCAAGTATTAGCAAGTATTAGCAAGTCTTAGCAAGTATTAGCAAGTATCTTTAAATAATATTAACAGCGTTTCACGCACGGAACAATATTTATCTTTAACGCATCATGGATCACGCAGAGTGTAACGGTTGGCATCGTGAATTAAAAGATTTACAGATATAGCGGTTGCATGCACCACAAAAACAAAACAACAGCTTATATGGATGTGAAAAACTGTGTTCACAAAACCTAGACGACTCTTTTACATTTGTGAAATTCCGTGCATCACAAAAACGAAATAAATCTTTTATATGTGAAAAATTACGTTACACAGAACATAGTCAGCTGTTTTATGTGAAAAGCTGTGTACTATAAAACCAGCGATATTGCATGATTGTATGGTGTAGATCATTGCTTTACATAAAACACATATACTAATTCAGCTGTAAAACATTTTAAAAATATATTCGGTAAAAAGATCGATTTATGTTTTATTTATATTTTGTTGTTTAAAGTCGACCTCAGTACTACGCCTGGTTCAAACTAGTAGATAAAAGTGTACCGTTATATTAAAAAATAAATGATGCACACATAAAGGTATGTATCAGGCACTCGTGAGAAATAAAGAAGTAGAAAACCACACAACAGAAAAACAACAGAAGTGAGAGGCTTAACGTAGAATTGAACCCAGGACCTTCCGAACGGCACCATAGCCTAGATACAGAAGCGAATAGTACTATCCTGTCAGCCAATTAGGCACCACAAAATAGTGCTTTTTAGACAGAGGTCAGCGCGATTTTTAACACGTACCACTGAATATGTACCTAGGGGCGGTACAGCGAAATTAATTACACAATCACTTCTGTGGTTTCCCCTATTATACAGTATATGTCAGATTACGCAAGACCTTAAATACTGTGTCTAGTAAATGATACGTTATATTAGGTCGTATGTCCAAGTATAAAGTACCTTTCCGTCTGTCTTATTTTATGAGAGTAAAATACGATATCTTAGTTTTTAATGTGCGACTTTGCTTGGTTTACTGACGATAACATACACAGTTCGATCGTTTCCTTTTTATTATTTTTTTTATTTTAAATTATAATTTTTTGGTATTGTTTTGGCGAGGCACATGCAACTCAAACTAGACACAAGATAATTATAATGTTTGTTTTTTTTTTTGTATTGTTTACACAAGATGACAAAAGATATTCCGGGATAGCCAAATGTTGCGCATGTCCAAAAAAGGTTTTCTCTAAAGCAACGAAAACAAAAACAGAAATTCACTTATATTGAATCACTTAAATTAATATGAAACAAATATAAAGGTATGTTATCAGGCACTCGCAGGAAATAAAGAAGTAGAACACCAGACAACAGAAAAAACAACAGACATGAGTGGCTTACCCAGGATTTGAACACTGGACCTTCCGTGCGACAACCCCGCCTAGCCATGCAAGCGAATCACACTATCCGCTCTGCCATCTACGCATCATCAAAAAATGATGTTTCAATGGCAGGTCAATAGTGCGAACCACAATACACGACACCAGAAGTCCTCCATGGGCAGTTCAGCCTATTAATGACGCAATCACATATTTGTTTCATATTAATTTACTGTTTACAGGCCTCAGGTTTCCCTCCCTTATTTGTATTGAATCACTTGCTCCTGTTCTTGACATTTTCTGAAAGCTAAACATTTGTGGCCGTGCGTGTGTATAGTGGGTTCGTATCGCTGCCCAACAGTAGGTAGTCGTTAATGATGATGTTAACTACTTCTGACGAATACAACAGTTGGAAAACAGATGGTTGACGATTAAATCTGATAACATACTTCACGCCGACAGCAGTGAAATGTAACGTGAAAAGTTGATTTTAATCTGTTGATTTCAGCAACAATTTGGAAGGGGAAAATCTGCCCAACTGTGACGGTATTGCCTCCCCTGCTTTGCAGTAGTGGTCCAACAGTGGCCAAAACTCAAGAGTATCTATTATAGGCTTCAATGGAGTCTATCTTTACACAAGATTACTCTTGACAGAAATGTAGATAGAAGAGCAGTAAAGCTTATATCACATGGGAGTCTTCACAAGATATTCAGATAAGCGAAAACAATGCTGGCTGTCGCTGAGCACGTTAATTCTGTAATCTGCCGACACTTTTATGAAGAATTTAGCAATGGTTCATTCTAGCTCGTTAAGCCCCCACCCCTGAGTTAATCAGTGGAATTATTATTATAATATAACTCTGTTTAGAGTGTGTGTTTAGTAACTTTGACTGAGAAAAACATGTAGTACATTTAAAAGGATTGAATCGAAGTTAAATTTGTAACATTACAAATGACAAAATTTAATAATCAGTTTAAGTTTTAACAGTTGGAAAATAAGTTGAATATTTATGAAAAGAATTTCATCACTTGGATGGGATTTAACTGAATAAAGGAGGTCACTTTTGGCAGCGGATATGTTCACTTAGCTGCTAATGGTAGTTTCTTCTCCCGCTGGGTCAATTCCTTTCACTCTGCTCTCGCTCGTCTCTGGTCAAAGTTCAGGCGCCGCACGTTCCTAGAACGTCAAGGAGTAACGGGTAAGTTGGTGCTGCGTCTGTCTATAGGACCCTTTTATGATGGCATCTCGCAGAACGTCAGTCCACTTCTACCTTCACTTGGTTCCAGAGGTAGTCCTTTCTGCTGGTACCACCAATAACTGGAAATAGAAATAGAAACGAAACGCTCTTCTGAATATGGCGTTTTCCGACACAGTTATGTGCCCCCCTCTTCTATTCTACCATCCCATGTCAGAATTTACCCTCGATGAGAATTAAATTTAATCCATCGGGATAAACTTCCTTTACATTTAAACTGAATAGCTTTAGCTTTACATTACATTTAAATGAAAAGGTTAAACGTACAGATATAATATGTTTTACATTTACATCTCCACTGTTTGAAAAGTGTTCACAATATAAATTCATTTATGTTTGCTTTATATTTAAACTTGTTGAAAAGTTTGACACTTCTATTAATTTAAAATGAATATTTTCACATAGACATTTACACTGGTTTAAAGCTTGAAAACGTACATTAATTTTGAAGTGAATAGGTTTATAGGGACATTTACACTGTTTTTATGAAAATGTAAATATTATTCTTAGAATGTACATCATTTCTTTCATCTTTCCCTCCCTGCTCCATAGGGAACCTGGAACTACTTTATGCTCTTAGTTCGCTTTACGAAACTATCAATAAAGCAATCACCAGCCCGTGCAGTGGTGGTTCGTGAATCATCTTTCTAGATACTGAGGTTGCCAGCCCCAAATGACTTTGACATCCAATAGGGAGTTTTCACACATTAAACTTCATGTGGTAATATATTGCATATATATATATATATATATATATAATATTATATATATTTATATATATATATATATATATATATAGTAATATATACATATATATATATATATATATATATATATATATATATATATATATATATGTTAGTTCACAAGTTAGTAATAAAACATAGAATGAAAATGCACTACTTACGCCAATCTTCGCTACAGACGTTTTTGCTCAGAGGAATAAAAGAAACGAATCGTTCTCTTACATACGTCTGGGATGTCTTTAATTTTGCAATAGATTCCCCTCTGACTCCGTGTTTCTTCAGTTTCATAGTCCTTGGATTCCTTATTAAAATTTGAAAGAGATTTCCTGTGCTGGTTCTCCAATAAAAGGTCCCGTTAACAAAAAGGAATTATGAATCTATTCTTCACTCTGGCGAGATCTGGTGTTGTCTGGGCGAGCGTGCAATTCACAGTGAGGTAAAACTGCGAAAATGGTCAGGCTATATTCCCCTCAATGTTGTTATGAATCTAATCAGAAAGATTAGAATCAGTATCACTTCAAACAGGTCGGATGTGGCACTTTCAAAATATTTCCTACATGGAAAAATTTTGCAAAAGGTCACGCCTCCCATATATGGTAATATGATGTCTTGCATACACTCTCACATTTGTAGACTCATATTTCTAAAATGTAATAAATCCATGATTACTTTTAACCAAGTGACCGCAAGCGATTATATCACACTTGTCTGCGCACATGTGTCTCACAGACAGTAATCTCGTTATCTGTCGTATTAATGCGCAAACTCCGTCTCTTATCGGTGATTTAAGCCGATAGCGCGGGCCGATGTACGTGTGAATCTGTCGCGCCTATAACCAACAAATCTGGGTAGCGCCAAACAAATGTGATGTATCATATCAGCCACACCTTGCAAGTGTGATATTTATCACCTACAGGGTGCTTTGATAAAATCAAATATCTGCTACTTAGCAGAAAAATAACGAGGAAAGAAAGAAAGAGAGAAAGAAAAGTGCGATAATTGACAGCACATAATAAAAATCAGTACCACAAATGTACCGATACTGCCGGAGAGAACCAAAGATCGATAGAGGTCGTCCTTTTCGTCACACCAACCTTCCACTTAAGGTATACAACTTTTGTACAGCAACGTTATTTCATGATTAGAACTATAAAACATCGTCCTTGCATCCTCTTTTTGACACTGTCACTACTTCTATATTTTCATCTACTGACTGGGGTCAAAATAGTAATGACTTGAGAGCCACTGTTGTCGTGTAACGCTTACTGACACGGTTCACTCGTCTACTTGCTATGTTACACTTTTATCTTGTCAGAGTTCTAACTTCAATGTCTATGTGCGATCGCTTTGGCGTATCTCTGTGATAAGACTGGCCTACACCGCCAGGGTTGTCTATTTCTACCAAATGTCTATGGTTCACACTTCTTGTGACTAGTTTCGGCTTAATTTCTTCTCACGAATTCTGCAACAGTTTATTCTTAACTTGTTGTCTTGTAAAACGCGAGAACTTGTACAACTTCTTGAACATAGAAACTGTCTCTGGATTTGCTGAATCAGCTCTACTAACTATCATGATGGCGTACTAAGCGATTAGAGAGCTCGACAACGGTGCATCTTCTGTCATCACAAAAGCAACCAAATTGTTGGCATATTGTCTGGGTGACACTCTCTAACATCATTCGCCATATCCACAACTTCAATACTTGGGAGAGAAAATATTTCCCATCTTACGCCTAACGCGTTTGGATCTCAACTGATTAAACTAAAAACCCCGATTTTCCATTACAATTATTTGTCGCGTACAGTTCACTTACTGGTACACAAATTCCCGTGCAAAACTTGCTTCGTTTTGCCCTGTCCGAGAAACAACTCACCCAAAATCCTCAAGGGACGTTATAATAAATCATCGCCCTTTGCTAAGTAAGACGAACTAATCCTTCTCTTTGGTACTAAACCGTGCCAACTCCGCATATGTAAGATCTGTCCTTTTATGCTCCAAACTCAGTCCGTTTCTTTCCCGAACGGTAAATTTGTCATTAGAGAGTCTTTCACGTGCGAATCCAGAAACCTGATTTATGCTTTAATCTGCTAGAGGTGTGGCATTACCTATATTGGTGAAACTGGCAGACGTTTGGCAGACAGGTTTTGTGAGCACTTAAATGACATCTATCTTGGCAAACATTTACCGGTGGCCCTTCATTTCAATAGGCCTGACCATTCTAGTAATTCCGATATTCATGTCACTGCCCTCCTTTCATGTGTCGGTGATGACCGAACTCGCTTTTCGTTGGAGAATCGTCTCATTTTTCAAATAGGCGTTTTAGCTCCTGCGGGCCTTAATGTCCAGCATCATTTTGCATAAATTCTGGTGGCTTCTCTCTCTGTTTCATATTTCTTCTGTCGTTGTTTTTCTGATCTATCTTTGTTTTTGCTTAGGTTCGTTTCTTATCCTGTTGCATCTTTTTAGCCGCCACTAGCTCGCCCAAATAGGCGTTTTAGCTCCTGCGGGCTTTAATGTCCAGCATCATTTTGCATAAATTCTGGTGGCTTCTCTCTCTGTTTCATATTTCTTCTGTCGTTGTTTTTCTGATCTATCTTTGTTTTTGCTTAGGTTCGTTTCTTATCCTGTTGCATCTTTTTAGCCGCCACTAGCTCGCCCATACGCTTGTTTTCTCAGCCATCTTATGTTTTTCATTCTTGGATCCAGCTAAGTGACTTTTTACTTGTTTTTATAGTGTTGTTCGTTCCTGTCTTTGCTTCGTTGATTATTTACTTTCTTGTTTCGATATGTCTTTCTGGTTTTACCATTTTCTCACATTATTATTGTTCTTGTTTCGCTCAGCACCGTTGTTCCATCTGCTTCTATCGCTTATTTGGTGTGTTCTTCATCATAATATATTTTTGTAGTACCTATTTGTAATTCTTGTCCTTGTCACCTGTTCGTAACTGTGCTGACGAAGGGTAAAACCCGAAACGTCCCTTGTTTTCATGTGTACCGTTTACTTGTAAAACTGATTTCATACCATTTTATTTTTAAATTTATACATAAGTAAATCTATAAATCGTAGATTTTTCTCTCCCTACGTTAACTACAATGGATGGGTGTGAAAAAAATCGAAAAAAGGTGATTCGTCTTACGGGAACAAAAGAATGAGAAAATAGCCAACGTTACGGCCACAAGGCCTTCGTCAGGGAAAGGAAAGAAAGTGAAGGTTAGATAGGACACATGAGAACCTAAAAAGATATATATATAAAAATATAAAAATTAAAAAATAGGTACTTCCCTGAAGGCGGCAAAGTCTTAACGCTTATGGGCGCGTGCCAGGAAAGGGAAATGACTGCCACCACCGGATGTACACAATAACATACTTAGAAACTAAAAAACGAAACTAAGCAATAAACTACCCAAACTTAATAGAAGTTGGGACTGGAAATAGAAGGGAACAGAATGAGTCGAAGATAAATAAATAAAAAATAGAATAAAAAATCTAGACATATTAAAAACAGTGTATTATATATTCATGCGTATAATTAGAGGGCGGCAGAAAATAGAAAAATGGGATAAGAGTGGAAAGAGTCAAAGTAGAACAGGCGAGGAAAGGGTGACCTCAGACATAGGTGTGTAGAGTGTTGAGCCCAGCTGGTTTTAGACACCCCTGTCGTGAAACATTCTAAATCCACATACCCGGTATATAAATTAAAAAGTAAAGGTAAAGCCTAACATAAATTCAATAAAAGGGAAAGAAGAATGGTAAAGAACAGTGCTGTCACAATGACTGTACTCGAGATCCCCCTTTTTCTGCTTCGTCTGCATATTCTCACGCTTTCACGTTTACTAGTAAAGCCTACAGCAGCATACACGCGTTTCCACAAAACAATAAAACGTGTACTGCATTTCTAAGAAAACCTTGAGATACGCAAGCTGATTAATGACCTAGATTAATACACTGCGTAATGAAAAGACAGATGGAATTAGGATAGAAAGAGGGAGGGCTGAAAGCAGGAACGCCGGCAAAACTAACACGCGTCTCGCGATATACAATTAATGCCACCCCCAATACGAAAGGCATGAAGCACTAGCTTTTTTTTCAAATCGACAGTGATAAAAAACACTACCCATACGAGAGTTAGGTTTAAAAACCTGTAAAATGCCTTATTGGGGAAACATGACATTATATGTTTACGTTTGGTCCATAAATATGACATGGGTTGTCAAGACTGTCACATCCCTAATTTTGCGGGAACAGTGAGGAAGAGTCAGGGGAACGACTACGCCGGAAGTAGAAGAAAATCCATGAGTTGATCAAATCCAGTGCGGCTCCATTAATCTTGTCATCATTTTCACCACAGGTTCCTCAGGACTTATTCTGACATGGAA